>OZ010636.1:16850516-17450516 GCA_963932165.1 Pimpla rufipes
AAAAAAAAATGTAACCGACAATATTTTCTCTCGTTGCGGTCGGTACGCGAATTTGTTTGCGCTGAAATTACCCGGAGCCCCGATTCGGCATTCATTAAACATCCGTGTCAATTTCGCGACCACCCAACGTCGATTGGTGGCTTCAATAATTCAGCGGCGCAACGCGTATTAATGCAAAACGCGGGTGAGAACAGAGGTGTCTCGCGCTCGCAGAGAGCTATTAACTATACAGACGCGTGGTGTACAATCGATACGGGAGATCGTCGGGCGTTGGAAACAAAAGTCCGTTTGAGAATGCGGTGCGCGACTGTGTCGGGCTGAGTATCACGGTTATGACATTGGGAGGAAGAAAACAAATTTTTTTAAAATAAATAAAAGGCAAGTCCGAGGCTGAGGGGGATGGTGGGCGCTTCGTTACCTGCCGCGTGTGCTGTATGGACATCCACGGTGCATAGAACAGCATCAGCGGGTCGCGCCGGTCCGGTATTCCGGCTTCGGGAATTCCAAACACGCGTTCCAATAGTTATACCCCCCGTCAGATATACCGGCGCAGCCAGCGAAGCCGCACGTATTGCCCGCGGGGTCCACTGCAGCGCTGGATAGTTACGCGCCCGAGAATTCGTCGAAGCGAATGCCGATATTTCGAGAGGGTGAGAGAGAGAGAGAGAGAGAGAGAGAGACCGAGGGGATGAAAGGGGAAGCGAGGAAAAAAAGGAAGAGCGAGGCAAAGTGTGTGCACGAAAAAAAAGTCAATTAACACCGACGAAATATTTCGCGAAAGGAAAAAGCTGAGCCGCGCGATTCCGATGCTCCATTCGAGAGTCAATTGAAAAAGGACATTTCCATCGCTCGACAGAATCGTAAAAATCCGCGACTCTGTCGTCGCCCCCTCGACCCCAGAGTCCGGGCGAATAAAACGGCAATAAACGCGAGGATAAAAAAAAGTTGGATTTTATCAAAGTTTACACGGGGAAGAAATAACGGTGGGACATTTTTGCGCGTTTTTTTTTTCTTTCTTTTTTTTTGTTGTTGTTGGCGGTTGCACCGCTTCCTGGATACTAGTGCCGGAGGGATTGTTGTACGCGCGGCTGTTTCAACGCTCGTTATTGTGCAATCGTAAAGCACGCGCAAATTGCCGGAATATATTGGCACTTTTGAGCTGGAGGAGGAAAAAAAGCGAACGGCATTAGAGACACGCTCCCCGCGCGCGAGCCGATAAATTGCGGCCACGTGGCCCTTTATGCGAACTCGCGAAACGCACCACGCGCCGCCTCTATCCCTCTATTCATCGCTCAATTTTAATTAAGTTTAACGCCGCGCGGATACCCGAGCGTTTTCATTATTCGCCGCGATGCTCGCGCACTATGAGGTTCGCGGGGGGCGGACGGTGAAAACACGACACGATCGACGCAATTGCACCACACGGCAAGTGAAGCCATTGTTTACGGGAGAGAGGAAACTGTGTAACGCGGTTTATACGGGGCCGGAATTGTACGCCAAAAAAGACGATTATGAGTTGGGATTTTGTGTCGACGGATACTGAGAAAATTAAAATAAATGGAGGCAAGGAAAGTTTGATTATAGAAAGTTTTGATGATTAGTTGGTAAAACAATAGTTAGGAATGGGAGTACTAAAAATTAGTTGGGGAAACTAATTAGTTGAAACTGTCAATTAATTAAGGAAATTAATAATTAGAACTAATTAATAATTAGAGAAATTAATAGTGAGAACTAACAATTAATTGAGAAATCTAATAATTAGAACTAAAAATTAATTGGGGAAAATTGATAGTTAGAATTAACAATTAATTGGGGCATTGATAGTTAGAATAAAAAATTAATCGGAGGAGCTAATGGTTGGAACTAACGATTAACTGGGAAAAGTAATACTTGGATTTTTTTCTTTTGTAATCCTATCAAATTGTTGGTTCTTCCGGCTCATCATTTCTCTCCGTGTGTTTCGGATCAACGAATTTCTCGGAATTTCGTGTGCCCTTCGTGTAACGGTTTGGCCCTGGCGATTTGCGCAACGCTGGGAGGAACTTCCTGATTTCCGATTCCGACCTCCGATAATTTCCTACGGGAATATGCGGCGAGCGCGGCAAAGGGATGAGAATATCGAGCCGTGCGGCGCGGGCCAGCCGACGCCGGGGCGACGCTTCTCCACACGAGACCGGCCGCGAAGGGCCTCGATGTTAATTGGAACCGACTGGACCAGGGTCTGTCGAATCAGCAACAGTTGGTCGACATTGTTCCGTGTCACACTCCTCCTGATGCTGATGGACACAATTCGGATCCGTGATGAGGAAACGGCCTCAGTCCACCTCCTTAAGGGGGGAAACCAGTTAAGACCGATCAAAAAATCGACTTTTTTATTGCAGAAATTGTTAGTATAACTCCTCAAGAATATGTGGTAAAAATTTGAAACCAAAATTCGCATTATTTCCGATGTTATGAGCACTTGAGTGACCGCCCGTCGGTTCGGCGTCGAAGCGCGCGGTACACCGAGAGAAAAAGTTTCCTTGATTCAATAAGATTTCCTTGAAATCTCAACCTAATGACGCGTACGAACAAGAAGAGGGACTGCTATATGGTGCTGGCATAGCCGATTAACCGCTGATCATTTTATATAATTAATGACTGCCATGAATGTCTTGTTTTCGCTTCATTTTATTTCAAACGCGTTTTTCTCGAAACGACTTTTTTTCAACTGGTGGGCGTTCTAGCTAAAAAAAAGTTATTGACCAATCGTTCTGAAATTTTTTGTGAATATTCTTTATTCGATTCCAATCTATATGAACCTAAATCTGAGATTATATTGTTATTAAAATTTTTTTTTTATGCAAAAAAGGTGAAAAAATATGGTGTAAAACAATGATATCGTGTTCAAACTCTTCAAAAACATGATTTTTTTTTTTTTTTACCAGGTTTAGGTTCATATTCTTAGAAAATATGTTGTTAACAAGAAAAAAAAATTTGGATGATAACAGATAAAAATTGCGATTTCAGGAGTTCCCGCCAGCAAAATACTTGGGTGGCAATCGTCCATGGACAGCACGTTCTAACGCCACTATTTCCGGGGGAAATTACTTGAAAAAATTCTAAAGTGTACTTCAAACCATAAATAAAATACCCTCCAAGTTTAAACAATTTCAGATTATTCCTTCCCTATTTAAAAAATTCACGAAAAACACAAAAATTTCGGCCTCCTAAACCGGTTTCCCCCCTTAAGTGACACGGACGGAATTGTTGTGTTGAAATTTCTCGCTCAATTGAGGACTCAGCTGGCACCACTAAAAAAATTACAAAACAATATCTCCAAAAGTGGAACGTTTACTCACAAATCTAAATTTCAATGCAGATTATCAATTTAGCTTTGCCAAATATTTGACTTTGCCGTCTCGTGCACAAAATGAGATGCACCAAATATTCGCGGTAATCGGTCCAATTTCCATCTGTCGGTATTCCCACGAGAGAATCCAGTCAATAAGGAGATTATTATTATTATTACACGCATGTAGCAATTTGGAAGTCTAGACGAAGCGATGAATTAGTCCCTTGGTTAGGTGGATCAGGAGGGAGCGAGAGAGAGAGAGAGAGAGAGAGAGAGAGAGAGAGAGAGAGAGAGAGAGAGAGAGAGAGAGAGAGAGAGAGAGGGTGGGAGGCAGACGCGTTGAATCACCTGCGGTGGATTCTGCCACAAGCAATTCACTGCAGGGAGCGAAGGGTCGCGCAGAGCTCGACCCGGGAGTCGCGGCGTCGCTCGCGCGCTGCGGGAATGAATATTCAGTGTACGCTCTGATTACGAATCTCCGTGGTCCCAGTAGGACTGCGCCCGGCGCTGGGCTCGCGCGTCCTCGCGCAATCAGATGTCGCGCGGAAAATCGAATGAGCGATATACCCCGAGCTTTCCCCGTTGTCGCGATGCCCGGTTGGCTGCTAATTCGCATAGATAAATGCGATCAAACTCGCTAACGCGTCCTTCGTGATTTCTGCGCAATAACGAGACACGAAAGTCGGTTTGTTCAGCAGTTTGTAATCCGCGCATTTTAAACTGCAAACGGGCAGTAATTTTTTACAAGGATTTTTTTTATTAGAGAAATTAAATTCATCAAAAAGTCGGCATTTTTGTTGTAAGCTTTGTTTTGTATAAAGTAAACTCAAAAGCTGTCAATAAGCTTCTTTTGATTTAACTATACTGTAGTTAATAATTTAATAGACAAGAATTTAAAAAAATGAAACAAGATAACTTTATTCGTAAATTTAGAATATTTTTTAAAAGATTTGTTTTGCATGAAATAAACTCATAAGATGTCAATGAATTTCTTTTGACTCATTGACTGGTCAACCACCGTAATTGGGACGGAGTTGCACGATGAACCGAGTAAAATATCAATTTTCCTTATCGCGTATCGACCGATTCCCTAGCACATCATGTTCTCCAGATAAGCGGCAATTAACAATAATTAATTATTGATCGAAGTCAGGCCGCCTCGCGGGCTAAACATGCTTCCCATGTACCGCGCAGTGAACGCTATTAATCGAGCAATTGATGGGGCGTGAAGTGGAAAATTCATTGGGCTATTTCAACGAGCCTCGCGCTATCAAAACTTTAGTGAGAGTTCACTGAGGCGGGTGATTTGAAGAAAAACGTCTACCCTACCATCTCTGTGCTATGTTTACGATCCAGATTTAAAAATGTCTATATCGTTAACCCTTGAAAAAATATTCCAATGAAATAAAGAAGCAAATCGAGTGTTCAATGATGCATCGACGATTGTACGAGAAGAGAAGTGACTGGCAACGTGTACGAAAAGAAAATTGCAATGTCTCACTTAAGACGAGGCAACACCAGTGACGGCGCTCCCCGATTTTACGAGCTCGCTCAAGCTCCCTGTACCAATCAGGACCCAGCGGCCGAGGTCTGAGCCAACTAACTGTCCCCCGCTCTGTCCCCTCGACCATGTCGCGCGACTCTCCACGAAAGGAAGAAATTTTTCGCTTCTATATTTCGCTCTCTCCGCTTCTCGTTCGCTCTCTCCGAAGGATTTCGAGGCGGAATTGCCCGATGCGCCGCGCCGAGGGTGCCGGATAAGAAATGTTCGTTGACAAAGCGGAAGCAATTTCCAAGTTGAGCGCCAGATACTGCAACGAGTTACAGCGAGTGATGGCCGATTAATTTCTATCGCCCCGAGGCGACCGGATTTTCCGGGAAAAAGTAATAAGAAAAAAATTCAATAAAGTTACATTCAACCTATCGAGTCAATTAATCTTCGTCATTTGTACCTACAATCGCGCTTCGGCGAGTTGCAATCTGATGTGGATTTAAATGCTGACATTTCCGGGCATTGTGGAGTCACTATAATAGTAGTAGTCGCTGTAATAAGACTATCCTGCCTTGTCCTGTCGGGCCTAAAATGCCTTTTTACACTGGTGAGACAGTTTTTGTTCGTCAAGGAGTTCCTAGTTTTCGCCAATTTCGCAACCTCTTCAGCACCGCCCCAGTGCCTTTGGGTGGTCCTACAATTTTACGTGGGCACATCATTTTTGTCTGAACGCCAAGAAATTCTTATTTTTCTTTAACTTCGCATCCTCTTTAACACCGTCTCGGTGTGTTTGAGTCGTCCTACAGTTTAACGTGGGAAGATAATTGTTCTGTTCGTCGAGGAATTCTTAGATTCCTTGAACTTTGCAACCTCTTCTACACCGTCCCGGTGTGTTTGAGTTGTCCTACAATTTTACGTGGGCAGATGATTTTGCAACCTCGTCAACAGTGACCAAAGTTTTAAGTGGATTTTGAACCGGAAACTCGTAGAACATCGCATAAAAAATATCCATTTATGTTCGTTGGGAGTCGAACCCTGCATGGCACTTCAGGATTCTATGCCTTGTGTCACTGCCGGCTAACACTGAAGCCACCGTTCAAGTATTGCAAAAATACTATAAAAAATACTATCATGCCATATCTCGGAAACTTTCATGAATAACAAAAGTGCCTTGGCTATC
This sequence comes from Pimpla rufipes, assembly GCA_963932165.1. Taxonomy (NCBI): domain Eukaryota; kingdom Metazoa; phylum Arthropoda; class Insecta; order Hymenoptera; family Ichneumonidae; genus Pimpla; species Pimpla rufipes. The sequence goes on from OZ010636.1 coordinate 16,856,523, forward strand.
AAATTTTACGTCATCTTGCGATTTAATTAATCATAAATAAATCCGTGCTGCTGCATACGGCGATGCAGCAGCAGCGGGAGGCTATAAACGTTTGGAATAAGAACCGCGGGCTCCCTCTGGCCTGAGCAGTCGAGCGGGGAGCTCACTGTTCCCTGAGGGACCTCACGCGTGTCTCGGAAACGACTGGAAGCAGTGTTTGCGAGACGAGGGATCGATATGAAGTAGTCGTTGACAAAAGTGAGGCAATTCCGAGTAACGTCTCGTAAGGCGGAAGCGCGCCAGAGGGGAAAAATTGGCTGCAGGGCCTGCTTGCCAACCATGTGACGGTACTCCCTGGTAGGAAATTCTGTGGCGTTACATTCGGCGCGAGTCGGGCACTCCTCAGGCCCTGACCGAGGCCTATTAGGCCTGCTCAGGTCTTAACATAATCTGATGAAGGCCATAATTAGCCTTGCCAGGGCCTTAGATGTATTTGATGAAGGCCACAGTAGTTTTGCCAGTATGTACTGATAAAGGCCACATCAGCCCTCCCAGGGCCTTAGCAGAGTCTGATTAAGGCCATATCAGCTCTCTCAGGGCCTTAGCAGTGCCCGACTCAGGTCACATCTAATGCTACAGATTTTCTCCCAGGGTCTCTACCATCCCAACTTCTGTCATCCCATTACAGCAGCGAAACTCTCGCCATTGGGGGGAGGGGGATGATCGTGTCCGTACATGGCATCTCCGAATAAACGAAGTTGAAATCGCTCCACGTGGACCAAATTGAAATCCACCTGTCCTTCTCTCTCGATGTGTCTCTTCTCTCGGCGTTCGCCCGAGTTTCTCCATCTGCAAAAGTTAAATTCTTCGCCTGAGCATTGTCTTTCACACAGAAAAATGTACAAAAGACACACACATAAGAAACAACAAATCTTTCGTTTACATTCGCAACTAACCTCGCGGCTCTCACACTTCGAAAGCGTCGCAAGAGTTTTCCAGGGAGTAATTTACATTCGGTCCGCCCGGAGTTTGCCCTGCGGAAACTCGGCGCCGCTCCGGCTCCCCCGGAAAAATGTTTGTCCTTCGGCAACCTGGCCGCACCTTTCCGACACGCGGCAACCAACCGGAACCAACGGCCACGGTAGCGAGTGTAATATTTTAGAAAATCACGTTTGCCCTTTTTTTCGTGGCCGACGAAAGCCAGTGCCGGCTCGTGACGAAGTACGAAGGCGTTCGAGGACTCCAGGAGCTCGCGTGTCACGACACAACCCGGAAGTGCGTGTTCCTCTCGACACGCGGGGGTGGAGATTAAGCCAGTGGGGTGGATGCCTTGAGACTGAAGAGAAAAAAACGATTACTCGGGAGTAATGTTTATCACGATTTGCTCAAGAGAAAATAGAGGAAAAGACTCTGTGTGGTAACAGAAATTGAAGATTTGTTTATTCGTCTGCCGACATTTTAGCCTTCAATAATTAAATCACTGATCAGCTTTTAAAGGGTTCAAAAAACTAAAATAGTATATTAAAAAACTAAACGAGCCAAAAGTATAGCAAATTAAATGAACATATAATAATAATAATTTCACAATTGAAAATCTGTTTACTCGTCTGCAGACTTTTCGGCCTTCAAACGTTCAATAATTCAATTGCTGGCAATTTGTACAACGGTTAGCAAAAATGAGATCAGTTAATAAAAAAACTGGTCTTAAAAAAAATGAAATGACCATAAAATACATTCATAAATACATCACAATGTCACTTTTTCCGTTACTTTTGCTTCCGGAAGTGCGTGACTCTCATGATGTGGGGGCTTAAGCCGGTGCAGATTTGAAGCGCGAGGCTAACGAGAGAAAAAATTATTACTCGACCGTAATGTTAATCACGATTTGCCGCAGCCAGAAAGATTTTTCGAGAGGGACCTGAGGAGTGGTGGCAATCGGTTCTCGAGAATCTCAGGATCTCGACTCAACGTCCTGGGGTGAGACGCGAAGGGCTCAGCGAGAAGGTGCAGCAGGGGGGGGGGGGGGGGGGGGTTTCCCGTTACGGATGTCGAGTGTAGGTCCAAGACGAAACTTGATTCACCTCCCGGGCGGTGCACAGCACCGGGGGCTCGCTGGCTCGGTGGCAAATAAGATTAGAACATTATCGGGGTGATTTATCTGAGAATGGCTCGGTGACCTCGAGGTCTCCGTTCGCCGCGAACGCGACTCCCGTGCGTAGGGGAAGCGGAGACTCGACGCCTGTATATATATATATATATAATATATATATATATTATTATATATTATATATATTATACACGTATATATATATATATATATTATACACGTTATAATACGTATAAACGTGTCTATAGCCGCGAGAGGGAGAAAGTAAATCCCACGACGCGAGGTTCAATTTTCCTTCTCGTGTCCGGAAGGAAAACGCGCCCCACGCGCCTCCGTGAAACCTGGCTGCGCTATCTCGAGCCGTCGCGACGAGAAAAGGAAAAAACGCAAAAGCGTACAAGGAAGGAAAAAGAGAGACGCATGTCGGTCGCTTTCTCTCCCTCGCGTTGCCTGAATTACGAGACTCATCGATTTTTCTTGGGCCATGTGCGCACGCAAAACTCGCTGACATTCCAGTTTCCGACTTCCGAGCCTCACGGAATTATGGATTTTCAATTATTTCTCGTCCGACTCTGGTTGAAAAATTACACGGTGAACTTTCTGTTCACGTTCACCGTTGGCGGTGGAATATTTAAACATTTTAGTGAAGTATGAGGAATAAAAAGGCTTCGGCAGATATTTGTTTTTTTAAATCAAAGCCAAAGTTGTTAGAAAGATACAAGTATAATTTTGATTATTCAGGAATTAAAGATGATTTTGACAACTGTCAGCTATTTAATACGATAGATTTAAATAAATTTTCACGATTTTAAACATGGAAAATGCCATCAATACTTATTTTATTCTCGCTAAAATCCTCGGATGTTCAACTGCGAGCGAAGCGCATTCGTGAAGTTAAATTGAATTACATCATTATTGCTGCGCGCAGGCAGGAAAGAGAGAGGGAAAATTGCGTGGCGCTTCAACGACGACGGAGGCGAGATTGAATGAAAGAAAGAAAAGCGCGGTACGCTGTGAGAACTGGCACAACGGGTGGCGTGACACGCATCTCTTTGCGTCGGGAAGTCACGCTCGCCTCGCGCGACGCTCTCCTCGCCTTTGTGCCACGATCCTCCCGCGCGGAGGTCGCCCGATGATTGGAACCCGAGGTTTTTCGTAGCCTCTTATTCCCTCGCGGCTTTTCTCCTTCCTCCAACCGGCGAAGACACCGGCGGCGCTTTTACGTCCTCGAGACTTGTGCAGCGCGCGTTCGTCGTGCCCGAGAAATGCAGGGAGCACTTTAGATTGTATCCGAAGAAAAGCCTGACAAAAGGCCGCTGGCTCGTGAGTCTCTTCCGTGGCGCACGAAGCCGCTTCGCCCTTTCCTCCTCGCGAAGTGGCCAAATGGCTGAGAGGAACGGAGAAGCGCGAACCTCTTAAGGAAGGTAAACTTCATTTTCCGTGCAGCAGTTGTAAAGCCGATGAGAGAGGACGAGCACCGAGCGATGCAGCCCCCGCTGGGTGACGTTAAATGAAAGCACCGCACGAGGCGCCAGACAATTTCCGGTTGCGTAGCCTTCCGCGCGCGCATCAGCCTGAAACATAACTGCTTGAGATAAGCCGAACACTATTACGGAGCGCGGTGAATATTCGAGATTTATTGAGACAATAAAATCCCAAGAGCAAACAAGTGTCTCGTCGGCGCGCGAATCTTATCTTGATTCCGACGATCTGCCGATAAGATAAATGAGTTTTGACACGCTGTTTCCGACGATTAACCCGACGCATCACGTTAGGTGAGAAATTTCTATGAAATTTAGGATTGATATTGAATCATTGGAAATTGTATACCTGAAAGCGATTATATTTTTCCATTTCTTAGAAGTGCAGAATTTACAGAGATAAGTTTCAAGTCAGACGCGAATCTAGTTCAAATTCTGAGTCATCACTTAGAGGAATTTGAATTGCGAGTAACGCTTCAAATTGCGTCTGAAAGTGAATTTAAGCAAAATTGACCTTACGCTTAAATCCACGCACAAAATTAATTATGCACGCGATAATCAAATGCAATAATTCAAAAGCAAGAGGATTCCGAGAACGCAGGGACACGTGAGGCAGATGCAGCAACGCGAATATGAAATCTCAACGTATCGCCGAGTTTCTGACATTATTATTCAGCATACAAATCCGGCACAACAATGCATCATGCACGACGGGACAGGTGCGAGACCCTCCGTGCGGTTTGATGTACAAAGCTCAAACATGCATTTAAGCTATCCCGACGGAAAATCTGTAGCGTTACAATCGACCCGTGTCGGGTGCTGCTCAGGCCCTGATCAGGGCCACATTCACTCTGTTAGAGCCTTAGCAGTGCGTGACTCGGGCTGTAATGTCACAAATTTTCTACCAGGTTAAACTGAGAAAGTTTCAGAGAAATTTTCAGTTTAACTGAGAAATGTTCTAACATTGTTAAACTGACAAATTTTCTATCAGGTTTAAACTGACAAATGATCTACCAGGTTTAAACTGAAAAATGTTGTAACATGATCAAACTGACAAATTTTCTACCACATTAAAATGAGAAATTTTCAGATAAATTTTCAGTTTAACTCAGAAATGTTCTACCATTGTTAAACTGACAAATTTTCTATCGGGTTGAAACTGACAAATGATCTGCCAGGTTTAAACTGCAAAATGTTCTAACACGATTAAACTGACAAAGTTTCTACCAGGATTAAACCAACAGATTTTCTTTCAATACTTGGTGTCGAGATGCTGCCGCGTCTCATGATTCAAACACAAATTTAACCTTCCACTTAAATAATCCAAAGCGAAGAGAATTTCAAAAACTCAGAGACACGTGAGAGAGGGGTGCAGCGACGCAAATGTGAAATCTCGCCGGATTGCCGAGTTTCTGTCATTATAATCCAGCACACGAATGCGGCACAACAATGCACATCATACACGACAGGACAGGTAGGCCTTGTGTATGCGGTCTGATGCACAAAACTCAAACGTACGCTTAAGGTTTCCTCATAAACATCTGGCCCACGTCAGGCAATGCTGGCAGAGAATAGGGCCCTGGTCAGGACAGGGAAGTGCCTGACTCGGCCCGTAAAATAACGCTACAGATTTTCTACCAGAACTAAACCGACAATTTTTTAGTACTTCGCCTTTAATCCTATTCTTGCATTCAGGCTTAAACCGACATTTATTTGTTAAACACTCAGAATCAGATCTGCCGCATCTCTGACCGTTCATTTAAACCCAAATTTGACTCCACGCCTGAATCCACCCACAAAAATAATTATCACACGTGACAATCGTACGCAATAATTCATAGCCTAGGGAATTTCGATAAGAGACCCGAGGGAAAGAGAGAGAGAAAGAGACGCAGCGTCGCGAACGCGAAATCTCCCCGGATCGCCGGAGTCTTCGTCATTATTATTCAGCATACGAATCTGGCACAACAATGCATCAGGCGGGGCAGGTAGCGGCCCTCTGTGTGTGCGGTTTGATGTACATATCGGGGAGTGAGGGAGGAGGCGACCGTGACAGCTACAGCCGCTACAGCCGTCGCGCTGTAGCATTGCCAGAGGGAACTGGAGTACAGATACACGGGGCCTCCTCTCTGCCTCTGCATGTGTCACGCTGCTCGCGACATTCGCGCACTCGCTCGCTCGACGGCGATATCGCCCAATAGTCTAGCGCGCGGCAGCCTATGGCAATGGGACCTCCGCGTGCCTCTCTCTAGCCGTGGCTCCCATTGTAACGCAGAAACTGCTACAAGCGGATATTACAATATATACACGTGCAACCGTAGGTGTGGAAAATTGTACGTGTTACGCCGATCGGGGAAACCGCACGTAACGAGCGGGAGAACCGCGAGCATTTAACGTGCAACTTACGTGCCAGTAGATTCGCACAAAACCCTTGACGTGTCCTGCATACGAGCTGCGAGCCGGTGGAACTCGGCTATCCGACGTTATAACAACTACGGCACGTAACAATTCCGTTACCGAGCGCGCTCAGCTAGGGGGAAAATTGTTATTGCACGCGGGGTACATCAATCAAAGCTACTGTGTTGTTCATGGAGACATTGAAACGTTAAAGCCGTGGACAGAGCTTCGAATATGGATGGAGAGAATTTTACAGTGGAGTCGAGTTGTCTAATTGTTCGGGTACCATTGAGTTGGGGGTTTCAGGAAAATTTGAGTTGGCTGCATTTAATAATTGGTCCATGAGACCATTTGGTGGGCACATTAATTAGTCCAGTGTTACAGTAAAAGAATTGAATTAGTAACTAGTAATCGGATGATGTATCAATAAAATAGAAGAATTCATTTCTATATGAATTATTTCTCTGTCCACATGAATTCCAATTGGATCAACCACAATTGATAGTATCATCAGCGAGTCAAGAGTGAACGCCAGGGCAGTCGGGTCAGGCAGGTTCCAAGTCCTCCCCGAGAGCTCATGAATTTCTTTCTCTTTATCCCGCGCTGTACATAAATATCAAGAAGCCAAAAAAAGCTCATTGAAAATAGAAGACGAGCACTTCAAGCGGGAAAAATTGAACTATAGACAGATCTCCAAATAAAGCTGGAATTAATTTTGCAGTGCACTTGAGTAATCGAGTTGACCAGGCTACAAATTTAATGGCACATTTACTATTTCATTTGGCTTAAAGATAACTTAAATTCGCAAACTTTAATTAGCTGATGCTCGAATAAAAAATATTTCCCTGACTAAAGAATAATTTATTTCCAACTGGATTATTTCACTAACTCCATGAGTCGCAATTGGAGAAACCACGGGTGATGAAATCATCGGCGAGTCAAGAGTGGACGTCAGGGCGGTCAGGTCAGGCAGGTCCTAAGTCCTCTCCGAGCTCATGAATTTCTCTCTTTATCCCGCGTGATACATACGTATCAAGAGGCCAGGAAAAAGAGTCAAGTGCAAAGAGGAGACGGGCAGTTAAAACAGTGAGAGAGAAAAAACGGACTTTGCACAGGAGACACAAGTGACAAGAAGCTTCCGGGAGATCCGACGGAGCCCGGAGCTAGGAGACGCGATGGCTTTGGAAAGGAAAGTGGACATTGCCTGACATGCTGGACCTGCTACACCATCCATCAATGTCAACCTGTTGCAGTATATACATAGCACAAAGGCAGAAGGTTTCCAGAGAGGTAGAGTGAGAGAGCGAGAGAGGAAGAGAGACAGAGAAGAGAAGCAGCACGGGCGACACGCCCCAACGACGCCGAGGAACGACGAGCGAGAGGTCGAGGCAAAATCGGCGGGGCCGAACGAGAGCACGAGCTCTCTTGTTCCATTAAACGGTTTCTCTGTTGTCGAAAACTGAGTTTCCCCAAGTTTCCGGGCACTCGGGACACGGTGCAGCGCGCGCGGGCGATGCAGGATGGGCCATCGGATGGTGGAGGATGGGCTGAAAAGTATTTGGAGAGCTGGAAGGCGGGAAGCGGGGTGTCCGGAGAAAATACCGGCAGCGGAAGAGTTTTAGAGCTACGAGGACGCGAAAAAATCCTCTCCATTCGTTCCGTCTTACGAGTCTCGAACGATGGTTGCGTCGAGGAGGAAAAAGGAGAAGGAAGAAAAAGTTGGTGGTAAAAAACGTATTTTACAGGAAAAGTTTACTGTCGGGTATGCGCGAAGGACGTCGCCTATGACGGGCGTGAGCTCGTGAATTGTAAGTAAGGTGTGAGCTGACGCCCGTGGAGATTATCTATGCGCGATGCGTTCTCGCCTCGGCGGCGTAAGTGGAGCGAATCGCGTGTGGTCAGACGGAGCGGCAGCGGTTAAGTTTTTGACATTCGCTTTTGGCTCCCGCAAGTCGGGTTATTCTGCTGAGAACGTTAATTTAATTCATTAAAAAGGGACATGGATTAATTTCTTTATTCCACATCAGAAGAGAGAAAAAATTCGTTTCTGGAATTTTGCGTTGTGCACAAAAGACACGCGACGTGTGTGAAGGACACAAAAGTAACAATTTACTTTTTACTCGTTTCACATTCTGAGCGGAAGATACTTTGAATGTGGCAAAAAAGTAAATTTGTGAAATTCATTGATTTTTGTTTGTCAAATTGGAACCAACGGAAAAAGGCATTTTGAGCCTTTTCTTTGCGCGAAGGACACAATAAATATCTGCTTAAAGCACAAAAAATCCAATTTACGCTTTACCGCGCGCAGCCGCGAAAAACCGACTCACACATCACTACTGGAAAAGTCAAGCGAGAACATCCGCCAGACCTCGTTTCGCGTCGTCTCGCCGGAAGACTACAGAAATGAATTTCACCTCAAAGTGCGAGGCAATTTTCCCTCAAATAGCTTAGACGAACGTTAAAAGTTCAAGCGTCTCTGTACTCTTCCCTTAAAAAGAAGAACAAAAAAAGTTATGTGAAACACAGCGAGACCTTCGACAGCGACGAGGGAAGAAAAGATTGAAAACTCGAATTCTCGCGCAGAGAAACTTGCGAGAAGATAGTCGGGGGCTGACGTGTGAGCGTCGTGGTGCGACTCTATATCGTCGACAGCGAGAGAGAGGAGCGGGCGAGTGGACGGTGAAAGGAGCGAAGGATATATAGGCGTCGAGCTGACGGGAGCAGAGAGAGAGAGAGAACCGTGCACGTAAGATCTGAAACCCAACCCCCCCGACCCCGGGGGGCGGCGACTGCTTTTGCGCTATCCACCCTCAACCGGAGCAAGGACGATTATCGGTGCCTCTCGGTTCCTTTCACAGTGATCCCGGCGAGTTGGCCCAGGCAGAGGCGACGTCCTCGCTCTCTCGCCCGCCTCGCGAGCGTTCGCTATAGTCGACCGTGGTTGTCGGTCCCCTTGATTCTCCTCCCGCGTCGCTCTCACGTGAATTGCCATTGAATTTCGTCGCTCCTGACGAATATCGAACCTCGATTATCCTCTTTGCTCTCTCGCCTTCCGTCCTTGCACTCGCCGCGTCGCTTCTTCCCACTGGCCTTCGCCTCGCACGCCCAATTGACGATAAATTGGCGCCTCTCCTCCGCCATCGCCGCTGCTGCTGCTGCTGCTGCTGCGCTTCGCGAGTTCGCAAAATCCACCGCAATTCCTGGGAGATCGTCCACTTCGGAATCCCGGACGAATCTTCACGGGCGGTAAGATAAAAGCTAGGTCTCGTCGACGCTGAAACTCAAAGCTCAGAACTTAAACACTTGCGGAATGGTGGGATGACACAGCGAGAACGCGGAAAATCTCTCGGTGATAAAACAGTCGGTTCTATCTCGTGGCGTTCGTCTCGCGCACGAACGCTCGATGAATCGGCGCCTCTGCTGATCTCCGCGTTTTTGTGAAATTCACCGCGATACCCGGGGTCGTCCGCGTTGGAATTCCGGATGAATCTTCGTTGAAGACAAAGTAACGGCTGAAACTCACATGTTAAAACTGAGACACTCGCGAACTAATAAGATGATACGGCGGGAACAGCGAAAATCTCGGTGATAAAAAAACGTCGCTTTTTCACTCAGGCCCCGAATTTGTAAAATCCAATACGTGAAATCATCCCCGTCTGACTCGAGGATAAATCATCGCCGACGATGAACTAAATGCTGAAATACGACACTGAAATTTAAAGCTCGAAGCTGTAACACTTGCGGTATCACGGGATGACACAGCGAGGGCACGAATAATTTTTATTGATGAAAATTCGTTGCTTCTCTCTGGTCCCGAATCTGCCTGCCGCATAAATCTTCGCTGACGGCAACATAAATGCTGAAACTCAACGCTGAAATTCAAAGCTCAAAGCCGGAGCATTTGTGGAATTGTGGGATGACACAGCGAGAACACCGAAAACCTCGGTGCTTAACAAAAATTAAACGGTAGACATTTGAGACGAATTTAATACAAAGGGATTTTGTTTGTTTGTTTGTGACTCACTCTCATCGGTCTGTGGCGCCGATAGAATGGCGCTGTGCTTCTTCTTCACCTCCTCGACGTTCGTCTGGATCGTGTCGATCATTTCGCGTATCTCCTCCACCTTGAAAAAAAGAAACGCGTCGGTTAATTCGTCCACGTCGGTTTTAAACAGCATCGCAGGTGTCTTATCATTCTTTCTTTTTTTTTCTTTCTTTTTTTGGTCTACGTATTTTTGCGACAGTCAAGAGGGGAACAAGACAACAGGCCACGAGTATCGATCCAGCCCGCATTGATGCACGATTCTCGAGGTCAGGCGTTTGGGAGAGAACTCGCTGGACGTGACAGTACGAATAAACGTCTTTCCACTGCAGAGGTCGCCGCGGAATAATCAGATTGGCTTAACGCAGCGTTGGGCTTTAATTTTAGCGCATTTCCCTATACGATTAGCTCGATAACAATTCGAGAGATGAAAACAGGATTTTACAGGAATTTCTTTTGTTATGAATAATTTGACAAAAGCGCTAAAAATGTTTATGCGCCGCTGGTTATTGCCGAAATAATTCTCAATATATACTATGATGTCGGTCGACGCAGACGCAAATATATTTAATTTTAGAGCATTTTTAATTTCCGATTAGCTTCACAGAATTGTGCTACTGTCAAGGAACTAAAATAGGACTTTTAGAAATGTTTCGTTATGAATAATTAACAGAAAAAAATGTAGGAAACTTCAGTTTTTTTTTAAATTTGCAGCATATTAATGCTGCAATAATTCTGAATACATATTGCGACGTTAGTCGAGGTAGACGAAAATATATCGATAATGATCGAGTGAACGATTGAACTTTGCAAACGTCGTACGTAACGACTGGAGGAGAAATACGGTGAAAAAAGGGTAAAAAGAACGCAGTCCGTAGAAGGTGCTGCACCTTTATTCGTATGCCTCTCGTGAATTTCTCTCGTCGAGCACACGTTTCTTCCGGTACAAGAGATTCCGCGAGACGGAAGCTCTTTGGTGAGTCTGAATTCAACGGAGCGCAAAGGGTGAAACGAGGAAAAAGGCGAGAAAAGTCGGGGAAAAGAAAGTCCGCACGCGAAGTGGCGAAGAATGCCCGATGAAGCTGCTGCCGGCGCCGCTCCTGCTCCGGAGTACATTGCCATATATAGTCGCCTAAGCTGAGGGTTCGCACGTTCGACCTCTGCTTAGAATGTGCAGTGAAAATATGTTGCTGCAGGAAAGAAGCTTACGCCAAGGCGGCAATGCAACCGAAGATATGACGACTAGTACCTTTTTGCTCCACTTGAGCAAACAGGTCGTACCAGCAAAACGCTTTTTATACGCAAAGAATTACCAGCAAATTATTACTTTCAAAGCTGAGGATTCGTACGTTCGACCTCTGTTTAGAATCTGGAGAGAAAATACTTTGCTGCAGGTAAGAAGCTTATGCCAAGGGGGCAATGCCACAAAATAAACCGCCTCTCATACGAGAAGAATTACCATCAAATGATTACCCTCTCCTTCATGTAATTCCCCAGAAATATTTTATCTCAGCCCAAAAGAATGGGTGAGATGTGCTAAAAAATGGATTATACAGCTTTTGTTACCGACTGCGGGAAGTCACCCACACAGAGTAAAAAAAAAGCTTCCGCCCTCTTGTGTATTCTTTTGATCCCGACTTAATTACGCCACGGAGCTTTAGGCGAATCGGAAGCGCCATGAAGACAAGTGGTCGTAAAGACGCGAGTGCGTAACGACGGGAAGAAACGGCTTCTTGTCGCTCGCGTGTGTATTCTACTGCTGATTGCAGCGGCAATGAGAATCATCCGGCGAACCCGGCGGGAGATAGAGAGAGAAATGAGAAAATAGGAGCCGGGCTTTCGCAAAAAGGCTTGGAACACAGAAACGAATGGGCGACGCGGGTGGCGAGGTAGGGAAGAGAGAAACGAGGGTAACGGCGAGGAACTCGTTACCGCTCGCGCGCGGTTGACCCCCCCCCCCGTCATCCCAGAGCGGCGGTGGGAGCCTCCTCATAAACAGTAACTCCAGTTTAGCCCGGGCTCGCGACTCGACCCACTATGTCCGCGAGGGAAAAACACCCCGCTACGGAGTAATGAAAGAATGCGAACTCGCCGCTCTCGCTCTCTCGGCGAGAGATCGTACGTAGTCTCCACACGAGTGCGCGGACCCGAGGCGATCTCGCCCCGCCCGCATCCCTCAAACAGCGCGGAAGCATTTACGAGACGCACGCTGAATAATATTCATACGAGAACGGACTTCCGGGCGCACGTCAATTGAACCACTCGGCGAATCTACACGACAATAAAGTGCGGAATTGAAAAAATGGAATTGGATTCTCGCTCGAAGAGAAATGTATGGACGCAAAGAAAAAAAAAAATGTCGGAAAAAAAATCACAAGATCATCTTTTCGGAAAAATATATTGACGAGAATTATATATTTTTTCGTAGATGCTATTTTCACAAGAAATATGTTTTATCCGAAAAACATGTATTTCTATTTGTGTCAATTTTTTAGTCAACTATTCCAATTAAACCAGTATTCAAACTGTGCCAGTTATAGTCGACAAAAAGACGGATGAGAACAAAAATCCCACACGAATTTGCCTCAACTGAACAAAGTGCCACCGGTCTCCGGTCCCCCGGATGAAACGTCAGAGCCCTTAGAATTCGAGGGAAAAATATGCGTTCGCCCGGAAAGGGCGAAATGGAGCAACGGCCTCGGCTACTCCCGATTTCGAGAAAGCACGACGATCGCGCGGCGTCCCCGCGTCGTCCACGTGACTCATCGCGGGCGGAAAACGAGGTCGAGGGATTTCATATTCTTTTGGCCCAGGCGTCGCTCGGACCCGACTCTATACGACATGATATCTTGAACGAAGAGCTTCCGCCGCCGTCGCCGCCGCCGCCGCCGCGCGCTACATCCGAGACTCCCTTCTCGTCTCTCCTTCGGCACGTTTCCCCGTCGTGTTCTCTTTCGCACGAGGGTGGTAATCGACCAGACGGAGCCGGTTCCACGAGCTTTCGAGGGCCTTGGTACGTCTTTTCTTCTCAACAGCCCTCTCGCCACCAGTTGTGGCAACACATTCTGCGAATGGTGCGCTCGCCAGACGCTGATTCAGAGCTGAGTCATTTGTCTCGGTGGTGCTGGTGGTTCCGTTTCTCCTGCATTGTGGACAATAAAAATTTTAATTAGAAAATTCTCGCAAGTTGAACGGAGATCAGATTTATTGTACATTTTTGCACAAAAATAAAATGGAAAATTCGTGATTTCAGATTTGGGGGTACGAAAAATATTTAAGCGAGATACGGGGACAAACCCTGCCGACCTCTTTGTGGAATATTTAGTGGAGAGAAAATCGATGCCGTTGGTTTCTTCACATAACGACAACTTTTTGCGTCCAATAAGGGAGAAAGGACGGGAAAAGAGAGCGCGCTGTGGCGTCTTCTTTCCTTCCGACCGATATTTCCCGCGCCCGAAAAAAGAAGTTTTCGTCTCGGTACGCGCGGGCGAGGAAAAAAGTTTGCCCGAGGCGCGGCGCAGCTCCTCGAGACGGCGGAGTTTCCTTATATAGCGGTTCCTTTATTCTGGAGTTGGAGATCTCAAAACTCTCTCGCCGAGCTCTCGGAATTAATAACTCCAATGATGTTTTGGGTCACTGGCGTCGGGGACGTTACGCCGTCCGATTTTCAAATTCCCGTGGACCTCTCGCGTTCGAAACTATTTTTGACGTAATTTATTTATTGGAATTCGTCCAATCACGAAGCTTCCAATTAAAACGTGTCGAGAAAATTCTCTCTGCAAGTCAAAACTAATCTTGCAAAATCTACGTCTCTCCTACGATTCAGAGCAAAATCGTAAATCCAATTAATTAGTTCTTGGATTCCATCTAATAAAAAATGTACCAATCAAATCAAGTAAAAAAATCCCATCCGCAACACAAAACGAACTTTACAAAATCATTACATTTTGTGCGACCAGCATCAAATGACTAAATCCAATTAATTGTTTCTTGTACTCCATCCAATTAAAAACCTACCAACTAAATCGAGTAAAAAGAAAAATCCTCTCCGCATCTCAAAACTAAGTTCGCAAAATCATCGATCCTCCCACGATCAGCTCCAAAAAACTACATTCAATTAATCCAATTATTCATGCGCATGCAGCTCGCAGTTTAATCTCGAGAAAGCTCGAGCAACCCACGCTGTTGGAGGAGCCGAGTTGCAGCCATAGATTTTCGGATTACACGAAACAACATTGTTGTATTCCGCACCAGCATCATCAAACCTCAAAGCTAATTGGATTTTCATCTACACCACCGAAGGACCAGCCGTATTGATCAACAATATTCTTCGGTTACTGTGTCTCGAATACTTTGTTAACGATGATAAATACCAACCCAGCTACAGTTATTATACTATACAGAAAAAGGAAAGAAAAGGGCGAAGCAAAAAAAAAAGATACCCAACGATGAAAAGGGGAAATCCCATTAACGCGGCGTGTTTATCATCGCTCCACGCCAGAATAGAGGAAGAATGCCGAGCGAGGGTTGAAATAACGCACACGTATAGAGCATCCCACACTCACTCACGAGAACCCCGGCGGCTTTTCACATCAGGATCCGGAGGAGGAGGAAGAGGACGGAAAGGGAGAGAGAGAGAGAGAGAGTGAGTGAGTCGGCCGGGCAGCGATTGGAATCTCGTATCGCGTATGTATATAGAAGACAACTCGATAGTCGAGGCTATCGGCTGCCGGGCTGGTGAGTCAGAGAGAGACGGAGGGAAACTGCAATCTACATAGAACATCAGAGGGGGAATCGTTTGTGTGTCCTGTATACACATTGAGGTCCCGGTCAATCGCCTAGACTGGAGATACTTTAACGTTGCTGCAGTAGCAACATTCGACGACCCTCGAACCCCCGTCGGTTGCACTGTTTTTCGATACCACCGCGTGCTTTTTTTTTCAATCTATATCCGCGGTTAACCCATTTTCGCCTGCGAGCGATGATTCTCAATGAGGGTTAGACGCGACCGCGGCTGAGTCAAAGTCGATTGGATCGTTACTCAAAAATATTTATGGATGGATTCGCGCCCTTAATTCTCGGGCAAGGGAAACGGTTGGCGGGGAAATTGTGAGGAGCGCGAGTCGGGGTTGGGGTAGGATTAATGGACGAGGAAAATCGGCAAAAAATGAGGGAAGAATGCGGCGAGAAAAATGTACGGTCGAGTGGATATTTTATAATAGGACGGGAAAGATTTTCGCTTGCTGATATTTTTGGGACGTGAGAAAAATCTAATAATTTTTTGAAAGAAAGTGAAATTTGTTTTGTTAACTATTTTTACGGTAAGATTCTGTAAGGGCGAAAATAATGTATTATTTTTGTTTTTGGAGATTCCAAATAAAATTGAACGCTTGGGAAAGGTATTCTTTGCTTCGGTGAAAATTCAGATTGGAAAAATGCCAGAAAAAATAATTGAATCGTAAGTCAATAATATTTATGGTAGAATTATGGCCGTCATTTTTGTGTGAGAAGAGATGCGAAAACGGAAAACTGGTACGCTGGTGCTATGAGAAGCGTCGAGCGTTCGGGTGGAATTAACGAGGGCGAGAAATCGTCAAAAATGAGGGCAAGATGCAGTGAGAAAATGAGAAAAATTTACGCGCGGGAGAATATTTTGCAACTGACGGAGAAAAATGTTCCCCTGATGCAGATATTTCAGTGAGGGATCAAAACTAGTCATTTTTAGAAAGGAAGTAAATTTGTTACACTGTTACATGTCGTTTTTACCGCGAAATTCTGTGGTGTCGAAATATTTTATCAATTTCGTTTGTGGAGATAAAAAATGAAATTTTTCGCTTGGAAAAATTGACTTTTTGGAGTGAGAATCGATTGATTCGTTGCTGGAAAATATTTATCGATGGACTTTCGCCGTATATCTTCAATAAACCGAGGGGCGAAAAACGTTGCTATAAAACTGTGCGGCTCATGGAGCGTTGCGGTAGGATTAATGGACGAGGAAAATCGGCAAAAACGAGAAAGAAATTCGCGGGCAGGCAGGTATTTCACAATCAGACGAGAAAGATATTCCCCAGGCGCAAATATTTCCGTGAGGTGAGAAAAATGTAATAATTTCGCGAAGGAAAACAAAAATATGTTCTATTGTCACATTTTTATTCGTAGCAAAAAATCCGCGAACACAATAATAATTTCATTCTTTTTGCCTTTAAAAATAAATTTAATTGCTTTTTTTCAGTGTTCATTTGATATATCGTGCGATTAACTCGCGACGACAATCACGGAATCGTCAACACGACACGGCGCATCGATCCCCCCGCGAGTAATCCCGTTCGGATGCATTAAATAAATGAAAAAATTTCAGCGAGACGCGCGGACAGTAATCCGTGAAATATATAGAAGTTGCTTGGGGGGAATATCGCGTGAGCGAGGCAAACCGTGCATATTCCGCGGGGGCGGTTCACGTGAAATTTCAGGGTGTACATTTTACCTCTCTGTCGCTCGCTTCTGCAAACTATCGCGGAGCACGAGCTCGAGAGTGTACTGCAAATACCCAATTAACCTGCCTAACGAAGTGCAAGCGGTCTCGTGTTTGCATGTAGCCCCCGCCCGCGCAGGCCCCGAATGAAAAAACCGGCCGTTAGAAAATTTTAGACGAAACGATAACCATGTTACAATAAATAAATAAAAAATAACATTGACGCAAGATGGAAAACCTTTTAGTACCCGAGGAACGCGACTCTGCATCTGAATCACGATAACAAAAAATGTTCAGTAGCTGAACATTTTTCAGTAGCTGAAAATGTTCAGTTTCTTAATCTTGTAATTCGAGAATTCATTTTCATCTTTTTTTTTTAAATTAAAACATAACAAAATGTTGTCTTATTACGGAAATATGAAAAAGTGTTGATCGAAGTGGTGAAAGAGCGCCAAGTAGAACATTTTAGAGACACGATCATTGCCACGATAAATAAACAAAATAAAATAAAACAAGATGGAAAATCCGATCTTCTAGTACCCCAAAATTAGTTTCAATTTTTTTTTCTCCATGGGACAAAATATACCCATCAGCAGTTAAAAAAACATTTTTTATAGTCGAATCCCCGTTTCACCGATTAATCATCGATCGGACCCTGGCCAAATTTGCAACGCATGAAAATTAAATCCCAAGCCTCGATCATTCGAAATCCAATAAGCCGGGTAATCAATCTGTTCTTATCCGCGCGCAAGTCGGGACAGAAATGAAAATTAAGTGCCAATAGAAGGCTCTCCTCGAGGAGTATTCAGGGTTAAATCTCGCTGTCGTCGCCGAGTCCCGGGGAAAGAATGAGATACGAGCGAATTCCGGGCCGAGAGACTGTTTTATTGGGGGTCGATAACCGCGGTGTAAAGCTGCATGTGTCGGGGAGACTAATGTAGGTACAGTGTGTACGGGTTGTGTGGGTTGCGCGCGGTTGAGGCTCGAGCCCAGTGCGATGGATTCCCGCACACAGGGACGCTGGCGGCTCATATACAGGTCGAGGGATCGCATCGCCTCGTGAATCTGAGACGACGAGTGGGAAGTCCGGCCCGTCGCGAGGCAAAGGGAAACGACGAGCAACCCTCGCCGCCGCCGCCGCTCGCAACCTCGGACGGGAATCGAGGACGCGACCTGCTGACGCTCGTAACTATAGTATATCGATCCGGGGGAATTTAGTGCTAAATACGGTTCAATTTGCAATTGCCCGCAGCCCACTGCGGACCTGGATCGTCGTACACATGTACTTGTCCTTTAACCGACTGAGATTTACAGTAGTTACTCGCATATTTTCGTCTGAGGCTGCGCATTTCCCGGAACATCAATTATTTCGTCGATTGATATGCGTTTCCTGGAACTTGAATTATCTACGAGGTATAAAGAAAAAAACGTTCTGAAAACATTTTTTTTCATTGCTGCAGTCATTTTTTAATAAGAAAAACGTAATTTGGTTCAGTGTCATGAAAAGTTGTTATTTTTAAATGAAAAATAGAGATAAATAAAGAAGAATTTTATGTGGAGAAAATACATTTAAAAACAAAGGTTTTTATTTTGTAAGATATGAAAATAGAAATAGGGCCGGGCGTGTGTAACGCGTTATCGTCGGATGCAAACCGCTAGCATATTATCAGAGGTTTAACGCTTCACATTTCCTCAAAGATTAATTCTTTTTTTTTGTTTAAGTAAAAGTTTGAAAACTTTTTTTCATAGCCTCAACTTAAAAAAAAATATATAAAGGAATCTAGTTTAGTTTAGTAAAATAACATTTGTATCTTAAAAAAGCATAAATAAGTATTAATTTTACTTATGTATAAAAAATGGATTTATTTTGTGAGATATAAATATGGAAAAAGGGCCAAGGTGTGCGAATCACCGGGTAGAAAGCTCCACATTGTTATCGAGGGTTCGATCTCTTGCGGGTATCGGATCCGCTGAATAGAAGCGAGACACGAACGTGCACGAGAATCGAATAAATCGATCGTGTCGGACGGAGCGCAACGCGTCCGCCGCGCATGTTCAAGATTGTAACGCGTCGAATCCATTCGCCGAGGTGTTAAAAGAAGAAGCAAAAAAGTCAATTTTAACTTTGAAAATTAGTTGCTCGCGGCGCCGTTAAAAATGCGCGAACGGTTGTGATGCCTTCATGGAATATGGACGGGACTAATTTACTCGGCAGCGACTTCGAATGGCCAATTTTTCCGGTGTTTCACTTTCGCGTCAGAACGCGAATCGAGTTTGACGCGGCGCATGGTTCAGCGACGCTAAAATATCGGAATAATTGCAGGCTGCCTCGGCCTATCTCGGGGCTTGTTATTATACACAAAAGCGACTGTTTTCACGCGCCACTGATGGAAACAAAATATTCCGACGAAAATGAAACGCGGAAATCCCCTCGAAAAAATACGAGGCCAACGTGAAATAAATCTGACAATGTTTGACACCGACAAAGACATTTTTGCTTCCGCGATGGTGATAGCTAAATATTTTTATATTTTATTGCGAATTTTATTCATTCAAAGTGGAGTACAATTTTTTTTATACAAATAAAAATTGTAATCCTCAGTGGAAGGATTGAATGTCAAATGAATGGAATTCATAAACGGGTTTTCTGTAATCCGGCAGTCGAATTAGTCTGAACGAAAGATTACAAAATGTATGATAAAATGAAAAAACCTGCAAAGTAAAACCGTGCAAATTGCTTCCTCAGTATTTTACACTTTTAACGAAGCTACTTCTATGAGGATGTATTGGAACCCGGTATCTCGTAATTTGCACGAGCAGCGAGGGAACGAGATTGTTCAAAATATTAAAAATGCTATAAAATTTGAACGGCTGGACAGATTTACGTCAAATTTGTACTCAAAACTTGGTCCACGATTGTCCATATGTGGACAACCGTGGACCACATTTTCGCATAAAAAGGTAATTTAGGCGTAATCTGCCCGAATTTAATAGGCACTCCTGTGCGTTTTTTAAAACCGTAAGTGCCGAAAAAACAAATAAAAACAATTCAGAACCTTTTCAGCGCACAAAAAAAAATGACAAATGAATATAATTCACAAACTAGGTATCTCATAATCCAGCAATCGAATTAGCCCGAACGTAAGTTTATCGAAACAATATGCTCGCGATTTCGCTTCCGCCGAGTGGAATCAGCGAGGCGAGGCTGGAAATTCGAGTTGTACGGTGCAACAAACTGGCCAGGCGTTTCGTAGGAAAGTGGATTATATACCCGTCCTCCGCCTCACTCACGCACGTCGGAAGAGTCGGCTGTCTGGAAATAAATCGCTCTCGACTCCGGCGAATCGCTAATATTTTCTCCCACCATTTTGCACTCGGGCTCGTTGTGCAACTTTATAATGAATTTATTTCTCTCAGGTATCTTCATCGGATTCACTGCACTTCGATAATTCATCACATTCAACGCGAAAGTTTTATCAGCGTATTTTCTTTTACGTCGCATGCTTCATGCGGATGTTATGCGGTGAAGTTTCGGAATATAGCCAAAAAAGTGAAAGAGAAGTGGCAGTTTAACAGGCCCTTTGGGAAAAACTGATGCGTTTCGGCTGCCGCTTCCTGCACACAGCTAAAACGATCCTGCTCGAGGTTCGATAACGAGATGGCATTTTGCCATCTGATAGTGGAGTGAAGCAGGATATATTTAGTGATAGAAGTGGGCCAAAGGGGGCAAACTATACGTATGCCCCCTCTGAAAATAAAGTGCACTTGAGACGTCGAGTATCGTTCCCATAAAAAATCCATGTCACGATAAAAGAAATAGTTTTTCATTTTATTTTTTCAAAGCACGTTAAAAAACAACGTGACCAGTATTTCCTGGAGGGGCGGGGGAGATATACGGCTTGGAATTATAGCGAACGCCAAACATCCCTGCAATCAGTTCCGTGAAAAATGCAAGCCACAATAATTTTTTTTATTTATGTTTTACGTTTCAAATCATATTAAAAATAAACAGATACCTAACTAGTATTCTCTATAGTGCAAAATATACGATTTGAAAAACAGTGAACATCAATAGTACATTACGACACGAGGGCGGAAAAACTTTTTTCTCACCAGTGTGAGTTTGCAGCAATCACACGAGCAGAGCAAATGTTTTTCCGCCGAGTATCATATACGATTTTATTTCACAAGCTGTGAAAACAACGCGAGGCGTGCGTAAATCTGTGTTTTACGCACCTAGTGAAATGAAAAATTATACTGAACTCTACATTTTTTTGCAAATTAAGTCCGGCGCTTTGGCCTAGTGTATAGCGTGGTACCCTCTAAACCGCATAACCGCGTCGGTAGATCGAGGGTTCGAGTCCCGCTGCGGTCATTTTCGCTGAGAATAAACATTCGGGCGCAATGTTTTCCAAGGTATACATATGTAGTCCGAGTGTTTACATTCTCAGCGAAACGCGATTAGCTCCGACGGCGCGAAGCGAACTTGAGACCGACTGTATCGACACAGGTTTTTTGCAGTTTTCCCTCTGTTCACCGAGTTCTGCCCAGAGACGAATGCGATACGGGAGGGGACGTCACAGCTGCAGCCGGACCGACCCTGTAATAGGTCTGAATACCTGCAAGCGGGGGGAATGCGAATAAAAAATATTAAAAAATTCAAATTACATTTAAAAACGACCTAATCAGTATTTCGAGTAATGAGATATACGACATGAAAATTATTGTAAGGGCGAAAAATCTTTTCAGAAATAATCTTTAGAGGTCGTATTCGAAAGCTGTGTAATTTATATATAATCCGTCTTTTAAAAAGTTCATGAGTAACGGAAAGCATTGTTAGCATACTATTACAGCTGTGATTGGTTGCCAGGAAAGTCCGTGATAAACAAAATCAGTTCGGTGTCAAATTTGAAAAATTTGATAAGAGGACAGACGAGGCAGCACCCGTAACCTTTTAAAGCTTTATAAGAGCGCAGCAGTGCAAAATTGATTAACCTATTATAGGTGATATTTTGAAATAAAAGTTTCCGAGGTCGATTTTGGCGATTTTCGGTCCGGAGCTGAATCTACGATTTCTGACAGAAAAAAAAATTTCGTCGCCAAAAAAATATTTTTTTCAAAATCGATTAAAAAAGGTTAATAACCAGTGTTTTCGGGGGTAGAATATGCGACTTGAGAACGATGGTATAGGTTAAAAGTCGATATTTTGAAAAGAAAAAAAATTAGGGCCGATTTTGGCAATTTTCGGTCCGGAGCCGAATCTACGATTTCTGACAGAAAAAAAAATTTCGTCGCCAAATTTTTTTTTTTTTTTTTCAAAATCGATTAAAATAGGTTAATAACCAGTGTTTTCGGGGGTAGAATATGCGACTTGAGAACGATGGTATAGGTTAAAAGACGATATTTTGAAAAGAACAAAAATTAGGGTCGATTTTGGCAATTTTCGGTCCGGAGCCGAATCTACGATTTCTGACAGAAAAAAAAAAATGTCGACGCCAAAAAAATATTTTTTTCAAAATCGATTAAAAAAGGTTAATAACCAGTGTTTTCGGGGGTAGAATATGCGACTTGAGAACGATGGTATAGGTTAAAAGTCGATATTTTGAAAAGAAAAAAAATTAGGGCCGATTTTGGCAATTTTCGGTCCGGAGCCGAATCTACGATTTCTGACAGAAAAAAAAAAATTTCGTCGCCAAAAAAATATCTTTTTCAAAATCGATTAAAAAAGGTTAATAACCAGTGTTTTCGGGGGTAGAATATGCGACTTGAGAACGATGGTATAGGTTAAAAGACGATATTTTGAAAAGAACAAAAATTAGGGTCGATTTTGTCCATTTTCGGTCCGGAGCTGAATCTACGATTTCTGACAGAAAAAAAAAAAATTCGTCGCCAAAAAAATATTTTTTTCAAAATCGATTAAAAAAGATTAATAACCAGTGTTTTCGGGGGTAGAATATGCGACTTGAGAACGATGGTATAGGTTAAAAGTCGATATTTTAAAAAGAAAGAAAATTAGGGTTGATTTTGGCAATTTTCGGTCCGGAGCCGAATCTACGATTTCTGACAGAAAAATCGGCGCCAAAAAATTTATTTTTCAAAATCGATTAAAAAAAGGTTAGTAACTAGTGTTTTCGGGGGTAGAATATGCCTCATTTAGTCTTAAGTTTGGCTCTGTACTCTTTTCACGCTTGCTATGTATTCCTTGCTTTGTATTTCTCTGTAACTTTAGTCCTTAGGGGACTTTGTCCCAGGACTCAATAAACACTACTGCTACTACTACTACTACTTGAGAACGATGGTATAGGTTAAAAGTCGATATTTTGAAAAGAAAAACATTCTCAGGTCGATTTTGGCGAAAAGTTTTTCCGGCACGCGCACCAGCGCGTGTGATTAGCCTAGTTAAATAAATAATGACATTATATAAAGAGTAGTAAAAAATTTCATCTCTCGCGTGAATATTCTTTTTTTCCATATGGGACATATTATCAATGAATCGCTTAACCCTTTCTCGACCGTGTTACTGACGCCACCTACAGGTATACATGATCCCCCTCCCCTCTCCCCAGGTTCACTCTGGTACTGGTAGTCGCGGCTTGCGGGCTTCCGCGCCGTTTGAACCCAGTGCAGTGCAATTAAGCCGCGACCAGGAGAAAAGGATATGACCCTCGTGTGTGCTGCAGTAACAGCGCCTATACGTTCGGCGCTTTCGTTGCAGCAAACCAAACCGCAAGACCAAAGAGATTCTGGCGCGTGTGGTCGCGGGGTTTAGCTATGAACTCGCGTACTTGTCCTCTGGCGATGGTATAATCGAGTGTGATACAAAAAAAGAGGAAGTGAATCAGGGGTCAATATTATTGGAATCCTGAACTCGCGAAACGTTGGACTGTCAGTGGGACACAACTGAGGAAGACAACAGTATTTTAAGAATAATATTTCGTGGGTTCGATTTTGGTACTTTTGGACCGGAAGTCGGATCTAGGATTTGAATTTTTTTTTTTATGTTGGATTTTTTTGTTCGTTTGTATCTACTAGAAAAATGTTGAGTCGTAGTAGGCAATTCATATACACTTTGATTCTCGAATTTTTGTCATTCATTTTATCATCTCTTTGCTAGTTTATCACCTCATTCAGTCTTTATCTGTCTCTGTACTCGTTTTCTTGGTGGCTTCGTAGGTATCCCTGTATTTCTGTATTTCCTGTACGTCTGGTCCCTAGAGGATTTCTCCAGAACCAGATAGACATGTCACTGCTACCACTACTTGAGATCAATAGTGTAGGCCAAAAGTCGACCAAACAAACATATCATCGTACTGTTACTTGAGATCGATAGTATAGGCCAAAAGTCAAAGTTAAAAAAAAATCCAGGTGTATATTGCGGGAATTTTCAAACTGTAGAAGAACTTAGGCTTTCTGAAACATTCATTTTTACTTTATGAACGTTTCTACCACTGTCTTCTACTTTTACTCGTATTCTTATCTCACCTTTCATTATCGTTATTGCCGTATCGCCTCATCTGTTCACTTTCTCTGTATTCAATCCGACGGCTTTTGTAAAATTCTACTGCATTAATTTCCTGTATAAATCTGGTCCTTACAGGTTTTTATCTCAGGATCAAATAAAATATCAGCTACTTCTACTACATTTTTCGACTCAAAGTCGAATCCACAAATCCCGCCACGAAACCCATCGACATTTTTTTTTTAATTTTTTTTATTAAGCCAAAACTGATAGTGCAACTCTTTTGTCAGAAGTCTGTTTTACAATTCCACAGAGTTTTAATCCTTCAAGTGGGAAAAGCACGGAGTTTCAGACGGTATTTCATTACAGCCCTGAATTAAAACGCAACTCGTACGTGATACGTGCCCCGCACGCGAGATCTATGCCGGTTGGATGCTGTGTCGAGAAACCGAGTGAAGCATAAAATAGCGGGGAAAAAAGAGAATTCTCGCTCTCGCGATGCCTGATGCCAGGGAGCTCTATAGACACACCGGAAAAATGTTCTCGGTGCCGTGCAGGAAGCGGCGCGGTGTAGTCTTTCGCGTGGAATAAACTGCGGCACCTCCGGTGCGCCGCCGTTGGTTACATAAGTAGGGTAAACAGGCGAAGTAATCTCTCCCACGGGCTCGCTGTGTTTTTATTTTGCATTTCTGCACTAACGCGACCGAGGTTTCCGTCCCCCTTTTAGTTCTCTATTACAGGTTTCACGCGTAATAGAAAAAAGATGTTACGTGTGACGTTACTGAGACGAAACTGCGACACATGAATATAAAAACCTACTTATAATTTATTTCTTCAACGAATAAAATCTTAAATAAAAGAGATGCCGTGGACGGACTAGACTGTATTTCCATTCAGCGCTTTTTTTAATTCACCCAACACTTGCAATTTTTTTTAATAGAGATAAAAAATGTAACTAAAGTTTCCTGATCATATTTTCTATCGTCCTATCAGCGTCGCAACTTTGTTCTCACAATCTCCCCAACAGCCAATCAAAATTTTCCTCGACAAAAATTGTTTTCCATGAACGTAAAAAAAGTGAAAAAAATTTGTAACAATTAATGGAGTTGCAGCATGAGGCCTGACGAATTTTTGGGGAACCTGGCGCGCAGCGCGAGTCCGGTAGGCGGACAAGAGAGGCTGGCTGCCGGCGGTGGAGGGTGAAACGGGAAGGGAAACCAAATTATCATCACCGCAACTGTTATGACGTTGAACGACGCAGAGAGAGCGAGCGCGTTGGCGAGAGTGGCTCGATAAAGTTTAGCGGCTCTCGCGCAGGGCCCGACCGAGAGAAAGGGGTTGCTGCCCTATGAATATTTCCCAGAGCTTTCAGCTTGGGCGCGCGCGCCGTCGCGGTGTTCCCGGAGCCCGTTGGAAAGTTTATTCCCCGAACACGACGTCGGAACTCGGGAACTTTTGCCACCGGCGACGGAAAACCCCCCGGAGCGAATTCACGCGCTGACCTGAGAGAATAGCCCAGGATTGGAGGATCATACAAGCCGGGGACCCCTCGAGGGAGGTCGAACCCTCTCGCGTGTACCCGTGGCAATTTCAATATGTAACGGGTATTTTGGACGTGAAGCTATCGACAAACCGGTCGCTGGAAATACGAGAGGAAAATTCGTTGAACGATGACCAAGAATTGCCGATAATTCAACTGATTTCCAATTCGTTATTGAACAAAATGAAAATTTGCCATTTTTATTTTTTGTGCTAGTTATTACAGTAATTAAAGATGTGTAGATTTGACAGCTAGCGTTAATGGTTGCACGAAATAAAACGTATGATTTTTTATTTCAGTGTTAATTAACACATAAATAAGAAAATTCGATTTTTACTTTTACTGCTAATTGTTACACAAAATAAAAATGTACAATTTTTACTTTTTCTTTTAAACAATACAGAAGCGGCGCATGGAAGTAGACGAAAAAAAAGAATTAATACACAGAACCATAATCTATCATTTTTACTTTTAATGTGAGGATAAAATAACCGTTGGACGTACTAAAAATTTGCGGTTTGCGCAATTAATTCTGTCTTCGCCGGGATATTGAGTGACAATCACTTTCGCGTGTCGCTCGGATTTATCAGGCATTTTTAGTCCCGGTAATGGGAATCTCCGCGCTCGCCGGAGGAAATGTCACCTCTCTCCTCTGTGTGAGAGAAACGCCCACGCATCGAAATTGCAACGGCAAATTCAGAGGCCAAAGCCGCGTACAGACAGCCTGGTAGTAGGAGGATACAAATTGCGTGGGGCGGAACGGCTATGTCAACGACTACCTCGAGACGCGATCGCACGGTGAGCGAGCGAGGGATGGAGAGAGAGAATTCGCGTAAATCAAAACCGGGGAGCAGAAGCAGCGGGAAAAGCGACACCTGGCACCGCGCTCTCGTGGGCGTAAATGTCACATACCGGGAATTTCGCTCGCGAAACTTAGCGTGATCACAGGGCGCGAGGATAGGACGAACGCGCGAGTGCAGTTACCTGCAGTTACCTGCAGCAGCAGCAGCAGCAGCGGCGGCAATCGGTAGGCGCAACCCGGCTTATTACTCGTCGACGAGGGCGAGAGAAATTTAATACTTTGTGTACGAACGCGGTCATCCGTACTGACGAGAGAGGAACACCCACTCGCACGCATTTTCCACGTCCGGATATGACGTTTATCGTAATTTAATACCGACCGTTGCGCGATTCGCGTTACGGGAGCGAATAAATTGGTCTCGTTACCGGGTGACACGAGATTTAGATAATTGCAGAGGGAAACAGAGAATTTGCATCGTGTTGACTGTCGTTAATCGTTCGCGAGTTCAATTATTTTCTGGATTGACTATGCAAACGTTTCGGTAACTATAAATAATAGTTATAAAGTAATAAGTAAACAATAGTTATAAATTACGATACCCGCGATAAATATAATTACAAGAATCATAAGTTTTTAGCAATTTATTTTAATCCCCAAGTCTAGTCGAACAAGGAATATACGCGAACTCGAATTATGTGCCAAATCTAACAAAGAACCAGTTAAGAACTATAAAAAATGATGATTCTTAGAACAAAAATAGGAAAAATCACAATTTTTTAAACCATCCCCCACTTCTCGCCCTGCACAAAAGCGTCGAGCCCGCCTGAACAGCAAAAAACGAACAGCCACGATAATTAAAACGCCCGTGTTTAAAATCGGAGAACTTGAGCAGCGAGTTCTCGGTGTAAAAGTTGTGCATTAAAACGCAGTCAGTTACAGTGTGGCTGACCCAGTGAGGCTCGCGTGGCGCACGCGGTGGGAAAAACAAAAAGACCGCGTCAAAGCGAGTGTCGACGGGATTTCGGAGAAACCCCTTTAATATCCACGCGAAAGTTTTCACGAATGAGCCGCGTGCCGACGACTCTGCAAAACACTCGTGAGGAGGGCTCAAGGAGCCCGGAGTCTCGGCGAGTGCGGATAGAAATTAAGGGCTCCATGGAACAGTGCGGAACTCGCTTTCTCT
This sequence comes from Pimpla rufipes, assembly GCA_963932165.1. Taxonomy (NCBI): domain Eukaryota; kingdom Metazoa; phylum Arthropoda; class Insecta; order Hymenoptera; family Ichneumonidae; genus Pimpla; species Pimpla rufipes. Next base: position 16,883,985 of record OZ010636.1, read on the forward strand.
CGCTCTCTCTCCGCGCGTTTTCTGAAGTTTTCACCGGGCGTCGAGCGAGGAGTTTCCGGTCCTGGAGTATATACACTCCTCGAAATTGCCTCTGCTCCTCCAGCGGACAGCGAGAGTTTCCCCCGGGCTTTTACGCGCGGTTTTCGCCCGGAACTTTTGTCGTTCCACACACGCAGAAACCGCGGCGTTAATACCGCGGTTCCGCGATCAAAGTTTCCGGTGGATACAAAACCGGGCGTGTCCCGTCCGCCGGTTAATAACGATCTCCGGGTCCCTCGGCGACGTCGTCGTTTAACCCCTTCGTTGGCGTTGGCACTGACGCAACACTGCGGGGAGTCAAATCGTGTCATGGGTGGCATTGACGCAATAGTGCGGACATTGTTTTTTTTTTGTGGCGTATGCAGCGAGCCCAAACACAAGTACTTGTTTTTGGGCTCGCTGCATACGATTTTGAGATCTAAATTGTGAAATTCTAAATGGCTCAAACAAATCTCCATTCCTTCTGATACTTCACCGGAACACTTCTTTTTTTTTAATTTGATAGGATTTCAGCACCAAAACTAGATTTTATACGTAGATGATACACACAAAATTTCACTGCCGTCTACAACTTTTTACAAAAGTTATTGTGTTATTGTGGTAGACAGACGAGTGGCAATTAATAAAGGCTTTTTCTTAAATCTGGGGCCCTCAAGATAAGTATTTCCCTCAAAATCTGAGAGTCGATTTTTTTATTGCAATACTTTCTCTTTTGCTACGTCCTTTGTATGCGATGAAAAAGTGAAAAAATGCAACACTTGGACATTGTTCACAAAATGATGACCAAAGGGATTTTTCTTGGGTCACTGAATGCTGACTTGAAATAAAAATTGTCAAATTCAGATTTACCGGCCCGAAAACCCCTTAGTAGATATCGTCAGCTACAATGACAACAAACATTCGTGCCATTTTGAGCACTTCCAGTCGAGTTTTCCGTGCCAACGAAGAGGTTAATTGCTCGTCATTTCGCTCCCAACGAGGTGAATCCGAGGGCGACGTTTTTCACACACGTCCGGCGCGAATTAAGAATTACTGCACAGAAGAACCGAGCGAGCTGCCCGAGCTGAAACAAAAAGTCTGAAAATATATGTTTAAGAATTGTGGGAATCTCCGGATCGACCTTCGAGAGCGGCACGCGAGGCTCGCAACGCCACGAGGAAGCTGAGAAACGTTCAGTGTGGAGACATTTACCTTCTCTGTCGAAGAAATAAAAAGAAAAAAAGTGCCCGGGACTTGCAGAGCAAATAATCCGTTTAGCGCGCATTAGTAGCAGCGCGAATTGCACAGCCCCACTGTGGTATAGGGCAAAAGGCAACTCGGATCGTTTCCTTGAAACCTTTCAGTACTCACTGACCGATAGATCTTGCGCTGTGCGCCGTACACGATAAGTACAGACTTTGTAAGGAGATCCGTGACACTGATTAAAGTCACCGGCAAGTAAAAAAATTGTTGCTGGATAGTTTAATGACATTTAACATTTTCTTTTAATTCATATAAAATTAGAACCTCTAGATCGATTCTCGTCAAACTCCACACCAAGCATGTTTCTATGTTAGTCTATTTGTGTATAAAGCTTCAACCTGATACCTCGCCATTTTTCGTGAGCTATTACATTTTTCAGACTTTCTACTGGAATCGACGTTGATTAAAGTCACCAGCAAATTATACACAATTATAGTGTTGGAAAGAAATTAATTATCATAAAATGAAGCCTGTCCTTTAAATAGATTTTCGAAAACACAATTTTTTCATAATTGCTTAATTCTTTCGACAGTATCTTGAGTTTTAAAACTCAAAGTACGAAAAAACCTACAAAAAATCGTATTGTTTTTACTGTGTATTTCTAAGATAAAATGAAACATCTCAATCCCGGCAAGCGACAAGACTCGTAATCGAACGTGAGCAATCTAAACTTTTGATCGAAATTTTTTTCCTCCAACGAGATAATCATCGCAAATTGAAAGCAAATGAATGAATTTAAAGGACGCATCAAACTTCCTGATTGCAAACGTGTAAACCGTGGAGTAGTCTCGGTTCGTTTGAGGCTGCTGGTGACTGCGCGTTCTACGTGGCACACGATGAATTATAGATTCGCTTGTGGCGAACCGATGCAATAATAGAGTGCGGCTCACCTCCGCGAAGAACTCCGTCATGAAATCATCCGGCCCGCCCACGGGGACGGACACTTCGTCCGGCACGTCGTCATCGTCCGACTGGGCCTGAAAAAAATGCATTCAAACGATTAGTACGGTATTTCCAGTGAACCGAAGATGAAAAAACAGATGGATATGACGGGAATTTCGGGGAGAGAGAAAACGACTTATCGCGACACGAGATAAACGGTAGCTGGCTAAATGGCATTGCGACGATGACACCCAGAGCCATTCAATTGCCTTTTCGCGCGTGTGTTCATCGCCTACGAGTCAGAGAACGCGCCGCTCGGGCGCTAAAGTTCGCGATAATTGCCATTTATCGCGTGGGAGCTCATTCAATTGGTTCAAGTGCTCTCGATTAAAGCGACATCGGGGGAGGAGAGAAAAAAATTGGAGAATCCCCAGCGCCAACAAGTCGGCAAGTTCGCACCGTCTGTCATTGTACGCGAGAGGCAGTGACCCGGACACAATTATTTCCTGCATTTTACGTGAAATAGGAACATTTTTAGGCGTAAAAATGGAAGTGGAAAATTGGGAAAAGAAGGAGCGCGAAATGTATTAGTCGAGATTTATGACTGATCGCTTTGACACCCGATGAATTGGCTTGGATTGTGTTAACCGATAGATTGATTGAACTTGTAAATTTGTAGATATAATTCATCGTATTTTTTCAGTTCAACCATTTTAACATTTTTGGGATTTAACACTAAACATTGCAGGAACCTTTTTCGACATATTCGGAACATTTTTTAAATAAAAAAAAACCACAAGACCCAACAATTTTACGATAATTAATTTTCTCTTTTATTGTCAACGCAATTAAACCTGCTAAACCAAAATTAAGTATGAACCGAAATTAAATATGGACCAACATTAAATGTGAACCAAAACTAATTATGACTCAAACGGAAATATGAATCATACCGCAACATTAACCAAAATTAAATATCGCACAAAAACAAACGTGACTAATTCAATGAAATAATTGTTCAGCTTAAAAAAGATGTCTAAACACCCCGCATTTCGTCCCAAAAATGAATATTTCGATGTAACACCGGAATGCATGAAATTTGGCGCATTCCGGTCGGCCATCCGACATGATCGAAGTCCTCTGAGCGCTACGCGTGCATTATTCAAGGGTTCGAGCCGGGGGCTCGCGCATCCGTCATCCGCGTATAATCGAACGGTGCGTGTGATCCCACGCACTGCGAACCGATTATCGAAAACACGCGGCCCGTACGCGCTCGTTAATTACCGTGCCGACGATAAAGCACCGACCGAAATGCGTATAAATTAATCCTACCGGTTACGAGCGACCCGCATATCGCAACCGCCTCGCAAAACATATACAGCGTAATTCCAGGTAATATGGACTGGCGCGGTGTAATATGGACCAGTTCGAATCGATCCACCCGTGGAGACAAAAAAAAATACAATATTCAGTTGTGTCAACTACGTTTTCAATTTACTGTACAATACAATATCTGAAAAATTAATTGCCCCAACCATTTCGAATAGAAACCTCAACTATACGCGATTAGTTCTCGCGAGATTAGAGAGCGTAACCATTCGAATCGTCGGAACAATAATTTGAGTTGTAAGGGAAATAGAATGATTGATCGGTTGTGTCAACTTATTTATTGATCATGGCAGCTAATCTTTTGTTTTCGTGTTGATATCAGTGAGCAACTTGGGCGTCAAGTCACTATAAAATTTAACAGCGTTACACGAATTCCCCCTTAACAATTTAGTGGTCCATATTCCCCGGAATTACACTACGCTACAGACAACGTCTGTAACACATAGATGTCGCGGGAAATCGAATCGCGGTCACGCGCTTCCCACCAATTCATTCAAAATTGACGAGCATCTTGCTGTAAATATGAAAATTCACGCCGAGAGGAACTCGATCGTTTCGCCCGTGGGGCAAGACGGAACCCCAAACGGCTGAATGGAAAAACAGGGAGAAGGGTGCGGAATCGATGCCACGACGACGACGACGACGATGCTCGTGCAGCTCGTCGTGAGAGCCAGACGAGCAGCCACGCAGACGTTTTGTACGATCGATATTTTTGTACCGCTAGCGGATTTTCAGTGGCTCTCGCGCTCTGCGGCTGTGAAACCCAAACGCGGGTTGCAACACGCGGACCGGGAGTGGCGGAGGAGGACCGCAAGAAGAGGGAGGAATCAATCTCGGGCTACTCTACCCATGGCTGGACAATCATTCTCCTTGGCTGGAAAAAAATTGGAATCGAAGAGAATCTCTACAATGGATATCCGATGTTGTGTGTCTGATACTGCGGAATATACTTTTTTTATTTTGCGCTGCGCTTTTGCTGTGCATTATTTTTAGCCGAGGGAATTAGATGAATGAGGGGGGGGGGGATTTTGATAATAATTTAAACAAGACTAATTTTGCTTAATTTCGGTTTACACTCGCGTGAATACTTAACCGAGCTGGGGAATTGGGTCTGACTGGGCTGATTTTAAAACTCTTTTAACTTGCTTTCGAATCGTCGTAGGATTGAAAATTTCGAAGATATAGGTTCTCAGATATTTGATATAATGTGGACAGACTGTTTTTCATTTTTATTATTTGATTTTATTTAGTTTATTTTTACTGGACTGGAATACTTGAAAAATAAATCATTGGATGGCCATTGAAATAATGGAACAAATGTTGCAACAAATATTTCATTCTCGAACATTTCAACGTAAGTTTTCCGAATTTTCTGATTTTTTTTATTTTCCCTCATCATCGACTACCAACTCGAGTACGTTTATTCTCTTCGATCCGCCAAAAGTTTGCGAACTTCAGACTCTCAGACTTCGGAAACTTCGAGCAACCGAGGTTTCCCAAAAATGAACATCGTTGAGTTCATGAAAATAAAAATAAAATCGTCGGGAATTTAAGCCCGCGTAAAATTGCGACAGTCGCTTTTACTATTATCCACCCGCGAGTGAAAATAAAACAGCGCGGCTTTTCATATGAAAACAATTCGCCGGGAATTCCTCGACAGTATTAAATCGTTCGCAGCCGACGGGACGCGCGGCACTTTAATTTAATAAAATCGGTGTGAATTTCCTGCACTCACATGGGGCAGTGCAAGAACGAATTAAACGAGGCCCGGTAACGTCGATCAGGCTTCGCATTTTCCCGCATGCAGAGCCGAGGGGGCTCACTACCTTGTTGCAATTAGCACGAGCGTTATGTAAACCCCGGGAGCGCGGGGCGCACGTTGACGGAGTGTACAAGTAGAGAGAGTGAGTGAGGCAGGAAGAGAAACAGAGAGAGAGACAGAAAACAGCAGAGAGAGAGAGAGAGAGAGGAATAGAAATAGAGAGAGAGGAAGAGAAACAGAGAGAGAAGATTAGCAACAGAGAGACAGAGATATACATATATATATATGCAGGGAGTGTGTATAGCCTTCGCAAACCGTGCGAATTTAGTCAAACGATGCTGGGTCTTGTGATTGCCTTGTGGGTCAAGGATACTTGCAGTTTAACGCAAACGTAACGACCACATCTACGTGAGACAAGCCACAGGGTCTTTTTTTGTTGTCGTGTGGACACTGACTGCAGATAAACACTTTAGAATTTTTGCTTTAATTAAATTGATTTGATTGACTTTTTGTTTGTTTTAATCTGACTATGAAATATTCGCAGTTAAATGCAAACGTAAACGACCGGATCCACGCGTGAAAAACCACAGGAACTTTTTTGTCATTTGAAAAGAACACTGCATTAGTAAAAATTTGTATGAATAATCCGTTTTAGTTTTATTCTTTTTTTTATCTGTATAAAGCATTCTTGCAGGTCAATGTAAACGTAATGACTTTATTTAACTACCTAAGAATAGCCACAAGGTTTTTTGTCATATGGACAGTGATTTCAATAAAAAAAAAAACCTTAGAATAAAAAATCTTATTACATTTTTTTGGTATAACTGTGTCAAGAATACTTCGAATTTAACGCAAACGTAACAAACGCACTACGTGAGAAAAGCCACGGGGTTGTTTTTATGTCATACAGATACTGAAGCCAATCAACGACGTTAAAAATGTTATTAATTGTTTTTTCATTTCTTTTATTTTTTATTGCTTTGTAATGAACCCAATAATTTCACGATTGTGAGTCAACCTGAGTGGACCACCGCGAGCTGAGGTAGTTCGTCGAACGATAACGAGGAAGCAGCGGCTCTTAGAATTTTTACTGGCTTATTCATAATTCTATTGAAAGTTTCAGCGTTGCAGGTCCGATACTAAGAGCCAGGTAAACTCGAGTAGCAATTTAAAAGTGCATCAAAAGGAACCGTCGCGAGGTAAATAAGAGAAGCGGTAATGGCTCGGTGTCCGGGGGATCGTTGTGACGTCGAGAGGACGTTTTAACGGTGAATCCAAAGTTTTGTCGTTTAATTTTTAATTCTCGGCCTCGGGTCGCCGCCTCGATTATTGATAAGATGGATATTACGATTACGCGGAAGACTCGGATCACAGCTGATTATTTCGTGGCACGGATATCAGATGCTTTTTGCTTCCAGCATATATATTTTTTTCCTTCGAATGAATTTTTTGGGATAAATTCTCCCTGTGCGAATGGCCGCAATGCAGTAATTTTTTGCCAATTTAGAATTTTTTCGAGACTACAATTTGTCACAATTTATTGTAAGATGCGGTTTTCGATGACTCTGGAGACTTGAATTACATTTTTTTATACAGATATCAGCTGCTTTTTGCTCCCAGCAATTTGTCTCTAATTCACAATAAATTTCTCTCGAATTACATGTATCAATTGTTCAGTCTAAACTTTCACCAGCAAAAAATGCAGATTACACGAATCCCAAAAAATTCTCCCCGTTTCGCATTTCCGTGGGGTAAAAAAAATATATCGAGTGTCGCGAGCGCACCAAATAATCGCCGCGTGACACGTTCTCGTTAGCGAATCGAGATAGAGCGGCGGAAAAAAAATGCGAAGGCCTGGATATTCCACAATCAATCGTGATACGCGAAGCGGGTGGAGGGAGGAGAGAGAGGGGGGGGGGGGGGGGCTGGAGGCCGACTGCACACAACAACATATGAGAATCATTCGTGACGTCTGCAACGTCGTATGTGTCATTCGAATGGACAGAGCGGGAGAGGCGAAAGAAGGACGGACGGACGCAGAGAGAAAGAGGGGGAGAAAAAAGAGATAGGCGTAACTTCTACTACGGTTTGACATTCATTCAGTTCTGACGACAGCGGAAGTAACGTCCCCGCTGCGCGAGATCTCCCGTCTCGACGGGGAAAAGACGCCTGTTCTCCTGCTACGCCTAAAAATAACTCTGACCAACCGAGACACTCGATATACTGTTACGGATGATCGATTACGAATTCCCAATGCTACAATCGACAGGTTACTCTCTCCGCTGCTGCTGCTGCTGTCCGGTCCGACACGGTTAAACCCTTTCCGAGCTTTTCCATCATCCTAATCCCGCAGTTTTATTTTTATTTTTATTTTTTTTTTCCCCGGTGAAAAAGAGCGAGATATTCACTGCACGTTTTGCTGTCCATTATTCTCCAACCGTTGAACGACGGAATCTCGATGGGATTAGAGTGAAAAACAGCGGAAAAAAATATCAGCAAACCGGAAAAAGTGATGCGCCAATTTGTCACTGGAAAAAATACTTAACTTCAACCGACTGAACAAAAGTATGACTCAAGATACCAGGAACCGACGAAGATACAACTGAGCGAGATCGAGATAGAAAGAACCGCCAGGAAAAACATTTGTTAGCACACCGAGGAGGAAGAGGCAGCGTCTAAAGTACCAGGAAAGCGAAAAGCGTCACGCGAGCCGAGTTGCTCGGTGAGCGAATAAAACGTGACACCTGGGCGAACGCGACGCCCGAGGAGAAAACAAAAGTGCGCTTGACGTTCCACGAACGACAATTGTCAAACCTCTGAGGCAACGTTGAGAACGTCGGAGAGAGAGAGAGAGAGGGGAGGGGCCTCGTGTTTCCAAGTAAAACTCGCGCCCGGTACCGCAGACCGAGGGACTCGGCGAAGAGATAGAAAAAATACGCGAGGCATAACCGCGAGAAACACCTGTCATCGGTGGCGTTATGACAACGCCGGTTTTCCGGCACCTCGCGCGAACGTGAAAAACGCGGCGTTTCGCGAGCCGCGCAAAAATCCCGTGAATTTTTCGCCGGGCGTTTTCCCCATTCCCGGCCCCGGGATGCGGCAAATCGACGGGCGATCTCGTGTCAAAGGCGACCGAAAGTCGTGGACGGGGGGCGCTAATCGGGGTGGGGCGCCTTGTGGGCTTTTTGTTCACACAGAGAGAAAGCGCATCGCGCGAGGTTAGCGCGAGCGCCGATCGCTCGTCTCTTAGCCCGCGGACACCTGTCAACATTAGCGGGCGATTTTGCGGCCTCGCGGCGGGCGAACCGGCGGCGCTTGACAGCCGATCGGCTGCTGCTGCCGCGCGCGAGACACTGGAAACGCCTCTCGTTCTTTCGCGAGGACTTCTTTTTTTTTTTTTTTTTTTTTTTTTAAACGGTTAACGAGAGCACGCGGAAGGCGAACAACGCGGGGCACAACATTCTCGGACTCGGCGAGGACGGGGCCTCCGGGGTGACGTTCGCAGAGACGTTTGTAACGCGTGTTAACACGGGGCCCGAGGGTCGCGCGACACGGTTAAACGGACGCGAGGGAGAGAGAGAGAGAGAGAGATAGACACGGCGATGGGCAGGCAGGACGGACGGACGGACACGGTCGGTCGGTGTGTCTCTCGCTCGTCGTGGGTTAACTCACCGCGACGAGGGCTGCTAATCTATCCTTGGTCATGATGAACGACGGGTGTATCGAGTCAACGGACGTGCGACGAGTAGCGCCTGGTTGGTAATCCCATTCACGATTTTATATCCATGTACGACGAGAGCACGGCCACTAAAAACTAAGGAAACGGACGCACTAACCGCGGAGAGAACACGATCGTAAAATCGATACGCTCGCGAACTCGCCTGCTTCTGCAGTGCCGTTCGTGTCATCGCGCACGCGCCAATGACGTCAACATTCTTCAGGGACGTGGCGCGGCGGTGGGTCGCCCCTCCCACGCGTTTTTCGGCTGCGATTTTCAGGATTTTCGCGCGTACGGCGAATAATGGGCCGAGGAAATTGATCCTGGGTTCATATAATTTTGTCGGAGGTCTCGGTTGTGAGTTGGGAATCGATTGTCAGGGAGAAATAAAATTGGCGGGCGCGATTATCGCGCGAGGAATGGACGTCCGATCGCCGCCGGATGAATGGCGGCAACGGCGAGGGCTTCGATTGGTCGCTCCGCGGTTGGAGCAATCGAGGCGGCCAATCGCGTCCTCGCGGGCGCCTCGCAAGTGGCTCCTTTCAGCGTTACCTTCGAGAAGCGCTGATTGTCGCGACCTGATCTTTTTATCGACTGTGTACTAATTATTATTTGCAAGTTTTATCGCAACTCGCGATAAGCCTGCCGATTTGTACAAGCGAATCTGTCCAGCTGCTGGGGAAGCGGGATGAAAATTGGAGCGCAAAAAGATGGGATTTGAATTTGCCGCCCACGGGAATCGTCGAAAAACGCGCGTGACGCCCGACGAACACGCCCCTGTCACGGTATGCCGCAGGTGTCGCCACAGGATTTCGCTGTTTTTCCCGTATTACCGCGTAATACGCTTTTATTTTGTTAATCTAGCAACGGAAAAATAAATAATACATTTTTCCCCGTCGTTCGGCGCCGCCGGAGTCCGTAACAATAGGAGATTGCGCGTCGACGAATGACGAGGTACCGGGTCCTCGACTCGTCGAGCCAGAGGAACGCCATTGTGAGCCATAACGACTGTGCCGCACGGTAAATTTTATCGTCCATTTTCACGTCCATCGTCCGTCCCCGGGAAATTTTGTTCTCGCCTCGAATAATTAGCACGCTACCGAAAAGTAAGAGGGCAATATTTACGCGCGTCGCGCTTTACATTCGCCGCAATCGGCCGACGGCTTTATTATAACGCAACGAGTTTCCTGGCATACACGGGAAGGGCGCCATTCTCAAGGGAACTTTGAGATTTTCCGGTCGGCGTGGTGGGACGCGCGCGGGATCCTCGCTCGCGGTTAACGCGAGATTCGCACGCGCGCCCTTCGCCCTCGAGATCCGCATTCCCGGCCTCGCCAAGTGCCTTTTGCCCGTCGCGTACCGCCGCCCCCCGACCGTCAAGGTAAAAAACGGCGTCAGGAACCCGCGCGGGGTCACGTTTCACGCGTGTGAATCGCGAGTGATTGAATATTCTAGCAACTTCCGAGTTGACGATTCGCCGGTTGCGGACGGCTCGCGAACGCGCCGCGCGTCCCTCGCCTCGCCTCTCGTGCTATTCTCGGATTCGCGCGTATCGCGATTCACCCGTCGCGTGCTCGCTGCAAATTGTCATCGGCTGCGTTGATCGTCCCTCGTCTCTCGACGCATCTCGCGATTCCCGGCGACGTTTTGTCCCGACAATATTCCCCGAATTTCCGAGCACTTTGGACCCTGAATGATTTTGAAACCGCATCTTGACCTTTGACACTGGGTGTTGAATTGGCTTTTGAAGTTTTTTTTGCTCGCCTCTGCTAATCGACTGTTTTCTTTCCTCCACAGATCTCTATAATCCACACTCGGAGCAACCAACAACACAAAAATGGCAGGCGAAGCTGATATGCCGACGTTCAAGTGCGTCCTAGTCGGGGACGGAGGCACTGGAAAGACGACCTTCGTGAAACGTCACTTGACGGGAGAATTCGAGAAGAAGTATGTCGCCACTCTCGGTGTGGAGGTTCATCCACTGATATTCCACACCAACCGAGGACCCATTAGATTCAACGTCTGGGACACCGCGGGCCAGGAGAAATTTGGAGGCCTCAGAGACGGTTACTACATTCAGGGACAGTGTGCCGTTATCATGTTCGATGTTACGTCGCGCGTGACGTATAAGAATGTACCAAACTGGCACAGGGATTTGGTCAGAGTGTGCGAAAACATACCCATCGTTCTTTGCGGGAACAAAGTCGACATCAAGGACAGAAAAGTCAAGGCCAAGAGCATCGTCTTCCACAGGAAGAAGAACCTTCAGGTATAACGCTCAATTTTGTACATAAATAAAAGTTTGTCTACTTGTTCAAATCTGCAGCTGGACTAAAGTTATAAATATTTCATACAAATTGGTTTCATAAAACGAAAACTACACAGAAAAAACGTTCCCAATGATTAATGTTTGCCTACCATAAATTGTGGGACTTATTCATAATTCCATTGAATTCCTAATTTGTCGTAGTTTTCAGTATTCATTGATGATTTCACTCGAAAAAAGCATGATGATTCAGGATTCTTACAGTCTGTGAAGACAATAAACTGTCCCTCTAATCTGACAATCGAAGAGACTCCTAGTTTTTACATTTTTTTCGAGTCAGCGGAAGAATCAGCCTGAACCGTTTGTTTATTCGTTTCCAGTACTACGACATCAGTGCGAAGAGTAACTACAACTTCGAGAAGCCCTTCCTCTGGCTGGCGAGAAAGCTGATCGGCGACCCGAACCTCGAGTTCGTGGCGATGCCGGCGCTGCTCCCGCCCGAGGTCACGATGGACCCGCAGTGGCAGCAACAGATCGAGAAGGATCTCAAGGAGGCTCAGGAAACGGCGCTGCCCGAGGACGACGAGGATCTCTAGTTCATTAAAATTATCCGCATTTATCCCGAATCCCGAGGCGCGTGGCCTACGCGAGTGTCACACGTGTACACAGACGTCACACGCTCGCGATTATCTCTGTCGGTCAAAGATTCTTTTTTTTTCACCATCTTCCAACGAACAAACACGAAAAACCGCACGTGGCGCTTAGCCACGATACAAACGATGACGAAATTACGAGAAAACAAAATTGCCCTGTGATTTACATGCGTCGGGTCTTGCGTTCCACATGATCGGCAGCAGCGCTTTTAACGAAAAAATTTGCCAATGTCCTTGCACACGTGTATCATTCTTTTTTCGGCACTTTTGTTCATCCTCCTTGGCCGGTGTTTCTCTCCCTTGCGACTATTCGACACTGCCTCGGAAATAGCGCAACGCGATCGCCGTTACACGACGATTTTCTCCCGTTCGACCTTGAGATTTAATTGGGGAAAAGCCGAATCGGTGCGCCTCCCCCCACTCGTTTGGATGTGTAATATGGCGTGTTGCCATATTTTTAAACAACACTGTAACACGATGAAATTGATTAAAGAATATAATTTTCGTAGGAAAATAAAACCAAGAAAGAGTCTTCGATCGACGCTAGTTACACGAAGCACACATTTACCGATTCACACTCGTCGCGAAAGTCGGCTGTAATTGAAAGCGAGTAATACGAACGATAATTGTTCGCAATTCTTGTTGAGGAATTACGAATAACAAGCCACGAAATTGAATTAAAACGCCGTACGAATGAATTAGCGCGTCTTTGAGATCTATTCGACGAGCTCCCAACCGGCTCGAGAGACAAAATTACGCACTTTCAGGTACCGCCCGAACCGTCGAAAAGTCTGGCACTGCGCGAATTAACGGCTCCACAGTGTTCTCCAATAGGAAAACTAAAGCTAAAGTGAAAAATGAGAAATGAAATAGAACGAATGTGTTTTTGAAATCTAAGTGAAATGCAGTTTGTAGTTTGTTGCGTCTGGTCGTCGTCGCTGGCGGCTGTTTACTATTTTTATAAGCGAAGGTGAATGTATGATTTGTTCCAATTAAATTATGAAATAACGTTTTTTCCTACAACGTAAAAGAATGAGAGAAAAAAAGTGATTAGTTTTGTTAGAAAAAAAAAAGAAATCATTGAAGAGTGCGTTGCCTACCTATTTCATCCCGCTGGCTCTCCCGCTGCAAGAGTGCGCGACGCGCGGACACCGGAATAATAACGTTACTAATAAAATTACTCGAGGAGCGCAGGAAATGCGGCGACGAGACCGTTTCGAGCCCCTAAGAGAGCGCAAATTAATCGTTGTTCATTTCCGCATGGGCGCCTGATGAATCCTGCTCGTCGCAGAATGTATCGTTGATGTCTGAATTTAATAAAAAGATGAATAAACATTGAGACAATGTGCTGTGCATCTTTGCCCTCGGAATAATTACGCCTTTTGGTAAAAAAAAAACAAGAAAAACGGAACAGGAAAAAAAAGGACGAAGGATAAGAAAAAACAGAACAACAAAAATACGAAAGTACTTTAGAATTCCGATGCCTTTATTACGTTCGACAAGCGAAAGGCGCGTAGCACCTGTGTCACCGCTTCAAAGTCACCAGCAGGACGATGAAACGCCGACATCGTGACGAAATAGATATTCATAAGTCGAGGAATTACATTAAAGTTATCGCGTCGACGCGCTTTATTTTTATTTAACGTTACACTTCGCAAAGCTCGCGTTTTGTTTTTTTAAAAAATGCTGATTATTGCGGAGCGCGAATGTCGCTCGTGCTCCCGCAGCTCGGATTTCCAGTCGATTCCGATGACCCTCGTTTCGGCTCGCAGAAAGAAAAAAGAAAACTGATTCCACAGGAATGTGAGATCCTCTCGAGAATCGACGGAAATCGCGAGCGGCGCCACTCGCGGTTCCCGCTATAAAACCGATCGTTGACTACACTGGTTTATCGTCGCTCCGCAGAGACGAAATCGAATGGATAACACACGCGTCTTTGTGAATCTTAACTAATTCTTAGCCGCCTTTGCAGCGGCGTTCTGTCGTGCCTTCTTTCCCTCGAGGAGCTCCAGACGTTCCTTCTCTGTGAGAGGCTTGAGGATATTCGTGATGACGCCGGTGCCCAGGGTGATCTTTCCGTCACGCAGCGTGAATCGCTGTCCCTTCTCCACGACCATCGGTCTCATCAATTTCAAATCCAATCTGCAAACGACAAGTAAACCCGATCGATAAAACTTCACGAATTTACAAAAAAAAAAAAAAAAAAAAAAATGCAACGAACATACAACCCCGGGAGATCCAGCGATCGGCCGAACGAACATATAAAACTACCGGGTTAATTTTTGGCCCACAAGCAACGGCCGGTCGTGGTTCGGAATAACCGTCTCATCAAATTCGTGACTGAGGAGTCAACCATAAAGAAGAAAAAACTGGCTGTCGCGACGATTATTCTATACGGTTAACACAGTTATGAAAATCAACAATTATGAAATTGAGGAGACTATTACTCCGAACCCCGAAAGGCCGCGTTGCTCTTGCGCAAAAATTAACCAGGTTCTTTCAACGACAATTTCCGGTCCGGTCTTCGGCCAAAACTAACTGGTCGACGAACCTACCAAAAAAACAGCAACAACAAAAAACGTATCGGAGAACTTACTTAGCATCCTCGCCGGGCATAGCCATGTTCTTCTCCGGAATCATGACGATGGACGAGCAGTCCCACGTTTTGCTGAATATCTGAAGTTGCACGTGATTCTTCAGCGGCGCCTTTCGGCCGCCCTCGGCCTGGCTGAGGACGTAGGTTTGCGCCTCGAAGTGATCGTGGGCCCTCATGGTGCCGGGTTTGCACATAATCATGCCCCGCTTGATGTCGTCTCTCTTGACGCCTCGGATGAGCGCGCCGAGCTGATCGCCGGCATGAGCCTCCGTGAGTATCTGGTGAAACATCTCGATGCCCGTTATCGTGCTCTTGAACGATTTGCTGTAACCGATGAACTCGCACTCCATTCCCTTCTTGATGATGCCGCGCTCGAGGCGCCCGGTGACGACGGTTCCGCGACCGGCTATCGAGTAAACGTGCTCCACGGGCAGAAGGAACGGCTTGTCGAGGTCGCGCTCCGGTGTCGGGATCGCCGTGTCCACGGCCTCGAGAAGCTTCAATATCGCCTCGGTCCCGATCTCCGGGCTTTTGCCCTCGAGCGCCATGAGCGCGCTGCCCTTGACGATCGGCACCTTCTCGCCGTCGTAGCCCATCTCGGACAGCAACTCGCGGATCTCCATCTCCACGAGCTCGACCATCTCCGCGTCGGCCGCGTCGACCTTGTTGATGAATACAACGATGTGCTTGATGCCGATCTGCTTGGCCAGTAAGAGATGCTCGCGCGTCTGCGGCATCGTGCCGTCCGTCGCGGCGACCACGAGAATCGCGCCGTCCATCTGATTCGCGCCGGTTATCATGTTCTTTATGTAGTCCGCGTGACCCGGACAGTCCGTGTGGCCGTAGTGACGATTTACCGTTTGATACTCGATGTGCGCGACGTTTATCGTGATTCCACGGGCTTTCTCCTCCGGGGCGTTGTCGATCTCGTTGTAGCCCTTGGCCGTCGCCAGAGCCTGCTCGGACAGAACTGCGCGGGAAATTCAGTGTTTTATTGTTGTGGTAGTTGGTAGGGAGAATTTACTTGATTTTTTACTCGAATTGTACGGGAAATGCAGGAAAAAATGCAGAGCCGGCAAGACATATATAAAGAGAGGCTCAGGACTAAATGAGACAATACAGAAACGAGGCTAATTACTGATGGGTGATAAACAGAGAAACGCAGAGCAAAAGCCGAGATACCGGACGCCTGAAATTCGCGAGATTTCGGTGTTGAGTCGCGTTTCACAGGCTACAATTAGTAATATTAGTAGCAGTAGTGCGACTGTCCTGTCTTGCTCCGGCAGACTTGAGACCGTTAAGTTTTTCTTAAGCATTAACTCCAGTTTTTCTGCTCCCCAGTTTTTCTGTTATCTACAGAACTCTTAGTTTTTTTGTTTATCTTGCAATCTCCTTGACAAAGGCCTAAAGTATTTGTGTGGATCTACAGTTTTACATGGGATCAAAGCCAGGAGATTACAGATAAACACTCAAAATTAATTGGTGCTCAGCAGAAATCAAATCCTGGACATCTGTATGAAAGTCCAGAATCCTATTTCTTATACTACTGTTTGCTCACTTTTATTGTCCACATTGCACTAATAAATTCTGAGAAAAATAAAGTATCCTGCACAAACTCAGTTCTTTTTTGTCTCCATTTTTGCATCAATTCCCCTCTTACCCTTTGTGATAGCTGCGGTGAGAGTGGTTTTTCCATGATCAACGTGCCCGATTGTTCCAATATTGCAATGAGGTTTCTCCCTATTGTACACCTTCTTCTCCGCATAGAATCTCTGCGCTGTCACCGTTGGCAGGAAGATCTGACTGTTGAGATGGCTCTTGCAATTCTGATGAAAATGACAAACTTGAGTAGAGATAGTGAATATTGGAAAAATAATTGACGAAGAAATTCATAACAAAATTGGTGGCGAAAATAAGGCGGGGGGGGGGGGGGGGGGGAGGGGAGGCGGAGATCCGCCGGTAGTCTCGCGATTGCGGCGGACCGGCGAGTTGTCACTGTTTCAAGGTCAACTTACGCATTTTGCGAGGTGACGACTGAGCAGCAGCTGCTTGACCGTTCGTCGAAGAACTGAAAAAGAAATGCGTAACCGGTCATTAACTTTTGGCGAGCGGAGCTGCGGGAGAACGCGAACATAACCCCTTCCCCATGCGGCATCTCGAGTTTCATGAGCGAACGATGCACGGTCGCTCGATTTGTCGCACGGCGAAAGATTCTCCGTGGACGCTGCGTGGTCGCGCGAATTAAACGATGGCGGGTGGATTAATCTTACCGGGGCTGAGAATCGCTCTAGCAGAAACCAAAGCCATGATTGTATGCTACAACCAATAAATTTGGGTACCTGAAGAGAACGTCGGCGGCGACACCGGCGCGGCGTGATTGTAACGTGCTGTTACGTAAGACACGTAAGTAACGCCGGAATTGCATTAATTGTTGAAACATTGACAGCATCTGGGCGAACGAGGGCCTAAAAATGACATATTCTTGTTGACGACAAAAGCAATTGATGCTGTCTTAGGTTTGTTTTTATTCATATTAAGCAATTTTTCGTGTGGTTGTTGGTTAAAAAAACACCAACTGTCGGTAAAACAGGTTAAGAATAAAAATTTGCTTTGCTCAAAAAAGAGATATCAAATTAAATTCCAACTTCTCTCAATTGGGATTTGTCAATTGAGCGGATATAATGATATTTCACTTTTGCCCCATTGAAAAGAAAAAAAGAGGAGGTTATTAAAGAATGTTTACTTTTCATACATCTCGGCTGAGCGGGCAAAATATCTTTTAATTGCATTCTCCACAGGGAAAAAATAGATGCCGGAACCTCAACATAGGAGAATTAGTTTGGGCTTCCCGGGTTAAGTTAGCCGTGAAAAACCACAGACCCTAAGTACATGAGCGCGTTGGGTCCCCGTCCCATTAGACGCGGTAGGACGGAAAACGGAAAAGTGCCGGCAAATTACAATGTTTCGGTGGAATCCGGTTCCCACGTTCCAAAGCGCAACCGACGCGCGCGCCTTCCCATGAAGCGCAGCGCGCGTTTCGCCTGAATTATGATTGCCCAATCAAATTTATCTTTGCCTCTCCTTACATTGTTCTTATAATTGCAAATACGCCACTTTACTTAATCACGCACTTAATCGATGTGAATAAAATGCCCGTGTATGCTCTCGAATTTGAGCCTCCTCTACCACTCCCCGCATTCCTTCTGCCAACGTGCATCGAGTAATTTCGAATAGCCCGCGAAAAATAATAAATCGTGCGCAGGGTAGCGCTGAATCGCACCTATGCCGAGGCGTCGAATTCCATCAGCTGTGATCGAAAGTTCGTAATCTGCAGAACAAAACAAGTAAAAGCATTGATAATCGCAGGTGTGCAATAATCGACGAGCATAACGTCCAATTCGCCGCGAAGCGGCGATTGGGCGTCCCTAACCTCCCATTAATGCAGCAACTTTGATTTTTATTTTCGCCTAATAACACAGCGAAGCGCTAGGTTGATGACAGGCTCCACCGGAAGTCGAGATAATTGTTTGCGGCGAAATAATACGCGAGTGAGACGTTTAGCTGGGCAGTTGATGCGCCGCGTTCATTGCGATATAATCCGGCGATTTATCAAAATTTATCTGAAGAGGAGAAGAGGCGAGGGTAACGGATATTGTGAGGCCAAATCCGGTGCGTGTGCGCAAATTGACGCGACGCACGGTGCAGTGTCTCAGGATTAATTCGAGTCTCGTACGCCGGCGGCGCGCGGGGTCAGCAACACCGGATATTACGGGAAGAAGACGCGCGCGACGCTGATAAGGAAAGTGGGATCCACCCAGACCGGAATTATCTTGCGCCATCAGCCCCATTATTCGATCGTCTCTGCGCACTCTCCTTTTGCTTCCGCTGTCTCAGTGGCGACGAGGCGTGAAGCACAATGTACTGCACGATAATAACGTAGCGCGTTCGCAGGTCTCGTCATCGACTCCTCAATACTATTTTCGTAATAAAAAAATAAATAAAAAGATATCGGAATAAAAAAACGCTGTTAAAAATCCGCGACAATAAAAAAACGTTTTTATTTACTTCATTTGATTACATAAGAAAAATAGGTGTAAAAAAATCCCATGCCTCGTTATATCGACAGATATGCTTGGAATGTGAAGAGCATATATGCATGTGTATATGTATAGTATGTGTATGCTCGAGGATCAGGTACCGATTCCTATAACGACGTCCAGAGTCAACGGACCCGCGAGCTCACAAACGGTTTATTGCAGAGCATAAATTCCAGCCGGTGCCTCCTGCAATGACGCATTTCAATGAGCCGCGAGGCGCAAAAGGGTATGTCGCATGCGGTCTCGGCGCCGTCGTGCCTTCAGCTCGGCGCAAAAGAGTTTGATGGCCCGTCGGCCGATCGGCCACGAGGGCTAATGAACACGGAGATAACTGCGCGCGGAGCCACCTGCGCTAAACGGAAGCGCGGAGCGCCGCCTGAATGCTGCGCGCGCCGACTCGGATGCCGCGCAACTCTCGTGTTCCACTGCATTTACCGCGTGAGAAAGATGGATCCGAGATAACCGTATCATGTTCTCGTTCCACGAGAAAATCCGCTGGATAAATCTCCGCGCGATCTTATGAATACATCTAGCTGTGGATTTGTATGAATAAATCGTTGGATTATTAATTGCAATTATTACGCCCGTTGCGTATTTTATATCACGATGTTAATGAAAATATTATGAAAAATCGCTCCAGTAGCGGAAAACAGCACGTTTCGCGCTGGCCACCGCGCACGAGATCTTCAATTCTATAACGGTTGTGCGCAGAGGATCCAACGGGGTGAAATGGCACACGGACTTAATGTTTAAAAAATTACCATCTTTCGCTTGTAAATAAAAAAGGAATATTTCTTTTTTTTTTTTTTTAATAAATCTTGGTATTGGCAAGTGGCGACAGCGACTCGAGGCAAAATCGTGCCAAGTCACCTCCCCTCTTGAAATTCAATAAACCTGCCTTATCCTCTTTCTTCTTTCACTCCGTCTGCGCCGTCGTCTTCCACGTGTTATTACGAGATCATCCGGCGTTGACTGTTCATTGCGTTAGCGCTCATAACAGGCTGAGTTGCGTGTCGCTGACGGCCGCGCAGGCACGCACGGAGCTGCGTTATACACGCGTCGGCATCTCTGCCGAGCCGTCGAGCCTCTCTGTAGACTCGGAAACGTTTTATCGTCGAGTGTGTGCATTGAAAAACGAAAAACACCTTGAAGATATAATGTACCGGTTCCGGATGTTTTTCTCGTTCTCAAACACGTACATTAAATTTAACGCAGGTGTGACATAAAATTGATTGCAGCTTACCGAAATTTTCCGATGTTATTATTATAGCAAATTAATAACAACTGAGATTAAAAATACACAAATAATACGAATATGAATAATATAAATAACTTATTAAAAAAAACTGTCTACAAAAAATGAAATATAAACATACCTAACACTAAACTTAAACTTTAGAGTCCCTATATAAAAAATGAAATATAAACATACCTAACACTAAACTTAAACTTTAGAGTCCCTACAGATTCGGAAACGTTTCATAGTCGAGCGTGTAACATGGAAAAAAGGAAAAATACTTAGAAGCTGTAATGCACCGGTTCCGGATGATTTTACCTCATTCACAAACTACCATATAACACTTAACGCAAGTACGAAATAACATTGACTTCGGTTTACCGAAATTGTCCGAGCTTTTACTATCCACAATTCTGCATGACAATTGAATTTTAATTTTACACACCAGACGGCGAGGCAAAAACCCGCGGTACTGCAATTTCCTCGTAGATTTTTTCCTAACAGTTCGCTGAAGTTAAGCAGCGTCCGCGGCCGTGGCAGTGAAAGACGCTCGGGCAGCGCTCAACGCGTGGCAGCCGCGAGGCGAACAGTTTCGCGCAGGAGCAAATAATATTTATTTCCTCGCTCAGCTTCCGTCGCTCTGTTTGCGAGCAAATCTCGCGGCGTTCGTCGTTCACGTATCGAAATATCGACGAATGTATTCGACTTATCGGGAGGGGAAATCGAAGTTTCGCTCGTCGA
Organism: Pimpla rufipes; assembly: GCA_963932165.1. Lineage (NCBI taxonomy): Eukaryota > Metazoa > Arthropoda > Insecta > Hymenoptera > Ichneumonidae > Pimpla > Pimpla rufipes. The sequence goes on from OZ010636.1 coordinate 16,904,607, forward strand.
TTAAGCATTCAGGTGATTTCCGGTTGCACGTGATTTCCGATGCAGCGGATCGTTTCTATGCCGGAGCGAGAATCGTGGCGCATCGAGCGCAGACGAACCGACCGGTTACCAATGATTACCCGGAACGATGGATTCCTCGAAAATGCATAGTTTTTCCAGCAGTCGCCGGAGAATTCGCACGGTGCACGAAAGTCGCCGCGTTGCGCTCTGCACTCGGCGGATTCCGTCGTTTATCTCCAGTTCGGTGGCTCCGAGAGATTTTCGACGAGCAAACGAGAAAATACAGTTTATCGGCTTACACGTCGCTTTCTCTCTCTCTCCCTCTCTGTGTCTGAAAACTTATTACTTTGTTCGCTGGCGGAGCAAAGAGAAACCGCGAGACTACGAGCGAGTCTCTGTTTTTTTTTTCTTCTTCTTCTGCTTCTTCTTCTTTTGGTGTCTAGCAGGTAGCTGAGGGATCTGCGGCCGGCGAGAGAGCAGAAGGAACAAGGAGAATTTCCCGCTGCCCCTATCGCTTCTTCGCACCGGTTATCGGTCAACTTTATGACAGGGTGTGTAGCTGCTCCGCAGCAGTTCCTCAGCTCTTACGAGCCCGCAGCCTACGATGATGCCGACTTTTTCGATTCTCCATTTGCATTCCTAACGCTCGGACATCTCGCGCCTGGCTTCTCGTCTCCTGTGCGTCAGACACTAGACGAATCGACACCGATGATCCGACCGAAGCTGCGAATTATGCTAGAACTAAAATGAATGCATCGATAACCAAAAACAGAAAAATGGTTTTTTTATAAAAGTCTGTTTCGATAGTTCGTAAAGTCATTCCGAATAACAATTATTATAATGACAATAAAAATGAAGCGAACAAACTTCCATTGCGTGATTTTTCGCCATCGATGATTGAAGACGACGAATTCCATAAAATCGACAAAAATTAGATTAAAACAAAATAAAATTAAGCGAAAAAATAAAAGCATTAATTGTTGTAAAAGTCTGCTTCCTCCTGCGTGAAGTAATTCGGTAGAAAAAGATAATAATAATGAAGCGAACAAACGCTAATGACGCTTCTATGATACCTCGAGCCGTTTTACGTTGATTGCGACGTTTCGTACGAGATTCCTCGTGACCCAGAATCCTGCACGTCCCTCGGACGTGCCGGCGTCCTCCCCTCGAATTTTCTGGATATTCTAGTTTCGAGCGCTCCCCGGTGAAACGGTTCATGGCCCGGAGTTCATTATTACTACGGAGCGCGTGTACTTAGTGCCTCGTACCGGTACGTGAAACTCGCGTCTTGTGTACCGCCTGACACAGATCTGTATTAATGTATATTCATGCACTGTGCGACCAGCAACGTTATTAGCTATTCCAATACAACCCATTGTGCGAAAAAAATAACATATTTTCGTGCATATGTAGGCTAACTCATTACCTCCTGTTCGGAATGTACGAGACTCGGCGCAAGATACTCCACGAAGATAAAAATTCTTAACCGAGACAATTAAATTTGCATCGATTTTATACAGCGAGATGCGAGTATTATTTTTCCAAGCCCTCGAGGGAAAATGTTATTGACTCATAAAATTCTTGGCAAGCGCTTGACTTATAAATTTAGTTGTGTGACGTGTCGATTGTTTAATGAATCAATGCTTACGATTATATTCTGTCAGCATCATTATAATATTTGAAGAACTTTTATTGTTGTTAAAATTGACTTATTCATTTTTCGATTTACTTGTCAAGAGTTTCATAAGTTAAATGTAATCGATGGTATCGACTTATTAAATTCGCAATAAGTGCAATATTGTTGTACACTTTTAGCGAGCACGGAATTATTTTTTCTCAGCTGCGAAAGACGCTGTGACGAATAAAATTGATTTATTCATTTTTTTCAACTGTGCTTCCGTCGATTTGTTTTCAAGCTCGAGAAAAATGCAGCTCGAGCTTGAGTCTTTGCACAGCCGCGGGGGATGCTGCAGCCGATTGAACAGGCGCCACGCTCATGGGGTTCGAATGCGAGGAACGCACGGGAGGACGAAGAGAAGAGGTGGGAGCGCGCGCGGGCCCCGCCGGTGCGCGCTTTTCTCTTTCTCCGCGCGACCGAAAGCCCCCCCTGGGGCCGTTCACGTTCAGTCATCATCACGCAGGCGTAGAAAGCGCACGGGCGCGTAAAACCCCCTCGTTCGTATACATTCGCGTGCGTTTTTCCCTCGATATACAGCCAATACACGATAATCTGTGAACAAAAAGTCAAAACCTTTGGGACTCGGGAGACCGTGAAAATCGCGCAGTGCCGAGGGAAACGAAAATTAAACTACAATACTTCAGTCAAAGGCGAGAGAGGATGGAGGCGGGAAAGGTACTCGGGCTGTGCACCTTTCTGTCTATCTTGGTGAGTAAAATATTGCAAATCGATCGACTCATTTTTATACTCTATGAAATTGTCTATATATTTTTTTAAATAAATTTTCTTCGTGGAAATTAAGTGTAGAAATTACAGAACCATTTTGTCAAAAAGTTGCACGGAAATTAAATCTACCAAAAACATGGACCTTGCTTTTCAAGGAAAGTCGAATGGAAGATCAATGAAGACATCTTTTTTCGATAAATAATATTGAACCTGAAATATTTTTCTTACATTTCTCTATTCATCATGAATGATATAGCGTAAGCTTTGAAAAATGCCGAAAAGACTTGTCGAGTTTGCGGGAAAGAATGGTTAATAATACCGCAACTTTTGGCAATTCAGTATGCAAGACGATGCATCAAGTGATTATTCGTAGAAGCGTAAATACCGAAGGTGCGATGAGTCATTGACACCGCCGCGGCGACTTCCTCTCTTCGGTTCGATGCGACAGGTCGTCAAATCCAAAGGCGGAATATCCGCGTCCTCCCGACGAAACCGTCGCCGCGTTCCGAGTCTAGAAATTTCGTATGCTTAGAGCGCCGCTTCCATCGTTTGTTCGGTAGCCGGTCCTCTCGTCACGAACTTGACCAATCAATATTCCACGCTGTAATGACATAATATATAAGCGTTTCCGGGCCACCTGGAATTTCTTTTCATAACTGTCTCTGAGTCGTAAAGATTCAAAGTGCATTTCAGTGACTGTCCGCACAGAAAAAACATTGAGATGACTAAAAAAAACGCCTCGAAGCCGTTCAATAAATCACTTTTCAAACGCCGGAAGTATTTACGTTCAAGTTTAGCAAATAGTTTGACTGAACGTTTGCTTATTTTCTTTCAATAACTCGTTTCTAAAACGCCGGTAGTAATTACGTTCACGTTCAGCGAATATCTTGACAGAAATTTTCTTATTTCCTTTCAACTCATCACTTTTAAAACACCTGGAGAATTTACGCTTGCGTTTAGCAATTATCTTGACTGAAAATTTGTATCTTCTCTTTTCCCGAACCGTTCTTAAAACGCCAAAAGCGTACAGCAATTATATTGACTGAAAATTTGTTTATTCTCTTTCCCCAAATCGTCCTTAAAATGCTAAAAGAATTTACGTTTACGTTCAGCGAATATTTTGACTGAAAATTTGATTAAAATTTGATCCATCTCAACGAATCGTATCTAAAACACCGGAAGAATTTACCGTTCGCATTCGGCAAATATCTTGACAGAAAATTTGTTTATTCTCTCTCGTTGGCGTACGGGAGCTTCGCACGGCGCGCGGAACCAAAGCGAAAGTATAATTCAACGAGATACGAAAGACGGAAAATGAGAATGAGGAAGGAAGAATATGATTGGCTCGTGCTAGATCAGAAGCAATCACGGTGAGAGTGGTGTGTGCCGCGTCCGAGGAAGTCACGAATTGACCTCAACTGCAGAATGCGGCAAAGTGCAATTCCGCCCGCAACGTGGTGTACATCGTATCGATATACCGAACGGAGTTTAGACGTTTGCCCGGTTCGGCTCGCAGATCTCGCGATCTGTTCGATTTCATCGGACAGCGGCGCCCGCGGAAAAACACCGCCGGCATCGCGAGAAATCGCTACACGGTAGTTACGGAAATCTCAATAGTTATGCCAAGGGTTATCAGCGGCTTCGCAGCACCCGGCAGTGCTTTTCCGCGGGCCCCGAGCGTCGACTTTATAGCATCCAGTCCAACGCTACAGTTTCCGAAGAATTTTAATTTTTTAACATTTTTTTATATCGAACTCGTCTGGTCTTCGGGGGGCGTGAATAGTTCAAAGTGCAGAGTCAACTGCGATAAGTTCTTAATTAATTAACATTATTATCTCTCCCCTTCGTGAGAGAAGAAACTTGCGTAAAAATAAAGCTGACGCAGGCAGTGACAAAGCCGTCAGTTTTATCAACAATTAATTGCGAAATCGCACTTGCGCAGCCTGAATTATTTTTTTACGAACAAAGATTCGAAACTATGTTCTCATTTGGTCATAAAATAAGAATTATTCGCAAAATTGTTTTGAAAAAAAAGTCGCGCGTAAAATCGCAAACAATTAAGATGTCATCGCAGCTGCTTGCAGATTAGTGAAAAACTATCGGATTTGATATATGTTAAAAATATTTGTAAAATTAACCTGTGTATTATAAGTTCTTTTGCAGATACCGTATTTTTAATTCCATTCAATATGCAGACACGTTGTAATAATACCTATAATTATATTATAACCACACCTCTCATAAAGTGTTCAGTGTCCTGTATATTAATTTTACATCACATTTGTGTATTAAATTTACACGCGATATCCGCAACAACAACAAAAACTTCCTGTAATGCATATTAATTTTCACGGAAAACGCTATAACAGTGTCGGGAATAATGGAATGGTAATTCGGATTTCATAATGCGAGACTGGGGAAACCATATCAAAATGGACCGCAGGCTACGTTGCCAACTGTGGAACACGCGCGTGCACAGAGGTTTACCGCGAGTTGGCACATAACGGCCGCGCACATGTAAAGTATCCGCATCCGCGAGATGCGATTATTAGATTCGAGTAGGGAAGGCAAAGAGAAGGAAGCTGCTGGATGCGGGGAGGCCGGAGGACGAGCGTAAGAGGAAGAGGAAGAGGCCGGTATAGGCACCAACAGGTAGATAGCAGTCTCGCGTATGTACCGACTCGTTTGGGGCCCCCCCTCGCGCGCTCGCAGATGCTAAGAGATAATTACGAGGGTCGAAGCTTCCGCGCTACGTGGAAAATATTATTGTACCTCGTTGGCCGCGCGGTCGCTTCGCTTTGCCCTACGCCCGCCGAGAGAGACCCACTGTGCAACTATATCATTGCGGCAGAGCGTTTTAATTAGACTTTTCAACCGCGCAACCCACGAGGTGCAACTTCCGCGCGTGTTTTTCTTCCTACGCTCGCAGCCGTTTCGAACGGTAAAACGCTCCCTATTGTGATATATCACTGTGCGAATCGCGCGGTTATTTTCGGTGGCTAGAGTTGACGTTTCGAGGGTCGTTTCTGGCACCTTTATGGCCTGTTGAATTCGGGGCAAATCATCGCGGCATTGCGCTTTAATTGGATTTTCTCTTCCACTGTGCGACTACCTTCCGTTTTGTTTCTACGCTCAAATCATTTTCGTATGCTTCACTGCTGTCTATTATAAACTATGGGTGCGAAATCCATCACTGTGAATTATACAGATATTTTCGGCGGCTAGAGTTGACGTTTTGTTGGATCGTTTTTGGCACCTTTTCGACCTGATGAACTGTCGACCCACTACGACTATATCATTGTGCCAGAGCGCTTTAAGTAGATTTTTCAACTGTGTAACTTCCACGTGCTCTCGAAACATTTTCGAACAGTAAAACGCTGCTGTCTAGTGTGATACACCTACGTGTGCGAAATCTATCACTGCGAATTGCAGTTTATTTTTGGTGACCAGAGTTGAAATTTCGAGGAGTCGCGTTCTTGCTATTTCTCGACCTGATGAACGCTGAAATAAAAAATCGTACCATGACCTTTCTTGACGAATATTAATCAATCCAATTCGTTACTAAAATAAACTGCGGAACTCGTGGGCTTTCCTTTCCTCGAAGCATTTTCGAACTGTAAAACGCTGCTCTCCATTGTAATATAATATGCACAATCCATCACGGCAAATTGCAGTCATTTTTGTGGGTCGCCGTTGAGATTTCGACAGGTCCTTTTTGCCATCTCTCGACCTGATGATCTCTAGAATCAAAAGTCAGAATATTAGTTTTCCTGGCGAATATGAATTAATTGATTTCGAAAAAGGAGTACTAGCCTTTGTGAGAAAGTAAAATACCTTGTGTCATACGGCATTACGAGTGATAATCTGTTAGTACCGCAGCCTCGCATCGCACTCTCCTCGGACGGTCGTAAAGAATAATTAAATTTATTCTCTCCTCTTCAATTTAGCTGAGAAAAGTATTTCCGCGTGAGAGTACTTTGCTTGAGAGCGATTAGATCCTTCCGCAGTCTGTTCGATGCTCCGGGCGCACCGCGTGTACACACAGTGCCACGACCAAGTGTAGTCTGCCGGCAAAGTGCCTGCATCATTATTCACGCCTCGCGAGTTCCACCGTCGGAGTCGGCCGTCGAGCGTCTGTGAATCAAAGAAAAACGAGTGAAAATTCTTAAACAAGCAAAGCCAATCAGCCGGTTTGTCCACAACAATGATAAATCTCTCGCTATTACTTTCGCCATTACATCCTAACCCAGGCAATAATTTATCGTGCAGCTTGTAATGTTATTCAAATTTCAGTATGTTCTTCCTTTCGTTGAGTTAATATTTCACCGAATAAAAAAAATCTTTCTATTTTCAATAGCTGTAGACATCAGCAATATACCATTTGAAAGCGATGGAATAGTTGGAGATCTTTAAGACAAAAATTCTCATGGTTTCGATTTCGATCCTGCCAAAAAAAAGTCGAACCTTTTGTCTTTTTTCTTTGCAAAATCGCTTCAAAAAAATTCTACTGTTGGAGCGAGTCGCCGCGTCTGTGAATCAAAGAGAGACTGCAAACTGCTGTTTTGTCCGTAACAAAAATAAATCGCTCGCTGTTCTCGTCGTCATTAAATCCAACCCCGGGCAGTAATTTATTATGCAACACGTGATGTTATTTCATTTTTATAATGCTCTCCCCCTTGTTGAGTCAATATTTTGCTGATTAAAAAAAACACAGTCTCTCTATTTTCAATAGCCATAAGCACCGGCGTAAGCTACGTGCATTTTCCATTAGATATTAGGGTTGCAGGTCGACAATGAAGCACAGCGTGTAGAAAATGCACCAAGAGAGGGAGCGAGCGAGAGAGAGAGAGAGAATGGCAGACGTAGCGCGCGTATTTGCGGAGTCTGGCTGCGCGTGTGCTTAGCCGTAATAATCCATTGAACGAATTGGCGCATGCACGCACGGTATGAATGGGGCGAGCGCGGAAGCGAGAGGGTCTCGCTCCCGTCGAAGGAGGCACGTGGCTTGCAGAACAAAACGCGCGTACGTAACACTGTACTTAAACAAATTCGCGCGGTAACGGGCCGCGAGCTGATCGATAAGGTTCGAACAGTGCGGTGGATATGTTGATTAGCCGCTCGTGAGCCCCCGAGAACCGTAAGGACAGACGCGTAACTGCAACGACGTCGAAATTGTCCTCTTACTTTTCAACTCATTTTTAACTAATGCATTTTATTTAATTACTAGCAGGTTGTAGTGGCTCGCGCGCTCGCTATGTGCTCGAGTCAAAATTAGATAGTTAAGGAAATTAACGTGAAATTAACTTAAACTTTACGAAATCGAGATTTTTTTTTTCGATTTCGTAAAGTTTGAAGACGCTATCCGATGGGAAATTTCCCGCCGATTCCGGAAAGCACCGTTGTATGCCCGAAAACATAAAATTCGATGAGAAAAATGCAAAAAATGATTTTTCACTTTTTTGGACATTTCGTCACTTCGCTAAAATTGAGGTTACTTTTTTTTCGATCGACCAAGCCTGGGTTTTCTTTTTGCGTTCGAGAGAAAACTCATCATTTTTTGCGTTTTTCTCGGCGAGTTTTTACTTTTTCGGGCAAACAACGGTGTTTTTCTGATACAGCGGGAAATTTCCCATCGGATAAAGTTTTCGAACTTTGCGAAACTAAACTTCCGGCTGTAAAATTCTGTGAAAAATTCGGAAATCAAGATATCGCGTTCCGCATTGCGGCATTCTCTTTATTACAGAATTTTATCTCGAACGAAGAAAGAAAATCCAGGTTCGATCGAGCCAAAAGTAACCTCGATTTTAGCGATGTAACAGCTGGGTAAGCGTGCGAAGTGCACGTACGGGCAGGTTAACATAAAAACAAATTTCTAACTTTGGGACAGACTTGAATAAGGGGGGGGGGGGGGAGGGGCAAGGCTTTATTCTTTAGGGCAGACTTTAATTAAGGGGGCTGGGACAGACAAACAACTTTTCAAAACATATATAAGATTTGGAATTATTATTATTTTATTATTGTTGTCAATATCATTATTACTATTGCCATTGTTATTATCACTATCATTATTATTATCATCATTATCATTATCTTTATAATCGTTGTTGTTGTGGTTGTTGTTGTTGTTGTTGATGTTGTTGTTGGTCTTGTTGTTGTTAGCTTTTTTTTTTACTTTGTATCCCCATTGGAAGTAGGTACAATATTGAAATCTTTGATTGCAAGTAGGTCGAATGCACCAGTAATTGAACAGTTACCAGTGAATGAACAACAGCTTTTTGAGAATTCATAAGAAATTACAACGACTTGGATAAACATTACATTCTTGATTTGTCTGTTATTTAGCTACATGCTGCGATTGTTTTGTCTCAGAAGCCTATTCTCGACTAAAAGTGTAGGTTAAATTGGTCTGTTTATTTACAGGTGTTTTTGCATTTTTTGATTTTAGTATTTATTTTTGTACACTTCGCGATAAAAATACGAGTTTTCTTAGCTACATCGCACGATTCAACGCTTTGATCAATCGTTAAGATTTTCGCGAGCAGTCTGAAAATATCGGATTTTATAGAAACCCATGGTAATCAAATTGTTCTGCTTACCTGTTCATTTACTGGTGACTTTACTCTAAATCGATAAAAATTCTCGCACAAGACTCATCGGCAAAGAGATGAAAATTGCGAGCGAAGAAATTAACGAGCCATTAGATATGACAAAAAAAATGTTCACCGAATTAAGTTGTAATAAGAAATGGACACAACTGTTACCCCATATCGTATACAGAAAACCGGAATGTAATTCGCCTGGCGAACTCCAAATTACTGGGTGAGAGACTCCATCCACTACCACTGTATAGCGCGCTCAAATTACCATCGTTACGAGTAATTAGGTGTATCGCGATGGCAGCAAGACGGAGACCGGGATTACCGCGCGGGATATAAAATCCCCCCCTCCCCGCAGCCCCCGCGTGGCTTATTACGTGCAGCGGTGATGCTATTCGCTCGCACACTGCGCGCGCACACGAACCTCTAATGTTGTGGATGGATTCGCGCGCGTCCCATAGCCACTCGCGCGTTATCCACCGTCCGCGCCGCGTGCATTATTCCCCCTCTCCTCGTACAGCGCGCGCTACATACTACGAGGCTCAGCAACAACACACTCGCGCTGTCTTTGTCTCGCGCACACCGCGCGAATTTTTCGCGGAAGTTGACTCCACCCTGAATCTCGAGTCTCGAGGCCGAGAGTCGATGCGCCGCGAGCCCTTCGCGCGCGTAATTCTAATCGTCGATTTTGCAATTCCATCTTCACGCGGCATGAAACGACAAGCAGCGGCAGCAGCGGCAGGCGAGGTGGACTTGGCACTCGGCACAGCCGTCCACATGCGCATTCCACATGCGCATAACGCAGATTCGAGATAAATTCGATTCACACACAATTATTCGTGAATCTTTTTACGAAATCTCGGATCGAGATTTTCACACCGCGCCTCGTATATCTCGCGGAGATGCTTTGTGTGGAATACGAGAGATTTCTCGTTAATTGTTTTTGCGCGGGGAAGCTTTGACGATTTGAATGCCCTTTATGTGGGTCGTGGTAAATAGGTATCCGGCGAGTACTCAGTTGAAATGCTGATGAGTTGTAAAATAATACGAGACTTGAGAGCAATGTTATAGGATAAAAGTCTATGGGTAGATGCACCGGTTGTGGCCACTGTGCCAGATGTGGCCATTTTCACTATAATTTATTTCAAATCGTTGCGTTCCTGTACTTTCATGTTGATACTTCGAAAGTATCCATACAAGTTAACAAGATTGTCAATAAAATTTTGTTTCATTTTGACCACACAAAAAATGCTGTCCCTTTGAACTCGGTGCCCACAACTGAACCAGAAGTGGCCAAAACCGGTACTTCTACCTTATCTTGAAAAAATTGGGCGATTTCGGGACTTTTCGACTGATAGCCGGATCTATGAATTTTTATATAAAAAACGAAAAATGTTATTAAAAAAAAAGGTTGAGACCAGTGTTTTCGGGAGTTGAATATACAACTTGGAAACGACAGCATAGTCCGAAAGTCGATATCGCTAAAAAAAGAAAAAGAAAAGACTATTCGTATACATAAATAATGTGGCTGAAGACGTGAAAAAAATAACATAACCACAAAATACATACAAATATACGACCATGAGAAAATAAGAGCAGAAACTTGGAATAATCGGTGAATCGAGGTACGGTCCGCGCTTATATATCCCACTGGCGAGATCGTAAACGCCCCGGGCCCGTTCTGCGGGTCCGATAAAACTGAAAGAAGACGCGAGATTTTCCGAGGCGAGCGAGACGCGAGCGACGAGCGAGCGCCAAGATCACTGACCGACTAGCGCCCGAGCTTCGGCTATTACGTCGTTACGGTCTTCCTGCCGGCCGCGACGCGCGTTGCACGAGGAATTCATAATGGATCGGGGAAAGAGTGCGCGCACGAGGCTTTCGCGTGTGGCCATCGAGAGGAAAGAGAGACGAGTGCGCCGAGGCCGCGGGGGGAATCCGCGTGGATCTCGCTGCGCGCGTCACGCTGCGACGGTACTTCCAAGTTCTAGCTCAACTTCCCCCCCCCCTTCCCCTCCCCTCGTCTCCCGCGCCACGTGCAAAACTCTGTGTTACCAATAAATTATAACAGTAAAATTCGATTACACGCGATTTACGACAGGGCGTTTTATTTTCTTTTTTTCTTTTTTTTTTCATCGCGAAAGCTTCAAGCGCTGCCAACTGTTCGCCGAGCCCTCCGGTTGGTACCGTAACGAGATAAGTCCGAGGCATTTTACGCCGCAGTTATGTCATTCGTCTTGGCCTGTTTCGTCCCTCCGATAGTTCGACTCGGATTACAGCTAGACGAGCCGTGATCCACCAGGCAAAGAGACAAACGAACAATGCAGCCTCGATCTGGGACGAATTATTCTTTCGCGGTTGGATTAGAGGTTTCCGGGGGCGAAATATGACGACTTTATTAATCCCGCAAAAACTAGGTCGTTTTTACCGATCGCGGCCGCAGTGCCGACCGCGCCCTCGGGTGGCGATTTTCTTGCCGTTGCTTTGCGCCAGACGGAAGACGCTAATTGAATAATATTACTTTGCGAGAGCGATATCTTCGAGCGGGCTCGCGCGCACCTGTTGCGTAATCGGTTGTTGATCATCGGTAAGAGGAATTTTAGACTTTTTGCTCGCTCGGTTACGGGCAACCGTTTCTTACTGATTCTCGCGCGCTGTTACCGCACGCGCTATTACTGCGGCAACCGCAGCCGCGGCCGCAGATATATAATATTCCGTATCCTATATATCAATAGAAATTCATCGAGATATTGCGGCTTTATATTCCTTACCAAAAATTCCGAATTTTGGATTCGTCGAACATTACGATATGTTCCACGAATCCAAAAACTGTTATCCCAAAACTTAGAATCTTTTATATATTCTTTTTTCAATCACGGCTCCCAACAAGTATGAAAACAAATCAAAATCACCGTCACGAACGATCAATCACGTGCGATAACTGAACATTTTATTGGAATTTATCGTAACGAACCCAAAAACCAACAACCCGAAACTGTTAAATCTCCTATAAATCCGTTTTTTTTTTCATCCCGACTCCCAACAACTACGAAAGCAAATCAAAATCAGCGTCACGAACGATCAATCACGTGTGATTTTCGCGGACGAAAAAAAAAGACTGGCTGTAAAGAAAAAAACCGCCTGAACACGCTCGCGGGCTGATTCTCATCCCCCCGAACGACTTTTTGCGTTTGACCCTCGACGAGCGGTTCGCTCGCTCGAGATCACGCGCTGTACCCGAGACCCGAGAGACGAGTCATCCAGAAATCCAGATTATACTGCTATCAGGCTGACACGCGTCTACACGCAGAAGCGTGGAAATCGCTAAACTCCTGTTCATCTCGTAGGAAAACGGTACACGCGCGCGGTATTCCGTAGTTTTATTAGTCTCCGCCGTCGTTGGCGATGGTTTCTCCTCTTCCCTCTCCCTCCCGCTCCTTCTCTCTCACTCGCGCTTCGCGGAAAATTGCTCGACATTCGTAACGGTGTGCCAGAGCGGCCGGGACGCGCGTGCATATATGACGTACGTACCCACAGCACCAACGGACGTGCCGTAACCTTTGTGAACACGTCGGCGTGCATTAGCCGCCTCGCTGATACTCGCGTCGCGGCCATCAACTCGTAACGCACACATAGGCAGACGCGTTTTTCTCAAGAGCCGCGTACAGCCGCCGCGTTGACGTGTGCGGTGTGTACACAGGGAGTTCGTAGCTGTGTTGTGTTGTTGCTGCTGCCGCCGCTGCTGCCGCTGCTGCCACCCGACGGTGAATTTGCACGCGTCCTTGCGTGTTAGCCTCGCGCCCCTGACGCTGTGTTCTCTCCTCCTTCCTCCCCGCGTGTGTGTATAACTATAGCGGCGATGATAACACGCTGTACACGTTGCGCCGCGCCGGTGCGGCCGGAGCTTCTTCCTACTCGATGCGTGTGGCGTGTGCACAAGACTCGGACGCGGCTCATAATCCCAACCTCGGAATTCTCCCGCCGCCGACGCCGACGCCGCCGCCGCCGCCGCCACCGTTGCCAGCGGTTGGTTTCACATTGTCTGCAGATCGTGGGAAACCGGGAAGCGATTAGAGCGCGGCGGAGACGCGAAGCACCTGAGGTGTGCTGCTGGCGTGCACACAATCCTACGAATGTGCCGTCGCCGCCGCCGCCGCCGCCGCGGCAGCGAGTGTGAGTCCCATGTGCCGAGGCGGCGTCGGGACTAACCAATTGACGCTCAAGGGTAGTGCCCCCGGGGCACTGTGGGTGCATCCACTATACGCGTTTCGTTCGCGCTCTCGTGTCGCGCGCGATTTACCGCCGTTGTTTCCGAGCTTTTTGCTGGAGTTTGCTCGACCGTGAAGAAGTACGAACTATCCGTCATCGGAGATCGTAATAACACTGATTCTGCATAATAATAATTATCGAGAAACGGTTTTACGGACTGAAAGCGAGGAAAGGAAAACCTCGAAGATATTTTACAATGCACCGAATTCGTGGGGATTGTAGATGGATGTCTGAAGAGTTGCGAAATAAAGTCGAGTCGAGTCGCTTTTTGGAAATAGATGGGGAGAAGTGAATGGAACTGCATCTTGAAGGGAGAGGTGAACCCCGATTTATTCGAGTATTGTAGAGAATTTGAGAAAGCGATAAGAGAGAAAGAGAGACAGTGAAGAAAAGAAATATGACGTGTGGGATGTAAAAATGCATGAATGAATGGATAAGAATATGGGAAAGTAGGGAAAGTAGATGGAATACGAAGGAGATGAAATCAAAGAATGTAAACACGTTAAGAGAAGTAAGAATCAACGAATGTGAAATTATAAAATATATATTAATATGTAGAACATATGTAACAATTCTAGAGTGGAAAAAGCATGAATTCCTACTAAACTAGTTCTACAGACATTTTTTCGATTTTATATCTTTTGTGAAATAAATTTGCCGATTTATGCGAATAAATGATATTTTTTCAACTTTTTCAAATACATGTTTTCTATTTTTTTTAATTTTTTTTTCTTAAAATTATTATATCGCGTATTTTTTAAATGGTTTGTGTTTTTTGTTTTCGCGTTATTTAAAACGTGTTCCAGTTCGCCAGCAGGATAACATTTATGCTGCTGGCGTGCACCACACAATCCTACAAATGCACCGGGCGGCGGACTAACCAATTGATGCCCAAGGGCAGCGCCCCCTGGTTATATACGCGTTCTGCTTGCCGACGCGCGTGATGCGTATCGTTGTTTCTGAGCTTTTCATCCGGATTCCTCGAGCGAACATAGTACACAAAATAATCCGTCACCAGAGATAATGATAACATTGATTTCGCGTAATAATAACAATGATCAAGCCAACAGTTCGGCACGACATTTTTCGATTTTTTTTTCTGTAACGAGATAAATTAGTGTTATCCGAAAAATGAAGTTTCTTCACGACCTCTAGACAAATGTTTCATTCAATAATTTTAGCGTTCTTGAAATACATTTTTTACTAGATATTTCATTACTTCTTTTTTTAGGTATTTTTCCGAATTTTCAGGTTTTCATAAAACATTTTACGACAATTGGACAAAAGAAACACTCACAAAAGTCGCGTAGCTGCCGTAAGAACTAATTACCAAAAATGTGTCCTTATCGCGGAAAACCTCACGGGGTTTTACAAATCCGCATAAAGAGATACAGAGGCGAGCGAACGAGCGCGCACGCGCGCCATCGCAGTACATAAGAGACTGGAGCCGTTGAAGAGCAATTAAAACAACTACAATTTCGATGTCCCGCGGATGAGAAAATCTTTTGAGCGAAAAATAAAAATAACGAGAATGAAAAAAAAATTCTCAAGAGTTAGCGAGTCATAACTTGACCCCGTTTTTCAGGTGATGGTGCTCTCCACGCCGGCTGTGACCACGTCGAAGCTCGGCCATGAGTGCTACAGGAACCGGGACTGCGAGGCCAGCATCGACAACAGCCACTGCCACTTGGGATTCTGCCGGTGTCAGCCCTTCTACGCCGAGTACAACGATACGCGTTGTCTCGAGGGTGAGCACAACAAAAGCCTCTCTCGCTCCTCCAATTTTTTATCCCCCGTTTTTTGCCCCTCCCACTTAGCTCGCTGCTTCCATACAGAGACGACTTTTGAAAACCCCTCGTTCGACCCAAAACCATCCGACACGAGTCTCCCATCGTTTTTAGGGGTTTGTCACTTGTACCTTACCAAGTGTGTTCGAGAGAACGAGCCGTGGCTCGTTCTCTCGTCCATTGTGCTCGTGCTCGTGCACGAGCACAATGCACGAGACTGTAAAAGTCCCGGCGTGGTGTAATTTGCATCTGAAATAAACGTCTGAGAACCTTTTATCGCCAAAGCACTTGCGGCTTCGACGCGTATTCAAACACGAACGTGGAATGCAGCGCAAGCGCTTACCAATGATTTTTCACTTTCGTACGGTTTATAAGTTTTGTTGATGTTTATCACTATTTGCTGTTCTTTTAAAATGAATTTTTAAAGCAATTAATTACTGTTTTCTAAATATTTTTAAAGCAATTTAACGGTTGCTTTAAAATTACTGGCCATACACGCGCTTCACGCTCTTACTCGGTCTATGCAAATCAAAATATTTAAAAATCGCAAATAATTGTTTTTTCGTGAAAAGTATTGCGTTTGGAAAAAAACTAATGACGAATTCGTCATATACGGGCAAAAATACATGGAAATAAAATATTTAAAAAATAAACAATGTTTTCGGAATTTTTTCGAAATTTAGTCACTTCACTAAAATCGAGGTTACTTTTTTTGGATCGATCGAACCTTGATTTTCATCCTTCCTTCGAGAGAAAGCTCAATAACAAAGAGAATGGCGCAAGACAGAACGCGATATCTTGATTCCTGAGTTTTTCACCGAATTTTTAAGTCGAGCACTCAAACATCGCAAATTTTCCATGCATATATCTTGCTTTTTTTTGCGAGAAAAAATTCGATTTCGCAGAGTTTGAAACCTTTTTCTGATGACCAATTTCCCGCTGATTCCGGTAAGCATAATTGTTTGCCGGAAAAATAGAAAATTATAATAATATTAGCCTATACCGAAAACGCGAGATATTTTACCCACTGATTTTTTGAAGAGGGATTTAAAAAAATGAATAGCTCTTTTTGTTAGTTTTTTGATGCTTCACGATGTGACATTTTATTTTGTTAAAAATATTGGGTAGTGAATCGTATAGTAGATTCGGTTATATGTGTTACTACTATAAACTATAAACGAACATAAATTTTGTGGAAACCATAAAAGCATTGTAATCCTCACAGGGAAATATGTCGTATTATACGACGTATTTCCTTGACAGGATAACCATGTTTTTACGGTTCCCGCAACAATAAAGAATTTAAAAGGACATCTTAACTATGGTACCAGTGATTATTTGTATAATAGAAATCGCTATTTCGGTATTCTAGCCCATTCACTTTTCTCATTGAAAAGAAGATAAAAATGAAATTACAAGACTTAAAAAAATCTCGTTACATCGAGTTCAAAGGCTGCTGAATTCATTCACGACACCCACGACTCAAAGCTCGTTTTTTTCTGACTGGCAGTTTCATTTATCATAAAGCCCGGTAGTTAATTGGAAGTCGCAGCAGCCAGCGAGTCCAATAGCTCGGTTTACTGTCGCTCGTAAGGCTGTATAGTCTCCAATCCAATTCGATTAAAAGCCGCAATGTCAATCAATTCGAACAGCTTTTTCTTCCAGGGACGACGTATGTTTTCGTTGTGGTAGCGCGGAGTTTGATTAACGATGTAATATCAAGTCATACGGCCGAGCCTACCAAAAATGTATTGGAATTTTATTCTACTAAAAATTCTTCACCAGGCACGAAAAATATTTGAGTATTCCGAAGAAAAAAAAAACATTTTTTTCACAATTCCGCGAAATGTTTACTCCGATCTTTCGCTGCAGTTTCGCGATATTAAGGTAGTCCTTGCGACCAATATTCATTTCGCATAAATTCGAGGAATATGAGAGACAATTGCAAACACTTCTCGGTGGTATAAAAATCTGAAAAAATTCATGCACAGTAAAGGTACCGAAAAGATTAATTTTGCATAATAATAATTCGAAAATGTTATTAAAAAATTGATGAAAAAAAGATTTGTTTAACAAATATTTCGATGACCCAAGTTTTTTTTTCATGTAAATGATTCCTTCGTTTTTCCGAATACGTATGGATTTTTTCAGATTTTAGAGTTCACATCGAATTTTGTGCGTTTTTTATAGGGAAAATATGTGAAAATCCAATGTGAATTCTAAAACCTGAAAAAATTCATACGTATTCGGAAAAACGAAGAAATCATTTTCATGAAAAAAAAATCTTGGGTCACCGAAATATTTGTTAAACTATTTTTTTAAAATCATTTGTTAATAAAATTTTCAAATTATTATTATGCAAAATTGATCTTTTCAGTGCCTTTAATGTGCATGCATTTTTTCATATTTTTCTACCACCGAGAAGTGTTTGTAATTCTCTCTCATATTCCTCGAATTTATGCGAAATGAATATTGGTCGCAAGGACTACCTTAAATTACCGGTATAATATTGAAATGTATTTCCAACCCTAACAAAAATTTATTGTCATTTTATTGTATTACAAAATCCCCATGAGATACAGAACAGTGTGTGTGTTTTTATCGATAAGTACAAAAAATAAACTACATTTTCTCCCTGATTTCGCGTCATATCAATTGCGCTATTTTTTTACTAATCAATCTTCCATTTGTTGCAGCGACTCTACTGGGCAACGATTGCGTCGTCGCCGAGCAGTGCTACATGAAGGTGGCCAACAGCAGTTGCCTCGCGGGAGTTTGTCGCTGCGAGGAGGGATACCTGCAGTTTCGTCGTCACACGTGTCTCGGACGTAAGCAAAGAGGACAACATTCTAATTTACCACGGGGAATTCATCGAAGACAACTGGACGATCATCGCTAATTCTCAGCGAATCTGATCGCTCCGCATCGAGACTGTAAACTCTCTCTCTCTCTCTCTCGCGAAGCCCGGAGCAAAAGCTCGCGAACCGCAGGAGGCATATTTTCTGTCCCTGAACGGTGCTTATAAAATCTTCGCGGTCCGCTGCTACCGCTCGGAGCTTCCACCGTACGCGAGGAGCAACAATATCTATAATACACCTGTAATAGTTCCGGCTAATCTACATCATATACCGCATCGATAATCGCGCATGAACGAACCACGAAGCTGCGGTTCGCCTCGCGAACGTCGCACGTAAAACAAAAAAATGCTCGTTTTTGCAGCGCAACTAAACTCGCCACTCGCAACGAGTTCGAGAGAGACAAAACACTTTTCCTCGAGACACGATAATCCGAGCTCGTAGTTTCGCGGTGGGTTTCTCGATGGGGAGAAACGGAAGTGAAAATATATTCTACACGAGGTTTATACACGACGAGTCGCGGCCGATCCCGAATTGGTAATTGCCGATGTCGTGAGGATCGTTATCACAGTCAGTAGCCAGCAGATTAATCGGTAACGAGCTGCACGGGCAGCTCGCGTACATCGGGAGCTACTTAATGCTACACGAGCGAACTCCGGTGTGTAACTATGTACGCACAGTTGTCTCGGGCGCACGAGAGCTCAACTACCCTCTCGAGTATCATGCGCTTCCCGGGCTTGGAATCTGTGCGCCCGATCGGGCTATCGATGCTTCGCGCTGTCTTCCTTTCCATATACACACCGAGGAGTCGTATATATTTATCGTGATTCCTACCAGAGGCGCACACCGGGTTTATTTGCTCCTATGTGTACGTACAGCGAGCAACGTAACAGTGGATACACCGAGCTTATAAGGAAACACGCGTACCGCGGATACATAATACAAGCGCACTGTACGTATATATTTGCTCGTGCGGCTTCCGTTTGCTTTACCTGCGCCTCATCGCAGCTTCGCGCGAGTTCCCTATTACGAGCAACTCGTACGCTCTGTCGCAAAAGTTTTTTTTGGCGTCGCGTTCGCCTTTCGCGAGTTTTTGTAGACTGAAAAGCGTCATTGAGGTGTTTTGAAACAGAGTGCTATGGAAAACGAAACATTTAAGCAACCATAGTTTTTCCCTCTGCGTTCTCAAAAAAGAGGAAAACATTGTTTTCAAGTTGATATTTTGAGATAATGTGGATCGGTGGGGCCCAGAAAAAAGCCTGTGAAGGTGGACATTTTTGAACTGACCTATTTTCTGGTTTCACAATATAAAAAAATTAAGGTGATATTTTTAAATAAATCAGGTGATATTTTAAGGTAAATCATGGTGGGGCACAAATTTTGGCAAAGAAAAATGTCTGGAAAATTGATATGGGTTCACGGTAGGACACACATTTTATGTTTTTTTTTGTTTCTCAAAAAAAAAAAAACAGCGGCAAAACCTGGCGAAGTCTGCTACAGTCACGAGCACTGTAGACTGTGGGACAGCGACACCCACTGCGACTTCCTTATACCGGATCTATTCGGTCACTGTCAATGCACCGCGCCGATGCGACGCGACGGCGACGTTTGCCGTCCTGACAATCGGGTGAGACCGGCACCGCCGCCGACTCAGCAGCCTCCCGTCATCGTTCAAGAAGTCGGCGACGATGCGCAAGAAAGCAATGAACCCGCGAGTAATTCTCTCGGGCAAGAAACTGCTCAGGATCACGACGAGGAAAATGAGACAGGTAAGCTGATTTTTTTCTATCGCTATTTGAAAAACTGAACAGAAACTTCTAATGTCTGGTTGTACATTTATTTCATTATTGGAAAAAATGTAAAAAATGCTAAAGCAATAAACAATATTCGGTACGAAATATCTAAAAAAAAAAAGATCTACGAAATTTAGTAGTTGATCTGAAAACAAGATTTCTAAACATTACGTATTTATTTGACGCGTAATTTGTCTATTACTAAAATGTTGCGATCTAAAAAAAAAAGATATTCGATAATTAGAAGTGAATTTGGATAAACGATAAAAAAAAAGTTCGTGTTTCTTTGACTGCCAATTGCTTGTCATTATTGCAAAACTATTTCGCTCGAGAAAAAAACATGCGATATTTTGTAGTTCATTTTTCAAAGCGATTTAAAAGAAATGATTGCTTATTTGACGAGAAATTGCTCGCCTATTGCCGAACAATTTTGCTCGAAAACTCTTGAGCCTGACTGTTCGCGACGTCAGAGGGTTCGCCAGTCAGCGAAAGATTAATGCTCGAACGGTCAGCTCGCGCCGCGCGTCTCGAGAGCGACGGATATAGCGGACGCTCCGTCGTCTCCCGGGAGGAATTGTTTCCGCGACGAAATTGGACATCGCCGCGCAGTTGTCGATAATTGTCCGTGTCGGTAATACGCAATTTAATTTCTTCCAGGGGTTCAAGTTTCCTGGCTGAAGAACGCGACGCGACTGCTGTCCACAGTCTCGCCGACCCCGCTCATACCAACGAATCTGGTCACCCGCTCGTCGTTCGTACCTTCCAAGCCGAGGACACCGAGCGCCAATGAATTGCCGGACGACAACGACGCGATCGTCGTCGACGCCGTCATAACGGAGTTGACGCAAACGACCAGCTCGACTTCCGGTAAATTATCAACGGACGCGTGATTCGCGCTTTTCCAGCTGCTACTGAGTTTATTCCATTTTTTTCCTTTTTTTTTGTTCTTTGGCTTCGATGTTTTATCAAGTCGCCTTTTCCTCTGTTTCCCGTCAAATCCGATATCTAGATATTAAAATATAATCTTTTATAATTATAGAAATTGTATTTATCTAATTTTATTCATTTTGTTACTACTAATTTTTTTATTCCTACGTACGCCTTCTCCAGGCTTTGTACGGTTCTCCCCATTCCCCTTTGTTCCCCTTTCATTCGTTGAGCAAAAATGTAAAATCTATTGCGCTCCAGCTGGCGCTCTGAGGTTAGTGGAAAAATTTGTTCGCAAAGAAAAACCCCCCGAAGCGATACACCGACCGCATGACCACTGCTACCGGTCGATTTCTTATTACTATTTATTATTTATTCCGCATTTAATTCTATTTATTTATTTTTATTTTGTTCGATTTCTGTCGCAGCGCCGATGAAGACCGATCGCCACGAGACCGAAACGACAATCGCCGTCAGCCTCGGTCTCTCCTGCACGAGTAACCTCGAGTGTCAGATGTCCGATCCCCAATCGCGATGCATCGAGGGCGTCTGCGACTGTGCGATACGCGGAAACGGAAGTCTGGCCTGCAGTTCTAAGAGAACCGGATGCGCCGCGGGGACTTTTCAGTGTCGCAGCAGCGGATCCTGCATCAGCTGGTTCTTCGTGTGCGACGGCAGACCGGACTGCGCTGACGGCTCCGACGAGGAGTGCACGAAATCGCGGTGCCCCAGCCAGGCTTTTCGCTGTCGAAAAAGCGGAATCTGCGTATCCAGAGCCGGCCAATGCGACGGCAGAAAAGACTGTCCCGATGGCGAGGACGAGGAAGGCTGCAAAGGCCGTCGAAGTCAGTCGGATGTTAATCATTTTTTCTTTCTCCTGTGGCGGCCCCTTAAATTAAGATTTTTCATTCGCATTGTTCTTTTCGCGACATCAATATCTCCTACTGATAGATCAAATTCTCAGACGCACTTGTCGCTATCTGATTTCGGGATCATCGCCGTTGGTGTATGACTTCAGCGCACGGCGACTCAGGCTCGGCGCGACATCAGCGCTTTCGCCTCGAGGCCTCGACGTCCAAGCGACTGGGAACTTGGTCTATCAATAGGAGATATTCATGTCGTGAAAAGAACAATGCGAATGAAAAATATTAATTTAAGAGCCCGCCAAACTCCTTTCCCGTAAAATAAGCGTGAAAATAATTCTTCTTTACTTTGACTTAGGATTGAGTTGAAGGGCTTACGGAAATATAACTTTTTCTTAAAGTAAAAAAAAAGAAAAAAATTTGAGGTCGATTTTGGCGATTTTCGGTCCGGAGACAGATTTATGATTTTCCGATAAAAAGATGGTCGCAAATATTTTATTTTTTCAAAATCGAATAAAAAGTATTGGTAACCAGTGTTTTCTGGGGTAGAACATACGATTTGAGAACAATAGTATAGGTTAAAAGCCGATATTTTCAAAAGAAAAAATCGAGGTCGATTTACGACAAAAAAAAAAAACAATTTCGTAAACCTTCGAAATTCGGAGTAAAAAAGAATTCAAGCGTTGATTTCTTCTCTCATCATGTAATTTAGAAAGAAGAATTAATTTTGTGTTCTTCTCTTTAAAAATTAGGATGTCCAGATGGCGCGTTCCGGTGCAACAACGGACAGTGTCTTCCGGCGTATGAATTCTGCAACGCGGTCGTCTCCTGCAGAGACGGAAGTGACGAGCCGCGAGGAGCCTGTCGAACGCGAAATCGTGGCCGCTTCACGTCTCGATCGTGTCCCTTCAGGTGCGCGAACGGAAGATGCCGCTCGGACGCGATAACGTGTAGCGGCAGAGACGGATGCGGCGACGGCTCCGACGAGAGAAATTGCTCTGTGTGCAGTGAGTATACAGCCCACGATAGCTGACTTTATTTCTTCTTCTCTTCGTTGTCACCGTGAAAAAAACGCGTTTTTCGCATTTGTCTCGTAGAATTCGTACTTAAGAGAATGTGAAACATGTACCACGTGACACGTGAGTGCGAGAGAGATAGCTGCAACTTTAGAAACAACGCCATTCGATTGTTTTTTCGAAAATCAAAATTCTGACTAAGGTGTTTGAGGTGCGCGACCTCAAAATTTCGGGAGTAGATTCTGACGCGAATTATGAACGGATCGACGTGAAAATTGAAATACAGACGCCAGTAATATGCACCGAGGGAATGAATTAGTCAGAATTTTGATTTTCGAAAAAACAATCGAATGGCGTTGTTTCTAAAATTGCAGCTATCTCTCTCGCACTCACGTGTCACGTGGTACATGTTTCACATTCCCTTAACGGAAAATTTCGAATCAGATGAAATTATAAAGATAACGTAATTTCGACGAAAAACATAGGTAACATCATCGTACAGATAAGACCTTTCGTTGAAGTCTGAAAATAACTTGCTCGTGAAGCAATTCAGAGGCATCCGACTGTAGAAGCAGGCCCGACGGAAACGAACGCGCGAATTACATTTTCATTTAAAAAAAAACATTAATTTCGTACAGATTTATCTTGACGAATAAAATAATAATAATTTGCCACAGCTCACGAACCAGTTTAGGGGCTTCGACCGTAGATGCGAAGACGACGGAAACAAACGCGCATATGACAGTTATCACATCAACAATAAAATCCTTACTGACTCATTTTGTTGAAAAAAAAAAAAACATTTCTACCGCTCACGAATCACTTCGGTATTTCCGACTGTAGTCAGGATGCGGTTAAACGGAAACGAAGGCGTTCTACGTCGACGATTGTGCGCGCGGCGATTCCGCTCCGAGTCAAAACGAGTGGGTGGCTTCTAATCGCAATTCTAACAAACTATATTCAACAAAGCGGAAGCTGTTCATCGCAATCACACGATTCTGCGACCCTTCGCGATTACAAATAATAAAAACGTTCTGTCCGCTTGCTTATCGTATATTTCCAGCTAGTATAGTCGACGAGAAGAATTCTCTCGGCTTCTGCTGAGCGTTCGTCTTTAAATAAAACATTTCATCTTTCAGGATGTCCCGCGATCGCCTAATGGAAACGCCCGACGCGGAGAGCCCTTTGCCGTATCCGTCAAAGTACAAGAAGACACTGACGCGGCGATGAATCTGCGAGAAGTGAAATCGGGCAGAATTATCGACGATACGGGGACGCAACGTTGCCGGTCATTTCGCCAAGTGTCGACATATAGTATTATACGCGATTATTCTCACATCTCCTCGTTTGGTATACACCGCAGGCTATGTACTATTTGGCGCCGTTCCAGTTTCGGACCAGCCGCCCGATAGCGGCGCCAGATAGTCTTCTACACGACGTATCTCCCGCACCGCAGTCTTCCTACTGAACGTATTTATTAAATATTATATGCCAGGTACGCGTGTGATTAGTCGCGAGACGTGTCGACGACGTTCCACGTCCTTGATACGTCTCACGTATGTTTCGATTGTAAGTTCTCGCCCCGCCCTTCTCACGGGCTAACGAGTTTTTCCCGATAATTTTTGTACGATTTCGACAAAGCGAACGTAGAATTGTAAGCAGCTTTGGTTTAACTTAATAAAGTAAGAATATTAAGCGAAAATTGATATTGATTTCTAATAATTATCGATTAATTATTAAGCAAATAAATCATTAAAATTAATTTTCTTTCTAATAATCGTTGCTTAATAATTACTAAGCAATAATTAACCACGACTAACCATTGAAATTCGTCATTTCTTTCTAAGAATAACAATAAATATAGCTGAATAATTTATCAAACGATATTTAACTAATTTCCTTAAAACGACTAACGATGCCCAGTTAAACCTTTTTTTTTTTTTCATTTTCCAAAGTCACGTGAACGTCTCGTAATGCTCGATATTTTTTTTCCTCGCCACGGTCCGACAAACTGACGTTTCCGCTCCGAACCGAGACAACGACGACGAACGAGGGCCGAATGTTTGTTTTGCCATCATCATTAATATCTCATCTACTCCCGGAAATCAAACGGATGTATTATATCGCCGATAACAGGGACGGGTCGAATTTACGACTCGATGTAATGTTGACATAATAGCCATAACCGGCCATTATCGTAATTATTGGAATTAATGGAATTGCCAGACGAATTTGGCGCGGCTGATCGCGAGCTCTGTGTGTCGTGGCTGTAGGGGGAGAGCGAGGTAACGTGTACGTAGCTGACCGATCGATCTAGACGTAGCATCGCAGCCTTGCGCCATCGTGTATTATAGATATATCACGACGCGGCAATTTAGACAGCTACAGCAAATACCTAAGCTGCCTAGTGCCTCTCGCATTTCTGTTTGACGTATTCGACGCTCCGCCGCCGTCCGCTTCGCTCCCATCGTACGCAAAATTTATCTACAACACTGCGCAACGTAGAATGGTGTATCAATTATGGCGTAAGCACCGACGATGAGTTGAATGAATTAATTTTTAAAAACCACGACACGACTTATCGCGTTCGTGTAAACTGCTAAGTTCGATCATTTGATTCCCATGTACGCCTTCGTATTCAGGTTTCTTACGTTTCTCCCCTTGTTATGCGTTCATTCCTTGCGTTACCCAGATTGTTACCTGCAGTCTGTATTCCAGGTAAGAGTCTGTATTGCCGCGTAATACACTACTGCGTCGCATTTGCACGAGGACACAAGGAAACTGCGGAAAACCTGTGCCGATACGGGCCGCTATGTTTTACTGAGTTTCTGCTGTATGAGAATGCATCCGAAAATGAGAAAAACCGCCTCCCGCTCGACAGTTAACGCGCAATAAGTGCGGCTACTCATCCAAGCCATACACCGCCCGCACGCCCACTGCTATCGGTACCAGTTCCGACGCAATTTAACGCCACTTTTTTAGGAATCGGATATCATCGAATCTAGCAACTTCGATAATATCCGATCGAATGTGCTCAAAGAAGGCACAACGTTTCCAAGTAAATGCTCGAGAGATCTTATCGTCCTATTACAATTAAAAAAAAACGTCACACTTGGGAATTTGTTAGATAAATTATTTACTGGAATATTTTTATTTCTTTTTTTTTCACATTTATTTCCATTCTTCTACGAACTGGCAGCAAAAGATGTCGACAATCACGTCGATACTTTCGTCCTTGACAAATTCGTGTCTTCCACCGCAGAGCTCCGAACATTCGCGGGAGCCACGTGGTGCGGCCTCGCGTGTCGAAGCAACCGGCACATATTTTCTTCGAATCCAGGAGGGTGGGGTGGGGGGAGGGGGGGGGGGTCGAGCGGTCGCCGCGCTTCGCTCCATCCAATTCCCCGTCGCGTTGCCTCAAGACCCGCCGTAGGTCATGTCCGCCCCGCGACCCCCTGTATCGGGTGTACACATAGTGCATCTTGGGTATTGCGGTGGCCCCGTGTGTGTACGCATCAACCGAGTGTGCAGGAGGGTGGAAGGACGACGCAGGCGGATGGGGAATAAGGAGAAGGTAAACGCGAGCTTTTCGCACCTGCGCGGTGGCGACTGTGCCGGCCGTAGGCGCAGAACGCGAGATCGGGGGCCTCGTCAATACTGCTCGAAGCAGCAGCACCCGCAGCACCGCCGCCGCGGAAGCTTGCGCGCTTTATCCACGAGCCACGAACACAGCACAGGCCGCCCACAGTGGTACTACCACTTGGTACATATAGTACAATTATTGCATGCGGTATATATATACTCCCCGCACCCTACACGCCGATTTTCATAACACGGCGTCGGCCAATGCATATTAAGTGTAACGCACCGACCGCATCGCGAGCCGCGCGAATTTTCGCGACCGTCCGAGTCACTCGAGCCACCGGACACGAGTGGTGTGTATTGCATGTAATATATACGTGTATCCCGGATAAACTGTCGTACGACGAACGACCCAGTTAGTGATCCCATCGCAAAAAAGCGCCTGTGGCTCTCTGCGGAAATTCACAGAGGTAAACGAGGGTGGGACTCGGGACGGGAGGGGTTTCGACGAGTCGTCGGTGGGGGGGGGGGGGGGGGGGGAAGGGAAGCTAACCGTGATGTACTAAGTACTGCAACGCGTAGCAGTCTCGCGGTTTCGTGCGCGGTCAATAACTGGGCCGTTTGCGACGATTTCCGCAATTCGCTGCCGATTCGCGTTGCGCGTCGCGCGCCGAACGTTTCGCGGGATTTTTCTCCCTCGCGATTGGCATTTGCCCACTGCCCAGTGGCCCAGTGGCCCGCGAGCCACCTCTCGCAGATCGGTCGACAGACCTCGGGATTTTTCGTCACTGATTTTTTTCGCGTACCGAGAATCGAGGCGGACGGCGCGGTCCATCAGCCTGGAGAAAAAAAACCTCCGAAAATTCAGAGGTAAACACAAGTACAATCAGCCGGTTTGAAGTCTGCTTGTGAAAGTCGCAGGAAACGTTTGTCCACACGGTCCACATACAGCGGTCAGTAACTGGGTCGTTTAACCCGACCCCCCCCCCCCCCCCCCCTCCCGGGCGAATTTCCCAACGTTTCGCAGCGAGCGCGTCGAGACGCGTTTCCGCCCCTTCCACGAGTGCGTCAAGGGACGCGGAGAGAACGACTGACCCACACGGCACTGGGTCTAGTTCCTCGCTCGTCCACTCGTGTCCACCCCTCCAGTGTGTCGCAGACCGCCTCGGGGATCACTTTTGGCAAGACCTCAATCTTACGGTATACAAGTTCAACACGCACATATCGCGAATAGATCTCGCGCGTGTGTACACGCAACGTATGTGCATACACTACGCAGCAACGGAATTGCCTCTGCGACTTTGTGCGAAACGGACAGCCCACTGGTTGAGTCTCCGCGTTGTGAATATATACAAAAGCGGCCGGCGCGGTCGCAGCAGCAGCGGCAGCAGAATCAACGCTGAACCCGCGCGAGCGCGCGCGCACCACGGTTTTTCACCACCACCGGCTCTTCAGTTTCGTTCGACCTGCATTCGCAGCCGCTTCGGTCGCGCTCTCTCGGCGGGCGCTGCTGGGAGCCCCCGAAGCTCCTCGCCGGTGTCCTCGTCAGTCACTAGCAGCCCGCGTTCCACGCACCGGCCGCGTCGATGTCTCGCGACGAGGGTCGTCGTCTCTCGCACCGTCGACGTCAACGTCGCGACTGCGTCGCGATTTCTTCAGCCCACTTCTCTTTATCTCATCTCCACGCTAATTCAATCGTCTCGCCGTTAGACGCGCTCGTTTAATTGCCACTCTCGGCCCGACCAATCACGGGCGCTGCTTCAGTCTCCTCGGCTCCGTGTCAATTAATCGCGCTCGCGGCGAACAATCGACAGTCGTGCAACGTCGCGCGGTAAACACCTCTCGCGCAGGTAAATAATATAGTCGGGCTTGGATTTCACGGCGGATCGTCGATGCTCACAGCTGCCGTGCGTTCGGCCCGACCAATCGCGGCTTTTTTCGCAGCTGCGTCGATTGATCGCGCTCGCGCTGGACAATCGTCTGTCGCATTCGGCGATTCTTCGAGCGCGCGCGGTAGGCAGGATTCGCGCAGCGGGAAAATGTTAATCGGGCAAGTTTTGATTTTTGGCTGTTAGTCGATGGCACTCGGTCTGACCAATCGCGGTTTTTTGTTGGCGACTGCATAGATTCATCGCGCTCGCGGTGGACAATCGACTGTCGCGTTCGAAGATTCTTCCATCGCGCGCGGTACACGCGTCGAGGATCAGGTGAATAATCATCGAGGAGTTTTTTGATTTTCGATTGTGACTCGGCGATACTCGGGCGCACTTTACGAGCCGCTTGGAACAATCGTGGCTCGCGGTTCAGGGCCTTCGAGTGTAAGCATTTTTTAAGCGACTTTGAAATGTTTTTTTTTTCTTTCTTACTTCCTTCCGGTGATAAACTCAACGGAAGTCGCGTTTTTCTGCGTTGTTTCCGCGCGTGATCGAGAAAGGAAATGGATTGCAAACGAAAGCTTTTGAGACCGACGATAAAAGCGACAATGATAAAACGCTGCGAGGGAGACAAAGAAGAGATATCACTTTAAGAGGAAAAAAATCGTAAAATGGAAGGCAAATTAGTTTATTAAACCGCGGTGAAATTTTTTTTGCAAAATATAAAAATCGGGAGCAACGATAAAGCGCTGCGAAGGGATTAAAAAAATGTTACTGTTTGAAAGTTTAACGCGGGAAAGCCGAGTATTTAAAGGTTTATGAAGAAAAAATTGTAAAATGGAACGAACATTATTTGGCGAAATTGCGGTGGAAATTTTTGATAAATTATTTAGCGAACACATTCGATATTTTCGGTGTCGCCGCGTCGGCTGATTTACGGCAGGTATTGGACTTGAATTGCAATTTGGAAGAAATAAGTGACGAAGTAGTGACGCAATAATAATCAAATCTGAGAAAAGAAAAAGAAATGGGCAGCACCCAACACAGAATATCGGGAAAATAACGTAGCCGAAAATACTATACAGAGACGCTAGGAATTTGGCGAACATGTTTTTCGGGACAAAACATCTTGAGACGAAAATATCGTCGGGGCCAAAATAACTCGGCGGATTTAGAGCCGGAACTATCGAAGAATTTAACGTGATGGCAATCAGTTGGAGAACACTCGTAAAATCGAAAAATCGCAAAAACTGATCAATTCGTAGGTTTTACAGTATAAAAAAAAGCAACTTGCAAATTTTCGATTAGCAACGCTCGAAAAACATGTCTTATTAAAGTTAAAAAAAACGACCTTCGTCGTGTTAACACAAACGTGATGATCCCCAACGTGTTGAGCTGTGATCCGCGCTCGTAAAATCGCAGGACGCTGCAAATCGAAAAAAAATTCGATTCGCAGCGTCTTGCAAGTGTATTGTTTCTTCTACCTTTACATTGTGATGAGTTTTTACACACTTACAGACGGCTTCCTTTCAGATATCATTTTCCAGCACGCGTAAATGCCAGCACGCTTAAAGTGTGTAAAAACTCGTCTGAATGTAAACGATAGGAGAAACAACAGACTTGCACCGCTCTTGAGTTTTAGAGTGCAGCCGCAGTGATTGTCGACGTATTGTGCGGTGAGCCGCGCTCGCGCGCCGGATGCACAATTATGCGTTTACGTTGCACTTGTCAGCACTACGCAGGGGCAACTGAGCCGAGGGGCCACGTGAGACGGCGGCGAACGTCGTCAATTAAGCGCGCAGCATTTCGCGTTATATGCGGCCTAGAAGAATCGTTTCCGTGCAGCCGTGCGCTAATCCGGCAATTGTAACTAACTTAATTGTGCAACAAAATTCGTAAAATGACCTAAAAAACGTTGCGCTACATGAAATTTATTCATTTAAAAAAAAAACGGAAAATCGTGAAAATAAGTTTCCAAATAATCGGACGAAAAAAATCTGATAGTTGTAATTAGCAGATTTTTAGCTTAGTTTCGAAAATTACTTTGAGTTATTTTCTTTTTGCCATTTCAATTATTGGGGCGCGACTTTCACTTTTGTTTTCCCGAGGCAGACATAAATTGTTGTTTATCTGGCTCCTGTTCATCGGCTTCGATGGAAAAGTTTTAAAACAACGTATTTCCTTCATTTCAGGTGTCTCGAGGACGAGCTAAGCTGTTCTACTGCAGAAGAAAGCACTTGGGAGTGGAAGCCCGTCGACAGCAACAATTGCCGTGATTTTTTACTCTGAGGTGTGAAAGAGTCGTTGACAGCGATTACAATCCAAACGAGGGTCGGAGGGATAAGATAGAGCAGTATTAAGATAGGAACCATATCTCGATAACGAATATATCACGTCCGACGACGTAAAAAATTGGGCAACGGTCACATGGCTTCGATACCCCATGAAGTCCGCCCACAACGGATGAACAGCCCGAATGGACGACCGAACGAAGACGCGAGTTCCCGAGCGCTTAGTCAATTACACGCTACTGGCGTACGACGAGCGAGCAACCTGGGGAGCACTTGACGAAGGGGCAATTGTGCCGCGGTTTTCGTTCAAGTTTTCGCAGACAAAGTTGTCGATCTAATCGCGAGATGCTGAAGGCCAAGTGGGCAAAGTTGACCGAGTGCTTCTGTCGAAGGCCCCGACTGATGTTGGCTCTCCTGCCCTGTCTGCTCGTGCTGACTCTGTACATCGTGTCGGGACGTGAGATTCTCGAATTCGAGAACTTCCTGTCGATGAGGCCTTACAGCGCCGAGGACGGTGAGTTACAGTCGCGAGATTCGCGAGGCACCCCGTGAATTCATTCCGCGTCATAAAATCACGCGTTACAAAGACCTCAAATTAATTATTATTACAGCAAACGTTCCACACTGTACTTTATTTTACATATTTTTTACTTGGGATACCTTTGTGTATTGGAGTAACTCATTTGTTCATTGGGGAACTCCCGACATTTCATAGAGAGAAATAATCAGAGAGCGATAACAAATCAATTGCTGTATTAACGATTTTCCCGCTGTCGCAGCAAAACGTTTCTCTATTCACGTCTATTCACGTTTCTCTATAAACGTCTCTATTCACTATTTTTGTCTGTGTTGCAATCGGAATATTTGTGCAGAATTTTTCGCAATGGGATGATTTTTGTCGGGTTCATTTTTTGTATGGGATATTATTGCGCGGTATATTCTGTGGCTTTTTTGGTACGCGGTAAAATGAAGTGCAGATGCAAGCCGCGATTGCGTCCTTTTGTTCTCCTCGTTTGTCCCCCGCCGCATTACGCGTAAATCGAATTTTCACTCGATTCCGCACGATTGACCTTGCGTTATTTATTTTGTTAGAGCAACACTTTACCCTTTCCCGGGTGCTTAATAAATTCATACGCGAAATGCCGCGCGAATAAGCGGCGCATGGAAAAGGGTAGCAACGGCGCATATGCGGCAAAGTCCCGCCGGCCGGCGTTGTCTTATTAGACCATCGATTTCCGATGACATTCACTTTGCCACAATTGCCCGTACCGTAATTGAATATTCAGCGCTGCCCGGGCGTAGTAGTAATTTCCGTGACTGTTGAATCTATAAAGGGACGACGGGCTGAATTTTAAGTGAATTATGCGGCTCAGTTTGGTCGTGGTGGATGCTAAAAATAAATTATTGCTGAATTCAAGGGTCAATCAAGTTCGCTTAAAAATCGGTCGATTTGCTTTGAGAAAAAAATGTTTCCTCCTCTCCGAAAGAAGGGGAAGCGAAACGAATCGTTGTATCTTTGTCGATAAATAGGTTAACGCAAGTAGGATAATATTCCGCTGCCAGCAAGTGAGAATTCTGACACCGTTGATTATAAAGTGCCAATGCAAAATGCAAACCACCGGTATAGAAACATAAACAAATTCACACGACGTTATTGCGCAGATATCGTCGAAGGATACCTCGTGTGGAACCCAAAATGCCACATGCTATCGAAAGACCCGATGGATCCATCGATAACGCAATTCGTGAAGAAGGCGAAATTCGAAGCCTGCTCATCGGGCCCGCTGATGAGCTCCGTCTCGCAGGACTCCACAAACGGCAGTTTCTACGTCGAGATCAACGCGAAGGTCGCCAAAGCTCACAAGAATCCCACGTGCTGCTGGAAACCGATCACACGACCGAAGCCCACGAGTCCGCCGAAAGGAGAATGGGACACAGCGATAAGGTAGAAAAAGAAATAGAGAAACTTGACAACAGCGGAAAGTTGATACCCTTGACTTTAACACTCACGTAATGAAAGTAGACATCGCTTTCCAAGATAAGATCGTAATTTGCCCGACAGGCTCTACATTTTGGCGCCTAGTCCTCGGCATTAAATTAGCAACGCGTTCACAATTCCATTCTGCGAAATAATCCCTCCGATATTATAGCCGTTGGCACGGAGGACGATTTTGCGTGAGCTCAGAATGATCGGATTTAAAATAGAGACGAAAGTTCCAATAATTCCTATGATAATTCACTAAGTTTTTCCGAATTAAAATAAACGAAAAATAGCGGCTTCATTCACAAAAATATGTTATAACGGGCTTTAAACGTAGGCTTTGAAGAACACCCCCTAGTCCTGAAAAATCACTGCTAATTTCAGTAAAAGCCTTGAAAGAAAATCCTTGAGTTTATTTCACCGTACTTATCCGAAAAAAAACCGGCAATCTCCCCGGGTTCGCGTGCCGAGCCCGATCCAATCGCTTTCCTCCAAGGCCTCGTAAACATTTTTTTCTCCTTCATCCCGGCACGACCCACCGACCGAGTTTCCCACATCTAACGTTCATCACGCAATATGCTTGCGCACATTTCCCGCGTATATTTGCAGCGCAATATCGCGCGGCCACTAACCCACGCGCTATCCGCTCATACGCGCGTTCCCAAAGACAATAATTCGATCATGCGATTATTTTTCAAAGCGTCGGCAAGTGCGAGAACTTCAAGAAGCGCGTCTACGTCCCGCACGACGTCGAAATCGTGATGGTAACCTGCCGCAGAGGCAAGAACACGGTCTACGAGAACATCCACGCGATCGTCAACCCCGCCAAGGTGAAGGATCGCCTGGACCAGCAGCAGCCGCGCGTTCCGGAAAACGCGACAGCGGAGCCCGAGCGACCCTCTCGCAAGCTCAGCGTCCTCCTCCTCGGCATCGACAGCGTCTCCCGGCTCAACTTCAAGCGCAGCATGCCCAAAACCGAGAAGTTTCTCCGCGACACCGACTGGTTTCGCCTCGACGGCTACAACAAGATGGGCGAGAACACGTTTCCCAATCTCATGGCCATTCTCACCGGCCAGAACCTCTCGGTGTCCTACGAGCGCTGCAGGCCCTTCACGGCCTTCGGCCTCGACCGCTGCCCCCTGCTCTGGTACAACTTCCGCGACGCCGGCTACGCCACGGCCTACGGCGAGGACCTCATAAGCCTGAGCACCTTCAACTACAACAAGGTCGGCTTCGTCGAGCCCCCGACGGACTATTACCTTCGTCCCTACGTTCTCGCCGCGGAGAAGCTGCTCAAGGGCAAGAAGCGCTTCAGCGGCAAGTACTGCACCGGCCCGGTGATCAGTATCGAGCGTATATTCAACTACGCCGCGGATTTCGCCCGCACGTTCCTGCAGGCTCCGTACTTCGGCTTCTTCTGGACCAACACCGTCAGCCACGACGACATGAACGGCCTTTCGTCGATGGACGAGCGAATCCTGGCGTTGTTCGAGCTACTGCGACGCGACGGCGTGCTCAACGACACGATGCTCGTCTTCCTCAGCGATCACGGGATGCGTTGGGGCGGCATCAGAAACACCTTCGTCGGCTGGTACGAGGAGCGGCTGCCGTTCATCTACGTCCGGCTGCCCGAGTGGTTCCGCGACGAGGAGCCTCAGGCGCACGAGGCGCTGCGGCTGAATCAGCACCGGCTGACCTCGCCGTACGACGTCTACGAGACGCTGCGTGATGTGCTGACGCGGGGTGGCGGCGAGGCGAACGCGAGCTCCGGTTGTCCCGGCTGCCAGAGCCTCTTTCGCCCGGTGCCGATCGAGCGGGGCTGCGACGACGTCGGCGTCACGTCCCACTGGTGCACCTGCACCGCCTTCAGGGCCGGCAGCACGAGCGACAAAATCGCCGTGAAGGGCACGAGGAAGTTCCTCGAACACGTGGAGAACATCGTGAAGCAGTACAAGGACAAGAACGGGCGGCGGTTGTGCGCGCAGTTGAAGCTGAAGAAGATTCATCGGGTCGACAAGGTCATCGACATTCGTCACGGCACCAACGTCACGGACTCCACGGTCGAGGGGTACTTCTACATGATCGAGGTGACGCCCGGTGGCGCGAGGTACGAGACGACCATCAGACATCACGGCGGCGACAACTTCACCGTCGACGAGGAGGAGATAAGCAGGATCAACTCGTACGCGAGCAGCTCGAGCTGCCTCGAGAAGGGAGCGAAGAGATACTGCCACTGCGTGTAGGAGAGCGGAATCTCTCGCGTACTGCCGTCGATTTTTCTCCGCCGATGGGGATAATAATCCGGGACTTCTTGCTGTCGCGGCTCGATCGTCCTCGCGGGGGCGAGAGACGCGAGGGATTCCGGTGTAAGAATTTTTTCGGTGCGACATATCTCGGTGGCTCCGATATTTCGGTGCTGCCGATTCTTTACTTTATTATTTATTTAAAAAAAAAGTCGGTGGAAAGATGAAGCGCGTTCGACAAATTGGGGCGAATGTTTCGGCGTTGCGACGACGATAACGCGTAGGGCCTAAGAAACGATTACTGTGTATAGGAGAGCGAAATTGCTATCGCTGCCGCGAATCGATCGTGCTCGCGGGACGAGAGACGCGAGAGATTCCGCTGTAAGACTTTTCGCAACGATATATCTCAGTGACTCCGATATTTTGGTGCTGCAGATTCTTTACTTTATTATATTTAAAAAAGAATCCGTGGAGAAGATAAAGCGCGTTCGTGCAATTGAGGCGAACATTTCGACGTTGCGACGACGGTAACGCGCGGGGCCTAAGAAATGGTCACTGTGTGTAGGAGAGCGAAATCCCTCGCGTCCTGCCGCCGATCTTTCTCCGCCGGTGGGGTTAATCCGGGGCTTCTCGCTGACGCGAATCGATCGTCCTCGCGGGACGAGAGACGCGAGAGATTCCGCTGTAAGACTTTTCGGAGCGAGATATCTCGGCGGCTCCGACATTTTGGTGCTGCTGATTCTTTATTTTGTTTACAATTTTTCCCCCCGTGAAGACGATGAAGCGCGCTCGCCAAATTTATTTGGCGAATATTTTGGCGTCGGACCGAATTTTCGGCGCATCGATCTTCTTCGATTATCGGCGACGGTAACGCGCGGGGCCTAATAAACAGTCATCTGATCTCAGACAGAGTTGTAAATCCCTAATTTTCATATAGATAAAGTCGATCGTACGATTGGCTTTGTATTTATGTTTTTATAATAATAACTCGTAATGATTCTAATATGATGTGTAAACTTTTAGATAGAGGCAAGAAATATTAATTTCCTGTAAAATTTCATGGTAATGTTATTGAAAAAATGGAGAAAATTTACTGTTAACGCATTGCAAAAATAATGGAAGACTGTCCTTCCCATTTTTCTCACAATTTCTCCGGAAATTTAATGAAAAGTTCGATTTTTCTTACGGCTACTCAAAAGATCACATATCATTTTATAATCGCTACAGGTTATGGTTATAAAATCGTAACTAGAAAATGAACTGTTGTGTA
Source organism: Pimpla rufipes (assembly GCA_963932165.1). Taxonomy (NCBI): domain Eukaryota; kingdom Metazoa; phylum Arthropoda; class Insecta; order Hymenoptera; family Ichneumonidae; genus Pimpla; species Pimpla rufipes. Next base: position 16,940,358 of record OZ010636.1, read on the forward strand.
AACTTTGGGTCTTAATGTAATGGGGACTTACAACACTGATCTCAGAGCTGTCGCACGCATCGGTACGCGCGCGCCGCATGGACGGCCGAGCTAATTCGTATCGCCGCACGCTGAGATTGACGATTCGTCGCTGGCTATAAACTAGGCCATTAGGAATAATTCGACGCGCCAACGGCTTAGCATTACCTTACGAACAACTCGCGGTGATTCTACGGCGTCGAGAACCGCTTCGAGCCGCTCTCGCGATCCGCGATACAGCGGAATTAATGTACGAAACGAACTGTGATGAATGTAAGAATAGGGCGTCACATATCCCGGTTTTTTTCTCTCTTCTCTTACCTCGCCGATTGTGCGTCACCGCATTGTTCGTTCTCAACGCCACAAGAGCCGTTCCGATCTCGACAATACGAATACACGAATGTAATTATAATCTGTCCCAGTGTGCGAGTTTTTTTTTTATTCGCTCGCAGAACGCCGAGCGGTTTACGACTCGCGGGATGAGTCGAAGAAAAAAGAAATACGAATGTACAGAGGTGTATAAAACACTTAGGAACGAATTCCAAAGCTAGCTGACGATATTTTTGCTATGAAGACGCGATAATCTCGGTACTGCCCCTTAAGCGGATAATGTACGAGTACGAAAGTGCCAATTCCCCGAATCGATGGACGTTCCAGTGCCAGAATTGATTTAGAGTATATCTGGTCTGTTCAAGTCCGGGGCCTTCGTTGACTTCCGGCGATAACGCGTGCTTTGTTTTTTTTTTTTTTTTTCATGATTTATTTGTTTAGTCATCCTGTATTTCTATGATCCAAAGAGGTGTGCAAAAGTATTTTTACGCCAAACGTTGTATGCATAAGAGATTCATTTAAGTATTTCCTTTCTTTTAGTATTTCAAATAGTCGAGGCACTTTCGAGTTGCAGGTGACTAACTTGGGGATAGCGAGCGGGAAGCCAACGTTACGACGATTAGAATTAGAACGAGAAACAAGCAGAAAATATGACCAGACTGTATTATAATAATAAGAATGCTACATATATTCTTTCTATTTCCTAGTAAATAAGACATCACTAGAAGGTACATAATGTAAAAATGAATTTGGGAAAATAATTATATTTTGTTACGCTGTATCCCAAAGAAAATTACATATATATATATACATATAGATGACTCGATACGGTATAGCCGATGAGCGTACAACGCGACGAGTATATCAAAAGTGACGCGGCAGGGATCTCAGGAATCGTTTGCCCTCGCCCACGTTATTGATTTCATCCATGAAGTTGTGTAAATAAGATTTATATTATATCGCGCTTGCTTGAAGAGAATTAAATTATCATTTTCATGGAAACGCGTTTAATTATTTTCCCGACGAAAAGAGATAAAAATAAATTCAACACTACTGAGATTCGATGTCAGACAGACGCAAACCAGAAGACAAAACGCCCGTTGTCCGTCTCCCGTTGAAAAAGCCCGCGCTCTCCCGCCGCGAATCCGCGCCGTCAGGCGGCAGCACCGCCGCCGGAAAAAAATTCCCCCGGCCGCACGCCCGACTCTCGCGGTGGTCAGTGCATCGTGGCGATGAATGGCCGCCCCATCCAGTGCGTGCACTTATTCGTTTTTTCCCGTAATTCATTTTTTCACAATTCGATAGTCCGCGCGTGAGAGCCTCGCGACACATCGCCAAGATACTCGGTGAGTGGTTGCCCGGCGGTCGCCGGCCAAGTTGTGTCAACCCGTGGGACTCGGGGGAGATTAACCGACGGCGCTCGGGGCGAGGAGAAGTGGTCGTTCACCCGACGAGGAGAACGTGCTCCGAAACGTACGACGGCCGGTGATTTGTTATTATCGCGGCGGGTGAGGCGCGGGGTTCGTCATTCCACCCTTTACGCGTTGCCAGCACCCGAAACGGGCGATCAGCCGCTCGCGGGCCGCGCGAGCGAATTTCACCCGTGTCACTCGCGGCGGCTCGCGGACACGGAGCGCGATCGTCACCCTCGTCCTCGTCGTCACCCTCCGCGCGCGGCTCTCTCGGGCGACGTTACATATACCGCCCCAGCTTATGGTAGCGGCCTATTATATATGTATACATATATACGTTGTTTAGCGCACGAGCCTCGCGCGCGCGACGGTCTCGCGACGACCGCGGCTCCTCCGGTTGCAAATTGCAATGCGAATTGGCACGTTGTCAAGAAAATATCCCCCTCGACATTCCCAACCTCGTCGCACCACTCAGCTGATCGCGTCAAGTTCGTGACCGTTAATTTTTCAAAGTCAATTTTACCCACCCGCCGAATCGATAATGCGATCCTCTTAGCCTACGCGCCGCCGACTCGTTCCCGTCTGCCACTCGCCTGACAATTTTCGCGAGTAAGTAGCGCGTCTCGCGGGCGACGACGAGAGGCGCGGGCGGTCGACCTCGCGCAGCCCGCGAGCTGATAGCGCGAACCTCAAAATATACCAAGACGAACGGGCGGGCTGCTTTTTCGGTTGTTCCGCCCACGCGCGGCGCTTATTTGTTCAAGTGGTTGAATTCTTATCTTGGAGCAAATTCTCGAAATTCTAGATCGAGTGATAGAGCGATTTGCCTGGGTCGATGTGGAAATTGTAGATCTGCGGTGGGTGCAAGACAAATAGCGATAACCTTGTGACTCTTGTACTCTGCGCCAATCGGAGTCTGATCTGAAGTTTCAAAATCATGGGGCAGGGGGGGGGGGGGTGATAGCGTTTTATCGCTTAACGGGAGAGTTTGGTATAGAGGGTAATGGGAATTGTCGCAAAGGCTTGAACTGTTGCAGGCAATTATAAAGCTTTTTTTGTTTCGGTTGTTTTGCTCCGATCGCAGATCCGGTGATCCAACAGCAACAGACGCGCGACTATCAAGGTGGTGCTAAAATGGACAAGGGCACAGATGGGCTGATGTATCGCCCAGAGATCAACAATGGAGCCGAGGCTGTGGGAAGAAACATCGCCAGACCACTGATCGCCGATGAGAGAGGCACCGCCGAAGGCGTTGGACGAAGCGCACTCGCTGCCGATGAGAGAGTAGCCATTCTTGATGCTGGGGCTCAGTACGGCAAAGTTATAGATCGCAAAGTGCGTGAGCTCAATGTTCACAGCGAAATTTTGCCACTGGACACACCGGCTTTCACTCTTCAGGAGAAGGGATACAAGTATGTAATTTTATGGGTGGAAATATGTTCTTATAGATCAGTTCTTAGGCAGTGCAGATATTGCATACAAGAATTTATCAAATTTCTGCAAAATGTGTAGATGCAAGAACTCATTCAACTTCTACAAATGTTTCCATGCAAAACCGCATTTTTCTTCTGCAAACGTTTGCATGCAAGAATTCATTCAACTTACGCAAACGTTTGTATGCAGAAATTCATTCAACTTGTGCAAAGATTTGCATGCGGAAATTCATTCATCTTATGCAAACATTAGCATGCAAAAATTCGTTTAACTTATGCAAACTTTTCCATGCGAAAATACGTTTAACTTATGCAAACTTTACCATAAAAAAATTCGTTTAACTTCTGCAAACTTCTAAGTGTGAAAATTAATTTGTCTTCTGCAAATGTTTAGGTCGCGTAAAAAAAATTGCTCTCTTTCCGTCAACGTTTATATACAAAAATGTACACAATTTCCACAAGTGTTTACACGCAAAAATTCATTCGTCCAATCTCTGCTGCAGAGCCATCATTATCTCGGGTGGACCGAGTTCTGTATACGCGGAGGATGCGCCAAGATACGACGGCGATATCTTTCGAATAGGCATTCCAGTCCTAGGTATTTGCTACGGTATGCAAATGATGAATAAGGAATTCGGCGGTACAGTTGTGAGGAAAGATGGCCGCGAGGACGGTCAGCTTCCCATCGAGGTGGATTCCAAGTGCCTTCTGTTCAAGTGAGCGGCGCCCGCACTTTGTCAGCGTTCAATCGGCGAGGCGGTAACTAACGAATTACTCGTACGTATTCACAGGGGCTTGGAGAAAGATCAACTGGCTCTACTGACCCACGGCGACAGCATAGGCAGAGTCGCCGATATGTTTCGAACGACCGCCAAATCGGCGAACTTCATAACCGGAATAGCCAGCGACAAAATGAATCTTTACGGCGTGCAGTTTCATCCGGAAGTCGATCTCACGCCGAACGGGAAAATAATGTTGCACAATTTTCTCTTCGGCGTCGCCGGTCTCACCGGAAACTACACAATACGTGGCCGTGAGGCCGAGTGTATCAAATACATCAGAGACACCGTTGGAAACAACAAAGTATTGGTAAGTCGCGTAAAAAAATAAATAATCGATGCAATCGTTTTTACCGAACGAACATAAAATACACGAAAAAAAAATCGGGAAAAAGGTACACAAATAATTACAAAAAAGTTAACTTTTTAGTTTAAAGATTGTAAATTAAGATTTTAATTGTAGTATTAAAGTTATTTACAACCAAAAATTGCAGTTGCTGGTCAGCGGCGGAGTCGATTCGACGGTTTGCGCGGCTCTGCTGCACAAAGCGTTGAGCAAGGAGCAGGTTATCCCTCTGCACATCAACAACGGCTTCATGCGCAAGGGCGAAACCCCGTTCGTCGAGGAGTCGCTGGGACGCATAGGCGTTAAATTGCGGGTCGTCAACGCGACTCACAATTTCATGCAGGGCACGACGTCGGTGCCACTGGACGTCGTTCCGCCGTCGAACGCGAACGCCGTGAACAACAAGGGAATCGGCGGCGTCGCCGGTGGACCGCGAACGAGACTAACGAAGATGCTCTGCGCGACGACGAATCCCGAGGAGAAGCGCAAAATAATCGGCGACGTGTTCGTTCGCGTGGCCAACGACGCGATGACCGAGATGGGCCTGAAACCCGAGCAAGTTTTCCTCGGACAGGGAACACTCAGGCCCGATCTCATAGAAAGCGCCAGCTCTCTGGCGAGTGGTGAGTTTTCTCGCTCCCAAACTTTTCGGCTCGGGACAGCATTTTTTTTTCTTCACTCGATCGATCGGTTAAAATTTGTCAATTCATTGATTCTCTTTTTGAAGGCAAAGCCGACGCTATTAAGACGCATCACAACGACAGCGAGCTCGTCAGAGCGCTGAGGTCCCAAGGTCGCGTGGTAGAACCGTTGAAAGACTTTCACAAAGACGAAGTCCGGCAAATCGGATGCGACATCGGTCTACCCGCGCCTCTGGTTCAGCGCCATCCGTTCCCCGGACCCGGGCTCGCTATTCGTATTCTTTGCGCTGACGAACCGTTCATGGACAAGGATTTCTCCGAAACGCAGGTAAGACTTAGCAAATCATTTATTTATTTGTTTATGAATTTACTTATTTGTTTAGTTGCATTTTCCGATCGTGTCCCACTTTTTAAATTTCTTCATATTTATTTTGTATGGTATACCGGTAAAAATATCTAGCCTAAACTCCGATTACAGTCGTAGAAAGCCGTTTATAGACTCATACGCTACTATATTAAATTTAGCATACAAGTGAGATATAAAATCAAAGTACTTTATATTAAATTCTACGAAAATTAGGGAATCTCATATAAAAATTTGTAATTCTACAACGCTTGTGTTAAATTTAATATACTAGCTGATGAATAAAATGTCCTATAATTGGAATTTAAATTGGCAATTATTTTTAACAGCAGCTATCTCTGAATTTGCCTCAAGACGAAAACCGAATTCTCCACAGTCTCGCCAAAATCGTCGCTAACGTTTTCACGCGCGTCTTTCCAGGTGATCGTGAAAATAATGGCCGAGTACGAGCAAATGCTTCAGAAGAAGCACGCGCTGCTGAATCGCGTCGAGGGTGCGACGAGCGAGTCGGAGCGTCAAAATCTGCGAAGAGTGTCGAGCAATCGACACGTGGCGGCGACGCTGCTGCCGATTCGTAGCGTAGGAGTACAGGTAAAAAAACTGACGAATAAGCGACGGGATTGTACCTAATTTTTGGATAACGATACGATGGTCCAGTGAATTAGCGTGTTCGCCTCTGGAACAGATAACTGACTTTTGGACAAATTGCTCAACATGTTTATTTAAAAAAACCAAAAAACAGGGCGATCGCCGAAGTTACAGCTACGTAGTGGGCCTGTCGTGCGAGGAGGTGGCGCCCGACGGAATCGAGTGGGACGACATGCTCTTCCTGGCGAGACTCATTCCCCGCGTTTGTCACAACGTCAATCGCGTCTGCTACATCTTCGGGCCTCTGGTTCATCACCCGATAACCGACATAACGCCAACGCATCTAACGTCCAACGTGATAGCGACCCTCCGACAAGCCGATCATTTAGCCAATCAAGTGTTGGCTTCCAACTTTAGCATGGAAGCCATTAGCCAGATGCCCGTTGTTCTTATACCGGTGCACTTCGATCGCGACGCCGCGTCGCGTGCCCCGTCGTGTCAGCGCTCGGTCGTTCTTAGGCCGTTCTGTTCTAGCGACTTTATGACCGGCACTCCGGCCGTTCCCGGCAAGGAATTGCCTATTCACGTGAGTTATTATTTCTGTTTCTCTAATCTTCTTCGGGCATGAGAAATTGGAGAAAACTCCATTGCGTTTAAGAGTAAAGTTGATTGTCCAATACGTTTTGTAGCATTTTATAACAATACATTCAGCGTTTGTAAAATAAGGTGGCATTACGGTTGTACGGCTGTATGTTTGTTCGGCTTCAGCGAAATATTATGGCGATTCTTTTGAAAAAATGGGAGAATATTGTCAATGTATTGCGAAACTCATGGAAGGCGCCGCCCTTATATCTTTGATCTCAATTTCTCTCAATGTTTTAACGATTTTTTTCTATTATTACGAAATCCCTGTTACAAGGCGAATTGATCCATCAAGTTCTTTTTCCAAAATGAATGGAGTTTTTCCTGCTTCACACCAGTCAAATTAGTTCCAACGTTTATTTTTTATTTTTTAATTGTAAAATGTTGTGCATTAACAATTCGTCGGTTTTCGCAGGTGGTGAAGAAAATGGTGACCGAGATATCAACGGTGCCGGGGATCTCGCGCGTTCTCTACGATCTGACGGCAAAACCGCCGGGCACCACCGAATGGGAGTAATGAATTAATTCCCCCGCCCCCGACTCACCCCTTTCTATTTTTTCACCACCCTTGCGCGTAACGACTACAGAAAAAGTAACAAAAAAGAAGAAAAACAAAAACAACAAAAAAAAAAAACAAAACTATATTTAAAAAATATATCTATTACAAAAATACTTGAGAATCCCGAGGTTTAATGACTTCTTACCGTTTTAAAACAGAAAAAAGAACCTATTCCGCGAAAGGATTCTATCTCAATATATATATGCGTATATTGTTTTTTCCTTTTGCAAAAACGAAATATACTAAAGAAACGATATTGTACGTCATTGCGCTGATTGAGAACGGTGGTATTGTGTATAAGGTCGAAGGTAAGTATCATGTTTGCTTGTAAATATATGTTTTGTTTTTTTTCTCTCCCTCTCTCTATCTATCTCTTCATATTAGGTCAATTGTATAAAAATAGTTATTTATTGAAATTCCGGAATATATTTAAAAAGAAACAAGGAAAACGAAATACCCTGGAGCAGAACTCGTAGGGTCGATGACGATTATTAATTTTCGCACTCGCGGCAGTCGCACTCGATTCGCGGCAACATTAGGTTGCTGCCGTACTCAATTTGCATATAACGCTGAACGTGATCGACCGTTCGTCTGTAGGCCCCATGCCAAACGCAACTTCCAGTTCTGGTGATACATCTGAAAAAGAAAAACACAAACATGTAGCGAATCGATGTAATTTTTATCATGATACCACTTTTGTTTCATTACAAATCATGGATAAGTAAAAAAAACCAACAATATGTGTTCCTTCTTTCCCGAGTGTTCTTTATCTTTTTTTGTTTTTTTTTTTACCTTTATATCCACTCACTGTTATTATAATGATATTAACATATTATAGACCTGCGTGTGCGTGTGTGTGGTGCATAAACAGTAACACTCTACCTGTGCATGGTTTTTAACAAAATGTGTAGTTCCTCGAGACGTTTTTTCTTCGGGAGCATGCTAAGAAATGTTGCAAGTGATAATAAATCTATCTCATTGACATCGCCGCTCTTAGATATCCAAGTTTGTATCTGCATTTTTACCTGAAAACAAACGCCAATATTCCAATGTATTAATGAGAAAAAAAAACGAACTCTGACTTGGACGTTGAGATCCTTCGATGTTCCAACGACACTGACCTGCTGGAGCGGAAGCGTAAAGAGATAATTCACCAGATTCGTGAGCATCTCCTGATGCTCGTTGGTCCTCGCTTGATTTCCGGTGAAGCTCGAGTGATGCGAAATTATTTCCTGGCGCTGTTTTAGAGTGGCGCCGGCCTCTCGGTCCGCCGCAAACTCGCTCTCGAGGAATCTTCTGCTGGTCTGGTGATCGTCGCTCGCGCGTCCCCCGCTGTCGTTCGACTTCGTCGTCTCGCCTCTCGCAATTTCCGGCGATTTTTTCACGATTCTTCGCTCGTTCGAGTTTCCCTTCGCGCTGTTGGTCCTCTTGTTGAGCTTTGACTTTGTCGATGCGACGTTTTTCTTACTCTGCTTCAGCGAGTTGCGATTTTTCGTCAGAAGATTCGACGCGGCGTCCGTGACGTTCTTGGTTTTCGACCGTTGTTCCTTTCTCTTAGCCATACAATACATCTCAACATCGGTCTTCATGTCCTCCGGTAAAGCGGCCAGAAAATTGGGATCTACTTGCGAAAACGAGACGTTGGCTTCGTCCGCAACGTTCTTATTGCTCGCGCGCCCATCGCGCTCTTGCTCGTTCGTCAAAACTTCTCGGCCCTCAACTTCTCTGCTCTCGGAGCCAACGACGCTGCCGTTGACCGCCTGCTTTTTCGCCTTGTACTCGTTTATAATCTCGTTTCGAATATCTTCCGGCAGCTCAATGAGAACCGACATATCGATCTCCTCGATGGGCGGCATGTTCGCCTTTTCGCTTTTCCCGGAAGCCGATTTCGTGTGCTTGAAGAACATTTCCTGCTGAGTTTGACGGGATTTCGCGGGTCGCGCGGCTTCCCCTTTCCTCGACACTTTTCCGACGTTCTTGGAGCCGAGAATCTCGTTTCTTATGTCTTCCGGCAGCTCGTTCAACACCGATTCATCGATATCGACCGTCGGCGAAGCCGTGTCAGTCGACGAGGAGGACTGCGGATTCGATTTCTTCTCCTCGTCGCTCAAACGCAGCGGAGGCGCGAGATTTTCGTCTTCGAAAATATTCGGCGCCGCGCTCGTCGACGGCTGCGGTTCGGTAGCACCGGAAGCCCGAGAATCGCCGCGAGACTTCAGTATTTCCATTCTGATGTCCGCCGGTAATTCGGCCAACACCGACTCATCGATTTCCTCCATAGCCGTCGCTTCCGTCGCAAATCCGTTGTCCCGATTCGCAAGATCGTTGCGTCTTGCGGGAATCTGATCTTTGGGCACTAGAAACGCTTTGAGCCCTTGCGGTTTCGGTTCCGGTGGTATCGAATTTTTCGCGCCAACTCCGTCGTTGCCTCTGCCTTCCGGGCCATCGAAATTGGCGGTCGATTGAACCGTCTCGTGGGTCGAACTCCGCGAGTCTCTTGGCGCTAACTCGCAGTCGCTTTGCTTGGCTTTGCTGATGAAATTCATCATGTTTCCACTTGCGGCTCGCGACTTTGGGAATTCCAAACGAGCGATCTGGATTCCTATGCCGCGAACGTCCTCGGGCAGCTGTTGCATCTGATTCCACAACGAAAGAACTTCCCTGGGGGCGAAAACGGGAAGGACTCGTATTACAGCTGAAAATTATTCAGGAAGATATTTGCGAATTATCGACGTACTCACTTGGCGATGATCGCGGCGTCGTCGACAGGAGCTATGAGATTTTTCGACTTCGTGAAGTTGTCGCACGCCCCGTGACCCATGAACTTCATCGCCTCCTTCGGAGCGTCCTTGGCGCGTACCATGAGCTTCAGAGTAACCGATCTGCCCTTCGCGTTGGCCTTTTGCAATCTGCTGGACACTTCTTGGGACAATTTTCGCAAAAATTCATCAGCGTCGTTTCCATTCTCGAATCTTATTCCGTAATTCACCTCGGCTGACACGGATTTTCTCACGTGCTCGAAGTTCAGCTTCGTGTTATCGACCCCTCGACTCATGTTGTGCAACAATTCGCCGGTTTTCTTGCCGAATTCTCGTTGCAAAACGCCGAGCGCCACGTTCTGCAGATCCGAGCACGTTCGGACGTTCATCTGGTGCAGCAACTGCATCGTCGAATGTCCGACGCCTGCGAGGAATTAAAAAAAAAGTTTATACGGAATATAAATACAGAATTCATCCCCGATTAACCGTTAACCGTAGCTCGACACCCACACTGTTTAATAATGTCCATTGACACTGATAGAAACCGATCAAATGGACGAAATTGCGATTAAAAAATAATCGGTTCAAACAGGTTTCAATCGGGTTTTTGTCTGTTTTATTGGTTCTAATCGGATCTTTTAACCAGGGCAGAAAACGCGTGGTCGATTCTACTGTACGACATATTTTCGTGAGGGGACGAGAATGCTTTTATGACTTCAGCAACAATAAATAAAGTAACTAGCAAATAAATAATAATGGTACAAGCAACTAAGTAACGGTACCAATTACTATTTACACAGTAGACCTCACTATGTTAATAATACTATCTCATGAATTTTTCTCTGTGCACCCAAAAATCTCTGACAACAAATCTTCAACGCACCCGGCAAATCTCTGACGATCATCGACCCAATGTAGTCCCGAACCTTCGAGCTCTCCAGGTAAAATTGCCCGTCGGGTTTCGCCTTTCTCGTCGCCAATCGCGCCTGCAGTTTGTTGCACCCGAACCCGGTCGACACGGGGCACCCGGTTTTCGCTTTAATCTCCTCACGAATAACGGACGCGAATTGTAGGGGCGTCGACTGCGACTGCTTGAGAATCGCCGTTACGTCGGCGTACATTTCGTCGCAGCTCACGGCTTCTATGTTGAGCGTGTAGGACGCGACTGTGTCGTAGAGAATGTAAGAAACTTCCTTGTATCCCTCGAAGTCGTATTTAATCGTCTTCAAATTTGGGCAAAGCTTTAGCGCCTGGCCGAGAAACATTCCGTTCTTGAGGCCGGCTTTTCTGGCTTCGTAGGAACAGGACGCGATCTCCGACAACGAGCCGTAATCCTCCTCGTCGGAATCTCCGTTCTTCGAGCTCGTCGCTGCTTTCTGCCTGTTTCCTTTGGCGTGAGTAACAGCAACCGGCAAACCCTTCAGCTCCGGCTTATTTCTCAGGCCGACAGACACGAAAAAACAGTCCATGTCTATGTGCATAATAACAGGATCTTTTCCTACTTTCTCCGGCTCCGCTACCGGCGATTCGAACAAATCGTCCTCGGAGTCTGAATCGGGTTTAGCCGACGACGCAGCCGCAATTTTTGGCAAATTCTTCAGACGTTCGAGACCGGCGAACGTCCCGCTGTTTTTCGCCCGCAACTCGTTAACGTAATCCTTGAATGTCGCGCCCATAGTCGAGATGTGATGCAGTCGCGAGTTGTTGTAGAATTCGGACAGGAATTCCGAGTTCTTCGTGCACAGCGGACCCGAATTGGATTTTATCGCGCTCGAAACTCCGGGGTTTTCGTTACTTTTTACAACATTTTTTATCAAAGATTTTCCCACAGACCCAGCAGCCTCCGTATTTTCCTGGGCAATGGAAGAGGATGTGGTGTCGTTTGCTTTTCCTGCAAATTGTAGCTGCGGCTGGGTAACAGTAGAATTCGAGTAGAGCATATAAGGTCTCCAATCCAGGACCTTTTGAGCCTTCAGACTGTCCGTTATCCACTCTGGCTTGATAATAGGAAGAGGATTCTGCGTCTTTCTGTAAGCCACAATCTTGGAATACGGCAAATTGGAAGCTATTATGTGAGTCGTTATCCGAGATCTCATGTAGTGATGATAGACTCCTCCGTGTGCCATCATCAGACGCTTCAGCTCATCGGCGCAGGGATTCGTGTAGCCATTTACGAAGATGGCAATTCCGCTGAAGATTGACGTAGCGTCCTGAAATTCTTTCTTAGCAGCTTCTTCAAATTGCTCCTCCAGTTTGTCCTTCTTTGCCGCCATATAAGAACCCTGTGAGAAAAAAATTACAGACGTCAGAAATCTTGTTAACGGATTAATTGACTTTTTAGTTGCAAGCAAAATAAATATTTGCGCAGCTGTATAAGAAACCTGCGATAACAAAATTAACAAATACATACAAAAAACTTGTTAGCTTGTAAATAAAAAATTGTGAGGCAAAATAAATATTTGAAATATTGCAGTATCCATGAATGAAAAAAAAGAATAATTACCCAGTCTTCCAGACCATGTTCGGCCCAAGGCTTCTTCTTGTTCTTCGACATGACGAATCCAATTAGCTCCCGCAATTTTTGTTGTTGCTCCTCGAGGAAAACTCGGCTCTGTGTGACACGTGCTACAAGCAAAGTTCCGCACTTGCGAAAACAGGTGTCAGTCACGATTCGCAACGTTATTTATCGGCGATGATGACATTTCTTGTTCATTGTTCCATACTGATAATTGTCGCATACTGCACCCAAGTGTCGTCTCCGAGCGCTAATATATCGTGATCTGTGCGATCTGCACGCATCGTTCTTTCTAATTTTCGCGTCTAACACGGAGTGTTTATTGTTTATATGTGCCGAGTGACGCAATAATTGGGCGCTAGAGGCGCTGCGATCGCGACGCAATTTATATACCGCCTTTCAAAGGCTCGAAAATCCCGGCGATTGGAAAATGCAACCCAAGTAACAATTTTTGTGTTGTTACGAGAAAGTTATCCGAATGGGTTACATAAGTCCGCCAAAATGTTATCTGTAAGATATCCGATGTCCGAAAGTTAACTTTAGGACATAGGATAGCTTTCAGATAACATTTTGGCGGACATATGTAACCCATTCGGATAACTTTCTCGTAACAACACAAAAATTGTTACTTGGGAAGTTTCAACTGCACAAATATATCACTTGGCGTCGAGGCGCTACGCGTCTCTTGATTCGCGTCTCATAATCCTCTATTACGGCCCGAAGAATTTTCAAAACATCTGCGCGTTGAGCGCTTCAAAAAAGGACAGCAGCATTCGCACTTGCGGAAACGTGAAAGGAAAAGCACCGTGAACGGCGCCAGCTTTGGGCCTTGCCAGGCGTGTTATTTTCATTCGAAGATAGACGAGACAGGATCAACCACGTTTAATCCAATATTGCCACATTTATTTCTGTTTACGAAAGAGACGAAGACAAAAATGCGTAGCGTGTTATTTTCGGACCACTCGAAGACTCGAAAATCTCGGCCTTTGGGAAAAATGCAATTGAAGGACTCAAAGTAAAATATTAATTCGTAGTCCTCTATACGAACCAAAGAATTTTCAAGTCAACTGCGCGTCGACTATTAAAAAAAAAAGAGGGCAACGCTCGCATTGTTGGGATCGTGAAAAAAAAAGCGCTGTGAATGGCGCCAGCTTTGGGCCATGCCCTGCCAGGCCCGGCGTGTTATTTTTATTCGAAGCTAAACGAGACAGGATTAACCAAGGTAAACCCAACGATTGCCCCATTCCCGCTTGCGAAAGAGACAGAAAAAAAAACTGCGCAGCGCGTGTGATCTGCGATACAGCGCGGTGATTGCGCGCGTAGAAAGTTTACACAAACGTCAGTTACGAAAGTCGGAAAATGTCAGTAACGTGTCACCGTCTCCTCTGACCCGGTGGGGGGTTAGGTGTCGCGCGTGAGAGAGATTTTTCGCTGCGGCGCGGAAGAAAATCGAGGTGAATCGATCGTTATCGGCCGCACGAATGTGCACAAAGCTTCCGGAACATTGCGCAACGGTCGGTAATAAAATCCACATTTCCGCCGGTGATTCCGGACCGCGCGTGGAGATCCAGCCGTGACATCATCGCGTCGGCCGCGCGGCGCGTGAATTATTCATCGGAAATAAATAAAACATCGCCCAAAACAATTTATTCCCTGCAGATAACAATCGTTTAGCAATACTAATTTTTTCACTTGAAAATAAATGTTTTATTCCCGATCTCCGTGCGAAGGCAACGAAAACGCGCACGAGGGACGCGATAAGCGGTCGAGAGACGGTGATTTAAAGTCCTATATTTTCTAACGCTCTTATCTCGCCAGGCGATCAACGGCGGACGACTGGACGTCCCGCGTAGGATGGAGGGCGAACCCGGCGAACCCGGCGAACCCGGCGAACCCGGCGACGATCGGCGACCGTCGCGTCACGAGTCGATCGATAATTCGGAAACGATCGTCGGTTGTGCAGCGCCGCTGCGAGATTCCTCGGGAGATCGCTGCCCGGCCGGGGACTCCGGCGCTTCCGCCCAGGACGACGAGCTCACGTGCTCGCTCTACGTGTCGCGCGCGAGTAACGCTCATGGCCAAGGGAACCGGTGCAACGAACTTTCGCGCGCGAGTTTGGAGGAGGCGATACGCGCCGCCGAGCCCTCGGCCGGCTGGCACGTGTCCGAGACCTCGTGCGGCCTCATCGCCGCTTTCGCGCGCGAAACCGACGCCGAGAAGCTGCTGCAGCGCGGCGACCTGGCTCGCGTCTTCGAAGGACCCGTTCAAGTACGTTTTGTCGTTGCATCGCAGGTCGTGGGCTGCTGAAAGAAGCGCGTTAAAAATTGTTGGCACATAAATTTCACAAAATAATGCTCACAATAATTAATTTTATTCGTTTATTATTTCTATTATTATTGATTATTAATTTATTATTATTTTAATTATTATTGATTATTAATTTATTATTATTTTAATTATTATTCTTCTTTATTTGTTCTATTGATTTTTCAAAGACGAAGCTTTGCCAGAATTTTTTTTTAAGTCTGAACGATCAAACTTTCATAAGAGTTTGATTACACAGTTCTTCATAACTGTGGATAAGGTCAATGTTTTTTTGGGCTATTATAGTTTTTTTTATTTATTACTAGTAATTACGAAAATCCTTGTCAGGAATGTAAAAGTGCCGATTTCACGCTTCAATGTCGAACAAAGGATCGTTCATCCGCGATTACGCCGCTTATCTTCGCTAGCCAATTTGCGTAAACCTGCTGTTTACGCCAAGAAATGTAATAAGCAGCTAGAAAAAGATAGCGTATTTTTTAACCGGCTCAATGAGCAGCAAACACGTAATTTCTGTACAACCGAAGGTGACTCGGTTTCTGCGTCGTCATGTCCTCTGTACACTAAGTCGGCCTCGTTTTTTCTTTTTTTTCTTTCTTTCTCGTTGCCACACAAAGCGAATCGCGAATGAAGCCCTAATGATCTCTGTTCTCCCGGGGCCCGGGGGAATCACAGGTGGCGCGTTTTTCCGCGAGAGATTCCAGGTACAGACAGGCCGTTCTTCTGCGAGACGTGCCTTGGGCGATCCCCCTGCAAGATCTCAGCTCTGCTTTCGCCAAGCAGGGCATTGCCACCGGTGGCATCGAGCGATTGCGTCAGTATGTTCGTGTTGAGGTAGGCCACGTTGATTACGCGCAGCCTTTTGTGTATTGTGGCTGCAGAGGAAACTGTAGAAATTAGCGACAAAAATTACATCAGTTATTTTTTAATAAGAAACAAAATTACATTACTCGTTTTTTGGGCTTTCCGCTCATAATTGTACTGCAATTTGTCGCCCGTTTCAACATTTGTCATTTCAAATTAATCTAAAAAAAAATATATATATAAAAAAATATTTAAAAAAAACAACAACACGGCAATTTACAAGCAAATAGCTCGAGAAACGTAAAAAGAAGTACTCGGCGGGAAATTCCGTAGTTCATACCAACGTTCGTTAAAATTCCCCCAAGGACCTTTGCATATCGCGCATGCAGCGATACTATATTCAAGTCGACATAGTCGGAAAAAAACACGCGGAATTGAATCGACAATCGAAAGTTGAAACCGAGTAAATTCCCGCCTAAGTAGAAAAAATCTCCACCGTTTCCTCTCGTCGACACCTCGACTCCCGGATCTCACGATTAAATTGCATTCGAAGATTCTGGACGCCGGACACTACGAGCTCGTTCTACGACAAGGCCTGGATTTCTTCGGCGCCGCGCGGTTCAGCTCGGTGCCGGAAAGATGGTGGCGCGGCGGGAACGCCGGAAGCTGCGCTCTCAATCAGGCTGCCCCGCCGGGCGCCGTAGTCGGAGGCTGCGGCCTCGTCGAGCAGCCGTCGAACGTCCAGCAGGGCGACGGCGTTCTCCAGTGCTACCGTTGCCAGGGCTTCTGGCACGTGGCCGCCAACTGCCGGCATTTGCCACGCTGCGTGCGATGCGGCGAGCCGCACAGCGTCGAGTTTTGCCCGAGGCCACGAAACAGTCCGATTTGCTGCCACTGCTCGGGTCCCCATCACGCTGGTACCGAAGCTCTCGATCCTCCGTCGCACCTGAATAAAAATTCACCTGTGAAAAATCAAGTTTTCAATACTTTAACACAATTAAAATATCCCATTTCACGCGCAGGCTTCCGGCAATGCCCGGTGAGGCTTCAGCTCCTGAACGCAACGCCGATCAGCATCACCCTGAGCACCAATCGCGCAGCAACTCAGTATCCGGTTAATCCCACGAACAAGCAAAACGCAACTCAGAGTCAACAGTCCCTCAAGCCTAATCACTCGTGAGGAAATTGCGGAAAACGCGATACAAATTACACGTGACTGAGAGCAATATGGAACGTAATTTTATACGAAAAATCTTCTGAATCGTGGCTCGGATTGTTTTTTTTTTTTCTCGAATATTTGTACGTTTATACTTGGACGAAGGCGCGAACATCGAAATTATTCGTGCGGCTGAGAGTCGATGCGGATTTTTTAACGGGAAATTTTAGACTGGTTCTCATTGCCCACCATTTTTTTCACAACCCGACTATTTTTACTTGGACCTGTGATTTTTTTTACGGCATTGTGTATTAAATAAACCAATACATCGATCAGGACATTAAAATACAAAACTATCACGAGGTCGTTTTGGTAGTAAATCTTCTCGTTGGATTGTCCTGCAAATTTTTAATTATAGGATATTTGTCACATTAATACTCAGACAAGGACGAAGCTGAGCACCGATGCGAAAACATTTTTTCCCCCACTACAACACCTTTTTTTTCACGGCTATTTATTACGATCTCTGACATATTTTTTACCACAATAACTGCCAAATAAAACGATAATTCGATTACGAAACCAAAGTAATTTCAAGGTTTTTTTTGTATTGTAATTATGGCCCGAGTTTTTTCGTCGTTCACGTCATTAGTTTCCTCTTACGTAGCGCCGACGTCGCGTAGTCGTAAAAGTCGCGTTTAAGCACCGCGGGGCGAATTAGCACGCGGAGTCTCCTCCGTCTCCTCCATCGATAGTTCCTCTTTTTAGTGCATATTCGCCTCGCGCCTCGCTCGAGCGTAATTGCTGACCGACTTTTTTGTCCCTACCCGCGGCGCGTCGTCCTACTTTCCTGTTCCCCACCTGTGGGAAAAGTGGGTCCTCGGATAGTGGCGACCGGTCGCGCGCGCGTAATGTACGGGTAACACGAGCGTGCGAGTCAACGCGAGGCCCGCCGTTGCCGCCGCCGCCGCCGCACAGTCGCGAAACGATTATTAATTCATTCTCAATCGAGCGTCGAACCGAGTTTAGTGGACCTTGGGTGCCAGCCGCGCGTCCCGATGTACAGTTTCGTTTGCGCCCCGCCTCGCCAGGCAGCCCCGGGCTCACCGATCGCGTATCAGTGATCGTGCGATCGCCGGACGAGCGCGCGGCGGACGCTCAAAATCTGATCCGTAAATCAGTGTTGCGAGGCTCTCGGTCACGTTCCAGGCGAGCGAACGCGAAAATTCGCCGTCACCGCGAGCGACGCTCGGCACGAATTTAGTCACGGCGGTCGTGATCTTTCAAGCAAACTCTCGGTATTGATTAATTACGAGGAATAAATAAAAAATAAGAAAAGAAAAAAAACGAAAGCAAAAAAGTAGTTTACAATGCGAACTTTCACTTGACGGCCTCGCGACGCCAACGTAGGCGAGAGGTAAGCGTGCAGGCCGATGTCGAAGAGACCGCAGGCAAATGCAAAAATGCGGAGGCTCGCGAGGCGCGAACCGAAGCGGCAGAGCCGGAGATGGGAGTCGGAGTAGGAGACTCAGCGTGAAGTGCGAACACTGGCAGCGGTGGCGGCGACGACGGATCCGCTGGCTCGCACGCGCGGTCAGTCGATAAGGACATGAGCTCCGCGGAGGTGGTGCTAGTGGTGATTCTTGCGGCGATCATCCACACGGGCTCGCAGCAGCCGCTACTCTCGATCACGCGCACGACCTTCAAAGGGCTTCACGGAATCGTCCCGAGCGCCCAGGTCTTCTCGTCGGGACTCAATCGCGCGGTTTACTATCACGATCAGGCAGTGGCTGTGGTGGACATCAACAAGAGTAATGAGATTAAGAATTGTGACATCGTCGAGGGCTAGTGAGTATTATACAACGCATCTGGATTAACGATTGCACTGGTAAAACAATTGGATTAAGAGGGGACTTTTACGCTGGAGCACCGTTTTTTCATTTTATTTTTTTGTGGGAAAACGAATAATAGTAGACGACTGCGGTTTTTTTCTACTTGTTGTTAACGTTTTATAGTATACAATGGAATTTTTAAAGTTAAAAATTATCGGCGTCCCAGGGCCTCAAACATGGTCATCCAAAATAAATGGCTTCCACTCTCCTGACCACTGTAATTATGCGATCGGCCTGAAATTGTACATACATACTCGGGAAACATGTCCTCGTGGAAAGACGGAGGTTTTATTCGATAAAGTAATTTTTCGATTTTTTTATTAATGTTTTTATACGAAAAGCCTAGGGGAAAAATCTTTTAAACGCCGCTATTTTCTTAATTTTGCGGTAATCGAAAAAAACCTCCGTCATTCTATGAAGACATGTTTCTCGAGTATGTATGCACAATTTCAGGCCGATCGCATAATTACAGTGGTCAGGAGAGTGGTAGCCATTTATTTTGGATGATCGTATTTGAGGACCTGGGACGTCGACAATTTTTAACTTAAAAAAAAATTCCCTTGTGTACTTCAAAACGTATGTAACAAGTGGAAAAAACCGCAGTTGTCTACATTTATTCGTTTCCCCATAAAAAATATAATGAAAAACGGTCTTCCAGGATAGAAATCCCCCTTAACGATTCGGTGGGTGGGCAGATTTGTATCAGGTGCACAAGCGGAAATGAAGTGAAAAAATGTGCACGACGTATTCAACTTTCCGACGCATTTATAAGTAATTACAAATATTTATGTGATGTGCTATACATTTGACTGTATGTTTTTTAGAATATTTTCGATAGATAAGCAAGAGATGCTTAGAAGAGATATCGCATGTTTACGCTGTATCATCGACGTATAAATTATATGCTTCGAGTAAACTTTATTTTTATGGAGAGTGAATCCTTTGACACTTGTAAAAATTGTTGTAATTTGATTTTGTTTTGTTCTGTTTATAATTTTTTTTATCTTGCTTGTGAGCTAAGCCTTGTTTAGACACGAAGATGAAGCCGTCGGTAGGTCGAACGAGAAATTAAATGTTTTCTTCCACAACAAAGTTGGCAAAGTTGTTTATTCAGTGTACAAATAGGTTACCTAGTATTCTCTATAAACTTACAGATTTATTTATGGCCATAACTGGAGAAATTGTAGACTTTGCAATTGTTTCCTCGTTTTCTCGGGGAAAGTTTAGAATTTGAATTCTAAAAATACAAAATAGTCACGGGGCCGTTTCAGTGGTTAACAGGCTGGTTGCGAAACTTCAAAGTTTAGGGTAACTCACTGGCAAGTGGTTTTCATTTGTGTACTCCCATTGCTTTCTTCTTTCGTCCGACGGTTCCGCCTAATCGGAGATTCAAGCACGTTGCGTCTCCCCATCGTTGCCGACTACTTCGTTCCCGAGTCACGACCTTTCGCTCGATGTTGGTCATTCATTTCCTCGTGGGAAGATTTCTCCGGCAACCCGGCCGCTCAGTGGGGCCCAATGGCTCGACTTTATGGGGGGAAAAACTTGATGCTCCTCTTCCAATTTCTGCGAGTTTTTCCAACTTTATCGGCGACTGCGTGCGGGCTTCGTGATCTGCGAAATAGGACATTAGAAATTTGATTACAAGGTACTTTTAGAGCTATCAGACTTTCGGTTGAATTTCTACGGCGGGGAAACTGGAGGTGAGGACAATAATACGGGTCCGCGAGCAAACGAATTAATTACCAATTCAAACGCCCGAAACGTGGAAAAATGATCTTAATTGACGTCTCACGAAGATGCGTTTTTCGCGCGACGAGCGCAGCAACGCGGTGGAAGAGAAAACGAATTCCACGCGACGATAGCGTCGATTCAGCCGGCGAACAGATTTCATTATATACCTGTTTAATTTTCGAAACCCACGCGAAACTTTCGAGCATTCGCGTTCCGCGCAACCGCGACTATTTTTATCGCGACGCCTCGCGCACAATCGCAATCATACTTGGCTGGAAGATCCTCATCGATTTCCCAATCATTTTTTTTAACTCGTTCTCCTTCTTTCAGCGAGCCCAATGAAATTCAAGATATCCTGAGAAACCTCTCGAAATCGGTTCGACCGACCGAGGTATCGTTTTCGCAGATGACCGGTCTGATGTACCGATGCGAGGAACTCGACAGGATGCAGCGCAACAGCACAGCGCGAAATGGAACGCCAAAGGGTACACTGCAAAAAGCCAATGAGATCGGTGCCAATGCTCTCAATCTTCTCTCTGGGATTCTGCCAGGTTTATGCGATATTACTAGTCCTTCTTTTTAACAATCACTCACGGATACGCGAATTCAAAAATATCTTTACTCAATATTCATTCGGACTACTGCTCTACTTTTTCATAACGATTACAAAAATGTTAATTTATTCGATGCACAATTTTCAGGGACGAAGTGGTGCGGTACTGGCGATGTAGCCGAGGACTATCACGACTTAGGCAGCGAGGCCGACATAGACAGGTAAAAGAAAGTTCGCTCAAGACTTTTGCATTTATGCAACATTTGTTACATTGACTTCGAGCGTTACAAAAAAAAATCTCTTGCAAAAGAATCCAATATATCAGCCAAATAAAACTCCTCGGTCGCGTATCGAGATCCTTTTACGTATCAAATGAATTTCGCAGATGTTGCCGGACGCACGACTTGTGCCCAGTAAAAATTCGCGCTCAGCGAACTCGCTACAATCTGACAAATTATTCCCTTTATAGCAAGTGAGTAAAGACCTCGAGCGACCGAAGCGGCTCGATATTAATGAAAAATGTACTGACACCGCGGCGACAACCTTTTCAGATCTCACTGTATGTGTGACAACGCACTGTACTACTGCCTGAAAGACGTCGCGAATCCGACGGCCAACATAATGGGAAAATTGTACTTCAATGTGGTGAAGGTCGAGTGCGTCGAGGACGTGCCGAGAAGCATGCAGAAGTTCGGACCGTCCAAGAAATTCTCGTCGACCGGCCTGACTTTTTGACGACGTTTGCAGTATTACGCGGTGAAAATAAGTTGTTTGCGGCTTCATCGCGTCCTTGTATCGTGTGCATGACCGGTAAATGTTATCTGTTAAGAAATAAAGAAGCTACATTTTTATACGAAACAAGTGTGTATCGGATACCGGGATCTCGAATGGAGCTCACGGCTCGTTACAGGGCGGACAGTGAAACAATGGAAATCTCTTCATCTGTATTTTACTCGCGAAGTTCGTACTTGACTTCTTTTTCGAAGTTTGCAATATTACGCGGTGAAAAAATTACAGGTTGAAGAAAAGTTGCACTGCCGTTGTACATCGCGTGTTCGTTATACATCGCGTGTTTTCTGTACACCGCGGCCTTGTATTGTACGCATGACGTGTAAATGTTATTTGTTAATAAATAAAGAATCTACTTTTTTTATACGAAATATCAATAGAACATCGGGATCTCGACTCGAGCTCGTGGCTCATGGCAGAGAAGACAGCGGAACGATTAAGTCTCTCGATCTCCGGTTTACACACGAAATTCGGAGCGGCCAAGAAATTATAGATGAAGGATTTGATCTTTTGACGACCTTCGAAACATTATTTAATTAAACGTTGCATTTGTTAATAAAGAAACTACGTTATTATGCGAAATACCTATCGGACGTCGGGATCTCAACTCGAACTCGCGGCTCGTTGCAGAGAGGACAGCGAGACAATTAAATCTCTCGATCTCATGTTTACTCGCGGTAGCGAATGGCAGTACAAATTCCCTAGAAGCCAAAGAGTCTCCTTTCGCAGGTGATTTTGCGGGTGGGACAGCAACTTTTCGAAAAGCGTTTTCAGCTTCTCGTCCGAATTTCGCAGTATCGCATCGGCTGCCGATCCCGTCGGCTCGCTAACTGTGTTTCCGAGAAGTCTGATCGCTGCTGTCACCTGCGGAAAAAAATGCAAGTTAGGTCTCTACAAAGGAGAAGCAGGAGAAGAAGATGTAGTTGTCGTATTGAATCCGAAGGCTAAAAGATCTACCAGTTCAACGTTAAACGTTTCCGCTTGAAACGTGGCAAGCAGAAGATCGAAAACTCCTGGCAAAATGGGGCAAAGAAGGTCCGTGCACGCCTCTCTCGAGGACAAAAGCGCCAGGAGCCACAGAGTCTCAGTTTCGCAAGACCACGAGCGATGAATCAGAATTCTCGCTAAATCCATCATTTCTGAATCTCTGAAATCAATTGCAATAAAATGAAGAGAATAAAATCTACGATCATTTCACGAATAGTGTCACTGCGTTTGCGCGGCATCTTGAGTTGTATTTACATATTTATTTATCTATCTATCTATTTAGAATCATTTAAATCAATTGAAATAAAATTAGGAGAACAAAATCTACAAACATTTCAAGAATATTTTCACTACATTTATGCGTAATTTTGAGTAGCATATTCCTCAAAATAACAAACAAACATTTTTTATCCATCAAAAACTGATCTGCATGAGTTTCTTAATCAGAAAAATCAGTCCTTACGTTATAATTTTGTGTCCTCCCCACATACAGTGCCTAATGGCATAAATCACAGAAGACAAAATTGATGGCTCGCAGTCCCTGAGTAGAGTGAACAAGCGTTTCAGGCAGCCCTGCGCCCAGAGTGCTCGGAAAGCAGATTCGCTTTCACTGGCCAGGTTTCCGATGGTCCATGCGGAGACCTCGACCAGAGGATAATTCAAGGTATCCAGTTGACCCACCAAATAAGGTCCAGCAGTTTTTGCGACTGAATTACAGGCTCTGGGGTTGGCCAGTGCGATATTGCAGCAGCAGTTGGCCGCCACGATCTGCAGTGCTGGATTTACTCCGGAGAGGTCACGCACCAGTGATGGCAATGCGTTCCCCACACTCAGAAAACTGTTGATGTTTGCCTCATCCTAGAAAAACGATTCTTTGCATTTTTACCGAAAAAATCGTAATAAATTCGCGAAATATTTTACAGCTGGCAGAAAAAAAAAAAAATTTAATCCTAACGAACCTGAATCAAAGCGCTCTGCAGGCAAAGGTAATCTTCAATGGGCAGAGGTTTTTTCTTCAGTAATTTCGCCTTTCGCGCCACGACTTCGGCATTCCAGGATCGTTTTTTGTCCTGAATCTCGCCCAATGCCGATCGATTCCGGTTCAATGCGGCCACGCGATGAGATTTCCTCTCCTCGATCACCACTTGGCGCAATTCCTCGCGCATAACCTCAACCGCGGTTTCAGCCTCGTTGTTGATATTTCCGGCAACCGCGTCTGACATCGCGAAGAAAAGTGAAAAATTCGAGCGGATCGCGAGACAATTTGTATATAGGTTTTAATTCAGCGAGAGACGACCGTGACGGACGATGTCGGAGATGCCGGCTAGCGGCTCGCGCGGTTTTACTGGCGCGCGGAGCAGCTGATCACCAGCTGACTGCGGGAAAAAAGAAATACTGGTCCTTATCACTCGCCGCCAACGCCGCCGGCGACCGGCGTTCGGCAGTAGTGCAGCGATAGTCTGGTCAGACACGAAAACTTACCACCTCATCCTTTCTTGTTTCTATCAAACAATTAAATAAAAAAAAGGGTTTGAAATTTTTTTAATTAATGGACCGGAGGCTGGATCGATGAATCGTTTCTAAAAAGTTGGTGCAACAAAACGCAGTCATGTCACCGCTTTATTCGTGCTGTGATTAGCCGAGATCAAGTTTATTTGCCCTCGGAAACTTTGACAGTTCAGTTAAATATCTTTTTTCCTGAATCTCCAAGTGAAAAAACAGTTATTATCGTCTTTTAAAAAGTTCACGAGTAACGGAAAGCATTGTTAGCAAACTATTAGAGCTGTGATTGGTTGCGAGGAAAGTCCGTGATAAACAAAATCAGAATGGTGGCAGATTTGAAAAATTTCATAAGAGGACAGGCGGGACAGCACACGTAACCTTTTAAAGCTTTATAAGAGCGCAGCAGCTCGAAATTGATTAACCTATTGTAGGTGATATTTTGAAATAAAAATTTCCGAGGTCGATTTTGTCGGTTTTCGGTCCGGGGCCGGTTCTGCGATTTTTGAAAGAAAAAAAAAAAATTCGTCGCCAAAAAAATACTTTTTTCAAAATCGATTAAAAAAGGTTAATAACCAGTGTTTTTAGGGGTAGCATATGCGACTTGAGAACAATGGCATAGGTTACAAGTCGATATTTTCAAAAGAAAAAAAATTGGGGTCGATTTTGGCGATTTTCGATCCGGGGTCGGTTCTACGATTTTTTACAAAAAAAAAAAAATTTCGTCGCCAAAAAAATATTTTTTTCAAAATCGATTAAAAAAGGTTAATAACCAGTGTTTTTAGGGGTAGCATATGCGACTTGAGAACAATGGTATAGGTTACAAGTCGATATTTTCAAAAGAAAAAAAATTGGGTTCGATTTTGGCGATTTTCGATCCGGGGTCGGTTCTACGATTTCTGACAGAAAAAAAAAATTTTCGTCGCCAAAAAAATATTTTTTTTCAAAACCGATTAAAAAAGGTTAATAACCAGTGTTTTTAGGGGTAGCATATGCGACTTGAGAACAATGGTATAGGTTACAAGTCGATATTTTCAAAAGAAAAAAAATTGGGGTCGATTTTGGCGATTTTCGGTCCGGGGCCGGTTCTACGATTTTTGAAAGAAAAAAAAAAAAATTCGTCGCCAAAAAAATACTTTTTTTAAAATCGATTAAAAAAGGTTAATAACCAGTGTTTTTAGGGGTAGCATATGCGACTTGAGAACAATGGCATAGGTTACAAGTCGATATTTTCAAAAGAAAAAAAATTGGGGTCGATTTTGGCGATTTTCGATCCGGGGTCGGTTCTACGATTTCTGACAAAAAAAAAAATTTTCGTCGCCAAAAAAATATTTTTTTCAAAACCGATTAAAAAAGGTTAATAACCAGTGTTTTTAGGGGTAGCATATGCGACTTGAGAACAATGGTATAGGTTACAAGTCGATATTTTCAAAAGAAAAAATTGGGGTCGATTTTGGCGATTTTCGGTCCGGGGCCGGTTCTATGATTTCTGGCAGAAAAAAAAAAATTTCGTCGCTAAAAAAATATTTTTTTCAAAATCGATTAAAAAAGGTTAATAACCAGTGTTTTTAGGGGTAGCATATGCGACTTGAGAACAATGGTATAGGTTACAAGTCGATATTTTCAAAAAAAAAAAAATTGGGGTCGATTTTGGCGATTTTCGGTCCGGGGTCGGTTCTACGATTTCTGACAGAAAAAAAAAAATTTCGTCGCCAAAAAAATATTTTTTTCAAAACCGATTAAAAAAGGTTAATAACCAGTGTTTTTAGGGGTAGCATATGCGACTTGAGAACAATGGTATAGGTTAAAAGTCGATATTTTGAAAAGAACAAATTTCTGAGGTGATTTTGGCAAGTTTTTCGGGCATGCGCGCCTGCGCATGTGATTAGTCTAGTCTTATATTAAAAGTTCGAAATGGATTTGACGGCGCTGGAGTGCCTATTGTCAAATGGCGCGCCATAAAACACCCAGAAAAATAACGCTTGACGCGCTTGACAAACCAATAGTACAGAAATCTGCCGCTAGATGGCCAAGCGGTTGAAGAAACCTGGAATGCTTTCTCGCAAGCGGTGTGGTCGCGTGCCATTAGTATATAACGATGATTTCGCATCGTATCCTTCACTAAGGGACCTGAGGTAGGTTAGGGGGACCGCGGCCTGAAAAGGTCGTCCCCCACGACCCGTGGTACAAAGTAAAGTAATACAGATTGCTCATATACGAGCGATCGTACAATGGTGTTCCATTTTCCTGTATGATTCACACCAAAAAGCAACAGGTTTACCCAGGTCCCATATTTTTTGCATTGGCTGACGAAATTTTTTGGTTTCCTATAGGTCTCGTATTTTTTGCATCATTCGCTGTATTTTGTTCCGGAAACACCGCGCGTTTCCATAAAGTGAAGGGGGAAACAGTAGCACGTGGTAAAAATTTCAAAATTTTTCGCAAAGGCTCAAAAAAGGGGTCAAAGAGCAGCCGCTGCTTGTAAGAGTCGCCGAAAGACGCCACGGAGGAAATAGTACATTACTGTACGAGAGCGGGAAATGCTTTTTGTAGCGATGTCCATTACAACACCGAGTGAAGTAAAAATCCTTTCCTTATCGCGTCAATCGATGCAGCAAAAGCACCAAGTAAAAATGTATATAAAAAAACGATTTTTTTTTAAAGTATAAAAGAATCAAACATTGACATTTGAAGGGATGAGACATGCGTCTTAAGAACGATGATAGGAGTGAAATATCGATATTTTGAAGACAAAAAAAAACATATAGTCGATTTCGCGACGCTTTTCGACCAGAAGCTGGATCGACGAAATGTACATAACACCGCCGACATTTAATCACATTTTTCGTGAAGAAAATATTTATTGAAAACTACAACATCAATAATACACAAGTTTTATTGTACCAACAACGAGATACGGGAAAAAAGATTAAAAACCGGAAACATTCGCGATGTTCTCTTTGCCGTTATCGTCGTCGCGAACGCGCTGGATCGACAGGATGTTGTAAAGAGCCCGTGGAAAAGCGGTTGTCGGGCCGAGAACCTGCAGACGCACGTCGCATTTTTCCAGCAGGAGTTTCCACTTGAGCTCGGAACGCTCGTCGAGGTTCATGGCCTGTAAAGAAAAAAAATCCAGGATAATGAAAATTAAACAATTTCCGCGCGATTTACGCAATGTGCTGGATGTGTACCATGAATTGAGAAGCCGTGCAATCGAGAGCTTTTTCCGCCGCCGGTCCGGTCAATCGACATCCGATTAAATAACCCGAATTGTCCTTCAGATTCAATTTTAGGTACAGACTGGTGACGTTCATGGGCTCGCGGCTACCGTTGCCGCAGGGACAATCGAGATTCATACAGGAATCGTTTCCATCGACGACGAGTCTTTTGCACAAGGCGCTGATAAAATAAATAAACTTTGTAATTCCAGCATCGCAGTATTATCAGTAATTGTCATTAATAATAATAATAACAATAATAATAATAATAATAATTGTTATTAATAGTAATAAATATTATTAATAATAATAATCATTATTATTATTATTATTAATTATTTATTATACAATTGTATTGAATCAAACAATTAATTCTTTTTCAGATAATTTTTGAGACCCCATGTACCATCTCGTTATCATTGCGCCGGGTCTAGTGCCGTCCATGATTATCTCCGTAACGGAAGCGTAAAGAATCGTCACGAATTGGATCCTCTCTCCCTCGCCGATTTTCTGTCGATTCAGTCGCTCCGAGATCTCCTGTATCGTCATCACCGTCTTCACGCTTTCGGCTGCGGCGTGACAAATACATTTTTTCCCCCCAATTATTATCATTATTCATTTGCAGTATTATCATCGGAATATTTCGTGAACCAACGATTGGGAATCGCGAACGGATCCTGCGGCGAGTAGTCGGGATCGCATCTGATGGACTTTCTTATCTCGGAGGTTTGCGGCAAATCCGGATTCTCCGTGATCAACGTCTTCCGTACTAATCGATCAATGTTGTGTTAGATTCGCAAAGTCGCAAATGTATATCGTGTGTGTTAAGCCTTTTGTTTTATATCTCGCGAGATGAACCTAGGGTCACGCCGGTTTTCTTCTTGAAAGTGTCGAAGACGACTCGGGCGTCGGCGATGAAGAGTACGGTGTTCCTGGGCTCCCAGACTCCGGAGATTCGGACCCACTCGTGTTCCCAGAGCTTCAGGGATATCGTGTTCTGCGTCGATCCATCGGCCACCTCGAAATCTCGGCAAACCAACGATCTTCCGTCTTTCGTCACGATCGTTCGAGATTCGCTTACCTTGGCATATAAATAGTGAAAAAAAAAAAAATCAGCCACGAATTTCGGAAAAAACAAGAAAGAAAAATAATTTGAGTCACCAAATGCTATTGAAACCAAACAATTACTAATCATTTTTTTTTGTTATTATTTTTTTAATTTGATTCCTACGTATACCTTCTTCAGGTTTTTACGTCTTTTCTCCCCACTCCCCTTGATCCCCTTTCATTCCTTGTATTCCCCTCCGTGTCATTTATTGAGTTCCCCCCCAGAGTGTTAACCGCAGCCACTCTTTCCTAATGCACTACTGTATCGCATTTGCACGAGGGCACAGGGAAACTGCGGAAAACCTGTGCCGATACAGGCGGCTATATATTTCTGAGTGTCTGTTGCATGAGATTACATCAGAAACTCAGAAAAACTGCCTCCCGCTCAACAGTTGACGTGCAAATCAGTGCATGGCTAAGCGGTCACCCATCCAAGTAGCGTCCGTGAGTCGAGCTGCTTAACATGGGAGATGGCCGAAGCCATGCACCGACCGCACGCCCACTGCTGTCGGTACCAAACAATTACTATTAGTCTTTAATAGTTTTCGGTAACAGTTACTACTGGTGATTTATTAGGTCCAATCGTTTTTTTTTACGAAATAATTACTATCACGAATTAATTGCTCTTATTACCATTAGTAATTACTAGGTTCAGTAGATTTTTAAAAATAGTTTCTACTAGAAGCTGTTAAGACCCATCGCTTTTTTTGTTACTAAAGGGCAATATTGAGTTTATTTGATTTAAATATTCTGCGCAAAAATAACTAGCTTATCGAAAAAAGTAAAATAATAAATAAAGCCCTACGAAAGTAACGACGACCAACATGTCGACGAATTGATCCTGCATCGCTTCCATTTCCTCGAGAATGCGCTTGATGGTCATCGTTTGGGAGACGTTCTTAGTCGGCAGCCTTATCAGGTGCTCGTAACGCGCGATGTCAGCGCCCTCGTGAGACTGGACGATGGCGGCGCCTTCGTTGACCGTGAGCGCGTAAGGACTCGACACGAACGGACAGAACATCTCGTTTCTCTCGTTTGGCTGGCGCAGCGTGACTTTCGCGTTTATAACGTCCACTTTGGCACGCAAGATGCGTATTTTTCGAATTATTTATGAAAAATAAACAAAAAATGCAAATAAATAAACAAACAGACTAATAAATAAATAAATGAATCGATAACAAAAGTAAATAGACAAAAGAATTAATGTAATTATTTATCTCTTGCACATTAATCGAATGCGAACGAACCTACGCTACCGATGTGGAAGGCCGTGACCATTTTCTCGATAAACTCGATGCCACCCCAAACGGTAACATTTATGAAATCCTCCTCCGAGTCCCGCAGCGTGAATGTCCACACAGCTCGGCTACCGCTGCGATCTGTGCAACGACGTGGCTCGTGAAAAAAAACAGGGGATCCGAAAAATGCAGGAGCGATATAATCGAAGATATACGTACATTGGGACGGATTCGCTTCGAAAGTCTTCGAGTTGAGGCTGCTGATGATGATGCCGATAACGAGCGAATTTTGAGTGTTCGGCTGAATCGAGTTCAAGGCCTGACGATAGACGCCCGACATGATGATTGACAACGCCCCGCGTGTTTTGTGGACTCTCGACACACAACTCGGCACCTGAGTTATCGATGGCAAATATTTGCGCTCGCACTTTTTCACGCGGACTATATCGAGAGCTCTTGAGGAGCGTCGAACCACCGCGTGTTTGATTCTTCGCTCGAGCACTTTATTTTCGCACGTTGGATGTTGACCAATCACGCGTGATCTCTTTGTGTTTATTTTTTGTTGTGCGCATGCGCGAGGGTCGATGCACCGGTAGCAACAGCGGATTAATTACGTTCGGCGAACCGATTCGGACTAGGCGAGTGATTTAGGAATTTTTAATAACTAATTAGCCAGGCTCGAGGTATCAACGTGCGGTTTTTTTCGCTAATTAACTCGTTCCGGGTTATCGATGGCAAATATTTGCGCACACTTTTGTGCAGACTATCGAAAGCTCTTGAGGAGCGTCGTGCCACCTCGCATTTGATTCTTCTCACTTCAGCACTGTTTATTTGTTTCTACGTTAAATGTTGACCAATCACATGAGATGTCTTTATGTCTATTTTCTATGCGCGTGCGCGAAGATAGATGCGGTGTAAATGCGCCGGTAGTAACACCGGATTAATTACGTTTGAGGAACTAATTAGGATTCCGCAAGTGATTTAGACATTATTTTCTAACTAATTAGCCAGGCCTTGAGGCACCAACACGCGGATTTTTCTCTGATTAATAAGCATTAAGTGGAAGTGGAATCCTAGAACTGATTCGGAGCAACCAATCGGTGCACGATTAATGAACGGCAAAATTTGGAATATTTTTCAGGCGGAGGGGGGAGGGGGGGAGAAGGAATGAAAATAAGCAATCCATTGAGTTCTGATGAAATCGATGAAATTTAATTAAGGCACGCCAACCCTACAGCGATACAATAGTATCATTACAACCCTTTAGTCAGTAATGTTCATGAAAAATGATAATACACCGTAACAACGTGAGTCGAACGTAAATCGAAACGACATTAAAACTAATTTGCGACAGGTAAAACGGCACCGCCGGACGATCATTGTCTTCGTCTTAAGTAATTGCACCGACACTCAAAACTCAACGAGAAGAAAAATGAACACGAATCTAACAAAACACGCCTCGATTTGCTATTATTTCTTTTTTTTTCTTCCTCTTCCCTCCTTTTTACATATTTATACACCGCATTCGTATTACACCTAAGAGCAAATACTTCGGAAAAATTCTTGAGCTATTTTGCGCGTGCGCTTGCGCGAAGATTCGACGCGTAAGTAAAATCGCTTTTGTTCTTGTGACATCGATGATAAAAAAGTAAACACGAGAATAAAATAAAATCAGAGTAAAAGCAGCACCCACTCTCGCCGTATTATTTACAATATCCCGCCCGTCCCCCGTCTCGTTTCGTCAAAGTTTGAAATAAAAAAAAATAAACTCTCACTCACTCTCGCCGTCTGTCCGTTTGTGTGAAAAAGATACAACATTCTGTTCTTATCTTATCTGCACAATCGCGCCGCGCTCTCGCCGAACGACGGGCAGCTGTTATAAATGCTTCGTATTAACATTCGTTAGTCGTCGTCGTCTGCGCTCGCATAAAAATAATTCTATTTTTTTTACCCCCCCCCCCCCCCCCGCTTCTTCGGTTATTACGTAACAGTCTAAACCGGGGTCTCAGGATTCTCCCAGTCCTCGGCGTTTTGCCTCGCGAGAGCCCGACCGTTGGCCTCGTGCACGACGAGACTCAGCGAGTCGTAGTAGTCCAGGTCGATCGATCTCTCGCCGCCGCCCTGGGGCAAACTCCGACTCGACGTGGGCGAGAAATCGCTGCTCTCGGCGGGGCTCAGTCCGTGGGTGAAGACGCTGTCGGAGTGCGAGTGCGAGGGCGTCGACATCTCCGAGACGAGGGGCGTCGACTCGTCGTCGCTCTCGGCCTTGGCCGACGCGGAGTTGGTCGCGGCGGCGACGCCGATCAGCCGGTCCTTCAGCTTGCCGAGCCGCTCGAGGCTCGTCGTTGGCACGGGAATGGATATCGTGAACTCGTCGGACGTGGTGGTCGTCGTCGGGGCGGTCGTCGGACGTTTGTTCGTCGTCAGGGTCGCCGAGACGGCCGTTTTCAGGGGGATGACGACGTTGTTCGCGCCGTCGCAGCCGTAGTACTCGTCGGTGGACTTCGATCGGTAAGCCGGACGCGGCGACGGTGGCGGGGATATCAGCAGGGACGTCGGTCGGCTCGTCGCGTTGTTTCCACGCCTTCGCAGAGCCCGATTGCTGTGCGAGTACGACGATCTCGCGCTGTTCTGCGAGGCGACGCTGCGCTGCGAGTTCGATCTACGGAGATCCTGCGTCGAGGACTGCGAGCTCTCGTCCGAGCTCTCCGGGTCGTCGTGCACCGGGACCCAGTGGAAGATCGGCGAGGCTTGGAGCAACACGTAGTCCGTGTCGGGCGCGGCGTTACTCGGCTTCCTCGAGTGGTCACCTAGAACACAATTTTTTTGCGGTAATACGACGGTTTTTTTTACGCTCGTTCTTTTTTCACATGGACATTAACTTGATTTGCAAAAAGGTGGGAAATTAACGCAAGTGTAAGCGTTTTTTTTTATATTAATGCTTACGACAATTTATTAAAGCTTTCGACAATTTAGCTTTAGATTCTTGCGCAGGAATTGGCACCGGTCAGGCTGAAAAAACATATTCCCTCTTTTAAAGGAAACGCGTGTCTTTTATTATCGAGAACGAATTAAATATTCTTCGTGATTATGCAGAATTTAGAAAAATATTTGGCTTGTAAATTAAATGTATGTTCTGTTTTGTTAATTGAACGGTGCCCATCCCTGGTAATTTGCACAACGACCTGCCCTGACATCCGCAACAAACAGCGACGCTGAAACACCCGAGCCCATGTGCCACTACGTTCAACAACGATAATAAAGGAGTCATGCGTACTACAAGACGTGATATTTGTAACAAATAAATGAATACAATTATCGTTTCGGCAGTATATTCTTTTATTGTCAATTTTGGTACGTAACAGCATTTTTTTTGTCTATCGGCGAGTACTCGGCGCTCGAACGGTACAGTGAAACTTGGAGGGGTCTTGAGTGCTCGATGACGATTCGTCTGGGCGGACGCACCGATAGCTTCCGTTTGCGAAAATATCTGTCGACCGGTGGACCGAGAGCGGCGCAGATTTTTCCAAGTTCGCTCGGGTAACGTGATAATCTAGTCTAATTCAACTAAGCAACAGCAGAACATGGTAATATCACAGTCTTATGCCTACTTCGCTCTTTATTACAATAATACTTTTCATTATTTTCTTTTTTTTTGCAGCGTTTCGCATACGGAATAGAAGTAACAGCGTTTGTCCTCGAGGGAGGAAGAAACGTATGTGTAATTCTCAATAAAAATTCATCGCATTATTTACATGTGTCTCTGTTGGTTGTTTACAGCGTAGAAAAAGTCGGTGGGTATGGCCGGACGTGTACAAATTACGCTGCTTTCTCGCTCGACTTCGAAATCGGGTTCCATTTCAGCGCTCTTACCTCTCACTTATCGATGTAGCTTTCAGTACTTTTCTCTATTCTTTCAATATCCGGCAAGAAACAAGTCTTTGAATTAAGTTAAGTACATCGCGTGACAATCTCGAAGCGTCGCATCAAAGTCCCTCTCGCGCGGATCGCGCTGATGGAAGACTATGGGAAACTTATCGTAGTGGCTTATATAAAAAACTAATTTTCCATCATTTTCTCTGCTTTATCAACGCCGGATTATGGCACTCGTTTCCATTTTTTTCTCACTAAATGTGCATGTTTGGAAAAACATGGAGTCCGCGTCGGGCAGACGTATATGAGCAATTTTTTTTCTTTTTTTCTTCGCTTCCTTTCTCGTTCGTTTTTCCTAATTCTTTGCCATGCGGACAACGACTCAACGTGTTTCGTTATACATAACAAAAGGGCGCAGACGGGTGTAGTGTTAATATCAGTGGCGCAGCGCGGCCGAGTTTTCGCGGCTCGAGATCGTGACTAGAACTTTGTGGAGTAGTCGGTGGCGATGTCAGGGCTTTGGTCGGACATCGGTGCTTCCTGTACTATGACCAGAGGCAGTGAAAGCGGTAGGGAAGTGGGCTCACCTGGCAGTGAGTCTGTCGGCGCCGCGGCCGGCGACGGCACGTCCAGCACGTCCTCGCAGGCCTCCTCGTTGAGAGTCTGCAGGGCCCCGCAAATCATTTGCTCCTCCAGCGTAACCTGGCCAAACGGGTCAAGGAGACAGACATTGACTGCATTTGTAACTCACGATTTCCGTGCCGTTATAACACGGACGCGCGAATTAGATTGGGCTCTAGTCTAGTTTGTAGTGCAATAAGAAATTTTAACAGGTCTTCGAACGACCTTACCTGAAACTGCTTCCACGATTCGCGAGATATTTTTTCGTTGGTTTGCAAGAATAAAAAGAAAGAGAGACGACGTTTTCGTTAGAACGGGAGATTGGCGAGAAATTTTGTTGTCGGGATGAGGATTTTTTTCGTAATTGATATTATATTAGACGTCGAACTCATGGAGAATCCCTCTCACCTGTTTTTCCATTATCGATTGCTTCGTTTGATCTCGCCGCGCCGGACCATCCGTTCTAGACGTCGTTTTCTCCTTCTCCACGTGGGTAGGCACTCGCGGTATGCTACTCTGTGTCGTGTGATCTACAAATGATTTTAGCCAAGAGTGATTGTGATTCTCGATTTTATCGGGGGATTTCTTTTTGTAATCACCCTCGAATCGATGAAAATCTCACCTTTGCGGGCTATTTGCTCCGGACCCACCGAGAATCGCACGCTGCGCGATCCTTCCTCGTGTGTCGTGAACGACGAGAGTTCCTGCTCGCGCAACGACACCACAACCATTCGAAATAATTCCCAATCGCCGAATGCCATTTTAAGAACCTTTTGAGAAGCGAGAATACAATCGATTACGGTGGCGCCCGGTAATAAATATTCGAAAAATTGTCGAAATTTAATTGAAATCCCTGCGTTTCTCTAGCCAACTAATTTATCATAATATCGCTATTACCTCTTTCAAGTCCGGCAAACCGCAGTGAAGCAATACTCTGCCGCTGATATTGTTGTCCCGAACGAGACATTTGTACTCGTCGATTTTGTTGGGATTCAGGTCCTCGATTTTCTCCAGCAAGTCGCAGACTCCGTGGACCGAGAGGTTCGACAGTTTCGTGTCTAAAATCTCCGGCTGTGTGATCAAAATATTTAGTAAATTCTCGACATTTATCTCTTCGTTCATAAAATTAAATCTGTAAAAAACTGTAAAAATCTGTAAGCAACGTAAAAAAGTGCAAAACCTACCGGCAGCGTCGTAATAGCGGAAAGTGGCTTTGGTTGCGGTTCCATGGGCGGCAACCACATTGGCGGTTGCCACGCGTACGGATGCTGCATGGGCCAACCGGTTTGCACCATAGGCGGCATCGTTTGACTCTGTAAACTCGGAGTTCTCGCCAATTTCGATTGTCTAACGTTTCGGCCGGACGCCTGATCGGCGTGAGGCTGCTGCCAGGGCGGCAGAGACTTGTACATCGCCTGATTCATGTCGTCGTCCAGGCTCTGCTGCTCCTCCTTGATGCGTTTCTTGATGTACGGATCGAGGTTGATGGTGAACGGCAGGAAGACCTTCATGTCACTGACCAGAAGACTCGAGCGGTGAAACGTGAGGAATACGTCGAGCTTACGCTCGTCCCGGTCCATCTCGAGAAGCGGCTGGACGTCCTTGAGTACTGGAATTTGCGGCCGGACTCTGCAAATATTTTTTTTTATCAGACAATAATAAATAAGATATAAATTAAAATAAAAATAAGCAAAAAAGAGAGTAAATAATTTTTTTAAATGAAGCAAAAATAAGCCATTTTAAAAAATAAAAAGTAAACAATAAGAAGAATTGTTTATGGCCAAAAAAATAAAGAAAAAATGAAATAAAACGAAGAACTCGTAAGAAAGTAAAAACAACGATCTCCCTAAATAACTCACTTGTCGTAAAGACTCTTCAGCGAAGTGGAATCGTCGAGGCTCTCCTCGTACATGTCGTAGTGAAGAATGAGCCAGGACGTTCGGAAGGGCCACTGTTCGGTGATGTTGATCCAACTGGCGAGATGATACCAGTTGAAGTCTATTTGGAATGCTTTCAATAGTCGTCCCGTCACGTAAACGACGTTCATCAGGCGCCTCATGCTCCGCGGATTTACGTCACTGAAGTAATCGTCGGTGAGCAGCATTTTATTCAGGTCCTGAGCGCCACCGAGCCTATTCAGATTGCTGCCTATGCTGCTGGCTATTGATTCGCTGAGGCGCAGCTTTCGGCTGCCCTTTCGGCTCGGCGGTTTGAGCTTCTCGTTGCTGTTCATCACGCTCGATTCCGTGCTCAAACGTCGATTCGACACCGAATGATGCATCGCGTTCGCCGTCGCGTAATTCACGCCCTCCTCGGCCTCGTTCCACGTCGTTTTTTTCCCGTGTTGCGCCGTCTGCTGGGCGACCTTCACCTTCCGCAAACCGCTGTTCTGCAGGTAAAACGGCAGGTGCACCATGTTTCGCAGATAATCGTGGCCACCGATGTTCGATTCCGTGAACAGTCGCCTGCTGTTGACTTCGACGGCCTGAAAATAGAATGGAAAACATATTGACGCGTTTTATTCGCGTGTCATTTTCAAAGGGAAAAAGGAGGAAATTCGTGGGTCGCTCACCTTGGCGATTATGTGCGGATCTATTGCCAAAATAACGACGAAGGGACATCCATTGTCGCTGAAGAGCGCCTGCATAGCGTCGAGAACGAGGAGAACTTTGTCCTGCTCGCAGCTGTCGAGTCCGTCGACGATCACGACTAATCTGCTCTGTTGGGACGTGAAACTGTCGAGACACTTGACCATTTCGGTCATAAGATTCACCTCGCTCTTCAGCGTCTGTATGAAACCTTCGCTCTTGACCGTCTCAAGCTTGGCTATGCTACGCTGGAGATGTCGCCGCTGCGAGAAAACAATGGCCTGCAGAGTTCGGCTCCATGTGTACAAATTCGCTATAAGACTGAAGGCCAACAGCAGCAGAACCGTTATCATTATTATATGTGCGGTGACGTCCTCGATTCTTTTCCTGGGAAACAAAAATCAATCTTCTCATTCTTCTGTTCTACCAAAAAATTGAAATTATTGCGAATAAAATTGTGTTCAAAGTACTTTTCAGTTCAAATGACCATGCGTATTTTCAAAGGAACTTGGAAATAATATAATTTTTTCAATCGAAGATAAATAATTTGATAACTAATCATTGAAAATCGAATTACTGCTCTTCGTTAAGAATCATTCGCGTTTATTCAAACCGAAATATATTTCGAACCAACATCAATTCGAAATCCAATTCCTGCGATCGACAGGCCCTTTCGATATTTCAGTAAACTCCAGTACTCAATCGATTTCACGAAACCCGTAATTTTTTCTTATCGACAAGTATCTGAAAAAAAATGCACTCACTGCTCGATGTTCCAGTCGACGAGATACAGCGTGAGAATCGAGACACCGACGAGGAAGCTGCAGAAGCAAAATTCGAATATAACGACGTAGGGCAAGCAGCAGACGTGGCGCCACGTCCACGAGCTCGTGGACTTCACGGGTTTCGGCTTGAAGGCTCGATAGAGCCGCGTGGCGAGAGACCCAAAGTCCTTCTCGATGGACTCGTAGAGCGAGCCGACCATCTGCACGACGGCGTTTTCACCGGCCGACGTGGTGCCAACGCGGGTCTGATCGGTGAAGTAGAACTTTATCGGCTGTATCGTGAGGCCGTCGTTCAGCTGACCCACTGGCGGATGGCAGAATATCACTTGAAGCAGAAGCTTCAGAGAGTTGAGTTTCGTGGTGAACGCCACGGTGAAATTGTACGGCCAGTACCAGTCATATCTGCGGCGAAGCGAGTCGGGGGAGAAAAAAAAGTAGAAATTAAAAAAACGATCAGTCGAAAAGATTTCCGAGGCCACCGAGAAATGTTTTCTTACCGCTTGTTCGCGTACCAAACGAGCACCAGGAACACGTAAACAACGCTAATGAGCGCGACCCCCGAGGCAACGCCGATTATCCACGACTGCAGCGCGAGACCCATCGTCACTCCGATCAACAGAGACACGTGAGCCGTGACGACGAATAGGAGCGACGAAAACTGGAACACCGGGTCGATCCATTGACGCGCGAAGTTTTTCATTTCCTCTGTGAAAAATAAGTGGGAGTCACGTTTAAACGGTTTGAGCGCGACGATTCAGCGGCGCTTTGGTAACATTACTGGTAAAATTAATTTTAATAATCGTTTCTGTTGAGCTCGAAGAAGAAATTTACAGCGCACGTACCTCGGAGTTTGTTCAGCAGGAAGGACTTTCCGGAGCCCCATTTGGCGTAGAGACCGACGGTGATGGGTGTCGATAGCGAAGGTTCGCTGAGGATATCGGCTAACGCGCTGCTGTACAAATCGTAGCCGAGCATGTTTTCGTTGTCCTCGTTGGTGTTCAGGCGGCCTGAAAAGTCGCAGAAAGCCGAGATTCGTCGTTTACAAAATCAGCGAGAAAAATTCGAGGGTTCGATTTTTTTGGGGAATTTTGCGTTGTACGACTTACGAGCACCGAATATCTGTCCCAGGATCGTTTTCGGATGCTTGAAATCGATGTTGTACGGCGTCTCGCCCTGGCGATTCGGTCGATAGAGCAACTGGCTGTTCTTCGGATTTCTCAGCAGTATCTCGACGATTCCCTTCGACCTCGCGCGCATCGCTATGTGCAGCACCGTGTCGCCCTTCTTGTCCGTCGCCGAGACTTTCGCCTTTTTGTCCAAAAGTATCTGCACCATTTCTGCGTTCCGGGATCTCACAGCCCTCAATAATGGAGTATCGCCGTCTTTCGTCGCAATCTCGAGATCGGGATTGGCGTTAAGTAACAATTTTAATATCGCTATGTTGCCCTTTTCCACTGCTATGTAAGTCGCGGTTTTCTTGTCCTGCAATCGCAACAAATAATCGGTAATCGTTGCTGTGTCTAAGGAAACATTTAAAAGAAGCGAACAAACAAAGAAGCAGAAGTCAAACAATAATCTCTCCAGCGGAAAATAACGCATCGCAAATAATTGAAGGTGCGAAAAATACACACGATAAGCGCTAGCGGGCGTCGCGCACGATTGCGGCTTATCGCTTGTGTCTCGCGAGCCACGAGCAGCGTAAAATGCGGTCGTGTTTTACCTTTCCGGCGACGTCGACGTCGACATATTTCTTCAAAAGGGCTTCCACCACCGAACGGTGGCCTCCCTTCACCGCGTGAATGAGATTTGTGTCACCCGCGCGGTCCTGAATGTTTATGTACGCGCCGGCGTTCAACAGGGCGCTCGCTATTTCGTGGTAACCCTCGCGGGCCGCTATCGCCAACGCGGTGCAGCCGTCCTTGTCCAGGGCGTTCACGTTGGGTTTGTGCTCGAGCAGAAGCATCACTGTGTCAACGTGGTTGCCGAGAGTCGCTACCAACAGCGGAGTCCATGAATACTGCATGATAAAAGATTCTTAAGTTAGTAAAAAAAATAATCAACATCGTGAAATTAACAGTCGTATCGAAATTGCAATCAATGATTGTCCAGCAATGGATACTAACCCATGATTATACTTTATTAATTAAATAAGATAATGTAAAACGTAGGAGAAGGCGATTTTTGGCAAATGATAGAAAATGGAACGAAAAAAGGTAGGAAAATAAAAATAAAGCAAGAGATGCAGTATGACTAGAATAAAATAAACAAATTGACATATTGTAAGGAATACCAGAGTAGGATGACAAGTGTACAAGCTACAGGTTACTGGAAAGACAAATAAGAGGGGAAAAAAGTGAGAGCATATGAGCAAGAATGAGGCGTGGAATATGACGAAAGAGGCTAATTATATAATTATATAAATGGCTGTATTGGCCACAAGATAAGATAAATGAAAAGCAAGGAGCGCGAGCGAAGCGAGTACATTGTTGCTAGCAAATGTAGAAATAAGAGTACATGTAAAAGTACAGGGTAACAAACCCTAACGGTACCTGAAATAAAAACTACTACTAATGTACGAATTAATAGATTTTTCATTTTACCATTCCAGCGGTGTCAACATTGGCCCCGGCTTTCAGGAGCGTGTCGACGATCTCGACGTTTCCCTTCCGCGCCGCCCATACTAGCGCGGTCGTTCCATACTGTGGATACAATCAATTGCAATAAATTCAGAGGGGGGCGACGAAATGTGCAATTCAAATTTCGCGCGAAGTACGAACCTTATCGCCGACGTTAACTTTTGCCCCGTGAGCTATGAGATCCTTGACAATGTCGACATAGCTGCGACCGGCGGCCCACAGCAACGACGATATGTGGTAGTTTCCGTGCGCGTTAACGTCCGCGCCGCGCGCGAGAAGCATCGTCACCGTGGCCGCGCGATTTTTGTAAGTCGCCCACATGAGCGCCGTCCATCCGCCCTGCAAAAATCGGAATTCGGTTTAATAACGAGATAAGAACTTCGCGATAATTTGCCGATAATCGGGCAGGAATTTAGCTGACCACGTCGCGATGCTCAAGGTCCGCGCCGTGATCCAGCAGCTCGAGGCAGACGTCCGTGTAGCCTTCTTTCGCCGCGCACAGCAGAGCGCTCCAACTGTCCTGCAAATTTCCAAGATTTTTCTCTCGATTATTAGACATTTCTTTCCAGTACAAATCGAAAGGTCGCGATTTTCGTTCTACCGCGACAAAGAAAGATTCACGTACTCCATCCTCGGCGTTGACGTCAGCGCCGTGATTGATGAGCTCTCGAACAAAGTGGATTTTTCCCTTGGATGCCGCGAGAATGAGAACAGTGCTGCCATTCTGGAAGGAAGACAAATGGATTAGAAAATGCAAACGATAAATTCAACGAATCTCCCAAGTGTTTTGGCTTTTCTTGATTAAAGAGATAAATTTACCTCGTCCCGATCGTCGATCTGTATCCTCTTGCTCTCTAAAAAATGCTGAAGACCAGCGAGGTTGTCGTCGGCGATGTAGCTGGCGAGCGGTCGGTAGCAGAGTGAAACCATCGAGTCCGTCCGGTGGAGAGTCTGTTCGAGAGAAAAAAAGAGAACAAAATAAAGCCAAAACTTAAACGACAAAAACTCGAGGCAACCTCGTCGCGAAACAAGAGGCAACAGGCTGACGTTGCGTTTAGCACATCGAAATTATTGTCATAGCAATTGCGGTTAAAAGACACGAAAATCCGTTAAGAATATAAATAATCCAAAGAAGAAGAAAAAATCGCCAAGGCAAGCATAAGCTGATGTCTTCTTCGTTGCGTTCGGTGGTCGTCCTTCCAGTTGATGTTTGTGGAAACAAGTAAAATCAAAATAAAACACGGCAAAACGTACGCTGAGCGACAGGTTGAGACTGTAGGTCGAGGCGACGCTGTTCATCCAGGATATTATTGAGAGATGCATTTTTCAGTTTCAATGCGACGAGTCCGCGAGGACACGAGATTCGAGGCACAACAACTCCGAGACCGCACGTCGTGGGCTGGTCACACGTCGATGACTGGCCGGACGATTCGTCGCAGCCGGTGCGGCGAGCCTCGATCGGCAATACCGATATTATAACGATGTCACAGTTGTGCGCGTGAGCAAGATTGAGAAAGGAAGGCCTTTTTCACGCGCCCAATCGATGCGACGCCAGTGCATTAAAAAACCGCAACACACACTCGGTGTTTGCTCCTCGCGATTGTGTTATTTTTTTTCTTCTTTTTTTTCTTTTGGCTACGCGTCGCCCTCTCGCTCTTTTATCAAATATATGAATATTCAAATTAGCGTTCCCTGCGGCGATAACAGGATTCGCTCGTGTCGAGTCGCTAAAAATCTTCGCGCTTCACGGACTAAATTGGCTGGCTCTCGAGACAATGAAATTGGCGAAAGTATCCGCACCCTCTAGGCTCGAATCACCTTCACTAAGATGACGGACAGACCGCAGCAACGTGGCCACTTTTCTTCTACCTTTCCAGCCATTGCCGAAGCATCGTGGAGTAATTTTCCCGGCAAAAATACTCGGATACGGTAGAGAAAAAAGGGCCAACATCTCTTCGCTCTTTTGGCCCGAATTATCTTCGTGAAGACAATCGACTGATCGCAGCGTGGTAGCCCCATTTTTTCCGACC
Source organism: Pimpla rufipes (assembly GCA_963932165.1). Lineage (NCBI taxonomy): Eukaryota > Metazoa > Arthropoda > Insecta > Hymenoptera > Ichneumonidae > Pimpla > Pimpla rufipes. The sequence goes on from OZ010636.1 coordinate 16,982,577, forward strand.
TTTCCGGCTGTCGCCAAAGCATCGCGGCGCTATTTTTCCAGCAAAAATACTTGGAAAAAGTAAGAAAAAAATTAGCAAACATCTCTGCGCTCTTTTGTCCCGAATCATCTTCGCCAAGACGACCGCAACGACATAGCCATTTTTTTCGTACCTCTCCAGTCGCTGCCGAAGCGTCGTGGCGCAATTTTCCCTGGGAAAATAGTCGGGAAAAAGTAGGAAAAAAATTGGCAAACATCTCTGCAATCTCCTCGCGAATGGCGCAGCGGACTTGCGTAACGATATAATGAGGGAAAACGAGTTTTCTCCCGGTGAGCCGCAACCGGCCACCGGGTTTGATGGTTCTGACGACATTTTTTTCGCAATATCCTGAGTCCGGTGGTTCGCGGCCGTGTGATTTGTGCTCGCTTATTGGCCGACGGTGCGCGATGAACAAAAATATTATTGCCGAATAAAGACACAGCGATAGGGCACGCAACAGCGAATTAGTGGAGATTGCGAGGTGCAGCACACACGAGGGTAAATTTTCATGCCAGTTTTAAGTCACGCTTCACACGGGTTTATCGTGAGTCGACGCGGATGCGATTAAAGAAGAGAATGCGGTCGTAGAGCATGGCGTTAGAGGTGCCGAGAAAACCGATTAAAATCAGTTGAATACTGTTTTTTCATTCGTGTAACAAGGACCGAAAGTTGCGGATCGCGACGAGTGTGAGCTAATCGCCAATTTCGGGCCTCGTTACGCGCGATATTTTTTTGTAACAAGTGCGTGACTAGTGTTGTTTTGCATGATAGTTTTTGCGGGACGAACGTGGAACAATCGGCTTCATCAGCATTGAACGTAGCTGCGGTTGCGGTTTTCGTCAGGCAAAAAAGAGGCGAAAGTGAACGTGACTTTAATTTACATCACTGCGGTGTGGAAAGTGAGTTTTTCCGCGTAGCGCACGCGAAACTCCCTTTCCACACCTTGCGAAGTACAATAGTATACGTTACAGGGCGGACAAAAAGTTTTCTCAGTAAGATACTATTCCTCTGAAGGGGCGACGGTGAACCAATTGTCAATTGTACACGCGCGAATTCGTCTCTTCGAGATTACCACGAAATTGGGCAATTTCGGTCGTCAAAGCAGGGACGAAAGTGAACATAATTTTCTCCCGCCGGGGCGAAAGTGAAGCGATAGTAAGCTGCGTCCTCGCGAACTTGTCTTTTCAATGCTGTTACGAAATTGGCCACTTGCGTCCCGCAAAAAGAGGGACGAGTGGACATAATTTCCTCCTGAGGGGGCCGAAGTTAAACAATTGTGAACCGCGCACGCGCCAACTTATCTTTTTAACACCGTCGTAAAATCGGCCACTCTCGTCTTGCAAAACTGCCATGCAAAGCACCGCTTGTCATGCACTAGTTACAAAAAAATGTGTGCAACGGCATTGGCGATTGCGACTCCGCGGTGGATTGCAGAACCTCGGACTCATCGCAATCGCTGACTTTCGGCGCTCACGGAGAATAAAAAGTGGTTGCCCTAACCAATTTGCGCGGCTAAATAGACTCCAAACGACGAAATTGGATAACAGAACCGACACTTCGGCGTGCCAACAAATTCGTTGGCTGCAGCGCCAATCGTTTGTTTGTGGCATCCAATTGGCTGTTTGTGGCACCCAATCGTTTGTTTGTACCGTCCAATTGGTTCCTTGTGCCGTCCAACAGTTGATTCTCCCAGCCAATTTGGTCCCTCAGAGCCCATTTAACCACGCAAGTTGTTGGTCAGTGGACACATAAATTTCTCTCTGTCAGCTCCTTGCACGACTATCGACCGAAGCTATTACGAATTTCAGCGATTCTCTCTCTCATCTCGAAAGCCGCCAAGCGGTTAACATTGGCGGACGCTCGTCCATCCGTTTCTGCGCTTTCACGAGGGGACACTAACCATCTGCGAGTGCCTTCTAATGCCGAAGTTGAACTTCCTGGCAGTGCCCTCGCTCCCGACGCCGGTGAACGTGAAGCTCGGCACGTGAATGTGCGGAAAATGCGTGCCGAGCGAGCCGTGATGCTGGCGATGGTGATGATGATGAGGATGATGCGCGTGCTCGGGGTCATCCGCGTCGGAGGCCGTGATGACGTTCGACCAGGAGTGCGGCTGGGGCATGTGGAGCCGCAGAAAGGGAAGCCGGGACTTGCGACGGGCGTCGCGCCCGTTGTAAGGACGCCCGGCCGTGTCGTCGAGGCCGGCGTCGTCGCTCGGGCTCGTCGAGGTGATGGAGACGCTGCTGGGGGTCGCGCTGCGCCCGATCAGCTCGCACGCCGCGATTTCCGTGGCGAGAAAAGCGCGCGGAACGCCCGTCGAGGCTCCCACCAGGCTCGTCGCGATGCTCGAGCCAATCGCCACGTTCGTTATGCTCGGTCTTCGCGCGGCGCTGACGCTTTTCCTCGGCAATTCGATCGTCCCCGCTGCCGCGGAGGCTTCGCGAATTTTTCCCGAGTCCTCCGAGTCCCCGTTGACTCTTGGGGTTGACTCTGAGTGCGCGAGGAAATCTGGACTCGAGGCCGAGGCTTTGGTGATCCGGTCGTTCATCCGCTTCTGTCGCGACGCTGGACTCTCTGGGGCTGGCGGAAGCTCCAGGGCGCGACGATTCTCGTCGAGCCTCTGCGGAACCTCGAGGAACCTTTTCGTGACCCCTGAGCCGCTGTCGACGGACGGGAAGATGAATTTCGAGATTGAGAGCTTCTCCCGCTGTTTGTCCGTGTAGGGAGTCAGACTTGGCTCTGCGTTCATGTTGAGAATCGGCAGTTTTATGACTATCGGATTTTCCTTCGTTTGGGAAGACGTTTTGTTGCCGCTCGTCTGACGTCCAAAGCGGTCGGCATTGTCGTGAGGATTTTTCTCGACATTGTCCAGCAGCTTCAGTCTGTCGTCCGCGCTCAGGGTGGATATTTCCTCGGGGACTCGGCGTGCGGCTTCTTCATCTCCATCGACGGACGGTTCACGTTTTTCGGGCTGTTGATGCAAATAGTTTGTTAGATTGAAGGATATTCCGGCTCTGTGTTGGATAGAGTGAGATATACGGAGAAAGCAGTTTCGCTTACTGTTAACAAATCTTTTGTAGGATAAAGCAAAATTAATATAAATTCATTGCTACGAAATTGAAGTTGAGGCAAATAAGATTTTGTATTTGAATCAGCTTGAATTAGCACAAAAAATGTCATTGATTCAAAATCAATTTGTTTACGGGCTGCCAAAAACTGTCTTTAAATTAACTACAGTTCTTATTCTTACAATCAGATTTAAATTGATACAACAAAACATTACTTTGCCTATCTTAAAGTTATTGTTTCAATCTCATATTAAATTGTAGGAATTAAAATTAACATTGAAATGACAGCGCTTGTTTTTCGGTGCTCAAAAACGAAATGTTTTAAAATCAATAACATTTTTTACGTGTTGATAACAACGAGAACATTTATATCGCCATATCCTACGAAAGATTTGATAACAATTAACAAATTCCTTTCTCAGTGTACCAGATCGACGCATTTCGTTGGGGTTGACTTCACCCTCCGGAGGCTCCGATCGGCTGGCTCATTATTCGCATCTTCTCTCGCCCTGTTGAGGCTCAAATCAACGACTTTCTCGCGGCCGTCCTCCTCTTCCTCCTCGTCCTCGTCGATCTCGAGGCAGAAATGGGCGCTCGAGATTCGCGCATTTTTCTCGTCAACCTTCCGCATGGCATCCTTCACACTTCGCACGACGAGCTGTTTTCCTTCTCGTTGACTCGCGAGATTCTCCGCTGGCTCTTTATGCTACACGCGTGGGAGACGATTAATCTTCGTGGGAACGTTGCGAGCTGCGAAACAAAGTTTTGTCTGTTGTAATATGACCATAGGAACAAATGAACGGTACAATGTTAAGTCAATTATTGGCTGATACATAATTCTGCTGATCGGCAGACTTTGGTTATTATTTTGACAACTAATTTTCGTTGGCTTTTGACAATTAATTATTTATCCCACTATTAAATTAAATTATTTAGTTTACAATGCAAACCATATGAGAATTCTGCGTTCAATTCTCGTCGTGACACAGAGTCACCGAGATAAATTGATAAAAGATGATACATTGTCGCATTCAGTTCTGTTTACTCGAGGCGTGGGCGACGATTGAGCCTCGTGCGAACGTCGCGAGCTGTGAAATAAATTCTTGTCTATTGTAATATAGTCGTAAATAGCAACGGTGCAATATTAAATCAATAATCGACCGATATAAAATTGTGCTGATTGTTCATGGCTCCAGATTTATTTATTTATCCAGTTATTAAATTAGACAATGTAATTTCCAACGCAAATAATATGAGAATTCTGTGCATTTAATTCGCGTGACGATGCAGTCATGATGCAGTGAAAAATGACGATATCTAGTCGCATTAGGTTCTGTTTACTCGAGGCTAACGAAGCAATTGACACGAGGCGCTTGGAAGACGCGCTCGTTACTTTACATAATTCCGAGCACAGTGACATTTCCAACGCGCTTCGTGACTCCGACGCGGAGTTAAATTTGTTTGGTTACTCTATGTCGTTGGCTACGAGCAACGTGATACCAATTCCCGACAGCCAAGTCGGTGAATCAAGGGGAAGATGCGCATTTTCTGCGCAGGAGAATCGAGCTCTCACGCTAGCGAGCGGTTGGATCAAGATTGATGGGGATCACGCGGCTATAGATGGTTCAATCATCCACCAGTCTAGCGATCACGTGATCAGCCGCCGGCAAATGCATCGAACGGCAATCGCGCAGATTGCAGTCCAACATTTATAGACTGGGGCAAATTTTCTGTTGACGATTTTGCTCTTATATCAATTTTTTTAAGTAAATTATCTCACGCTGAAAAATAAAAATATAATTTTTATCACTGGAATATTCGAATCCATCGATAAAGCCACTAAAAACCTGAATTAAAAAAAAAATAAAAAATTAACACGTCCAGATAAGCAAAGTGTAAAACTGAAAATAGAAAAAGTCAAATACCCCACAAAACCACGTTTTTTTCTCGTCTCTTCACTCCAATTCCCACAGTTGTGTAAACACATTTGTCACAAAAAAACTGTCGCCACAATTTAAGGAGAATCAAGATTACGGACCCGTGAGAGGTTGGTCAGTCGCAGCATCTTCTCCAGATTTTTCGTGGACATGATCCAAGGCCCTCAACGTCCGGCAATTTCAGTTCCTCCTTCGACAAACCGTGTCACGATTTTTCAATAGACTGGGTTCCGCAAACAAACTCGTAAATTCTTCACCTTATCGCGTTAAATATTTTATGCTCCGGGGAAAAAAAATTAAATTTTGGAGTCTTATTTTTGGCAGTATTTTAACGACAAAACAAAAGTAGACCGACAAAATTTAATAACAAACGGTTGTGCCGGCGCGAAAAAAAAAAATATCAGACGAGGCCGGGCGCCTCGCGCACGGAAAGACACGCGAATGGCAAAGAGATTCGAGTGGAGTGTCGCGCGACATATATATACATCCTGCTGAGATCCAGAAGGCTGTGTACACAGCAGTCGACTCGCGAGCAATTCGCTCGCGGTTCGTGTGTTGTGTGTAGCAGCGGCTTCTGTCGCTCTCGCGTGTATCAATGTACACACTAGTAGCGTGAGATATATACGACGCGTTACGCACGCGGCAAGTGTTTCGAGCTCGTGCGGTGTGTACATTGCGCTCGCCGGGGCATCATACGCGCCGCTCGCGAGCGCGAGTAACGCGGAACCATTTAGTTTGGTTTAGCGCGCGGATTGAAGAGACGACACAGCCGGCCCCGACTGTGCGTATCTTTCTCTCGCGGCCGCCGCTCCTGTGTTATCGATCAATTTAAACGTGTACGGATTCGTCCCTGTGGACATTGGCGACGTTGAACAAACGGACGGTCCACTCGATGGAATATGAATTATGTTGTGGGGCCGACGGTGTTTGGACAACAAAACGATTCGATACACTTTCTGGACTCTTGCGCGGGAAATTATTTTGGGAAAAAACGTTTTTTTTAGGGGGGTTTCTTTTCTTAAGAAAATTCCTTGCACGAAGACAAAAGATTGTGGCAATGAAATTTTTATTTTTATGTGGAACATAATTCTTGAAAAAAAAAGAAAAGAAAAAGAAAAAAAAACGTGAATTGTTTTCTATACGATCGTTCGATCTACTTCAACGCATTAAGTTTACGGTTTTTAATTGTGAATATGGATTTAAAAAAAAACAGTTTCCTCCTTGGCTCGTACAAAATAATTTCAGTGGCAAATTTTTAGAGGGATTTTTATGTAATTTTATATCCATTTTTGTATTTTTTCGGTGATAAGAAAATACTCCAAATCGAAAATAAAATAAACGAATTTCTTTTTACATTGCAAACATCGTTTACGCAACTTTTCATATTCCATCAAACGTATTTTTCCACACGACCATGACACTGTTACTATCAATGAAACGCATTTTTGCTTTAAATATTGACTGTTGACTGTTCTCTCAGGTCTCAAAGGCCAAATGGAACAATGAAAAATAGTTTAATGACAGACGACGGAATTAGATTATTGAACAGGCTAATGAGAGGGAGGCGCCCGTTACCGCGGTCCTGTGGCGCATATGGACTGCGAGGTCGGGCAAACAGCGCGGCTGTGCGCGACACAACGTAATAACCCCAACGGCGTCGCGACGTTTAACGAGATACGTCTTTGCGCTTTGTCGCAGCGCCCGCGTCTTTACACAATTGCACCGCGGGTTGGTTCAACAATTACTATCGTAAATCGTGATTATTTGGCGCCGCCAAAAGCCGCGAATTTGCTCCACATCTTTGATTACCGAGCCATAAACCATTAGGTTCTGTAATTATACACGGGGAACATTTTCTGGTAACGATTGCCACATGTGGTGTAATGAACTCGGTTTACTCCAACGTTCCGACGATTTTTGTAACCCATACAAAATAATCATCTGTGTCATTAGTTGCCACGCAGCCGAATGTTTCTAGTGTTGGAAAGAAATCGCCAGACTGGCAGAATAAACCGAGTTTACGATGGCGAATGTGGTAATTATTACCAGATATTTTTCTTCGTGTAATTTTTTCGCGATATAAAATTGACAAAAATTAATCAAACTGATAAATCGATAATTTCGCTAATAATGTTCGCATATCGGCGGTCATTAGCTGCCACTCAGCGGACTTTTCCCCCAAGTATTGGAAAATTCGGCAGACTGGCGGAATAAATGAGAAAATGTTCTCCGAGTCATTTTTTCATGGAATAAAATTGAAATCAGTCAAGTTGATAAATCCACAATTCCGACAATAGAAATGAATGATATTTTTTATAAAAATGTTATAAAATTTTTCAAAATTAAGCTCATTTTTCCGGTGTTCTTAATAGAGTGAAATCGTTTGGCTTCTGCGAAATTCAGCAGCCGCCGTCGCATCCACGAGGATTCAAAATACACTTGTTTCACAATGCGGCCAATTTAACGGTATATAAATTGTGAATTAACGAGACGTTCACCTCGCGTCATCCTTTGTTTCATTACCACTTGCAAATCTCCTACTCTCGACCACGAAAGCGTAACACAAACTCTCGCTTAGCATGTCTGCCAACTCCGCGATGTCTGATCCGGCGAGTTTGTCGTTTGCCATCTGTTGTTTCCGCTGTTACGCTCGGATTCGCTGCTTTCGTTTCTCCAGAGTTGATGAGTGCCGCTCGTCTCTCTTTCTCTCCGTCTCACTTTAAATTCGCCGGTTTCCCTCTCTGTGTAAATTCGACCTGCCAGTTTTGAGAACAAACAGCGATAAGAATTGCGTCCTCGCGCACTAAGTTTCCACCGGGATGGAAATCGGACTGAAACAGGTTTGAGCTAGGAACCAAATTCTAGAAAATCCCTAAGGACGGAATTTTTGGTAATAAGTTTAATCTTAAGATCGAACTTGATTCATGCGTAAGATCGATCTTGGCAGTGATAAAGCCGTGAGAATTCTGCCGTCCAATGTTAAGGTAAACCTTGTGTCTAGTATCAATTTCGCATAAATTCGAGAAAAATGAGGGAGAATTACAAACACTTTTCGATGGTCTAAAAACGCTGAAAAATGCATGCACCTTAAAGGTACTGAAAACGTTGATTTTGCATAATAATAATTCTAAAATGTTATTAACAAATCGACGAAAACAAATTGTTTAACAAATATTTCGATGACCCAAGTTTCTTTTTGATGGAAATGATTCTTTCGTTTTTCTGAATACGTATGAATTTTTTCAGATTTTTAAGTTCTCTTTGAAATGTGTTTTTTTTTATCTGGGAGACATGTACAAATTTCAAAAAGAACTTAAAAATCTGGATAAATTCATACGTATTCGGAAAAACGAAGGAATCATTTTCATAAAAAAATTGGGTCATCAAAATATTTGTTAAACAATCCTTTTTCATCAATTCGTTAATAACATTTTCGAATTATTATTATACAAAATTAATCATTGTAGTACCTTTAATGTGCATGATTTTTTTCAAATTTTTATACCATCGCGAAGTGTTCGTAATTCTCTTTAATTTTTCTCGAATTTATGCGAACTGAATGCTAGACGCAAGGACTACATTAACGCCCATATAGGGCTGTCTCTCCCGCACCTATTAACCTCACTTTTTGGTTTTTCGGTACTCCTGATAAAACAGATTCGAGCATCGAGGGGCCAGAAGCTCAGCCCAATTCTGCAATACTTCCGCACATTCTCTCAAAATCTGAGCTCGGCTTGTCACTGACCTGGGCTTGTCGCTCGGGAGAAAATTCGTTTCATATATTTCAGTTGAGGGGGGGGGGGGGGGGGGGGAGTATTGCTGCCTCTTAAGTTCCAGCTGAGGTTCAATCTAAAGATCGAACTTGAGCACGCAAAAGTTGAAAAAAAAGTTGAAGTTCAGTGAATCGATCTCAAGATTGAACTCATCACCAAAAATTGGATCCTAAAGTTCCCTAGATATCGCAGCCAATCGTAAACGCGCTTTTGTTAGAGTGTGGGAACTGGTTCAATTCTAATCTCGTTTCAGACGCGAGTCAGACTCGATTTCAGGTCCCGGTGGAAACTCGTTAACGCAACGTTCACTACTGTCCAATTCGATTTATCGATCGGCGACGACTCCGCGATTTCGATTTTCACCAATTTAAAGCTGGCAACGCCGTTTCCCGTCAATCCTGGTGACACTTTTGCCGCGCCCGGGACACTCGAAGAAACAAAGAGAGAAATTATAACCTGGATTCCACGTCGACGCTTGACGTTTAAATTAAATTGCTCGCGACACCCGCGACAACTTTGACCGAACTGAAATATTGTAGCACCGGATGATTTTACCGAGAGTTCGACAATTGTCAAGCTGCCATCTCGTCGATCACCGCGCACCTCGGGACATTTATGCACCGAGCGCCGCCGCCGCCCTCCGCGAGACTTTGGCCCAAATCTTGGCACCCGGCGGGTCGAACTATTTGCGAAAATAAACTCGGGCGCGTCGCCGCGCTTATATAGCGCGCGCTTTCATTGAGGAAGTTTCATTCAGCTGCGGCGAAACGCGAACCCTGTGGGACGACGGTAATTAGAAATTGTTGCCTGGCGCGACGACAAACTCGGGATTTCGGGCGACGAGGAAACGCTAACTACCCGTAACGTCGATGCGACACACCATTTTAATGGACGACGCCTTAGGCAAATTTCACCGCCAAACTGAGAGCATGTCCCTACAGGCTTTTCTAATGCAAATCGATTTTTATTTGCAAGGGTGAACGTCGGGTTTACTGTGGAAACGAGAAAATAGGTAAAACAAGCTAAAATATTGTCACATTAATAGACGAATTAAAAAAATTAGATTATTGATATTGAAAATAATTTTGATGTGAAATTTAAACAGAGTTGTAAATCCCTACATCTTTTAGAAATACAAGCTCATACGCACACTCTGCGCGCTCACCCAGTTGATGCAAACAAAATTAAAGTATTGAAAACAACCAAGTTTTTAAATTTTTGTGAAAACTATTGCGTTTAGAAAAAGAAAACTAATGGCGATTTCGTTGTGTTCGGAGAAAAATGTATCGAAATAAAATGTAAAAAAACAGTAAAAAGTGTTTTTGCACTTTTTTGCACTTCACTAAAATCAGGGTTTCTTTTTTTATCGATCGGACGTGGATTTTCTTCCTTCGTTCGAGAGAAAACGCAATAACGAAGACAAAGATAACGAACGAACGAACGAAGATAACGAATGTTGCAGGCGGAACCCGATATCTTGGTTTCTGAACTTTTCACAGAATTTTAAAACCGAGCCCTCAAAAATCGCAAATTTTTCAATACGTTCCCTTCCCTCCCGTTTCCCTTGCGTTTTTCGCGGAACTCTTTTTTTCGATTTCGAAAAGAAATTCCCGCTGACTCCGAAAAGCACAGTTGTTTGCCCGACAAGTAGAACATTCCGCGAGAAAAACGCGAGAAATGTTTTTTTTTTCAGCAAATATAATATATTATAATATAATATAATTTTTCTGTAAATAAATACTCGTTTTGTCGCAACCGACAAAAATACTTACATACAAAATACATACATAAAAAATGCGGGATATTTTACACACAGATTTTTTTGAAGTGGCAAGTTGACAATTGGTTTTGCAATTATTAATTAACATGGAGCAATTATAATATGGTGTGTACTTCTTTAATAGCTGAAAAGAATATTTATTCTCAATAAAATGTCATGATCATATTCCTGAAAAAATTGAGAAATACGGTTGATACATGACGAAAGTGATAGAGGCGATGACGTGTTCTTCCATTTTTTCGCAAATTCTCACTATTTTATAATCACCGCAAATTGTTATTATTAAATCACACCTACAAACCAAATGATACTGTAATATTTATTCCTTAAACTAATGAGGAATTGCGACTCTGAATTTAAAGGTTATTCAAAAGATGAGGTCAGAATAAGGTCGTTAAAAGGAGGTTCTCGCTTTACAAATTCTGTTCAATGTTCCGTATCGCGCATGCGCCAATATAATCCGAATAAATCGATCTCCAAACAGCTCAAAATCGATTACCGAATTTCCCCGAAGAGTCATTCCCGATAACTTGAATCTCGTCAGAGCTGCGCGTGCGCACAAAGATATTGTACATCGGAATCGCGCACTTGTTTACAGACGTCGACAACAGACTTCACGAAATGACAGTTCGCGTCTGTCCAGACGCGAAACAACGGTTATAATCCAACATAGTCAGCAGTGCATTGTACGAACTCATTATTCGCGATAACGTCCGTTCGTTCGTTTGTTCGTTTGATTAGATGCTCTGGATATTCGCGATAACTCGACCCCGATTAGCGCTGCGCGTGCGCATCGAAATATCGTGCAACAAAACGCGCGCGCACTTGTTTACAGATGGCAACAGGAAATTCCTCGAAATGACGGTTCGCGTGTTTCCGCACCCCGGACGTAAAATGACGGTTATATTTTCTATCATGGCCGCCGCCGACGTATCGACGTATGCTTTGTGTACCTGAACGCTTCTGTTCCAGAACGATCTGACGACCTGTTGGCAGGCCTGAATCGACCCGTAAGATCTGTGGGTAGCGCGAAAGATGGAGGTGTACGACGTGCTGGGGGAGCCGCTGCTACTGCCGAGGCTCACGGAGTCCTCGTCATTGGTCGGCGGGCGCAGCAGCCTCGACCGCTCGCTCGCCGAAGTCGACGTTGGCCGCTCGACGCCCGAGCCCTTCATTCTCCCTTTGTTGTCTCGGACTCTCCCGCGAAACGACAACGACACAACGAATTTCTCTCGCTCGACACTTCCGCCACTGCTGCCGAGTCCAACCGACCCGCGAACTGATTTCCCCCGTCAAAGCAAACTCGAAAAAGGAAGGAAAACGACAAAAACAACTTGCCCGGCGAGCCGTTATTTTTCGTCACGGTGTAGTGAAAACAAAAACAAATTCCCCCACCGCGGACCCCGGAGGTCGAACGTGCCCGTCCGGTGATTAAACGTGTCAAAGGTCGGACACGTCGTGGTTCGCGTTGTAATCGGCTTGGTAATTAATTCGACGATTATCGCCTGTTGATTACTCAGCCGCGCGAGTGATCGTTACGTTGGCAGTGAACCCGGTGTGTTGCGCGGTTCGTCAGCCATCGTCAGCTGCAGAAGCTCGCGCAGGTCTTCTTTTTCTTGCGAAACGCTGGCCGCGGACTCGCCATTGTCTTCCGCGCCATTGCGGAACTCCGCCGGGGCCTCGGACGACCGGAGATTACGCCTCGTGGCGACGATATTCCGTCCAATCACTGTTTTTCACTGCCGCGAGGGCTCGAGACACAGGAGGAAAAAACAATCGGATCGCATTCCCTCGTTTAATTATCGAGTTGCGACAATATTATCGCGAGAACGCACGCTCGACGCGAACATTAATTTCACAGACGCGCGGAACGTCGATGCACAATTGATTTTCATTGTTAACCGCGAGGACCGATCGACGGCTGCTGCACAGGTTTGCAGGTTTTTTCCACTCGGCTACGGTGAATTTCCGCTTCGCGTCGCGTGGCAGCCGAAACTCATGTCCACCGACGACCAGCGATGACTGTCAACGGGTTAACAGACGGCAGGTGGACTACTGGAATCTCGAGACGATCGACCAGACCGACGCTGGACGAAGACGGACACACGATAGCGCCAAGTGCGACGGATACAGTCGAGACGCGCTGATAACCAGCGACAGTAATGGACGCTCTCGGCGATATCGTATCTTGAGGGGTCCGTGCGATGAGCGAGAGGGAACGAGGAGACGAACGTGGCCGGCACCGAGTTACAAAGTCAGCTGATGATGAAAGAAGCGATAGTGTCAAATGTAATGAATAAATCATTTTTTTCGCACTGAAAACATTTCTTATCGGTTTTAATGATCCAACCGATTTTTGAAGCGACAAAAATTTGTAAAAATTGTCGACTGATAAACGTCGAGCTGTATGTTTTTTCTGGTATATGAAATCAAATAATTTTTGTCGAATCGGAAAATTCGCTTCCTCCTGTGATATTCACAGGTGCAAAAGAAATGAAAAAAGGGTCATACTTCGGGGAATCCCCGAGAAAAACAGCGAGGCGAGCGCGGCCGGCACCGACTTACGAAATCAGCTGATGATGAAAGAAGCGATAGTGTCAAATGTAATGAATAAATCTTTTTTTTCGCATTGAAAACATTTCTTATCAGGTACAATGATCCAACCGATTTTTGAAGCGACAACAATTTGTAAAAATTGTCGACTGATAAACGTCGAGCTGTATGTTTTTTTTTCTGATATATGAAATAAAATAATTTTGTCGAATCTGAAAATTCGCTTCCACCTGTGATATCCACAGCTGCAAAAAAAGTTAGAAAAGGGTCATACTTCGGGGAATCCCCGAGAGAAACAGCAAGACAATTGCAGCCGGCACCGACTTACGAAATCAGCTCATGATAATTTTTTCGATATCTGAAGCAACAAAAATTTGTAAAAATACTCAGCTAGTATATATTGAGCTATATATTTTTTCGGACATCAAAAACAAAAAAAACCTTAACATAATGTTGAAATTATGGCGTATCCAGAAATTTGCTTCCACCTGTATAATCCACAAGCGCATAAATGGTGGGAAGAAAAAGGATCGTACTTCGGGGAATCCCCCAGTGAAATTTCCTCGAATCTCGAGTATATTTCACCGCGTTGAGTTGTCCTACAGACCGCGCGTTAGTCACTGTTGCGTTGTACACATTAGAATGCGATTCGCGTGCTGATATATCCAACGGAGTGGCTCGTCGTCCGGCAATCGGACGAATAACTGTGTGTTATTCGTCCGGCAATCGGACGAATAACTGTGTGTTATTCGTCCGACAAGTTTTCTTATAAGGGAGATTTAGTCAGACAAACTCCCTTTTAGACACGAACCGCTCCCACATCACGCAGATGCCCCTAACGCGCACACGAACCTGTGCAGCGAAAATTTTCCGCTTTAGTAAAAATTGTTTACGTTTCATAATTTATCGAGAAAGTCTCGATAGCCGAGTGGGTTGAGGCATGCCTCTATAGTCCGAAGGGTCGCCGGTTCAAACCCCAGCATGTGAACAACTTTTTATTTTTTTTTAGAATATTATATGATCAGATACATTTTTTTATGAATTTACAAGTTTTGATGGACGAATAATCATATATATTATTCATCGAGATATGCTTTTTTAAAGGTTTTTGGGATTAGCCGGACGAATAACACCCAGTTATTCATCCGGATATGTTTTACGCACGATTTTTACCTCTTCTCGGACGATTAATAGTGCGTTATTCGTCCGGATATGGCTTTTTTTCAAGTTTTTACCTCTTTCCGGACGATTAATCGTATGTTATTCGTCCGAGTATGTTTGTTTTCCAGGTTTTTTCTCTTCTCGGACGATTAATCGTGCGTTATTCGTCCGGATATGGCTTTTTTCTAGTTTTTACCTCTTTCCGGATGATTACCCGTACGTTATTCGTCCGGATAAAACGACGAGTTTAACATTTGCCGGACGAATAACACACAATTATTCGTCCGGTTGCCGGACGAGGAGCCACAGCCTATATCCAAAGCTGCCAAGAGCGTGGAACGTGCGCGACGACTACGCGAAGCGCTCGGGCACCTAAGGATCCTCTAGTCGGGCCGATGCATTCGTCACTATATGTCGCAACGCGTACAGCTATATGCGTATGATTGAGCGGAAAACGTGGCGTTGCCTTCGGTCAAACGAATCCTCGACCACGATGATGAGTTTTAATTGGCACACGCATGCGACACGGGGAATAAGCGAATCCGGCCAAATGTATTTTCGGTGTCGAGTCGCGAGAATCGGTCGCGTCTCTCCTCTCTCCTGTACACCGGACACGTAAAATTCTCGCCGTCGCTCGATTTCGAGCTCTCGAATTGCACAGGTAAAACAACACAACGCTCCGGACGCTCGCTCGGCGCGCATGCGCAACAGTCGCGTATGAGCGCTGAAATCGTCTCGTTTTTCTGCACTCAAGGCAATCCCTGCCAATTATTAACTCGTTTGTTTATTCGATTATTCGTATCGCTATACTTTTTACAACTGCTGGATTAACAATTTTACGACATACTGGTTATTAAGTCATAATAATTAAATAATTACGCACAGTCAGATTGACGTTTTTTTTGTTTAATCCACTGTCTGTTGTTTTCAAATCTGGATTTCTTTCAGTGTATAGCACGAAAATCGTTACATAAAAATATTTAAAAAAGAAATCGACGTCAATAGATCATGAAAAACCGAATGCTCTTGTTTTGTTACTCGAGCCCGGTATTTGGGTACTTCATATTCGAAGCGGTAAGTGTAGTAACCTAACACCTAACAAAATCTAATCATAGTTTCCAAATCCGGATTTATCTTTTAATGTACCGAATATTCCAACCCGAGATAAAAACTGGCGCCTGTGGATCATAAAAAACCGAATGCCCTTGTTTTTTCATTTGATCCCACTAAATTCTGCGGGGAAAAAAAAAACGAGATTTCTGCGATGAATTACCTCGTGAAAACGGTGCTCGAGACGATGCACGATGTCCTGCGATCGTCCCCTCAGCACGGCGAACTGATTCCTCCGATATTCGCCGGGCACCTGCCTGTAGCTTCTCGGGCTCGACGCGTTTCCTCGGGACTTCAAGTGCGACATCGTCTCGCAATTGGCTCTCGGCAATCCAATGGCAGCTCTCGATTATCGCGTTCGGTGCGGCGGACACCGGCCGAAACTTTGTTTTATATCGTCAATAACACTTGGCGAGCCCGAGCGCCGAAATCGCATTCTACATGCGGCGCGTCTACCACGCTCGTGAAACCACAATGCACATTGGGCTGTCGGCGCGAATTCAACGTGACACTGGACGCGTCACGTGTGACACGTAAGAAGCCAGAATAAACTCGTGTCGCGATATCACTGATATCCAGGGACTAAGTGGGATCATCAAATCCAACAGAAAAACAGGCGAAATTTTCGCGTACGTCACTGAATCTCGTCTCGCGAAACCCAACTCGACACTGGACGCGTCACGACGTGTGACACGTATTAAGCGAGAATAAACTCTCCGCGCGATCTTCACTCATGTTGTTTTTCTACTCAGCACTTTCTACTCGTTCGCCATTACTGTTGTTATTGTTATTGTTAAGGGCTTATCTCGTCCACTGGCTGATGAGTAAATAAATAAATAAATAAATAAATAAATTCAGACTAACTGGGATCATCAGATTCAACAGAAAAAGGCGAGATATTCGCGTACGCCACTAACGACTCGACTTGCAAACGCGGCCACACTGGATGCGTCACGTGTGACACGTAAAAAACGAGAATAAATTCTCTGAGCGAAACCACTGAAAGCCGGAGACCAAGTGGGATCAACAGATCCAACGGAAAAAAGGCGGAATTTTCGCGTACGTCACAGATACTCAACTCGCGAATTCAATGACACTGCGGACGCGTCACGCGTTGACACGTAAAAACGAGAACAAACTCACTGATATCCAAAGACTAAAAGTAGGATCATCGGGTCCGACGGAAAAAGGGCGAAACTTTCGCGTACTTCACTAACACTCGGCTCGCGAACCCACCGAACACCGACCATCTGACAGCAAATGCGCGGTTTTTTTTTTTTCGTTCCAGCGGCTGTAACTCGAGAACGACTAAGCTCGCTCAATCTTTCCGAGGATAAAGATAAGAACTCGCAACGACGGCTATTAACGTCACGCTTCGCTAAAGAATCGACACTTCGGCGAATGCCTTTGCGGCGTTGAGCGTTTTTTTTTTCCCCTCTTCTCTTCGTTAACTCGGCGAGCGAATGCGCGCGATAGGGAATTCCGAAATTCTCGTTGGGAAGTTTTCACGATTCACTGATGAACCGTAGTATTGGATATTTAACGCGCAGTTCTAATCAATTGACACTGAGTGTCCATTTGTCGGCGACGCGACGAAAGCTTTCGTCGCCGAACCGAGCGAAAATTCGTGCGGGGAAATTATGTTAATATTTGTGCAAGTCACTTGTGCACGGAAACGAGGAAACGGTATAAAATGACTGTGACCTAAGAGACAGCTAATAATCAGCTGGTAGTATTTGCAGTGACGCCATCAATAACCGCGAGATCGATAATCTCTGACACATTTACGGAAATTACATGTGGCAACGATTATCGTTCGCTACATCTCGCGCTCGTTGGCAGGTGGCGACATAGTCCAGTTCTAGCGGCTAATCGCGGCACTTTTTCTCACACATATATCCTACTTTTTATCGCACTCTTTTTATCGTTACGAAAAAAAAACCCCGCGTTAAATCCAGCTTTTTCCCGCGCAAAATCTATATACCGCCACAGATAATGCGAATTACGCAGTCAAAGCAAATGCAAAGAGGGGTCGAAACATCAGGAAAATATAACAACGAAAGACGTAACAAAGCCGAATTAATTACTTCCTTTTATATTTCTTTTATCCGCGCTTTTTCCGCGCCAAAATATTCACCCAACTCGCACTCCACGCTTTGTTTACATTTCGCCCGCACGAATTTCCGTTGAGTCCTCCGTCCACTTGGTTTCCCGCCACCGGCGTCGCCTCCGCGCGGACAAAGGAAGCGCCCGCCGCCGCTTTTCGCTCAGTCCCCGCGCGCTCGCGATCGCCGGACGATCGTCTCACAACTGGCGGTCACACATAGATATATCGACCGGGATGCCCTCAGCGTCAGCCGTGATCGCGTGGTAACTCGGAAACGCGATAACGCCCGCCCGTTGTGTCCTCCGTGGTGGACTTGCCGCACGCGAAAAGCCGTCTGCTATGGCGAGCGAGCGCGCGCGCCTCTCGTCTACCACTGCGCGGAGGCGCTGATTCCTCTCTCTCTCTCGGTTTTGCCCCCGCGGTACGTGTGTTAGCACTCGAGAAAGTGTGTCAATCGCCGTGGAAACAATGCGGCAATAGCGGCGTAGCCCCCGGTAGGACCCGAACGCGCCGCCGACGGCGTCGCTTGAGGCCGCCGCGCGACTCGCGTTTTTTGCATCGGTATTAGTGCTTTACAGTTAACGTCGGCGAGGACTTATTGAGTCAGTGAGTGAGAGAGAGAAAGAAAGAAAAAAAAAAAAAAAACACATTATCTCGCGTGACCGAAGGTTTCTCGCGACGCGTGTACCGTTTGGCGCGCTCGCTCGCGTTGCGCCAACGAAAACTATACGTTTCGTTACTTTTTTTATAACACTCGAGAGATAAAGGCGCGACACTCGTGTGACGTCCGAGAGTCGACGATCTTCTGCGGCCACGAGAGTCCGGATCCGCGCGTCGAGGCCTCGTGTATGTCGATTAGTGCGCACGCGAAAGGCGGGATGATAGAACTGACGATTATGATTGTTTACACCGAGTGAGGCGCGAGCGGCCACTTCGAGATGTCATCTCGATAATTCGCCGGGCGGTATCTCGATTGTGCAGAAGTCGCTTGGGGAGCGAGGCGCGTTCGGGGACGGAAAATGCGCGGACACGTCACGTGACCCTAGTCACGTGACGCGAAAAATAATATGTGTAGCACAGTTTATCGAAATGTTAACAAAACGTAAAAATTGACGATTCTGATTATTTACACCGAGTGAGACGCGAGCAGCCTCTTCGAGATGTCATCTCGATAATTCGTCGGACGATTTCACAATTGTGCAGAAGCCTGGAGAACATTTTGTGTTCGTGAACGGAAAAAATGCGTAGACACGTCGCGTGGCACGAAAATAAAACTCGTAGCGCAGATTATCGAAATGTTTACAGAAAGAAAGACGGAACGATAGAATTCATGATTACGGCTATTTCCACAGTGTGAGACGCGAGCGGACACTTCGAGATGTCATCTCGATAATTCGCAAGGTGTCTCAATTATACAAAAGTCAGGAAAGTATTTTTTCCGTGAACGAAGAATGCCGGGCGTCACGTGATCCTAGTCACGTGACACCAAAACAATATTCAGAACGCGGTAGATCGAAAAAGTTTACCAGGCGAAATCACACAATTTTGACGCTCGAACTGCGCGGAGGATCAACAGCCAGAGGAGAGATTAGAGGGCAGCCAGTGCGGCGTGTTTTCGCGATAGGGGAATCGATTTGCCTAGGCGTCGAGTGTGTGCGTCGCAACGGTCGAGCGAGCCCCGAGAGGCGAGAGCTGCGGCGAGCAGTTGCAAACGGACTGGCGACTTTGCAACGAGGAAAGATCGCGCCGTGTCAGGTACGAACGACAATAGAGTAACGAACACCTGTCGAAGGTCGGTGCGTAGGAAGCGAGAGAAGAGATGCGGAGAGGGACAGGAGGAAAACCACGTGCTTGACGCGGCGGAGACTTCACGCTGGACGCAACCTAACCCAACGCTCAAGCAGGTAGGCGATGCATGGAAGCGAGAAGTGGGGGGAGAGGTGGGGGAGGAGAGGGGGTAAACCTACGATCCCTTTGTGCTGTTCACTGTTCGCGTAGCGAGAAGCTCTGTGCTCTGTGGGCGTCAATGGAAGAGAAGGGAGAACGACACGACCAAAGAAGTTTCCCCTCCGCCCCTCCCCCCACAGAGGCGGGAAGGGGACGTTGATCGTGAAGCCTGAAGGGTTAATGTATGCACTTCAACGTTTGTCCTGCATACTGCGACCTTGAACTTTAGCTAAGAGCAGAGGTAGTGCGAGTTAATTTTGTAATTATTTTACGGTCAGTTATTGCAGAGTCTATTCGAAATATTCTATACTTGCAGCGAATATTATTAGTCCCTAATGTGCAGACATTAGCTGCGCACTTTGTTTCCGTACTAATTTCGGGTCAAAATGACCCCGGTGTGCGCACTAAGGTATAATACGTGGATTACATGGAGCGCGGAAAAATGTTGCCGATTTTGCCGATTTTCGAATTCGCAGAGCGGGGTAATTTTTTATATATTTTTTATGGTTTAGTCAACACGGGCTAGGTAATTGTTTTTTTCTGCGCAAAATCTGCTGATTGATTATGGAGCGCGGACAAATGTTGCCGATTTTGCCGATTTTCGAATTTGCAGAGCGGGGTAATTTTTTATGTATTTTTTATTGTTGAGTCAACACCGGCTAGGTAATTGTTTTTTTTTTTTTTTCAGTGCAAAATCTTTTCAGAAATCCGGACAGTGGTCGCTGCGAGAAAATGCAGAAGTTCACTGGAAGAAACTTTCACTATCCGAGTCGTGCACTGCGTCCCAGAGGAGAAACCGGCAACACACTATATTATTTACATTCCGCTAATGCGAATGTATCTACCGCACGGGGAAGAGCGAAAGGAAAAGGAGACGGTGTTCCCGTTGGGGAGAAGAATTGGTGAGTGTACGAGAGATCGAGGCCAGTGCGAAGTTCGCGATCGTTGCCTTGCGATTAACGCACTGGTTAGCTAACACCCGACGCGTTTAGGTCGTTCGTGCGCGTCTTCCCTCGTATCGCTGTGCGAGGAAACGAATGTGCGAGACTTCGCTTCGTTTTTATTTCCGTCTTGTGCGACAAGCCTGAGCTGCGACACTTTATGTTCCGCCGACTTGGTGGAAGCCTGACATTTTCTTAATTCACAATGTTTCCGAATTATTCTTTTACGAATTTCTGAAATAATTTCTAATATAATTGAAAAAATGGATTATCTTCATTTTGAGCGACGAGTCAAAGTCGCGACACTTCGTATTTATCGGTGTGATGAAAAACATTTTTTTAATTCAGAATATTACGGAATTACTTTTCCACAAATTCCTGAATTATTTTCTAAAAAATGTAATTAAAAAAATTGTATTCTTTCCATTTTATGTGACGAATCAAAGCTGCAACACTTTATGTCAGTCAATGTGATGGAAGCCTGATTTCCTTTTAATTCAGAAGATTTTTTAATTATTACACAAAAAATGATTTCATCTTTGAAAAATGTCTTTGCAGCATATTCGTCATAATCGACAAACACAAATGTGCTAAATAATCCAGAGTAAAAATTAGATGGTCAAACGATACACATCGAGTCGCCATGTGCCAATAAAACGTACATGTTTAATTAAATCTAGAGATAGTTGATGAATTTTTATTACACAAATAATTCAAGTACTAATTTATAAATGATGAAATACGTGATCCAAGGTCGAAGAGGAATTACAAGGCCGCTGTGGCACCAATTAAATTGCAAAATTTGATTGATATCGCATCACAAAAATTCGACGCTGGAAGGCGATAACGTCGAGTGTCAAAACGTGCCGGTTAATCGCGATCTGAAGTTTCAATAACGCACAGCGTATTACGTTATCATAGTCACGAGTCGAATTACAAAAAAAAGAAAGAAAAAAAAACGGACAAGAAAAGTAAAAAAAAAGAATAAAAGAAAATCGGTTTTTCACGTATTTACCGAGGTGGAATCTCCATCGAACGAGAGCCAAGTCCTCGGATCTGGAAGCCACGAGTTCATCGCCATCAACTGCGTCTCAATCTCTCGACGAAAATCAGCAGCGTCGCGTAAAAAAATGATCGGCTCGAAATTTCACCGATCAATTAATCAGCCATAACGCGACAATCGGCGTTTATCGCGAAATTGTGCAATTCGCCGGGATTATTAATTGCGAACAGTTCGGAGGTCGTGTCACGACTGATACGCGCGCGATCGGCTGATCCGCCTGAGCCGATGGCTGTCAACGCCGAGGCGGCCGCGATCATTATCATCCCCTTTGTGTATTTACAAATTTAAATAGAACCATTTGCGGCCTCTCCCTCTTCTCGCTTTCCGTCGCGCGACTCAGACGCGCTCTGCGGCCGCTGTAACGGGAAGACGAGGCGGAGAGGATTCGCCGCAACGACAGCCAACCAGCAATCGAGCAATTCATTAATCGATTAATCGACTAATCGAACGTGCACTATCGATTCGCGGCTGCCGTGTCGTTCGTGGTATCCAGAGCGCATTGTGAACGTATTATAAGTGCAAAAAATGCACAAAGTATATACATAGTACACAAAATATACAAAGCAATGTATATGTATATGAGCAGCTCTCGTGCCGCTCTTTATTTTCTTATTTTCCTTGACTCACCAGTCGATGGGAAGGAGATACGTCGGTGTGCTCGACGTCGTCATGCGTACAGAACTGCGGTGTCTAAGTCGTCTGAAAGAAACAAAAGCCCATGTATTACGATATCGCACTTTCGTTCGTTCGGCTGATTGAATCGTTATCGAAACTTATTTTCAACGATAAATATTACGTATACAGCGAAAGCTCTGGGTCAAGTGGCTCATAACAATATAGAAGTAATTGGAATATAAGTGGAGTGAGATAAAAAACAAAGGTCGATCATTGGCAAACTGCTGGAATTTGCGACGCTAAAGGCGTTAACGATATAATTTGCAATTAGTCGTTATTATGAATTTTGGAAATAAACCAAATGTTAATAGAAATATAGGTGATAAATGATACGAGTTTTGCGAGAACTCCAGGGTCAAGTGGTATCTGAGAATATAAGTAATTGGTATATAAGGTAATAAGGTCAAAAATAAAAATCTGCGATGCGTTTTGTAATCTCTCGTTCGCAAACTGCGCTGGAATTTATTAACACCAATTTCGTAATTAATCGTTATAGACAAACGAAATTTATAGAAATAGCGTTACAAAACAATAAGAATTTTTTATCCGCTTATAAATATTTTTTTATAGGGTTGTGACGAATTTTGTTTTTAAATAGGGTTTGTTTTTAATAGGTACTTTTTATTATAGGGTTAGGAAGAAAAATCGGTTTTTTGTAACCGTTTCAGGAATTTATTGATACATTTTGTAAATCGTTCTACCCGGATAAACGAGGGATCTACCCGGCCCCCGTGCGTGCGACTAGGTTCAAGGCTGCGTTCCAATTCCACGGAGCGCGAAGCCACCGGCACGATTTTATTCTCACTGTGCTATGCTACGCACATACCACCCTCGTGTGTGTCTTAGTAGACCGTAGGCGCCAGCCTAAGTGCACGCGCCCATTTTTTTATCGTCCACTCTCTTTTTTCATGTAATTAAAGGCGCTAGTCCGCCGTGATACGTTAGACTTCAATTATTTATGTATTTCATTTATTACGGCATTTTTTAAATTAATTAATGAGATTCATTCGCGAGTGTACAAATAGATATGCAAATAAATAAGACAACTTTGTATAATTTTTTGCGGCCTAAGACTTGTTTAAAAATTGTGTCACTAAGGTCAATAATCATGTAAAAAAAAAAAATAATACAATAAAAAATACGCTACCGCTGCACTTCCTTCGGTTTTTTCACGACTGCTTTATATCCCGCACGCTGATAAAGTGCAATTCCGCTGCATCCGCGCATAAAAGCCGTGCGAGCGCGGACGTAACGCTCTTATTCTTGTTGCACATATACAACATTCTCGTACGGGTTTCAATAAAGCCTCGAGCAATAATCCCCGCGCGATTCCGCTCGACTCTTTTGCGCGCTTTTTCCCCCCGATGACGACATAATTTACGCCGATTTCGTGACGTAGCTTCCACTCCGTTGCGCTCGACAAATGCAATAACCGCGCTTCGAACAAAGGACACGGCTGAGCGCGAAGGAAAGTAGTAATGAAGAGGCCGAGAGGCTATACGTCACGCGATAAACGTAAATATAATTCACTTTCTTACGTGACGTAGCTTCTGCTGTGTGATGCCCGTGAGCTGACAAATGAAATTGCAACGAACAAAGACAACGCCGGAGTGAAGGAAAGTGATACCGAGTATCATGATTATTTTCTCTAATCACGTAACTTAAATAACGTAAATTATATTTATTTCCTTTGTGTAATTATACATTTCGATTACACGAAAAGCCTACGTCACGCAGCAACTCAAATTACGTTTATCTTTTCTCTACACATTTATTCATTTTTACTGTGCAATAAACCACGCCACCAAATAACGTAAATTACATTTATTTTCTTTGTGTATTTATGCATTTCAATTGCACGAAAAACTACGTCGGACAGTAACTCATTACGTTTATTTCGTCTCCACATGAATAAATGTTTCATGTACAACATACCACGACAAGCAAAAACGTAAATTACATTTATCGCCTGGGTATTTATGAATTTAAAAATTGTATGAAAAGATAAGTCAGACAGTGACTCCAATTACGTTTACTTTTCCCACACATTTATAACTGCCCCATGTGCAACAACTCACTTTGCGAAATAACGTAAATTACGTTTATTCCCTTTGTCCATTCATACATTTCGATTCCACGAAAAAGCTACGACACGCAGTATGTCAAATTACGTTTATCGTCTCCTCAAATTCATAAATTTTCTATACCCCAAACCACGTCACTCAATATCGTAAATTACATTCATCCTCCTCGTTGTATTTACACATGTCGATTGTACACGCGAAGCTGCGTGTCGCCCGAGAAACGTGAACGTGATCCACGCTATTGCGTGACGTGTACGGGCTCTGCGTGATTCTTGCACCCCCGATAAATGCATCCGTTCATCGCACAAAGGCCACGCGAGCGTGAACAAAAGTCAGTAGTCTCTCTCTCTCCGTCTCTCTCTCTCTATCTCAATGGACGAGACACCCTGGTGCGGGACTCTCGACAGAGGCTGAGCTCCGAGCCTGTGAACCGAGCGTTCCCGCTCGATGCCTGCACGTTTTTTCCCACTGTGACGATACATATACATCCGTTCTAGCGTGACGTAGCCTTCGTGCATATTCCGCACGCTAATAAATGCAGCTCCACCGCACGAGCACGGACCAGGCTCGGCCAGGCGAGCGCGCGAGCGTAAGACGAGAAGGCTCTCTGTCTATTGTAACGTGCATTGTAACCTCTCTCCCTTTCTCTCTCACTCACCCGAACAAGCGAAATCGTCGTCCCTGTCGTGTGTATCACTAAGCTTGTCTCACAAAAAAACCTCCGCCAACTGTGGAATTTATATTCCTTTCGCGCACTCGGTCGGGACACTCGGGGCTCACGCTCACATCTTATACCGCGGTATCGTCAGTCCCGGGGACACTGAGAAAGATCGCACCGAGAACGCGATCCAACCTCTGGAATACGCGACGACGACGACGACGACGACGACCGACGACGACGACGACGGCGACGGCGACGGCCACGGCTCTCGCTAGTCGCTCGCTCGATCCTCGGTTTCCCTCCGACCAATCGCCAGCGAGTCCCGTTTTGCCGCCAGTTAGCGCTGAATTCGAAAACAGCTGATCCCGTCGCTCTGCACCGGACTCGGGACGGACACGTGCGCCGTGTGCACGTTGCACTCTACTCCCACCTCTCGGTACTCGGCTGCCCACGAATTGTGCTCGTTAGTCTCGCCGTATTCGTGCCTGACGCGTGTGAGTGTTTGATGATTTATCTTGAAACTATCCGGTGGGACATCCTCGCCGGAAACGCGCGCGGGGAGGCGCGAGGGACGCGTCGGTCGCTCGCACGAGGGAGAAACTCGCGGTTGAGTGCGAGAAACGGAGACGGAGTTGAAAAGTCGCGGACTATTGGACTAACCTCAAAGTCGTTTTGAGGTTGGTCATGTGTAAAATCATGCCGTAGAGATAAAAATGTAAAAAATCCCCAAAAAGCGACGAATTCATTGTTATTATTGCTATCATTATCGTTATTTTCTTCAAATGACGTTTCACCGTAATCGTTGGTTGGAAAAAATATTGTGGAAAATCTTGATCTTTCTAGTTGATAAGCAAAATTTTGTTTTGTTTTGTTTCTTTTTTTATTATATTTTTTTATTTTATGCAGCGATATAATTTATTTTTACGATTTTTAGGTGAAAAGATTTAATTGATTTGGGACGCGTCAGCTGTTAAATGGAGGAGAAGATTGACAAAGCGTCAAAGATGCCGGCTCTACCGCAGAAAAAATTCTACAGGCAAAGGGCTCACTCCAATCCCATCGCAGATCATTGTATAGAGTAGTAAGTGATCTGCATACTGGGTTGAATAAATAACGAGCGGTTCTTAAATTTAATTTTCCTGCTTCAAACAGTCCTACGAAACCTGACGATATGGACTGGAGTACACTCTACCCCAGCCATTTTCCTACAAAAGCAGATGGCAAAGAAACTAAGCAAGGGAAGCAAGTAGAATTCGCCGATGTTGGATGCGGCTATGGTGGACTTTTGGGTATATTTGAGTTTTTAAAATAAATTTTGCTTCAATATGAAAACTTGCCACGAGTTTCACACGTTATAATGTTTCGATATGTTGATACTCAAAGTTACCCTGTCGCCGATGTTTCCCGATAGTCTGATACTCGGCATGGAGATCAGAATAAAAGTCTCCGACTATGTGATGGATCGAGTGGCTGCCTTGCGATCTCTGCATCCAGGACAATACGGCAATATCGCTTGTTTGAGGACAAACGCTATGAAATATTTGCCAAACTATTTCCGCAAAGGGCAGGTTAGATGCCTCAACCTGTTTCTCTACCTCCGGCTGTAATTATTGAGATTGTTATTTTGATTCACAATTTTTTTGCTTTAGCTGAAGAAGATGTTCTTCCTTTACCCGGATCCTCACTTCAAGAAAGCGAAGCACAAGTGGCGCATAATAAACAAGACTCTTTTGGCCGAATATGCCTACGTTTTGGCTGAGGAAGTATGTAAAATTGATTGAGTATGACAAGAGTATAAAATGAAGTGAAATTAATTTTTTTGTCACTCATATGCTTTTCTTTTTTGAAGGCTGTTGTATATACTGTAACTGACGTGAAGGATTTGCACGACTGGATGGTTCTGCATTTCGAGGAGCATTCGCTGTTTCAAAGGATCGCGGAAGATCAATTGGTGAGAATTGAAAAAAAAAAAAAAAAAAAAAATGGTCTAAATAACTCGGGAATCCTCGTAGAAATGGTAAATAAATTTATATATTTCCAATAGAAATCCGATCCAATCGTGGAGAAGCTGTACGAGAGCACCGAGGAGGGACAGAAAGTCACCAGAAACAAAGGCGACAAGTTCCTCGCGGTTTTCCGACGAATAGCAGATCCATATAAGGACGCGATGAGTTAGCCGAAGTGAGCTTGGATTTAGCATTTCCTGTTTTCGTTACCATCGAATGTATTATTTTTTCACAACTTTGATTCGAGAACGCGCGAGAAATCCTCGCCACTGACGTCGCGGTTTATCCGCAATAAATGCTCCGCGAAATTAGTATCGAGTAGTCGATAGAGATTTGGGCTTCATTCCAGATCTCCCCGATGCGGCACCTGTTGCCACATTTTCTGATACGCCACTTGTCTGGCGTCCGACTTCTGCGTCAAATGAATCACGTCCAACGCGAACTCCTTGTGGACGATCATAAATATCATCTGCGACAACGAGTCAAGGACAATTGGCGATGTGTTTTTAGCGCGTGTGAACGAGAGGGAAAACAAAAACTCGCGGCTATATCTCGCGACTCACGTTCTCCAATACCCGCTCGATCGTCCTGCCCGAAGGTTTCGTGTAACTTCTCTCGCGAAGTCTCCGTCGCTGCACCAGCGAAGTCGCGATTTGCGAGTATTTTACGTCGTTGTTACTCGAGAGCTCGCCGAGATTTGCGCTTTGAAGAATTTCCCTACGCAGAAAATTCATCAATCAGTCGATCCAAATTTATCAGTAAAAACTTAGATTGAGATTTCACCATATCATCCCCTCGAGTATGAATTTCGACAGGTCTATCGATTCTCTCGTTGCCGAAATTCTCTCCGATAGTCTCTCCATCGATATTTCCAGCGGTGGACTATTTTTCAGCCGATCCTTCGGCCGAGTCTTCAATTCCTCGTCGAGTGGACTGTATATGTGACAACGCACAGTGAGACTTTTGGTGAAAGGCTTCGGTGCATTCAGCACTGTCGCTTCAAGTACCTGGCGACGATAAATTACACAGTCAATGAGAGTGCGATACAGTTTCCTTTGCGTTTGTAGGCAACTGACCGGCGCCGAGGTTCCCCTCTCGGTGATCGTGAAGTGATGCTTCGTCTCGTCGCAAAGACTGTTTCGCACGAGGACACTCTTTTCGTAAGCTCGTTTCTGACTCTGATTGACGAATTCGCAGGTAACATCGGCGTTTATTCTACAAGGTCTTCCACCCGTGATGACAGTCAAGCGGTGAGTCTGCAACTTTCCCGGTTGAATTCTCGCCGTCTTTGGCTCGACGTCGAGTGCGATTATTCCCGGCAGGTCGTATCTGATATTTTTTTCGGTGAATTAGGAATTTTTAAACAGCCATTTTGTTTTGTTTCGCTTTGTTTCAGTCACCTCTTCCACTTGTAACCGATAACGTCGATCTCCGAACGATTGTGGACCATAATCAGTCTCGTGACTCTGCTGTGCGTCGGCGTAGGCGGCAGCGTAACGTGATCGGTATTGAAGTAAACGGGAATTTCGGGCATTCGAAGAATGTCCCGAATCGGTGAGATCTCTTGAGACATTTTTATGAGAGGATGATCGGCCGACTCGGCTCTTATCGTAATCGTCTTCTTTTCGCTGCCAAGAGTCATTGGAATTTCTACCTGGAAATACAGAACGCAAAAATGCGTGTAAATTTCATATTTTCAAGAAAAAAAAGATGAATTGAGGAATTCGTACTTCAAGTACTCCCCAAGTTCGTGGTCGAAATTTGATGAGAATCGGTTCGTGAGAAAATCCTCTGACTGTGCCGGAGGGATTGAAGCACGAAAAAATCTCGCAGCGATGATTCTCGTTGAATCTTCGAAACGCGTTTGTATCCACCGAGTAAGCGACGCTATTCTGTATTGGATTATAGATCCAACAAATCTGCAAGCGAAGATATATTGTTTTTGCCTTGTCGAAATGTTTGAATTCTGGCTTTCAATCGATACCTGATTTATCGGATCTCGATCGCCGATATAAATTTTTTTGAGCTCAACGTGTGACCCGTACAACAGAACAGCCGATTTCTCGAGCCCGGAGAGTCCAATCATTTTCATAGAGATTCGTATGTGTCGCTTGTGTCCCACGTCCAAGTCCCATTCAAGTTTCGTTTCTCCCAAAATTGCGTAGTGCAGCTCGATCGTAATCGTCGTCTTCTCACGACCCTAATAACGTTCTGGTAAAAATTTTCTTCGCAACAAATGGACTCAGTTTTGTACCTTCAGAGTGCCGGATTTTGGATAAATCGTACACAAACTTCTATGCAAACAGTCGTACTTCAGATTGTGTATGCTCAGTCCGCGCTTTTCACGGATTCTCGAGCAGGAGCAAAGTTTTATTCGCTTGAATGACCACGTAGCCTCGGCAGACGTGCGATTCGATATCAAGAATTTGACGATTGTTTTTTCGTCCCGTAGAATCGATGGTGGCAGCGTCATCTCGAGATCGGCGGTATCGTTGGGTTGCAGATCGTTCAAGATCTTGTTTAATCTGGGAAAGCAAGCGGTCAATAGAAAATTCATTGCATAGATTTTAATTTTCATCACAGCGAGGCAACGTACTTTTTTATATTCAACAAACGCCAAAGGACGTATTTACTGATCTCAGGACCCGCTCGATACTGCAACAAATCCTCGACCTACGAATTATCGTTTTTTTAGCATTTATTTTTATTTTTGTGAAAATTCTCGCACCTTTATAACAGGCGCAACACCGAAATATTTTATTCGACAAATTGTCAAAGGCTCGATCGCCGGTGATATTTCGTCCATCTGAGAATTTCGACGGATTAAATATTCAATCGTCGTCTCGTGAAGTCCAGCTTCGCGGGGCGTGACGAAAACTTCGATATTTTCACTTCCATCCGGTTCCAGAATTCCCGATGTGGGGTTTATCTTCACTTCCTCGAGACATTTTTCCTCGTAGGGCCAACTGTGACGCTTCTCTATCAACTCATATGGAATTTCCATCGGTCCCGGGTTGATCAATTCAAAGCTGAGACTCGCGACCTCGTCGCAAGTTTGTTCTCCAAAATTGAGTTCGTTTGGGATGGCCTGTAATTTTTTTAAATTCATTTCTGCTATTGTGTTACCAGTTAATCTAATATTCTTGTGTTTCAGATCGACGTTCACCGTACAAAAAGCATCGCATTCGTTACCGAGAGATATCCCGATCGGCATTTTCCAACAACGCGCAGCTGACACGCGGCGGACTCGGAGTTTTCACGGCCGTCCGTCGCGGTCGTAAGACAATCCACGTTAAAATCGTAATCGCCCTCTCGGGGAGGGCAAAAAATCCAATTATGGATAACGATCTCGTTGGAATCGATTTCGCCTCGACCTGGGTCTATGATTAGCTCCGAAGGGCTGTAGTCGAACCGATATCTGCAACGAATATCGCGCGATAATCGATTTCTTCTTCCAACATGCAGCTGTTATCTAACTGCGAGTAATTGGTTGCGCTTTGTGATTTAATTACGTTACGCGATGCCGAGTCGTATTGCGCACAGTCACGTGTCTCAGTTGCTCGCAGCCCGGATGCGTCGGGAAAAAATCGACGATCTCACTGCTGAAACTCAGACTGGGATACTCCGAGTATCCGCGGAAATCCAGGGTCACCTCGTACTCCGGATTTCCGTTGAATATTATGGACCATCGCTCGTACATAAATTTGTCGTGTCCCACCGGCGACATCTTCGTCACAATCACTTGGTAGTTTCTGTGGCGGAACGATAATATTCATAAAAATCCGTACATTGAACGAACGATCGAAGAGACGTTTTCTCTTTTACTTGTAAATAATTCCCTGCATCGGTTTCACGCTGAAGTGAGTCTCTTCGGGCGGCTTGAACCTGAACATCAGCGGCATGTGACCGAATTTACGGATGACAAAAGTCGTGTAAACCGGGAATGAAGGCAAACATGGTGGCATTACCACGACTTTCGGGACGTCGTATTGAGGTATCCAACTCGATGAACACGGTGGAAATGTATGACCTGAGATATTTAATGAACTGATTCAGTTAAAAATTGTCTGGCTTTATATTCCTCGAGCCTCGAGAAAAATGAAGCTATCAGTAGCAAAAAAAAACGCAGCAGAATCTCGATTGTGAGAATCAATTGGGGCCGGACTTAATTTAAAAAATCAAAAATTTGACTAATCGAGATGCAATTTTTGTAACGGGATAATAAACAAATATACATATGAGAATATGTATATTTAATACCCAGCAAACGAATAGAAGTGATAATCGAGTACGAGGAAACAGGCGTAGAATCTTGGATCCAATAAGCGATCGCCTCAATTTCCCTCGAATAAAACTCGTTCTCTTCCTCAGGATCAAACCGAACTTCGAAGAGGCAAGTGTCGCCTGCGTTTACTCGCGCCTCGTTGGGTTTCAAGCTAAAGTTGCCATCAATATCTGTAGAAGATGAAAAAACCTAAAATTCACGTGCGTCATGTTTCGGTGATTTCAAATTCTGGCTACCTCGGTGCCATTTTACTAGCATATCCATTCTGCTGTTATTCGTGAAGCACGTGGTGAGAGGCGATCGGAGCTTCGCATTACGCGATCCCGTCGCGGTTCTTCCAAAATCGAGATATTTGTGGGACAGGAATATCAAATCAGGTGCAGACGATTCTTGTCTTCCTGGCTTCAGGTCATCGTCGCCCATGTACGCTCTAAAACCGTCTGCGTCTCGCGCAGGATAGACGAGAGTCGGGATTTTCTCGCTGCTGTGACGTTTTCCACAGTAGCCGAACAGTAAAATCATTAACGGAGCCTGGAGCGAAAAAATCGTCACCGATTAAACTGAACAGAAGAAATTCTACCTAACATCGATTGCCGAACAGCAAAAAGCAAAAAGTCAACCTGATGCTGAATCAAACAGGGCATATCAAATATATGAGGCCCTTCGAATGCAGGTCTGAAGGTAATAACGACGTAAATTTCCGAATGAGGAGCGACGGAACCTTCCATTGGTTCCGGTTTAAATGAATTCTGTCCTTCGTCGACGTCGAAGACAAAGTTCGCCGCGACTCTGGAATCGTTAGTGATTTTCACGCGTCTTCTGATGCTTCCACCGGGCGCGCAGACCATCGTCATTTTTTCGGCGTTGACTGCCGCGTTTGGGCCTGACAATTGATATTACAAATTAATTATTTGAATTTTTCCATCGCGACCCCCTAAAATCCGCGTCGATAAAAATTGTCAGAAGGTCACTGCAGTACCGATACTTTGGCCCTGCACGGCGATCCTAACGACGTCGATACCGCAGTTCGCTACGGCGAAGTAATCGAGGCTCCTGCGGAACGGCAAAATCGGCCGGTAGTGAATCCGACAGACAGTCGCGCTCTTGGAATCCAAAGTCCACGAATATTTGTCGAGATGAAACGCGACGTCCAGCGGATTGGTAGTCGGATCTCGGCGAATCTCGTAACTCTCGTCTGTCTACAGAGGAAGACGTAACAACATTTTTCCGAGAAACTCGGTGGAAGTCGTGGTGGGACGATGTTTTAGCCGCTACATACGCGGTTGTCGTTGCGTATTTTCACAGCCTTGAGGACCGCGGCGTAGACGGGAACCCGACCGAAGTCGAGACTAATGACGCGTGACTCCTGCCTCGGGCAGCATCGACAATTCTCGCGGTGCGTATCCTCCATCGTGCGACCCACCGACAGACAGACAGAAGCCAATATTCCCCCCTCCGCCGGTGAGTTCTTCCGTGGGAAAGAAAAGAAGGAAGAAATTGGAAATTAGTGCGCGAGAAGAGATCCGGTCGTAGGTGGCGCCACTCTCGTTTTGTTTTGACGGCATCTGGGCCGCTGCTGTTGCAGCTGCGTTGCTGGTGAATCACAACCACCTCAATTGTCGGGAAGTTGCGTGTCCAGAGGCAACACGAGAGCCCAGAGTCCAGGTGGGTGCGCTCGCTCCGTTTAATGCGACGTCGGACGGACACAACGTGCCAAGGGGAACGCGAACAATTCCGGCGTCACGAAGATCCGCGCGCGGCCGATGACGACGCATCCGTACGAGTGTCCTCGCGATTCAGTGACGTCCCCGCGATTCCAGGAGTCGCCGTGCGAGTGTTGCCGCGTCGTTGTTGCCGACGATCGGGGCGTCTGACAGTGCCGAGAGAATCGTCGTCCTCGATGGCGTTGTGACGATTTCCGTTGTCTCCGAGGAAAATGGCCGATCTCGGTGTCTGCCAAGTCGTTTTTTGTATACTCTTCGCGGCGATCACGACGATCGATGTCGCCGCCACCTTCAAGCCGGGTTACATCGAACGTAAGTCTCGCAGTCTCGCGCAGAGTTTTCAGGTTAGGAATTTTTCGGTGACTCGGGAAGATTGAGGTTATGTTCGCGGGCTCTCTGACCTCCAGGCACCCTGGACGACAAGGACATCTGTCATCCCACGGGCCGCACGCCGAAGACCCACGAGCTGACGAGCAATCTGAACGGCTCCGTGATCGTGAGGCACAGCCACCTCTACAGCACTTGGCAGAGCAACTGCAAATTCGTCTTCCGGGCGCGCAAAGGCGGAAGCCTCATAGCCGTCATCCAAAATATGTATCTCAGGAGCAACGGCTCCAGGTGCCTGGATTTCATTCAGGTGAGACAAAGCCACTTGCTTTGGCGACAAGACGAGAGCAACTTGGGCCTCGTGAGAGGATGAGGCAAGATGATTAGCTTTGATTCTTGCAGTTCAGGAAAAAAGATCGACTAAGTCTAAAGCTCTGTGGCGAGATTGACCGCAGCAGGAACTTATCCAGGACCATTTTAACAAATGATTTGTACGCGGGAAAGTTAGGGGACTCCGGCGAATTTGATTCCGAGGGGCAGATTGAGACCACTATCTATCGGTCTCCTGAGCGGTTGCAGGCCAACGAGAAGCTCGATCTTGTGATTGTTTATACCCCGTACGAAGGTTGTTATTCATCCTTTTTTTTAAATTTATTATTTAATTCTGCTGTTTTACATTACATAGTAAAACCAATTGACCGAAGTGCAGAGTAAAAGATAAAAAGAAATTTGTTTCAAGATTGCAGAAAAATAAAGTCGCAACACGAGGATTACCGTGAAATTGTGGTGCCTGAAACGACCTCGACGATCTGCATGTGGAAGGGATATTTCTGCGACGGTTATCAGAACTGCGTTTCCGTGCTGTGCCAAGACGAGGAAGGATGTCCGGCGCCCAGGGACGTCGTGAGCGACGGCACCGGGACGAAGGTGACCATAGGGGCCGTCACGACGATGCTGCTGTGTTTCATAATATTCCTGATGGGCCTGTGGATATGCCGAAGACACAAGAAACTGTGCTGGTCGTCGGATTGTGCGGGGCCAAATATCCACGAGGGCCGATCGCCCCGAGGTGATCGCGAGGCCGCGGAGGCCGCGAGTCATCCCTCGGTCGCCGTTTCGCCGATGCTCGAAGTCGCGGTTCTTCCGTCCGTCCTCGACAAGGACTCGCCGCCTAGCTACGAGTCTCTGTTTCCCGAACAAGCCAACAATCCGTCCACTACTTAATAATTACTTAACGATCGCCGGGGGTCCAACGCTTCGCGAGACGCGATAGACATTTTTCGTCCCTCTTCACGATTCCATTGAACGGAACGCGAGCCGCGGATCGTGGACATTCGACGCGTAAACGCGCGGCGCACAAACCGAAACCAGCGTCGACTTTTGTCGGGTTGTATTTTCGGAATCTATGAAACAATTCGCGCGCGTCGATAATACATAATATAGTAATTTTCTACCGATAGAAAAGTATTTTTTATATCGTAGGTATGAATCCAATTTCGATATATATTTACTACACGTACGTATATAGTATTTATATATATATATGGAATATCAGTTTTGTCCGCAGTGATACGCGCTTTTATGCCGGGCAAGGCGTCGAACGACGATCCGTTGTGGATCAAATCGGGACAAAACAATTTGTGAGATTGAAACGAAGGCTGCATCGTGAATAGTGTTTTTATTTTCTTGCCAAATTTGCGCTGAAACCTATCGTACTTACCTTCGCGTAATTACGACGCGGCTGGAAAGCGAATGCACCTTCCATCGGCGATGCCAGTGCGCAAACAGGAGAGGTGCAATCGAGTCGGTCAAGTACTCTTCGGATGAAACTCACCCGCCTTCGCGCTATGTAATGTACGAGGGGTTCCACTGTACTTTGATAAATACTTCGAACAATGCCGACCAAAAAAGGCCACACCATCGGTTAAAGATTGTACGAATCAGTTGAGATTGTGCGCTTGGCTGTCCAGTATTATCATTGTGTCTCGATATACAAGCAATATCGTCTAATGAATCTCTGTCAACGAACGAATGTAAATAATAAACTTGTAATAATAAAATTAAAAAGGTAATAATAAAAGACTGCACATAGTTTTCATTGTCTTTTATTTATTTATTTTTATTTTTTTCAATATCTTACGGCTATCGATATTTAATCTCGATTTTGTAGTACGAAAGTAGTAAAATATTGCTAACAAGATACACGACGAGCTTTGAGTTCGACGGAATCGTAATCGCAAACGGGAACTAATGAACGTTGAAATTTCGTTGGCAAAGACGTGGGAAACGCGATCCTTTGGTATTTCATTCGGTGGCCGAGGTGTCCATGGAGATAGAATTCATCTCTTCGCCGGCGCGGAGATGATTCTCGAACCAAATTGCGGTGTTTATGACGAAGTCGATTTCCGTGGTTCCCGACGCCAGCGAGTGGTTGTCCTCGTAAACGAGCATCCTATTGGAGTCGGCGTGAAACAATTAATTACGGTTACAATCGTGAATCGTTCTTTTGTTTCATGAGAAAGAATCGATCGCGAATCCCGTTTTCGGGAATCGTCGCCTATAGGCGAAAAACTGTTAGCTCACTTGGTCCGAACGCCGTTCGCCTTGAGACGGTGATACCAATGTTTGCCCTGGGACGATGGAACGCGATAATCGTTGGTGCCGATGCACACGAGGGTCGGGGCCTTGACTTTGTCAACGTGAATTATCGGCGACGCTCTGAACATCTTCACAACCATGTCCGTCGCCTCGGGACTGTCCATCGGCGGCTCGTTTTCTTTGTAGGGGAATCCGGCTTCAGCTGCGCACCTGAAAATACTTTATTGCGGCATAACGTCACACCGAATTGTCTCCTATCATCGAATCCAACTGCTCACTGGTGCCCAAGCGGCGCAATTGTCGACCTCAGAACAGTTAGTTTCATCCCTAATTTTTTCCGCATTAATTCCGAAGTGACGTGACGCATCGGGATTTTTTTTCTTTCGATTTTTGACCGTTTGACGTCAATACGAGAGAAATCAATTAACATTCCAATATCGCCTTTTCATACCGACCCTTGAGAAATCTTTTTAAATTGTATTGAACCTCCGTAAAAACTGCGCCGAGTGGTCGGCCGGTCACATCGCTTCGAGAATCAAATGTTAAACACGATCGTGAATTCGAGCTTCCGACTCTTTGCTCATTGTTAACGCGAAACAGATGACATAATGCTTACACATCGTGACGGTAGGCAATTTTCTCGTCTTTAGTCAGTGCATTGCGACTGGAAATACAAATCGCAAGAGTTACGGAATGAGAAAGAGCCTACCCGATGAGCGTAACGAGAGCGCGAGGTTGCTTACCAATCGGGGATGTCGGATATGGTGAACATCGCGGCGACATCGATCACCGGATTTCTCATCGCGACCGTTTGGAAGAGATCCTGGAACGAATATTAGAATTTTAATTGATCAAATGAATCCAGTGGTAAGTAGCGCCTCCTATTAATTAAATCATGTGGTCGGGTTATGTAGAATATGTGAAAAATCCTGGCTCATCGATATCGAATCCTCTTCAAACTCACCCTGTACTGTCCGCTCAAGTGAGCGACCAGAAATCCTCCATGGGAGCCTCCGCAGAGCCCGATACGCGATTCGTCGAGCCATGGATACTTAGCCAGCGCCGCCTTCGTTGCTTGCACGCAATCTTTAACGTCAATGTCGCCGACTCGCCCCAGAAGAAACTCGACGTTGTCGGCTCCCATTCCCGTTGAACCGCGGTAATTTACCTGCAGGACCGCGTAACCCAGCAACGCCAGCAACGAACAATCGAGCGAAAACATATTCGAGTAGGACACGTGAGGCCCACCGTGCGGAAATATCACTAGGGGATGCGACTTGTCCGGCCCGGATTTTGGCCCGAAATACATCGAATTGAAGTCTTCTGCAGCGGGCAAAAGTAGAAAAAATTTAACATTTTGAATTTTTTTTTTCAGACTTCTCTCTTGCTTCAAGCTACGCAAATTCGAATTGAAGCTTCGGGAAAAGCTCAATTCGAATTGAGCTTCGGGAAAAGCTCATTTTCCCCGTTTATTTTACCGATACTCACTGACTTTCTCGTTTGGATCCTCGTGCTCGAGAGCCTCGTACTTGAAGTTCTCAAAGCCGGGTATCTTTTCCGGTGTGAAGATAGCACTTCTCGAGATTTTCCCGAGCGTCTTCGCGTCGAATTTTCCGATCCACAGGGACGAGCTCTCCAGGAGCGACATTTGGTGAAACAGCACAACGTCGTTGCACACGTCCGCTATACTCAGGCTCGTAGAGTCGTTCTCGATTTCAGTCAGAATCTTTGACTCTAGAAGAAAAAGCCGATAAAATCACGAGACTCAACGACGGTCCGAGGAAGAGACGAAAAATTCTGGCGGCTTACCGATGTTCAGAGCGTAAGATCGCACGTTGAAACGCTGAGGTGTGCTGAAGAACAAGTACGAGGAGTCGTTACTCCAGCAACGCTGCGGAAGACCTCGATTGTAGAGTCCGTAGAAGACGGCTCCGAAATTGATCGTTTTGCTGGTGCGCACGATATCGAGAATCACGTCGCTCTGTCGAGATGGAAATTGCGTTATCGCGGCGAAAAGATCAACGGATTTGGTTTCGAACAATGCGTTGATAATATAAATTAAATATGACAATTGTTAGTTGTCATAACTGGTGACATATAAGAAGTTTTACCCTGTTTTTGTGTTTTTACCATTGTAAAGTTCGGTCATTTAATCAATATAAATAACTCGCGAGATCCTCCTTCTTTTAAAAAGTTCATGAGTAACGGAAAGCATTGTTAGCGATCTATTCGAGCTGTAATTGGTTGCCAAGAAAGTCCGTAAAAAAAAATTCAGTTAGGTATCAAATTTGACATAAGAGGACAGACGCAGCAGCGCCCGTAAACTTTTAAAGCTTTATAAGAGCGCAGCAGAGCAAAATAGATTAGCCTATTACAGATGAAATAAAAAAATTAACAAAATTGGGGTCGGTTTTGGCGATTTTCGGTCGGGAGCCGGATCTACGATTTCTGACAGAAAAAAAAAAAAATTCGTCGCCAAATAAATATTTTTTTCAAAATCGATTAAAAAAGGTTAATAACCAGTGTTTTTAGAGGTAGAATATGCGACTTGAGAACAATGGTATAGGTTAAAAGTCGATATTTTGAAAAGTAAAAAATTTGGGGTCGATTTTGTTGAAAAGTTTTTCAGGCAAATCTTGATTTCAATCATTAATCGAATAACATCCCAAAATCAATAAATAAATTACATTTCGTTAGCTCGATTCATAACAATTACCTTTCCCAGTTGCGGTTCCCATTTAAGGTGCATGATTCGTTGAGCGTTATGGTGTGGACCGCCGGCTTCGCGCTCCAGCCAAACCAGATGCTTTCCGTCGAGACTGAACCGCGGCGATCGAACGGCGCAACCGTTTTCCGTCAGATTCCCTGCAAAATCGCGTTACGTTCGTGTGTAAAGAGGAAAGTCGACGAGCCACGTGAACGATACACAAACGATTGATGAGATAATAAGAAAAGTTACGGTATGATCCATTTTTCAGCAGGAATATCCAGGACGCTCGGTTGCTGCAGGCGTAGAGGCCGAGGTATCGGGGCTCGTGCTTCAGAGCCACTCCGATGATTCCGTCACCCTCCGGCGTCCATATCACTTGACCGGGGGAAAGATCGTCGGAGATTCCCGCCTGCACGGTTATTTTTTCCGATGTCGTGTCGAGAACCACGACGACCGGACGATGCTTGCCGACCAACTGCTCGCCCCAGTGCGGCTTAAACACGTACTCGTCGCCCTGATATGGAGACAAAATTATTGTTTCAAGAGATCCGTGTTTTCGGGAGTTTCGGGAGTTGAGAACGATGTTTTAAGACAAAACTCGATAATACAGAAATTCGAAGAGATTACTCTCGTCCATTTTTTTTTTTTTACTGGAAGCGGGATTCGTGAATTCTGGCATTAAAAAACGTCGATATTCTTTTCTTTCTTTCGAAATCGCGTCTAAAAGTGTTTTCGGGAGAACAATATATGACTTGAGAACAACGTTACAGGCTAAAAGTCGGTAACTTGAGATAAACGATACAAAGAGATCGATGTCAGTTCATTGCACATTTTATATCGCGTCGAGATAAAGTACGGTAAAATTCGTAATTCGTCATTACCACAGACACTTGGTCGTCGTCCTTCTTTGCCTTTTTCTCCAGTGGCTTAGTCTTCCCAAAAGGCTCGGACTTGGGAAGTTTCTTCTCGGCTATGTAGAGAAGTTTTGTGCCATCGGGAGACCATTGAAACGATCCAAATTCAGCTGTAACACAACATTGAAACTTTTACATTTATTTATATCAGATAAAATTTGATTTCTCTTTATAAATAAACCTAGAGTTGTTTAAATTTTTTTACAGTTTCAGTTTAATGTAAATAGTTTATTGATTTTTAAAAGTAGGAGATTAAAAATTAAAAATTAAAAAAACACAAAGCTACTGACTGTCGGTATAGACATCCCCGTGAACATCCAGGGCTGCCAAATCATAGTTTTGCACCCATCTTGGACCCTCCCAGATGTGTATAAATTGCTTTGTCTTGTTCTCAACAACAGCAGACCTCAATTCTGCCTTCTTGTTTCCATCCTCTGTATAAGCACAGGCAAGTCTGCAATTTATACACAAAATAATTCAGCACCCAGTGAAAAATGTTCAAAACTGCGTTGATTTTTTACTCCAGCGAATCTCACAGAAGTCTCTTGTCGACGGAAAAAGAAGTTCCCTCAAATAGTTGCAGATCCGGCTTCAATGTATAAGTGACACCAAACTTGTGACTATCGCGCAACTCCAGGTCTCTCTGGGACCAGGAGCTTTGGACAACCACACGAGTCTCGCCAATATGCTCAATTCTCGCTGATGTCAGCGAAGGATTCTTCACCACGGTCTTGTAGAACTTCAGTATCCTATCAATCTATAAAATGAATTTAAAAAATCATTAAAAAATATATCAATGTATTCAATTATTCATTTGCACATTCCATTTTTTTTATTTCAGTGACCTAATCCCAATCACAGGGCAATGGAAATTCGTTATCCAAAGATTCATTAACGAAATGAGATTACATTAAACAAATTACACGGTATAATTAAATCGTAGCGCAGAATGTAAAAGAAGGCTCTTTTTACCTGTGCAGTTGCCATGATTCGCGATATTTTGCCGACCCGCGTATCGAGATTCCGGAGCAGAATCGTCTGCGTCCAAAGCCGCGAGACAAGTGGCACCGAAGAGTAAATAAATATCGCTGACGTCTCTCGGGTTATCTGAATATCCTTATCAGAAATCCGGCGCTCGGTGTCCGTGCGAAAAAGCCCAAATCACGAGTTACTTATCTCTTATCGCCTCCGCCGCGGGTAGAAACAGCGAGACGACAATGCAAAAAAGGTAAACATTCGGAGCAGCAGCAGCAGCAGCAGCAACGACTCAAGCTCCACCGGGCGAGGGATCAGAATTCGGAATGATCAGCGAGAATCGTCATGGAAACGCGAGAGTGGCGACGCTCGTGTTTAGTCGAATCCAAACACCAAGAGTCGCTGCGTCTCTCCGACGCGCGAGTTTTGAGGTTAAATTGGGTCTCGAGTGTGTCAAACAAGCATCGAGCTCAACGGACTTGCGACGATCGATCGCAGAGGGGCTCGAATTTCGCCCAATTCGAGTCAGTTCCCGAATTCTGGTCAAGTGCGGCGAGAGCTCTAATAAAATACCGATCAAGCTGTTTCCGCGCGCAAATCGCGCTGCCCAACAGACAACGCGAATGCATCGAGTTGTTGTTTCGCCGCATGCGCTCATCGGGAGCGCGCAACAAGTGCGAAATGTCGACGACTTTGAAATAGTTCGGAGCCGACCGAGCGTTTCGGGCGAAACGTGAGACCACGGCGACTCCAGGGCGCAAAGGAAAATGGATAAATACGAGGTGCTCGGTCAGGTCGGCGAGGGCTCGTTCGGCCAGGTTTACAAAGCCCGGAAGCGCTCGAACGGCGAGATCGTCGCTTTCAAAGTTATCAGAAAGGCAAGTTTTTTTTACCCAATTTTTCGTAGCCCTGTTTATAAATAACACGAACGCCCCCCTCTCCCCCTGCTGACTCAGCAAGGCGATAATTTTACCCTTTTGCATTTGTAGCGTGGCCGCTCGCTCAAGGAGCTGAAGAGTCTGCGTCAAGAATGCGAAATCCAGCGACAACTTCATCATCCCAACATCGTTCGGATGTTGGATTCTTTTGAGACTGAAAATGAGGTGATTTTTGACATTGGTGTCTGTCGACGAGTTACTTCTAGGAAGACAAAAGAATGAGAATCGCTCATAAAAATTGTGACAAAAACAAAGTTTTATGTTGTTGGGTTAAACACATTTTGTGATGTTGCAGATTGTTGTGGTGATTGAGTACGCCGACAAGGAACTGTACGAACTGCTCGGCAAGGCGGGAAGATTGTCAGAGGAAAGAGCTCAGGTTATCGCTTGTGATCTCGTTTCCGCGCTTTACTATTTGCACTCCAACAGAGTTTTGCACAGGTAGTTTTTAGGTTGATGTTTCAGCAGTTTAGTTGCCAAAAATCTGTTCGCACATGAGAACAATTTTTTTTGTATTTTTAGTTCATGATGCATGATTTTTAGTCGTTGCAGGGACCCTGCAGGAAGCTGCAATGATGTTTCTGTTGTTTATTCGCCAACAATTTGTTTCTATTTGCGAGGAAATTTTTTGTTTTCTAGTGATAACATCAAGAGGAATGATTTTGAATTTTTACAGGGACCTGAAGCCGCAGAATGTCCTGCTGGAGGCAAACGGAGTCGCCAAGGTTTGCGACTTCGGTTTCGCGCGTAATATGAGCACGAGGACCCACGTTTTAACGTCTATGAAGGGAACTCCGCTGTACATGGCACCGGAGTTGATCGAAGGCTGTCCCTATGATCACAACGCGGATTTGTGGCAAGTGCGATTTGTTCGCTGAGAAATATTTCAACGGAAAAATTTGTTACAAAAAGGTTGATTGTGTGCACGCAGGTCTCTCGGATGCATAATTTACGAATTGATCGTCGGTACGCCGCCTTTCCAGACCACGAACATTCTTCACTTGGCGATACTTTTGCGCTTCAAGGCCGTCAAGTGGCCAGACTTTATATCCCAAAATTGCAAGAGCTTTCTCCAAGTAATACACAAAACGTAAACTTCTTATTGTCGACGCGACCACTCGAATTTTCATTACACCGTCGCCAAATTCCTCAGGGCCTGTTGCAAAAAGAGCCGGCACAACGTCTGACCTGGCCGGAGCTGCTGGATCATCCGTTCGTGAAAGACCGAATCCTCAAAGTCGGCGAGACGGCTCTCACTCCGTTCACCGCTCCATTGTCCGCGAGTCAAGCGTGGGCCAAGCAGAAGCAGTTCGAGAGTTTGGTCATGTGTTCGGAGAATCAGTCCAAGTGAGTGTCTCTCGTGACAGTAAAAGCCCATCAAGAGTTTTTAACGTCACACGATTAATAAATATTGAAACTCAGCTGAGACGAATAAATTTAAAAAAGTAAAAAAATCCATTAGTATCAGTGGACGTAGCGAATTGAAAAAGATGACGAATCAGTTGATCGAATAATCGATAAAATAAATTCCCGATAACCAATTCCCACATTTTCTTTCCGCCTGCAGAGTACTCGAGAAAGCGGTTTTAAAGATCCAGGAGCAGGAGCGAAAACTGCGCGCCCAGAGGTACAACAGAACCTGCATGTCCCAGCCCCGCATGTCGACATTCGGCTACTGCCCGCTGGGCCAGCAGTACCACGCCTTGCACCACAGCGAGCCGAGCGGGACGGACTCGAGCGCGAGCGTGGACGTTCTGCTGGGCAATCTGAGCCTGCGAGCGTCGCTGCGCAGCGATCTTCTCGCCGCGGAGCACGCGATATGCGACAACGAGAGCCCGAGCGGCAAAATCATTCGGCCGATCGCGGTTCATGATCAGCGGCCGCCGACGATACCGAGCGACGAGACGGCCACGCCGTTCGCGAGAATCGCGGAGAAATCCGACAGGCACGCGAACGCCCAGGGCGACGTGGCGACGGCGACGCGTAAGCCGGAAAAGTCGTTCGACTCGCGTCGGCCGTCCGGCGACGGCGACTGCAAGCGGCCGAGTCGGCTGAGCCTCGACTACGAGCGCGAATTCGGCGGCGGCGACGACGACGAGAACACGACGGAGAAACAGGTCGGCCTCGCCGACTGGGATCCCTCGCTCGTCGAGCGTCACATCGAGAACGAGGAGTGGGTGGCGTTTCTCCAGCGCTCGATGGAGGAGCTCATGGACGGCGAGATCGACTCGGTGCTGCAGGAGAACTGCGCGTCCGTGTTCGTCTCGCCGCTGCGGAATCCCGCGGCGAGCTGCCGGGTCGTCGAGTACGTCGCGTGTCTCCTGTCGCTGCCGTTCTCCGTCGAGATCTCGCGGCAGCATCTCGAGAAGATCGAGCGCGTCTACATGGACGTGCG
Source organism: Pimpla rufipes (assembly GCA_963932165.1). Taxonomy (NCBI): domain Eukaryota; kingdom Metazoa; phylum Arthropoda; class Insecta; order Hymenoptera; family Ichneumonidae; genus Pimpla; species Pimpla rufipes. The sequence goes on from OZ010636.1 coordinate 17,026,324, forward strand.
AGTCGTGCCGAATCTCGTTTACGCGATGAAACTGCTGATGACGGAGCGCGCGGTGGGCGCGGAAATCGCGGCGGCGGCGGCGGCGGTGGCTCAGCAAACGGCAGCCACGAGATCGGCGGCCGAGCTCTCGGCCGACGAGCTTCAGGCCCTCGAGTGCTCGATGCTCGTACTGTGCCGGCTCGTTCACGCGAGACAGCCGTTTCTCACGCAATTCTGCGACGCCGTCTACATCGTTAACGGGATCGCCGTACTTCAGCAGCTGCTCACGCTCGAGAAGCGGAAGGCTCGCGTCGTCGCCGATCTCGTGGCTATTCTCAACAATATATTGCGACTGCAACCGGAGAACGCCGAGCTGGTGGAGCGGGTCGTGCTGCGCGCGAAGACGCCCGGTGGGGCGGTGGACGCGCTCAGCAAACTCTTGACGCATCGGCAGAGCGTTCTCAGGGCGAGAACATGCACGTTGATCCGACTCCTCGGGAGATTTTGCTGTCGAGCGTTGCAGCGAGTTTGGGGCAAGCAGTTGAGAAATCTGGTGGAGCCGCTGATGCTCGACGACGACGAAGCCGTGAGAAACGTAGGGGAACAACGCAATTTTATATTTGTCGGGTCGCTTTTTGTCATTAGTAAATCGATCGTTTGGCTTCTGATTTCAGGCTGCAGAGGGCGCGACCAGCGAGCTCAAACAGTTGATGTACTACGAGCAGGAGAATCCGGGGGAATAGAAATCGTTGAGTCGCGCATCAAAATCGATTCGAGTGATTGACCGTCCACGTCGCCAGTTTGACTTAAGAATAACTTTTATTATTATTTTTTTGTGTTAACTTAATAACGTATTTACAATTAAGTAGTTGTGACTTTAAGCTCGTTTTTTTACGTTAATACAGAGTTTCTGCGGTGCCAAAGTGACGCAGTCAATTCATCACTTCGAGAATTCGTAAATGCCTGCTGCGCGTTCCAAGCGTTTCATTTCCTTTTTTGTGGGTAAGACGGGAAATCGTTGTTGCGATCGGAGGTGACTTAGTCAATCGAACAGCCAGTCCAACGAATCGACCAAGTTGGACTCGTTGCTGCCCTCGCTGGTTCCCTCGGGCTTCCTGTCGCCGCATTCCCCCTTGTACATAGCCTGCAGCTTCGTCACGTCTTTCTCGCTGAGCTCGACGCGTTGACCGATCACGGCGTCTTTTTCCTGCAAAATAGATAATCGTGCTCGGGTAAAAGACACGAAAAATCAGAGACGCTAGCTCAATACAACGGATCGTTAATCGATTCTAAACTCACCAATGGTTCGATGGTGCGTTCGCCGTTTTTCGAGAAGGCGAATCCGCTGTAGTGCATGACGCTTCCGTAGTCGTAGGAGACGCCGTAGTCGGTGATCTTGTTCTTGTCATATTTGTTGAAGTTACCCTCCTTGCCTGCAATTTTGATCGATTCGGTGATTACAGGAACCAGAAAAAAGCAGCAGATTCGAACGAAGCCGAATAAGCATAGTTTCTCGGCGTACCCGGTTGAATGTTGTCCCAATGAATCTTGACAAATTCGTCGCGATCCGCGGCGCTCTGCTGGTGATAGAAGCCCAACGCGTGCATCAACTCGTGAACGATCGTTCCGTGCTTCATGCATCCGGGATTCTGGAGATTCAGCACTTGTCCCTTGCCCGTTCGACCGACCGACGACCAGCAACCGGCCTCCGAGCCCTGAATCAGCACGTAGTCCTCGTCAGTCTCCTTGTAAGGACGGAATCGCAGACAAGTTCGCTGATGATACTCCTTGATGGCGGCTTTGATGCGGGCCATGTCCTCCTTGTCTACGAAAAATTCAGGGCAACGATAAAGAACGTCGAATTACCAAATCGTGCCTCGTCGTTCCATATCGAGCTCGCGTCGATATCGAAGTATATCACCTATTAATATGGCTTTATCGGTGGTATCGGCGTCGATCAAGATTTTCAGACAGATTTGTAAACGCGAACGATAAGATAGAAATCGTGGTCCAGTGACGAAAAAAAAGCGCGCTGTGTTATCGGACGATCGATTTATCGGATCGTAGATTGTTACTTACTACGACGCAATACGATTCACGATCGTCGGAAGAGTGAATTGCTGCAATTAGGCGATCGTGGAGACGATTGCGCGTGGGACTCACCGAAATCCTCTTCTTCGATGTAGATCGGCACAACGCCACCGGGCCAATGGGTCGTTTCGTCCAGCAGCCCGTTTCTCGCGATATCGCTGTTAGGGTAGATCATTATGTCTCCCTCGAAGAGACCGCTCATTTCCCACGGGTTTTCCTTGTCCTCGGGTTTCCATGATCCAACGCGTTGGGCTGTCGATAATATTTTGATTTGATAAAGATACAATTTTTCGACAAATTGGAAGTTATTGCGGTTTGTTAATTAAATTCGTACGATTCTTGCGAATTTAGTTTCTCTTAATAAATAAAATTAATTAAATAATTTACGGTAATTAGAATCGAATTAATTACACTTTTTATTGAACAATAATTCAAGATAGTTTAAAATAATTCCAAACAATTAAAAATAAGTCCAAATAATTCAATACATCAACATAATTCAAGATATTTGCAAAACTTTATCTCACCAACGACTTTAGCGTTGTAATCCTTGCCATAGGCGCCCTGACGAGCCTTCGGCGGGATGGGCAAACCGTGCGCTCCCCGATGACTTCTCGCAGGAAGTCCGACGGTGGCACCGACCACGAGAGCCGAGACGAGGAATACTTGAGCGGCGAACATTGCGAAGGAACCACGGCGAGTTTCTCGCATTGTCTGACATTCTATGATAGATACCAGGCATATTTATACCATCCCCAAGTTTACGTACACACGGAAATCCGTACCTGTGATTTGCCACCGGCTGAATTCCCCGCAGATAGAGAATCCGCGAGGCGCGACCGTTTATCTCGGCGCTGTGAACCCTCCCAGCGTGATTTGACAATAATCGTGGCGGACATAGATTAAAATTATCTGCATGTGGATCACCCGCTGTTTCCACATCGTCGAAATTCGTTGCTCGCAGAAGGCGGACGCTTCGGACGTGCCAATGCATATTTAAGTCAACGCACAAATCGCAGCCTTTCTTTCGTTGTTGCATTGCAAATTAATTCTAACGAACATAAAAACTGCTACAGTGATCGAGTTAATTTACCGGATTTTCATTATCTTTCGTTTCTGAATCAGCAAAAAATTCCTAATCCCACTCGAGGGTGAGTGACAAGGACTGATTGAAAAAAAAAAAAAAAAATTCATTGCAATTAATTCCAGAAACTTTGCATTTTTTCGCCTCCCTGTTTTTTAATTTTCAAAAGTAATTCTCGCAATTTAATTGTAAAGTTCTTCAAATTGTCATTCTAAAAAAAAAAAGTTTGTACATTTGAGCCAAAGAACGCTGCGCGGAATTGGGTCAAGACTTATGCATTCAAGGGAAGTCGCGGGCGCTGATACCGCGCGACGTAACCTTGTGGAATGCAAATTCGCCGTTTTATCTGCGAGAGCCCCGCAAGCTCACGAGTCACAAATTTTTATCCCCGCGCCAGTGAATCTCGCAGGAATATAAAATCACAACGATACAAAGCAAAAACGAAAAATGTCCGTGCCCTGAGACAACGACGAGGATCCGAAATTTCGCAAAAAAAAAAACAAAAAAAAGTGCAATCCCACCGAAATATAAAATAACGACAACAATAACACAAAACAAAATCGAAAAATTTCCGTGTCCGGAGACGACGATCTGCAATTTCGCAAAAAAAAAAAAAAAAAAAAATCTGCAATCTCGGTCATCGTCTCGACGATTGCGATTCAACGCTGAGGATACGCGAAGAGGATTTAATCTGTGCGCAATCATTCCGCACTTTCCAGTGGCACATCCCGTGCGCCACAAATACTAGCGCACACAAACGCAGCCACACAGAGAAGACGGGGATGGATCGACGGACGGAGAGCCAGATAATATACTGAATGGACTCGCGATCGCTATCGGCGATAAGATAAAACCGGAGCACAAGTCCGTTCCAATTATAATAAAGATTGATCGCGCGGGTAACGCGCGCGCCGCTTCGAAACGCGTATATACACAAGCACCGTGCGTTAATTAAAAGCAAAATATTGACACAGCGCGAGGCTGCGTGTAAAAAATTCAGAGAGGCAAATGAAAAAAGCCATCTTTTTTCTTCCTCCTTTTCGCCTGTGTAGAATGCAGAGGGAATTGCGAGCGGATGAGAGAGAGAGAGAGAGAGAAAGAGTGGGAGAACCGACGTCTCTCGACGGGTACGTAATCCGGGCGAGGAGGCAGAGCACGAGGAAGGCGCCAGGTCGCGATCGGCCTCCTCCTCGCCGTGCGTTTTCGGTGAGCCGTTTACGGCGAATGTGGGTCAGAGCGATTCGGTAGCCGCGCGACAGCCCGCGTATACTTAATGCCAGCACGTCCGACTCTTATCTCCGAATCGTATCGCGAGAGCGCACCGCGCGCACCGACTCTCGATGCTCCTTTTCGCCGCGCCCCGCTCCCGTCGCGCCTTCTCTCCTCTTTCTCGCGCGGCCCGCGCGCGAGACTCCCGGCCGCTTCTTTTGCCCACGACGCGCGCGTTGTTAAATAACCGCGGGGAGATGCAGCGTCGGAAGCGCCGACGGACTCGGTGGATGGCGGATTCTTCTTTCTCCGCCTTCGGTGGAACGCAGAGGAGAACGGGGCGTGACGGCACAGGGGGTGGTGTTGTTGAATTTTCGATCATTTGCATTCCAAACTCCACAACGACGAGCGGTAAATCTGAAAAAACGATTATGTTTAAGTTGCTGAAGATGCTGAAATAATTGATTTTGTGTAATAATCATTTGAAATTGTTGTCGATAATTTGGTAAAAATGTTAGTCGAATTCTTGCGTTTTTCCTTGCTAAGTTTCGTTTAGAATTTTCAAACCGACACTTTTTTGCCTCGTGTCATTGTTACGTAATTTGCTAGACACAACACCGGAAGATCATCAGACGGCTCTGTGGTTATCGGCTTTGTTGTTTCCGTCTGCGATTTCCGCTTTGAAAAAGACCGCAGAGGAGAACGGGGCGTCATGGCACGGCGTGTGTTATTGTATATTCGATTATTTATTATTGAACAAGCGAGAAATCTGAAAACATACATTAACCGTCGAGTATACTGATAGCATTGTTTTTGAATAATATTTTGAAACAGTAACTGGTAGATTGGTGAAAATATTAGTCAAGTTCACCGTTTTTTTTCGATACGAATCTTTTGATTATTCTTACTATCTTCTATTGAGAGTTTGGTAAATCCATTTTGCAATACCCGTGGAATGTTGGTAATTCCACATCCGAGACTCCGGCGCTAACTCAAGTCAGTGCGATGTCTATCAGCCGTTAACCGGGCCAAAGTGCAGCTGTTTGGCTCCAATTTCGTCACTGAGGCTCTCGTCAATCCGCTGAAACAAAAAAGACACGTATTTCAGTCGCGGTGAAATGTCCCGGGTTTGATCTGTACACACGCACGAAATCCCCTTATCGAAACACACCGGTAGATACCGGACGAAAGTGACACGCGAGCTCGATAAGAATCTCCTCTCGATTGATAAGCCCGGAGCGCCTCTAATTCCGTAAGAATTTTCTTTCCCACAAAGCTCAAGCGCGGAATATTCGATAAGCCTTCATCGCGATACGAGTAGCGAAATGATTTCTTCCCGGGTGTTTCGACACGTTGACTTATCGCGAAGCGACGCCGACCTTGCGGGTCTGGATATTCCTCGTTGTCTCCTGTATGCGAGAATATCCAGACCCTCCACATCCTCGTTCGATAAAGAAAATAGACCGAGGCCCCTTGCAGCCTCGCCTATTAGTACTACGATTTTTCTTTTACAATGGAAGCTAACGGAAGTTGCTGTTTGTTGCAGGAAATCCTCTCGGTATTCAATGGATTATCAGCTGCACCCGGCACCGTATAACGTAGGCTGCAACCAGTTTTCTCGGCGCGCGACGTCGCGCACGGAGGAGACAATCTACTTTATTCGCGAGTTCCTCTCGGTTGAGAGGTGAACGGGAGTTGCGAGCGACCGGGTCGAACGGCGAGACTACTTTCGAGGCTCTTTCTCTCATTCCGCCTCCCGTATCACGAGGAAGTGCCTACTTGCCCCTCGGTGCACGAGCACTCGATGCACAAAAGACCCCGAGAGTGCAACGCATAAATCAGTCCGAGGCTAACGCGGGTCATTGTGGAGTATCCTCGTCTACGATTTAGTGGGTCTTATCGTTTGATAGATGTCAGGCTAATGAACAAGATTTTTTCAAAAGAAAAGAAAAGGATTCGATTTTTTTGCGACTTGTTGGGATAGTTTTGGCCACCTGGCACGAGTGACCACAAGTTTTTTTGTTGCGTGGAAGTAAATCCACAATTTATTGGATCTTCATTGAATGAAGAGATATAACGTGCATAAAAGTATTTTTTTCCCGACTGCGCTGAAATGGCGTGTTTTCTCCCCTGAAAAGCGGGAGGAAAATAGTCGATTTCTGACTTCGAGCAGTGCGCATGCGCAGCGGGCAGAAATAGCGGCCAAAGCTCCCTAGGGCATCTTGCCCACTTTTTTTGACCCGCTCACAGTTCTCAGCGTGACCACCGCAGCGCTCGCAACGACTAAGAGAGACGCCATTAGGCAACGGGCGGGAAACGCTTAGACGTGTATGATTGAGCGACTGGAGGTTAAGTGTCATTAAAAAAATTGTTGTGTCTTCAGTGGGGGGGCTTCGCCCCCCCAACCCCCCACCGGGGCTTCGCCCCTGGACCCCACCAGGGGCTTCGCCCCTGGACCCCCTCCCCGGCCGCCCTCCGCCGCCGGTTCCCGCATTTCAGCTTAGTCGGAAAAAAAGTATCGTATGCTACGCGGGAGGGAGCGCCATTTTCACCTCGTGCTCGTGCTGCCCTCGCTCCGCTCGGGCAGCAAACCTCGCACTCGGTGAAAATAGCGCTCTTCCCTCCCTTGTAGCATAATGTACTATTTTTCTGGAGAAAAATTAATCGTTTCTGGAGAATATCGTCGGTTTCGATTTTTGCGATTTCCTTGGACGAAGTTTAGGGTTCGCTCGATCCATCAGTTAATTTCTCAAAGAAGTAAGCCTACGATTTTTCGATCCTCTGATTGGATATGTGACAGAGAAATATTTTCTCCGCATACAAATTATTAATAGGCAGAGACTTCGCGAGATAGAAATGACTCGATTTCGCTTGGCTGAAGTTCAGAGATCATTTTCTCAAACAAGCAAATCTACGGTTTCTGGTTCTTATCATTGAACGGATACGTGAATGAAAAATATTTTCCGAGAAAAATGGTTCTTCTTTGTGTGACAGGAGATAAAACCTAGTGGATCGAGCTAGCGGAAGGCAAAGGACGCGATTTTTATGGCTCTGGTCCCACGGGTGAAGTTTGTGGGGATCTCAGCTCAGAGTTCGTCCACGGTCGACCTCTCGAGGAAGTCAAATAGCCGCTTCCAGTAGCTTTGCGACCTGTGAACGTCACACCGGGATTTCGGACGTGTCAGGCGGAGCTGCCGCCGCTGCTGCTGCTGCTGCTGCTGCTGCGAGCAGCAGCAATAGAGCCGAGCGTTAGATAAATTAGGCTAACGTTTCGCCGTGACTGGCGCTACGTGGCCAAAAAATTTCAAAGGACCGAACGCGCGTTACGTTCGGCGTTGGCGTCGGTGGCGGTGGCGGCGGTGGCTGGTGATGCTCGACGCCGGTGCCGGGGCCAACGACCCTGCCGTTCCAGATTCGGTAGAATCTCCTCGTAGCCTAAATTCTAACCGGACTCACCGTCGGAGAGCATCGCGGAATAACCGTGGACGAGAGACTCGTTCCCTATTCTCGCGCTGACTATCAGACCTCCTGACGTATAACCCGAGCCGTAACGTGCTATTAGCCTATTACTATAGACATACACGACGTACGATCCTGCAGTCTAGCGATTAAAAACTCGAATTCCATCCTCTTCATCTTTTTTTCCTCGCTTGCCTCATCTTTTCTCGTGATTTATTTTTACGCCCGTGGATTCTGCGAAAGAGTCAAGAGAGGCGGCATTTTAGCCCGGGCAGTCTACATTCGCTGTAGGGAAAATGCCGGGAGACAGCAGCTTAATTGCGGGTAATTAGGTTCGTAATTGCTGGAGCGTACGTACGCGACGATCCTGCGGGGTCTGTCGATTGAAAAATCGAATTCCATCCTCCCGTCGCTTCCTTCGCTCGCTGTGTTTTTGGGTCGTGTCGTGTTCGCTCGTATTTTTGTGGCCCTGTCGCTGCGAGAGTCAGAAGAGGCGGAAGTAGCCCGGACTGTCCACATCCTACGGCAGGGAAAAGACTGACACCCAAGTTTTGGACTTAAGATTGAATTTAAATCTAAAATTCCTATCGCTTTCGCACTTAAGTACGAATATGAAATCAATTTTCAGATAGAGTACCGAGCATAGGGTAGAAGTACCGTTTTTGGCCACCTTTGGTCCAACTGTGGCCACCAAGTTGAAAAGGACTTTATTGTTTTGTAAGTAAGAAAAAAATTGGCTTGATAATCTTGCCAATTCTATGAATACTTTTGAAGTATCAGCGTTGTAATTCGGAAGAACAATTGTTTGAAATGTGAAGCACAGTGAAAATGGCAACAAACGGTACTTCTACCCTAAGACCAAAAGTCCGACCCAAAGCGACAGCGGCTTAATCAGGCTATTAGGTGTGCAATTATCGTGTATATAATATACATACACGAAGACCCTGCAGTGTTAGTCGATCAGAGACTCGAATTCCATCCTCTCCGTTTCTGACTCGCGTCATCTGTGTTTTTTTTCTTGCGCTCCCGTCGTTTTTGCGAGAATCAAAAGAGGCGGAAGTAGCCCGGGCAGCCTACATCGGCCGTAGGGAAAAGAGACGGCAGCCTCGGTCCACGTACGATATCCGCGGTGCCTGAGAGCCGGGGGCAGTAGGTGGCTGCTGCTCGCCGCCCGTTGCAAATCGGGAATGTAGATCCTATTGAATTTTTTGTGTTCCTCCGGCTCCCGTCGTCGCCCGTGGTCCGCATTCGTCGTTTTATTAATAGCGCGACGCGGGGGAGCATTAGACGTCGGCGAATGAGGGAAGGACTCGGCGGCCAGAGAGAGAGATAGATCTCGCTGCTTTACGGACACTCCGGTCGGGGTCCGGCGTTCCGTACGCCTTGAGGAACGACAGCACACTCGATCTTCCGCCGGTTGTACGGCCTACGGATAACTGTGCGAGCTCCGTTACTGTTTGTTGTCCTATCGCGAATGGCTCCGCCGTCTATTGTGGTCGAATTGGAGTAGAAAGTAACGCGCGAGGGATCGAGCTTCCTGAATTGCGGCATCTGAAACACGGGAAAGAGAAAAAAAGGCGGTTAATTCATTTCAATACTTCGTAATTCGTTCGATAAAAAATGATCAGATGATTCTAAGTATTTGATCCTCAAAAATAGTATATCGTTAATACACAATGTAAAAGTGTATCAATTTATATTGATTCACAATCAATTCGCTTTCATTTGCGTATCGCCTGTTTAGTGCGCATTCTGGAATCGGCTGATGTCACATGTCGGGCTAACGAGACGCGCGAAACTATTAAGGGATATTCTTGTTTGATTAATGATCGAAGCCAATTACTTCGAATTATCGGGCTGATATACAGAGGGTATTGAACCGGCATTCGAATGTGCGAATAGCGTAAAGGCAACGAGGTTGTTGAATAATAACAGTAATTCGATGCAATAATAATTAAATGCAGGAGGAAAAATAGCCAAGACGCGGGAGAAGAAAAAAAAAAATGTTGCGTCGTTCGGTAAATCCTGATTAAAGTTTTCCTGCTCCAAAGTCAATAAACCGATGGTTGTCCTTTCACGAGAGTCAGGCATTCGCTAGTAGTAACAGCCAGTGCTGTCTGCCCTGTACGTAAATACGTAGGTAGGGACTCTAGCACGTGCTGCAGTTGCACGTGTCGCGTTCGAGCGATCTTGTGGTATCTCCCCCCCCCCCTCTCCCTTCCCCCCCGCGCTCTCCCTTTCCCAGCACCCTCGATCGGCCGCTCACTCGGCGCAGCTCGGTGCATTCATTCGCAATCGCAAGACCGGAGCCAGCGCACACGCGTTTCTAACGCGAGAAAAGTTGAATGGATCGTGGAGTCCCAGCCAAACGTAATCGGTCGACGCGATAAGAGTTATCGCTCTTCAAATTCCCACGAGCTTCAAGCCTGATAAGGCGATGTACTACACTTGTCGTGAGGTGATTTAGGAAAAACCGACGTCGTCCCCTGGTCATTAAGTTCTCGAGTTCGTCGACATCCCGTTCGCATTCGCATTTCGTTTTTAGCCGCAGGCTCGACGCTTCTTTCGCGACCAACGAGTTAACATCTTAGCCGCGCGGATCGTCGATTGGACACGCGTTGTTCGTCATGAAATTCCTTTGGTTTACGTAATCTCTGTTTTTTGTTCGCTCGGAACTTCTGGTCTGTTCAAACAATAATGTGATTTTCAGTTCAATTATAACTTGATTTTGGGTTCGATTATAATTTGTATTTCGAGTTCAATTCGAATTTTAGTTTCAATTATAAATTGAATGATTCGTTTCAATTATAATTTATATATTTTAGGGACATTTATAATTTGCATTTTAAATTGAATCTCAGGTTAAATTTTAAGCTGAACATTGAACGAAAGTCGCGACTGAACATTTTCAAAGTATATTTTTCAATAAATTTCGCGAACAATTTTTTAGGACGAATCTTCGCGGGGACTACGAGAGCCTTCGGCCTCGAACCGCGAAACAAGCACAACAGCGGAATAAGCAGCGCGAGAACCGCGCGCGCTCTCGCGACGAACGTGGGTCGCCGCGTGTGCTCCTCGTCCGCGTTGCATCGAAACCCCGCGAGCTCCCCGCTCGCGAGGCGTCTCGCGAGGTGAAAATTGCGGGGGCGGGAGAAAGACGGATGGAGCAAACGAGGCTGGCGAAAGAGACGGAGAGGCCGCGGGACGGCGGCTAAGGGACTGAGAAGGGAGATGCGGCTCGTGTCGAGTATCGGCAGAAGCGAGCAGGGCGGAGGTGGCCAACAGCAGCAGCAGCAGCAGCAGCATCGGCAACACCAACAGCGAGGATATTTTTAGCAACATAACAGTTAACCTGCTTTATCCTGCTTTACGATCCTTGGTGCGCTTGTGGGCTTCGGTGCTTGTATAACTCTACACGGTACGCAGACCTTCTTTTCTCTCTTTCGTCGTCTTTCTCTCTCTCTCTCTCTCTTTCTCTCTCGGACCGCTTTAAACGTCGAATATCGATCGCCTGTTCGTGACGATTCGTCCGGTCGCTCGAGAATCTATCCGTTGGGCAATTTTTTTCCTTTTTCGGAACGAGCCAGTTGAGTTCGTTGAACTCGAAAAGGTCAAAATCCCTTTCATGAATATGAAAGTTTCAGTCGAAAGTCACAACATTCTAGTACAGTTGTTGGTGTACTCGCTTATGTAGGTACCACCGAGAGGCTGAAACAGAGAGAGAAGAGAAAAAAGGAATGTACTTTTTATTTAATTTTTCACCGCGACGAGAAAAGCAGAATCCCTTGAGTCGATTGGAAGGATTTTATACCTCGACTGTTTTAAGTTGCGGATGCAGAAGTGCAATAATCGAGGTGCATCTATTTTAATAACAGATGGTTTTATCTGTTATTCTGTTATTCTGCTATTCTGTTATCTGTTATTCTGTTATTCTGCGTCATCGAGTACCTACAAAATTGCAGACGAAGAACTATCGCTTTTTATTTCAACGAATATTTTTCATCCTTTCTGATGTGACCCAACTTCCCAAAATTCATGAAGCTAAAAATTGTGCTTTCTGCTCTCCTGTATTATTCCAGAAAATTACAGATATACTTACCCAGAAAAAAAGAGAAAGGAAAAGCCATGGATCTTCAGTATGACTATAACATTGAGGATAATCTTCTCGAATTGCTTTCAATTCCCGATACCAAATATTTGTCATGCTCGGTTTTTTAGGTGACTCCATCCCCTAAAGTTCATCAAGGCAAAAATTTCGCCCTCTTCTCCTGTCTATTTTTCCAGAAAAAGCCTCGGAGAAATATCTCAACCAAGAAAAACGAGGAAAAAGCCGTAATGTGTCTTCTGGTGTATCTCCGTATCTCTTTGGCGTGCAGATATTTCGAATCTCCGTTGAGGAGGCTCGAGGGAACTGCGCTCCGTTCTGTACGGCGAGGCGATTCTATCAGAAGTAGCGAGGAGCGCGAGTCGAGCTCCTCCTGGCTTCCCCTTCTCGTTGAACCACTGACCCACTGGGGCGGCCTCGCGGCTCGCACACTGGACCAGCTGCCGCGATGCGCAACGCTCGTGCTCTCGCGAGTCGTGTGTATACACGTTGCGCGCGCTCGCGCGCGCGCTGTCCACGTTGCTTGTCGAGTACAACCGACGCGACCGCTCAACGAGATGCTGTGTAGTATTTCGGTACTCCTGTATATATATCGCGCTGTTGCTGCTGTTGCTGTTGCTGCTGCTGCTGCTGCTGCTGCTGCTGCCGCGCTGGAGCCTCGAACCGACTCGGCAAACGGTCGTGAGGCGACATTCGTTCGCGGTTCATTGACCTCTTCCTTCTCTCGCTCTCGTTCTCCCTTCCCCGCGAGGCTGCCTCTCCCTCTCCTCTGTCCTTTTTCCTCGCGCTTTGACTCTCTGCAAAACTGGCGTGCAACGCACACAGACACACGAATCGCTACTCGCTGATTTGCGACGATCGCTGAAACGTTAATTCACAATCGCGTTAATAAGCGGTTAACAGTTGTGATGAATGTGAAGAAAAAGAAAAAAACGTAAACGTAAGCAGAAAATACTCGCAGGGGCGAAGAATTACTAGTTGTCACTCGATAATTCTCGGGCTTAACACAATTTCTGTCGATGGCAAAAAAAAAAAAAGAATTCAACGCGGATTTGGCATATCCTTTCGGCCAAAAAAAATGTAATGACGCACGATTTTTGAGTATCTGGCTTTCGTAAATTAATATTATGGCTTGTCTCGAAAATCACCTCGTTAGCTCCGATTGCATTGCATTTTCATTCAATTACCGTGATAAACAAAAAGGCTGGAATGACCATTTTCACAACTCCCCTAAGATTATTAACGATAGTTAAGTATTTCTAACGTAGAAAATATAAGTGTGGATCCAACAAATCCTTAAATTGATCTTAATCTCAATTGAGCGTCTCTCAAATTAATATGATCGTAATTTTCCCGTAGTTTCGAAGATCACCTTGTTGCCTCTAATTTGATTGAATTTTCATTAAATTACCCGGGGCGAATAAAAAGACTAGAATTGTCACTTCCATGTCACCCATGACGCCGTAAGATTATTCACCCAAGTTCAGTACTTCTAAGAAACAAAAAAAAGTGTCGATCTAACGAGTCCTTAAATCAATCTTAATCTCAGTTGAGCGTCTCTCAAATGAACACGATCGTAATTTTCCCCTAGTTTCGAAGATCACCTCGTTGCCTCTAATTTAATCGAATTTTCATCCAATTACCGCGGGCAAACAAAACGGCTAGAATTACGATTTTCACGACACCCGGCCGAAGAGTATACGGTACCCGCGGCTCAGCCTCGTAATCGACGGTAACCCGAAGCCTCTCTCTCTCTCCCCTCTCAGTGACGCATGCAACCCGATTAAACGAGATGCGGTTTGTAATGACTTGGCGAGCTTGATCATAGACTTGAGCTCGATTACAGAGTTTACGTCAGTGACTGGCAGAGAGCGCGGCGGCAGCGGCGGCGGCTCGCGTCAACGGCTTCGCCTTAAGGGGTTAAAGACTGTGATGATCAGCCACACAGTCGTGTAAAGTCAAACGTGCTCGCTCGCTCTGCTCCCTGCGTCATCGTCTCGACCAGTTTTCTAAATCCATCGCAGATCCTGATCCCAACGCTCGAGAGTCAATACAAATTTTTTTTTTCCTTTTTTATTCCCGCAGTCGCAGCTCGGAGTGGAAGGAAAAAATGGAAGAAATAATCTCGAGATAAACATACTCGATGCACTTTGCCGTGCGCCGCCGCTGCATATGCGTTCAGCGAGATCCTGGCACGTGGTGGTTTCGAAGACGCGAGCCGTTATATTCGGTGCGAGAGTACTCATAATAAGTATAATCCCGCGCGATTGCCTGCCCGTCGACGCTGTTGCTGCTGCTGATGCTGCTGCAGCCCTGCGCGCACCGCGACGCGTTGAGCTCTCCGCGCGCGACGCCGCCCGCTGCCGCTGCGTCTTTGGGCCAGGAGGACGGCTCTGTAAAAGAGAACACACGATTAAAGCTCGCGCGCCGCGTGTAGCACGTGAGGCACGTGCTCTTTCTTTCATTATGGGCGCGGGAGGTAAACGCGCTTAGCACGTGGCAATGCGCTCTTCCCCATCGTGCAAAAAGATCATGCGAAAAACCTGGCGCAGCGGCAAAACTTCACGTTTTTGTCGCGATAAAAATTTAAGCGAAAAAACAGAGTGATTTTTCTTCTCGGTGAAAGAATCGGTACACTTTTTTCAGCAATAACAAAAAATCGGGTTTAAATATCGTGGGTTATAAAAGACCTTGAAAGTCGTGCATTTTTGCTGAGTAAAAAAAACAACATTTATCGTCTTCTCCCCCTGCAATTATTTCCTCAGTTTACCGAGAATCTGCCCGAATCGATGTTCGCGATTTCTGAGAACTTTTTGCATACCGATGAGACCAGTTTGAGTCTCAGTCATCGGGAGATGAATAATTCTGCGTTGCAGGACAAAAAAGAACTATAATTCATCGATAAATAATGAGTTTTTAAACACACCAATATTACCAGGTCCTTAATCGAGGACCGCAATTTTTTTATTCCCGACTGCCCCGTTGTAGCAAAACGACGGGAGTTATGCGTTTCACGGTGATCAGCTGATTTGAGCGATTTCTGTGTGGCCAATGTTCTCGAAAAAGGTAAGAAATTACTTCACCAAATTTTGTATGTCTATGACTAGCGCCCAATGACTTTTTCCATAAATTAAAGTGATAAGTTGTTGATTTGCTTAGATAAATACATTTTGCAAATAGTGCAAATAGCCTGTTTAAATATATCGAAATATCTCAAGATGGCCGCCATTGACGCGTATTCTGTGACTCACTGCATAGCGCACATGACTGAGCGTTTGAATTACTTCAAGAAGGGCGAAATAATTTTTTTTTACAAAAATTTAAAAACGTGAAAAGGGTTTACCAATAAACAAATTGGGTATATAAAAATGATAAAATAATGAAGTAACTATGCGCATATCATAGTTGGGAGATTTTCACACCTAATGACGAAAAATATCTTCCGTCTATGATAAGCGCATAGTTATTTTATTATTTCACAATTTTCATTTACCCAATTTGTTTATTAGTAAAGCTTGTTTTTCAGTCGGGAGTTTTCTAAATTTTAGCAAAATTATATTTTTACTCTGCAAAAGAAGCCTTAATCATTCGGCTCTCCCCGTAATTCTCCCGCAAATATTGCAAATTTGCGGCAACCGAATTTTGACACGACGCCCGAGACCCGAGTCGTCGAGGACCGCGAGGAAGATTTTTATCGGGCCGGGGGTTCCGACACCAAAACTGGAGTAAAATTCCCAATAAGCGAGATCTCCCGGGGACTCGCGAGAGGCAACGTGGACACACGTAAACGCGGATATATATCGAGCACGTGTTCGAGGGGGCCGTTATCTAGCGGGCCCCGTGCGGCACGCCGAGGGAACGAGCAGCGAGCCGAGCGAGCCGAGCGAGCTTTGTGGAACGCCTCGATGACTGCCTTCTCCGGCGTTAAGGTCTCCCGGAGAGCGCGCGCCCGGTATGTCTACCGCTTTAGCAGCGGCAGCGCATACACAACGTGGGTTGGTGTGCGCGGCGCTGTAGCTCGCGCGCACGCACCTTCCCTCGGTCATGCACCTGTGAGAGTGAAAGTGTCCTGAGTCCCCCACCACCGGGCAGCTCACCACACTGAGAGCCTCCTGCGCGCGCTCTATACACATGTATATCCCGTCCACACGTACTGATCTTTTTATATATAGAGATATTTCTTTTTTTTTTTTTTTTTTCTGTAGCCTGGACCATCGTCCACATCCTCGGAACTCGAAGTTGACCACTTCGATCACTAATATTATGAACTATGAAGCTCGTAGTTGGACGAGCTGTACGCGAGTCTACAAGATCGAGACTCCCGGTGGGGCTCGTACGGGACTTCTAGTCTGGACTGGAATTATGCGCGACGGTGAATTTATTTCTGCCTCGAGCGTCATAAATGTATCAACCTTTTTTTCTTTTTTATTTGAGCAATGAAATGGGATTGAATTGTAAGATATTTGTTTTTTTGTGTCGGGAGGATTGACGCGGTTGTGATGTTTTACGCTCGAGGAAGTGGGCGAATTTCGAAATGGATTCCGGGCATCTTGGAACTTGATGATAATTTTTTTGTCCTGTGTCTCTGCATTTTGGGGCCTTCTGTCGGAGACTCAGTAACTCTGGTGACATAAACGCATTATTTTTTGCTTTTGTTGTTTCTTTTGTACTTGTGAAACAAAACATGATTGAATTTCATTGACGTTGATGTTTTACGCTCGCGGAGGAAGTGGTTGAGAACAAGAGAATTTTCGAACAACAGAATTCCGGGGGGAGGAGGGCGGAGGGGGACGGAATCTTCTCGGAACCCAGCGATAATTTTTCGCTCTGTATTTCCGGATTTTCGGGCCCTTCGTCGTAAACTCCGTGACTCCAATCTCTCGCTCTCTTCCGAGAAGCGAAAATTAGAAGTGAGAAGGCCGAGAAAAAGCGTGACAAAAAGGAGCCGAGTGCGCGAGAGGGCAAAGGCGAAATGCTCGAGGAACGGTATCGAGGCGCGCAGCACCGAAAGTCCCGAGCGGAGGAAAGAAGAGGAGAAAGAAGAAGAAAAAAAAAAGAAGAAGAAATAGTCGATGGGTTTCGCGGCTCGAAGAGAATACGAAGGCCCTGCGGGTCTCTGCGCTCTCTCGTTTCGTCTCACTAACGGCGGTTCGACGTTCCGCGTCTCGTACTTGTGTATATAATACCGAGCCGAGCGCGGTTATTTATGCCGTGACATAAATCCCTCGCGCTCTTCCTGAATATGTGTCTGGCGCGCTTCTCACCCGCGCGCTCGTTCGCTCGTCTCTCTCTCTCCCCCCCTGGAGAAAGGCCCATCGGGTCCAAAACAGTTTCGCGGTTCGAAACCTCGCGAGCGTCTCCTCTGACGAGTTTATAATTGCGACTGTGTTAGACCATAGAGAGACCGTTTGGCTCGATACGCACGCTCCGATCTCGGTGTGTGCAGCGCCGTAACCGCTCTTTTGCCGCGTCGTTACGCGAAGCATTTACGGGCTCTGCCTTCCGGCCATGACTTTCAACAATTCTGTAATCATGCTCGCGTGGCGCTTGAGAGCTTTAATGTCAATTTTTCTCGGGATGCAGAGCGAGCGGGAATGCGCAGCCTCTGGCTACTGGACTTGAGAGGCGAACCTTCGTGGATCGCGGTGTCGTAATCGTTCTATCGCTTTTGAACTTCGTTTCGATAATTTGAATCAAAGACAGCGATTAATTTGATTTTCTTGGCGCGAAAATGGATGACACGTCGTGTTTGTCACGTTTAAAAATGAAGCGTCAATGTTGGCTTTAAAAGACGTGTGAGTTTGAATATAAATATTAAAGCTGTAACCAGAGTTATGGCGCTGCCTTCTGGCCATGGCATTCAACTGCTCTATAATCACACTCTTAAGCCCTTAAGAGATTTAATGGCAATTTGTCTTCGGATGCATTCGGATGCGAGCGGGAATGCGCAGCCTCTGGCTACTCGACTTGAGAGGCGAACCATCGTGGATGGCAGCGTCGTAACCGTTCTATTGCTTTTGACCTTGTTTATTCGTGATTAATGGGATGTTAATTATTTCAATTGAAGCAGAAAAATCGGATATTCTTGTTTTTAAAATCTTTCTCATTTAAACAAAAGCTAAATAAACGTATTTACAAATCGCACTTCTCAGATTTTAAATAAAGATGGATTTCACAAAATATGTGAGTTTAAACATAAAAATGTTTAAGCTATATAACTAGAGTTACGACTCTGCCTTCTGGCCATGACTTTCAGCTGTTCTCTAATCATACTCTTAAGCACTTAAGAGCTTTAATGTCAATTTGTTTTCAGACACCGAGCGAGCGGGAATGCGCAGCCTCTGGCTACTGGACTTGAGTGGCGAACCCTCGTGAATAGCAGTGTCGTAACCGTCCTATTACTTTTGAACTTGTTTACTCGTTACCCGATTAATTTCATGTTAATTCTTTACTAAAACCAAATCAAATTTTCTCGGAACAAAAATGGTTCACTGAAAAATAGTTTTTCTCGGGTGTAAAGATGAAGTCATAGAAAATAAAATATATATATACATTTGAGCTAGAATATTTACTCATTGTGCCGACTCTATTTACACGACGACAAATCGAAAACATGAGAACCTCTGCGAAAAATACGTCGTCCCGGGGGCCGAGCCGACCAGGAGCCGGTTGACATCCGCGCGCCGCGTCTCTAACCTTTGCCGTTTCTTCGTTAATTATCATAAATTCGCATTAGAAATTTCGTTGACGGATAACGCGACGAGTGACGAACGCTCGAGCGCTGCTCGCGCGAGTGAGAGAGACGCGAGAGCCAGAAGCGTCCGAGGGGGCCGGGAAAGCTTCGACTTTCGAGTACGTCGACCCCGCGAGGCGACCTCCCGCCCCGGGGAGCACCGAAGCATCCATACATACCGCAGCAATCGGCCAAACGCCGATGCCTAGTCCGCCGTATTCGCGCGATCCTTTCTACCGTGCGTTGGCGCCTTTCTGATCTTTGGTCCAGGTCAGCCAGAAAATCCTGGTGTCCGGCTGCCGATCCCGTCGAGAACGAAGACCTGACGGAAGAGGAATTGGTGAAAAAAATCGATGGAAATTGACGAAAATCGCTGACGGGAGGAAATGATCGATTGGTACAAGCGATTTGCATGCTCGAATGCGCTGTGGGCGATTAATTTTCTTGTGCCTACTAATTAATCGGTTGCGCCAACAAATTAGTCGATGCGCCGACCAATTAGTCTGCAATCGACTCGTTTGTCAGCGCAACCGATTATTCCGATGACTCCGTCCGAACGGCTTAAAAAAAACCACGGATCCCTCGAAAAAATGATTCGGACGAAGCCGACTGAATTTAATCAGCGCGAACTAAATACAGTTGTCGGTTTCTGTGTTTCCTTCTCGTCAAGCGGGAAACCGTAATCCATGACGAGACATAATGGAACTTACCGTCCGCAGCCTCTCGAGGATGCCCGAAGAAAGCGGGTGTAGTCGTGGTTCTCCAAAAATTCCATGCAGTTCGATAACAACATCGCGATTTGGGTCGACGACTCTTGATTCGGCTCAGACGTATAAATAGTCTGTCACGTCAGAGAGCGTCGATCCGCGTCCTCCCCTCCCGGCGCCTCTCCTGCAATCAGAGAAATCGCCGTAAGACCGGTGACTATTAAAGTCACAACTTGCAATCGATAATCCGTGCAATCATTTTTTATAATGTATAATAATAAAAAACTACGCGTCCTCCTCTCCCGACACCGTCTGCAATCGGGGAATCACTGCAAGACCGATAACTATTAAAGAGACAACTTACGATCATTAGACCGTGCAATAAATTTTTATAATTTACATGAATAAAAAACCGCAATTCCTCCTCTTCCAGCGTCTATACTGCAATCAAAGAAATCGCCGAGCGACTAAGAACTATTAAAGTCCCAACTTAAAGTCGTTAACATACAAGAGTTTGTTGTAATTCGGAATCATAAAAAGTACATGAAGTGCGACGTGCATTCCACAAGAAATGCAAACTATTAATAGAAATTTTTCCAAAGCAAACGGTACAAATATTTTGCACAACTATTGTGTACTGTTTGCAATTCATTCACAATAAAACTTGCACCGAGAAAAATCTTTGGGCAATATGGGTCAAAGGAACTCGTCAATTTTTTGTCTGCCTCTCAATGCTTCATACACGACGAAAAACGCCGTTTTTTTCTTTGTCCGGTGTTTGGCAATATCTCCAATTTGAGCGTTGATGCTTTCGCGACGCTCCGGTATTTCTTCACGGTCGATTTCACCGGTCTCCGGTGGCCGGGACCGATGCGACGGTCCCGCTCTCGTCGTCTCTCCTGGCTGCTTTTTGGCGCCAGACGCGATCGCGACCAACCGCGAGCGATTCCCTCTCGCGCTTCCGAAGAGCAACGGCAATTAGGGGGATGGATGGAGGGGGGCCGGGGGGAGGGAGAGGGGGGCAAAACCAAACAGGGGGGCTAGGCGCTTCGGTGCGAAGAAAGTTTCTTTCTCGATGCTCAAGCTGCGAGGAGGAGGAGCGAGCGACGCTAAAAGGATATCGCGAATATCACCTTTGATCGGAGCTCTCGATGTTCACCCCGTATACAGGTGGCGATCGTGTTATATACACACGGCGAACCGGCGAGTTCAACGACCGTGCGATCCATATAGACGTCAACGTTTAAATCCATGCATGGCTTTGCTAATGGTATATATTATCGTCCCTCGCGTCTTGATAATTAATATGAGAAACTTGGAGTGACATACTACCGCTGATAATGTCAAGCGTAGCGTCATAGCGTGACGCTAGTTGCGATGCAAAAGTTGCGCACTTGCGTAATCGGCCGCGGTGTCTTTGGGGCACCGGGACGAAAATAGACCCGAAGACGCGAAGAAAAGCGCTGGAAAATTGACCTCGCAGTATTTTTTTTTTCTTCGTTTCACTTAGAGACACAAAAATGAAAGATTTTTGTGAGATGCATATTTTTTCTGATTGTCGGCACAAATAATTTGTGTTTGGCAATTCAGCTGTTTTTAGTGTTGTAAGAAGATGATGAATAAGTTGGATCAATCAATCGGACCAACATTTTTGTTGAGCTCAAGAACATTTTGTTTTACTGAACCAAACGACTGTGTCAAAAATCGAATTTCCCTGTTAAATAAACATTCATTTGACAGGTCAGGAGGTTTACTTCAATCAGTATCTTCTCTATCCACAAATTTTCTCTCAGTTTCCAAATATCTGAAACCCACCCAAAAAATCTAGTATTCTGCTAAAACAAATAACAGTAAAAAAAAGTCACAACTTCCCCACTAACTATTGACTTTGCGACCCATATTTACTTCAACCAAATACGTTTTTCTCTTTACAAATTGTATAACTATTTCCAACAACCTCAAACCATAAAAAAGTATAACAGTTACCGTCTCTTTTTTCACTCGAGTTACCATCGAATCCCGAAGCCGACGGGTTTCGGGCAGTAGTACAACGCCCGACTTTACAATTTCACATAATCCCAACGTGTAATACGTGCGTGTGTATTTACACTATATCTATACATCCACAGTATCGTCATACGTTGGAGTGCTGGGCAGTAGGCGAGCAGGTCGCTCGGGTTCGATGACCCGTCGTCACGAATCCGCTCGACAGTGCTTTACGCATATACACGAACGTAACTAACATACGTAAACGTGTGCACAATTTGCACTTGGTGCGAGCGCGCGCGCCGCTCAAACGGGGTACATAATACAAATAAGCGCCCGATACTCGATATACACATCGGCCGCTCGCGGACGCAACAGCGAGTCGCGCGGCTTAGCGGGCGGTGCGAGAGCGGAATAAAGAAATTCTTCTTCCTTCTCTCTCTATCACCGCGAGGCTAAGTACGAGGCGCGAGCAGCGCGGAGCGAGAGCTTCTAAAAGCCGGCCTCGGGGACTGGGTTACGGTGGTGAAGCGCCGCGCGCGCGAGGAAGGAGCGAGACGCGAGCCGAGAATCTTACGGTGGTTCGGTGGGGTAGGCCCGGGTCGACTCTCTAAAACTCCGGCTCGGGCTCGACGAGAGTCGCTGTACGCAACGCGCTGACCTCCCGCCTCCTCCTTACGATATTGTAAATCGTAAGGAGGAAACATTCTCTACGTCAATTCGGTCACTATTTTTTTTTCGACCCCTCAGATGTATCTCGGGTTTTTGGAAGGTAGATTTTGTGTAGTGAGAAAATGTAGGATGAATATATTTTTAACATAAATTCCTATGTATGAAAACATTTTGTTCATTCTTTTTCTGGACCCTCAGATATTTCTCAATTTTTTGGAAAAAATGTCGCGTGAAATATGAGATCCATATTTCTGACTTAAGCGAAAACGGTTTCAATATTTCTCTATTATTTCAGTCACTCTTTGGCCCTCATGTGTACCACAACATTTTATACAGAGGATTTTTTCAGTGAGATGTTATTATTCCATTGAAAAAAATCATGAGAAAAATCGGGTCGTTTTCACGACGCGAAAAAAGTCGTGTCGTTTACACGACACGATTTTTCTTGTGACCAGAAACTTTTTCAATGTTTTCCTGTTACTTCGGTTACTTCTTTACCCCTATGTGTATCGCAACTTTTTCGAAGTAAGATTTTGCAGTGAATAAATATAAGACGAACATTTTTTTTCCCGCGATCAGAAACGGTTCCGGTCATCGAGCTCGCCAGACCCTCTCGATCGTGTCGGTCTCTTAATTCATCCCGCCGAGCGCGAATATGTGGCCCAACACGGAACCGGCGTCATAGTTCGCGGGGGGCCAACGAACTCTCGCAGCGACTCTCGAATGTCTCCGCGCACATGCAAATAAACACGGCAACTTTCAAAGCTGAACGGAATCACAATAAGACATTTGGACGTTTTGGTTGCGGAGAAATAAAAAACAGACATTTAAATAAAAAGAAACCTGTGAGACTGCGTCTAAACGGCGGCGCCTCGACATCCACCGGCGCATTGAACTCTGGACGCCGCGGCTTCTGTGTATCCCCCGCGAGCGGTGGAGACGATAAAATAGAACGGAATGCGCGGCAAGGGTCCGCCGGGAGAGTATCTTATCGCCGTCGGGAGAGGCTCCGCTCCGTCCGCGAGTACGAGGAACGCGGCCGGCTTCTTGATCCTCGAGGGCCAGCTCAACATTCGCGCTAAACGTCAGTTTAGCGGGAGGATCGTCTTTCGTCGCTTATCGCTTCGGAGTGCGTTGTCCTCTGTCTGTGGCTGCTGGCCAAGCTCTGCAAGTGTCAGCTCAATTATTTTTCAAATTTCTTCGGTAATATAGTGATCAGTATCCCCGTCTATCTTATTTGACTAATAAAAATCTTCACAATAAAAGTAACACGTCATTTCAAATACAAATGTACCAAAAAATATCCCGTCAACAGTGCAAATTGGCGAAAAAAATGGTAAAATAAAATACATTTTTTCAGTATCTTTTTCCCCGCGAGTTATATCAATTTTGGCGATGAGTCAGGTCGCATCGTAATAGTTACAAAGAAATTTAAGTGGATTTCGTCGAAGTCTTGAATTCGGCGTATATCCCGAAAATATATGCGAATACTATGTACTAGTGTCATATAATGACGGGAGCCGCGAAAATAGCGTGCATATATCGAAACGAAATTAGCATAAGAGGAGAAAGTCGCGAGCGCGGTCGTCGTCCCCTCGGTCGCTCCTTGCTGTCAGCGACAGCACCGGCTTTATATTATATACATTATTATCATTATTATCGTCATTATCATTATTATTGTGTATAATATATACAGTTGGTAACTGGCCGAGAGCGACGGGTCGCACACTGGGTAGCGTCATCACCAAATTTGCCAATTTAATTGCGACACGGTAGCGTGGATCATCGCGGCTTCGTGATCCGCGCGTCTCTCGCAATCGCGGGCGCCTATCTCGCCGGCTATTTATAATACCGACTCGGTAATTAATTACCAATGTGTTCTATCGGGCCGGTTGCCTCGCCTGTGTCTGTCCGAAAGTAAATGATTTGAATAAAATCACATGTATTTGGGTGTCGGCTCGAGAGGCGATAAATTTCTATCGGGTGGATATTAAGGAGGTTGCGCGCGGCACTTCGAACTGCGTCCGCACGACGAAATTCTGTCGGCGAATTGATAAAATTTGTCGTTACTGGACCGGCCACTGTCGAATTGAATTTGAATATATTTATTGTGATCAAATTAATTTTCTGGGGTATTGAAGAGGCTGAAATGCTTCGAACTCGCCGTATTCACTCGCCGAAATACTATCCCCAAATTGATTAAATGATTGTTAAACTAGCTACTCCTTCGAATAGGATTTGAATATATTTGTGTCGCCTTTAAATTAATTTGTAGGATATTAAAGAGGTTGAAACGCTTCGAACTGTATCCACTCGCCCGAACGCAGTCTCCAAATTGATGAAATGATCGTTACTAGACCGATTAGTATTAACTGAAACGCGAATAAATTTGTGTTGCGATAAATCAATGTACCGAATTAATGTACAGAACATTAAAGAGATTGGACCGCCTCGAATTGTATCCAATCTCGGCAAGGCTGTCCCGAAATTAGCAAAACTATCGTTATTATTAGACCCACCAAACAAAATGCTGATACGTTGCGATCATTTGTACAATTCGTGCCGCAAGAAATAACGAATACGGTTTTTCCCCGCCGCATCGCGGCGAGCTTGTACCCCAGATGTATAGGTATATTCGCAGCGCAGATAGTAGGCGAGTGCGGCGTTCGTGATCAGCGAGATAAATGCAGGGAGTGCACGAGCACTCGCGGCCGCAAGTATTACAGTGCACACGTCGAGGAAACGTGCTCGTATTTGTATACGGATAATCGTATGCAAGTGATTGCTAGAACGAGCATACTATATACATGAGCACGTGTATATATATATATATATCTCTGTATATATATATATATATAAAAGAGGGGGCCGAGGGGGATCGCGAGGTCGTTGAACCGCGAAGCGAGACAAATGTCGCGATCAGCTGCGTTCGGCGATGCGAGGTGGAAGATCGATGCGGTGATATTTGCGCGCGACGACCCAATTTTCACCTACGTACCGCATGCAGATGTCGTGCATTCGGTCAGCGTGGCACAAAACCGTCGCCGAAATCCGACCAAGTCCGCGGGCCCCGCCTATGTACGAGCGAAACGCGATGGCGTGCAACGCGCACGAAAGTTCGCGTTTTTCTTTCGTCTCTTTTTTTTCTCTTCTTTTTTCACGCGCACCCAAGAATTCGAAAAGTAAGAGATTCCATAGCTCTCCTCGCACTTAGAGATCGCGCTCGCGCGGGCGCGCGCGGGTCGACGAACCTCCGCGCGCTCGCGCGCGTCTTGGCTCCGAGTTACCGATTCGATAGTAGCAGCGAGCGCGGACGGCCGATGAGGAAAAAAAAAAGGTTTGTAAAACCGTAATTTGCCGGTTGCCTGCCGGGTACCGTCTCTACGACGACCCGTTTTAAATTCTCTCGTCGATGAGAATGTGGGTCGTCTTTCTCTCTCCCACCCCTCGTCCTTTCTCTCTCTCTCTCGCTCTCTCTCTTTCTTTCTCTCGGAGTGCGTTGTGTAGTTACGTTCTCGCACCTCTTCGGTACTCTCGTTGTTTCGTGTTGCCAGTGGAGTAACAGTAATTTCGTGTAATCAACCGGTTCCATTGACATTTTTTTTCTGGTATCTGCAATTCGAAAGTTTAGATTATATTTAGATGACAATGCGAAACGCAAAATAACAAAAAAAGTTCGCGTTATGTTATGTGGCGACAATTACACAATTAGTTTGTAAATGGCCGATATTTCTGCCATTTAAATGCTATGCAATTGATGTCTCTCTCTCGTTTCGGGATCGACAAATTAGCATATTAGACGGCAGTTAAAATGTCTCGTGCGCGGCGACGGATCGCGCTATCGTGTCCGCCGTATAAGTGTTGTGATAGCAGATAGCGGGAGTACTCTCGTTACCAGTGAATTAACGGTAATTTGATGTAATGAACCGTTTGCAGTGCGGAGACTTTCTTTTTTAATTTACAGCTGTTCTTCAGAATTTTCATTCACATCTATAAACAAGAAATGAACAGAAAAACATATTACTTTTTTTTAAATTAATCGAAATTCGTATTTGTAAACAAAACATGCAACGAATTTTAAATACAAATTTTTCAATATACAGTTTTCAATTTCTGTTTAATTAATCAGAATAGACTCATACGAAAATAAAAAATAAAATGTAAACAGAAAAAACAGTAATTTCACGCAATATTATACAGCTACGATAAAATACGATAAAACAATGAATTTGTATGTGTCAAATGCTTCTGCCATTAGCATGCAACACAGTTGACGCCTCCCTCGTTCAGGATCCTCAAATTAGCATATTAGACTGCACAGCGAAGATTTTTCGTGCGCGATGAAGGCTCTCGCGCTTTCGTGTCTACCGTATAAGTGTTATGATATAGCAGATAGCAGGAGTTCCTGCGCGGCGAGTGGGACCAATCGGACGACTAGACGCCGTCTAGTCGTCCGGGAGCTATCGGCGAGCGTGTATCACACGTTGCGGCCGGAGCGATCCACGACTCCTCGGGGGCCGCGCGCAAAGCTCGGCGCATTCACGGAGCGACTAGAGGATCGAGCGTTCCGCTTCGGCAAACACAAGGGAAGCCGATCTGAACGATAGTACCGGGCTCCGCGAAACTGGGTTATCAGAACGCAGCTCGCCTTGGACCGGTTACACTTGATCCTCCTCCGCCTTCGGCTCCGCTTCTTTTTTTTCCTCATTTATTTCTTATTTTTTATTCTCTCGCATTTCTCGTCGCCGCTGCAGCTACCACCCACTGATGGCTTCGCCGCTGGCGCGCGTGGATCCCTCGAAAAATCGTGCAATTCAAGCTCGATGGCTCCAAGAATGGTCCTTTCTAATTCCCTCGTTTACTCGCAATTTACGTGAATTCAATTTCAACTCTGGTAATTGTGATCCGATAATTCGCCAACTTTTCACAATTTCGTGATCATTATGATTATCCAGCTAATAATCTTAATTTAGTGCTTACAAAAAATCAATCTATTCTTCGCATTTGTATTCGTAACGAAAATTCGCTCTCACGACAATTTTTCGATTCGGCTAATTATTACAGCCTATAATTACTGTCAAATACTTGCGAAAAAATCATTTTTCATCCAAATAAAATTCGCTCCAAGGATAAAATCTCAGCCTCACGCTCGAAAAATTCCGAGGGTGAACGCGCCTAATCCCGAACAGGACATTTACAAACTGTAACGAAAAAATCGTGAAAGTGTCGGTGACGACGAAGAGGCGAAGACGACGAGGGTATAAAGGACGAGAGTGGTCATTCCGGGGCGAGTTTCGAGGATGCAGTTTCGATATCCCCGGACGATATACCTTTTCCATAAATAGAGAGACCCTATTTATAACCCGGGAGTTGAATGTCGTTGGAACGTCGTCGTCGTCGCCGGGTATTTCGTTGGTGGAGTTTCGTGCGATACCCGAGCGACGACGTTCGAGTTGGCCTGCACGCGGGACGTGCGAGCCCGAGAGATCGAGGGTCGGTGACTGGGTGCACTCGCCCCGTCGCCGCGCCTTGGCCTCTCTATACTCCTCCACCTTGCAAGGACACGAGCTCGCTCGTTCGCTCGCGCGCGCCACGGAGACTTCCACAGCGACGCGCGAGGAACCCCGACTCCCCCGTAACGTACGAGCGACGAAGAAGGGCCTTTTCCGCAGTGGGAGAGCGACGGAGAAAGGACGAGGGAGAAGGAGAGGGAAAGAGTGCGTGAGGTCCTTGAACCCCTCTCCACCGGCGGCGGCAGCTGTAACTATGTCGGACCGTGCATTCTTTCGACTTTCCTATATATCGATGCCTAGAGGATTCTCGAATGCACAAATACAGGGGGGATATTCGTTCGTTGCTTTTTTTTTGGTTTTGTATTAGTTGGTCCCGGAAAATTGTCAGTCGGTATTCATTTGCGGGGGGGGGGGGGGGGGGGGGGGGAGGGGGGAGTCAGGGGTGCGAAATTTCCGAGTACGTGAGAATTTCTTTTTGTGTAATGAATGCCGGAGGATTTAAAAAGAATGCCGGAGTAGGGGGAAGATATTTCGTTACTTTTTTCGTGCAAATTTGTTCAAAGAAAAAAAGAGTAAAGGGTTAAAAATCCTGTATAGATGAGAATCTTGTTTATGTTCCGATAAATGCTAGAGGTTTCTCGAATCTGTCTCAAAATTTCGAGCAGACATTTTGTTCCTCTTGTCATAGTCCGTATTATTTCCAAGGAATTGTTAGTTAGAAGTAAGTTGATACAGAAAAAAAATAGTGAGTAAAAATTTCCGACCATGAGGATATTACACTAACGATTGCTTTTTCGGTGGTGAAAATAAATTCTCGAGTGACCTTAATTTTTCGTCAGTACAGGTATTTTTACATGAGATTTGCAATCATTTTTTACGAGGAAAAAAATTAAGGATATCGTTCGGCACGTCAGTCTTGGCGATATCGCCGGGGAAATTCAGTTCAGTGACTCTCAAACTCTCGAGTCCGCGCGCGCAAGGACAGCAGTTGATGCAGCTTGCCCTTGTAATCCTTTCGAATAATATGTATATCTCGGCGTGGGAATGCGCCACGGAGATCGGGCGCGCTGAGCTGACGTTTTTTTAAGTGCATCCTTGAACCCCATATCCAGTCGTGTTGCAATATATAATTATTATCGAGAAAAATCTATAACCCACCTACTCGACGAATTCACAATGGCCAGTGGCGACCTCTATACTCGTAAACGTCCTAAAAATGACTATATAAAAAAATATAAAACATATTTTCGTCTAGTCTAGAAAATCCCTTGGAAAAGAAAAATGATTCTCCCCAGTCGTTTATTCCCGAACATCGTTCTCCCCCTAACAGTAAACAGAAATCATCCCCTCAATTCGTCAAATCACCAATTGCATTTGGCACTAAACAGCCGACAAAATAGATGATCCCCGGTGGGGCAAAAAGATCGAGAAAGATCCCAGGAAGATGAAGAGAAAAGGGCAGGAAGAGCCTCGCGAGATACGTGGGCGAGTGCGGCCGAGCGTCACACGGGCGCGCGCGCGCGAGCGTGAATAAGGAACTCTCCGGAGGGTAGTGGCCCCTCGGCTCGAGTGGAAGCCTTTCACGGGGGTCGCGCGTGACTCTCCCGCGTGCAGGTTTACGCCCGGCGCGCATACCTGCCGCAACGCGCTCCGAGCTCCCCCGGTGCATAATATATCCCCCCGCGCGCGCACACACGCTTAACGCGCGCGCGCTCGCGCCGTGATGTAGTGGTGGAGTAAAAGGCAAAAGATATATCTCGATCGCGGTGGAAAGTTTGTCGATCCTCGCGCGAGCCGCGGCTCAGCGGCCTCAGCTGCGTTCCGCACGCAGAGGGGGAGGAAACCGGAGGGAAGCGGCCCCGGGAGTAGGAGTAGAAGAAGAAGAAAAGCGTCGTCGTCGTCGTCGCGGCGGTGGTCGGGGAGTCCGGTGAAGCACCCGAAGGTAGGACCTCAACCTTGATAACTGGATCCAGCCAATGACCCCGGTCGTTCGTTGCCCGCGCTCTCTGTCGCTCGTCAGCTCGCGCTCGCCGAGGCTCCCCGATGTAGGTCCGACGAGAAAATAACGAGTTGTCCGTGAGGGCGGTTCCTGTGTCATCGCTCCGGACGGTCATCTGTTTCCCCGCGAAACGACATTCTGACAGTTCGCTCGACCGCGAGGCTCCGGCGACGCGCTCATTTTTACGCCAAATCGGCGCGTCTCAGCGCTAATTTTAGATGGAAACTTGTTCCGCTATACTCATTCCTTAAGATTGTAATTATTGAATAATTTGTTTTTTTATTATTTAAAGCGCGTTATTTGAATGATAATAACCAAAATTATTAATAGCTTTGGTTCGCTTATGCAAGGTTCATTCCGCCCGATCTGGGCCACTTTTTGTTCGAAGGCTAGCCCGAGGATCGTTTTAATTTCGAAACCGGGACCCGAAAGCGTAAAAAAAGGATTCTCGAGATGCCGTTTTCGTGATACTTTTTGTCCTCGTTTTTGCCTCCGCGGTCTCAAAATGAAATGGATCCGCAAATTAACCTTTGGCCAAAAGGCAGCCCGGACGATGCAGCCCGCGAGGAATTCGCGATATTAAATAAAAACGATAAATAACAAAACGGCAACCTCCGTCCGAAGGTATAGTGAAGGGCGTGCCCGTTTCCGTCCCCGAAGTGACACGTTTCGCAATTTCAAGTGAAAGGGACGATCCGGGAGGCTGTAATTCATCAGTCTCAGGTAGCCGAAGGGTGTCCAATGCCGCGGGCGGCACGTCGCTCCCTACCTAATATTAACGTGAATAATATCAAAAACTAAAGTATCCCCCTCTGCATATCCCTTGGACGCTCAACTTTCGAGAGAGAGAGAGAGAAAAAAATTGCCGCACACAGAACCACAAAGTTTCGAAGCTCGGTTGCCGCGAAGCGACGGGACTCTCGAGTTGCATGTAAAGGTACACGCACACCTCGCGCGGCTTCAAGCGAAACGCGAGAGGAGGGGAGAGAGCGAGAAGAGCAGAAGAAAAAAAAAGAAAGCCAACGAGACAGAAGGTGAGCGCAGATCATTGCGAAGGAGAGAAAGAGCGGTGGCTCGAACGACGGTTGTGCACCCCGACGCGATGCGTCCACAGAGTTCATTATTCCCTGGGACGCCCTCGAAACAAAAAAGGCCACCTCCGCCGCCGCCGCCGCCGCCGCCGCCGCCGCCGAGAGCCGAGCAGCGCGAACCGGGGCCAGTGGCAGAGAGCGCGGCGCAAGTGGAAAGAATGCGTTTCATCGAACCCGGAGTAGTCGTCCTTAGATCGAAAGCAAAAATAATTTCATTACCCCGGTCTCCGCCAGGCTCGGATCTAGCCGCGCGCGAAACTCAGTCTCGGACTCCGTCGTCGCCCTCCCGACGGTTGACCGACCGATCTTTTTTACGTCGCGTCTTTCAGAATCGAAATTTGTTACTTCTTCGTTTTTTAGGAAAATAATTGGCGGGTCAAGCTTTCATTCGCGCGAGGCGGTGAAGCTTCGTTTGAAACGAAAAAGCTGCCACGGTTTCGAGACAGCTCGATGCTTCCAGCCCTGAGACCGGCGAGTACATACCGTACGGAGAGGAGGGAGCCCCATGAACCGGGGCTCACGGTATGCGCCTCGGGTCCATTCCCCCTGCGTTCAATGCTCGCGGCGATAACATCCACGCAGACGGCTGATAATGACGGGAAATATAAGCTTGACTTCCTGTCTGATAGGCCGCGAGAACCGCCACTGTGCGCGGGGGGCGTTTACTTCCGAATCGGTGGAGATGCACTTGCCATTTTTGTTTCAGCTTTTTTTTCATCTGGAATTTGTCGTTGCGCGTTCAAAGGCGTGGTTGCGCCTTTTTTGACGACACAAAAACTTAAAAAAAAAAAAAAGAAAGAATATCGCAAAATTAAGATCTTGTGAAGACCTCGCGGATCGTCTCAATTTTTGGCGTCCCAGTTTCGGCTCGACGCCCATATTTCGCTAACCCAAAAAATGGTCAAGACGCGGAACATTTATTATGTCCCGTTTTATTTATTATTTAAATATCAGGTCAGTAAATTACAGGACCATAAATGCTCATAAATCCAGGATCCCCGTGGCAAAAATTGGGGTTCCATCCGACTGCTCCATATTCGAAAGGTCAACCGTGATGAACTGGAGTTTTGCACAACGAGGGGGAATTAATTTACCGGATCGAAGCTGCCGCCTCTCGGGAGAGAAATCCGAAGGTCAGGTTCATTCTCGAAGCTGCGTGGAATCGCGAAGTTCGTGCGCGGATCTTTGCGAGCGACACGCGCGGGGTTGGTACACCCTGGCACCGATCTCGTCGCGGTCGCGAAGTATCCACGCGAGATGCACGCGCGAGGGAAAGAGACGCGGCGAAACGTATTCTCAGTGCATTCCCCCCGCGTTCAACGCTCGCGAGGGTATCTAGATGCTCGGCTGCTCCGTGTCTGCTGCCCCATTCGGACACTCGCCGCGGGGTACGTGAATATTGGTACGACGTTCGCACGACTGACTCACATTACCCGTGTTGGTAACGACAAACGACTGACTCTAAGTCATCGCGTTATTCTTTTTCTATCTTCTATATATTTTGGAAAGTTGTTTGTTTGTTTGTCTGTCTCAACCCTCTTAATTTAAGTCTGCCCTAACTAACAAAGACTTTCCCTCGTTAATTCAAGTCTGTTCAAAAATTAGAAATTTGTATTTATTTTTATTTCGCGTTAGATTCATTAACAATCCAATTGTAATTCGAGAATTTTGCGAGCGCGCGAGCCAATACAACCTGCTGGTAACATATATTATAGAAAGTTATCTGTTTGCCTGCACCACCACCCTTAATTCTAGTGTTTTCGACATAATAAAGCCTTACCGCTCTTGATTCAAGTCCGGCCCGAATGACAATAAAACTAATAAAAATGTTTTTACTTAATTGCACGT
This sequence comes from Pimpla rufipes, assembly GCA_963932165.1. NCBI lineage: Eukaryota > Metazoa > Arthropoda > Insecta > Hymenoptera > Ichneumonidae > Pimpla > Pimpla rufipes. The sequence goes on from OZ010636.1 coordinate 17,058,800, forward strand.
CAACCACACAATCGGGCATTTTGCGAACACAAAATGCCACTATAACCTGCTGGTGGCACAGAAGTGTCCTTTACCTCCCGACAGTCATTATGACAATGGGTAGAGATGGAAGAACCGAGTGGAAAAATGAGGACTCATCTTAGTTGCTCCGTATGCAAAACCGACAAACGTGAAAAGTGAAATTTGACAACGAAGGGGAATGAATTCACTGCGTTTGAAGCCGCGACGAGGAAAAGAAAATCAAAGCTCAAGATCATTCTCGAAGCCGCGTGGAAACGCGAGGCGCGTGGAACTTCACGAGCGGCACGCGCGGGGTTGGTACACCCTGGCACCGATCTCTCGCCGGTCTCGAGGTATCCGCGTGAGACGCGCGCGCGGCGAGGAAAGGAGACGCGGCGAAACGAGAGGACTCAACGTATTCTCAGTGCATTCCCCCCGCGTTCAACGCTCGCGAGGGTATCTAGATGCTCGGCTGCTCCGTGTCTGCTGCCCCATTCGGACGCTCACTGCGGGGTATAGATATAGGTAGAGATAGAAGAGCAGGTAGCTGAGGTCGGTGGCTTGTCCCTGTACGGGTTCGAACAAAGATAAGAAGAAGAAGAAGAAGGCGGAGAGGAGCGAACGAACGAACCGAGCGAGCGAAAGCCAAGAGAAGGCGAACGCGGCGAACAAGGCAGTTGAGGAGATAGAAATGACCGAGAAGGCTGTAAATAACGGCTTCGCCGGCGGATGTTCTGCTCTGTTCTGCTCCGTCCTGTCGCGCGAAAGCGAATAGGACGGGGGCAGGTTCATCCGTTTCGCGCTCGGCCACACCCTGAGCGTCGTCAAATTCCACGAACCCGCAGCGGCCACCGTTTTATCGCTCAGGGACGCGCGGAATTGTCTTCTATTTTTGGAAACGCGAAATCGCGCGGTCTGTTGACCTAAAATTGTTATCAATTCGCGGTGATTTTTTTTCGGTGCTTCGTTGGGCGCGTTTCGAAATAAATTACGGGGTAATTACGAGTCTGGAACTTCGAAGTTTTGTCGCTTTGGGCTAATCGGATTCGTCTTGTATCTTTGGAGATGCGAAATTACGGTCGCTTGACCTAAAAATTGTTATCAATTCATGCGGTCATTTTTTGTATGTCTCTTTGGGCGCGTTTGAAAATAAATTACTGGGTAATCACGAATCCGCAACTTCGACGTTTTATGGCTCTGGGTTGCTCGGGATTGTCTTCTATTTTTGGAAACGCGAAATGACGGTCGGTTGATCTAAAAATAATTGTCAACTCGTGGTCATTTCTTTTCTTTTTTTTTCATTTTTCAGAGGCATAAAAAAAGTGTCTACGTTATTGCGACTTTGACTCGCATCTTCTTATGGCTGTGAGAATGGAGCCGTTTGCAATTAGTCGATCAAAGTTCACAATTGGATCGTCGTCGTCCTTCCGCCTTTCTCAAACCTACTCGTGACTTTTGTGTCGTTAATCTCATTCGCAAATCTATTTATCGTCTCTTCATAGTTCACCAAATCTTTCCTCCTCGTTTTTTTCTCATAACTTTTTTGTCGCGATTCTTTCGCAAAAATTTCATGGGACGAATTTTTTTTTATCGATGACGTTCGCTAAAGGGGAAATGTCGAAGTTGGGACGTCAGACCCGCGACGAGAGAGGAACTTGCTTCTCTTTTTTCGTGAGGTCCAACGAGAACGTTTGTTTCGCTCCGTCAGTAATAAATGCAGATTTAATGCTGTTAGTGACTTTTTCGGTTGTTGCACGTCACATTCTATTGGACGATTTTTCCTATCTAATTGCATGATTTTGCACCCAAATGGAAGTCTTTGCCTATCGGCAATTGAACGTTTTTTGCATCCAATTTGTCGTCCTCCCCCCTTCGCGGACGTCCGCTAAATGGCAAATGTCGAAGTTTGGACGTCGTACCCAGGACGAGAAGAGAATGTGCTCCTCTTTCTCGTGAGGTCGAACAACGATGTCTTCTCGCTCGGTCGGTACTAAATGCAGATTTAACGCCGCGAGTGACCTTTGTCGGTCGTTGCACGTCCCATCCAATTGCTCCCCGCGGTTGTATCCCCCTGGTGGGAGAGGCGCACGCAACGACCCAACGAGCGTGTACAACGCGCTCTATACTTGCGTTTCTTCTTCTTCGTCTTTCTTCTGCTTCGTCTCCTTATGCTGATTCGAATCTCCCGCTCGGCCCCGGATTCGCACATCATCTTTCATCCCGAGAGAATGCATCCGCTTCGAAAATCCTATACTCGGAATATGTCCTTGCAGGAGGTCCTTACACCGTCGCCACGAGCCGCATCACGACTTCGCGAAAACGAGCCACCTATCGCAGAAACAATTGCAATAAATTATCTGAACGCGAAACTGGCTTTTGAAAAAAAAGACCAAAAATAACTCCGGGCCGCGGAGGTTCGCGTAGGATTGTTAATTATCTCTACTCCGAGAAGCAGCGCATTTTATGAAGTCGTCGCGCAGATACGATTCCAACAGTTTCAACATTTTCACCGAAACGCTGCGACTCGACCGAGTAAATTATGTGCTCATGAATTGACTCGATAATCACCAATATCCTAGGGTGAAGAATAATTGACTTTACAATCCCCGGGCGACATTCGTCAGGCAAACAAATTAATTAGCTCACAAACATCCAGTATGTTGGCGCACCCAATTAGTTTGCTAATTAATTAACAAAGTCTATACAGGTGTCGAACCTTTGCGGACGAGTGAGAAATGCAAATTCGCGGAAATGAAATCATCGGATAGAGTATATTCTTTTTGCAACATCCCGCAAAAATCGCGTGATAAAAAATTCGAATTACGGCGAAGAAGTTTCACTGACAGTAAAACTGCATTCGCGGGCGACACCGATAAAGCGCGCGCCTCTCTCGCGAGGAGGAAGGCGAGGAATGGAGAGAAAAGAAGTATTGTAAAACGTAGAAAAAAAGCAGAAGAAGATCGGTCGCGAAGTCCCGTGCAAAAGGCATGACATTCTCGCAGTCGTCGCCCTCGATCGACTTCGAAGGTAAACGAGACGGGATCTCGTGCACCTCGCGAGGGCACTTAAACTACAGCGGGTACTTACCTACAGCGATATATGTAACACTGTATCGCGGCTTATAGCTGTGGATGCGGCGCGAGCTCGCGCACAGTTCCAGCTCGTTGCGTCACGTAAGTACACAGATAGGGGGGCGAGCTCCTCCCGCGGATGCGTTTTATGTTACCGGGGGGAGGCGAACGGGGAGAGCGATCCACCGGCGAGCTGCCTATGATCCAGCGAGAACCGAGTTCGAGGATCGTCGACTTTCTGCAACTTTTTGCGAATCCCTCATTTGCTGGTTTCCATCCCGGATTTTTTTCCTCCTTTTCGACCTAATCGTGTAATAAAATTGTCGTTCATTAAACTGTTTCCATTACGCGAGGGATATATCGATGGTTTATGGGAGATCAACGGCTACTGAAAAGTACTCTTCTCATAAAAAATATGTAACAAAAAAAAAATTGAAAATGTTTTTTTTGCATGACTTTCGATTTTAATAAATATGTCTAATTATTTCAGAGTCAACGAACCAATTATTTTGTTCATATAAAGACACAAAAAAAACGGTTGTGGCTAGTTCATATCACTTTTTGCACCTTCAGTCGACCTTGTATATCCTTTGCAAAGCTTTTGAACCTCGGCTTCCTTTGTATATTTTTTCTCCCGTTCGCTCTGAACATGTAATAAACTTGTCGTCCATTAAACCGCTTCAATCCATTGCGTGAAGGGAATATCGATACTTTAAGGGAGATCAGCGACTTCGGATAAAAAATCTTTACAAAAATATTGCCCAGAAAAATACCAAACAATTTAAAAACATTAAAAATTAAGAAAAATATTTCGCATATCTTTCGTCCGAAATAAACATTGACGAATTACTTGAGATCAAAGACACGATTATATTTTTCAAAACAAAAAAAAAGTAAAAAAAAAAACATTGTTGGCTAATGCATCTAATTTTTTATGCTTTTCACACCTGTTGACCTATTTTCGACGAAAATTGCATTCGGTATTTCGAGAAACTTAACGGAACTCCGTCTCTAGGCCACAGTCGAGGGGACTGAGGTTTCGGAACATGACCCAGGTAGCATATCAGGTAGATGTCCGTCAGAGTCCGGGCGAGGAAGAAGAGGGTGGGCGGCTGGGCGAGAGAGAGAGAGAGAGAGAGAGAGAAGGACATCAAGAGGGAGCGAGAGAGAACGATTCCCTGGGCGCCGCTCGCATCGAGACTCCGCCTCGGCGATTCACTCTTACTTTCGTCGCCGATTGCCTCGCGCTCACGGCAACCGGGCTGCTCGCGCGCGCGTAAACGAGAAAGAGTCAAGCCTGAAAAAAGAAAAAGGAAAGAAAAAAATAAAAAGAACGAGGAAGAACGTCAGGGAGCAAAGATCTCGATCTCACGAGCGCGGCCGCCCGTCTCGGTTCCACGAAAGCCGATCGAGGAATCATAGTAATGTGCATCAGGTATAGGTAGGCCCCGCCCGAGGGCCAAGCGGGTCTGCGCTGCTCTCGTTCGCCACCCGAAGACGCCTCGTAAAAATTCTCGGACCTGCGCGATCCGCATCGCATCCTCGGAATTTGCGTCTCAGCGCAAATCCTGCTGATCGAATTTCGTCGTTATGCCTACGATTTTCCGTGCATCTCATATTTTCCCCGAATTTTGCGACTCCCGTTTTCATTTCGCCACCCGTGATATTCGTGCAGTCGCACGTGCCGTAAATAAATCGCCTATTACGCGGCATCAATGGCCGCGACAGCCAGCAAAATACATCATTGCCGGCTGAGCGACAAGAAATAAAACATCTGCACGCGGTTGACACGAGCCGACCGCGCATTTTTCTACAATGACTCATCTGACTAACCACGAAAAATTGCATTAGCGGGAGGCGATATCGATGAACAAAAAAATGCGATTTCTCATGCATTCCATATTTTTGCATAAATTTCTCGGCTCCGCCATTTTGTTTTCACAGCCCTAGATCGATGTTTCTGCAGTCGAACGTGTCATAAATATATCGTCTATTGTGCGGCGTCAATAGCCGCGATAACCGAATAAAATACGTCGCTACCACCTCATCAATAAAAAAAAAACAAAACATCCGCGCAGTTTATACACGCCGAATATGAACGGGCGAATTTTGCGATTCGTAGCGCGGACGGCCGGCCGACCGACCGACCAACCGACCGCTAGGAATATCGTAGAGAGAGATCTTCGCTATTTGGTAGTCAAACGTCTCGCCCCGCGAGGAATACTTACGAGGTATCCGTCGATCCGTCGAGCCATCGTCGAGTTCCTCGGTAGTCGTCGGCCGCGTCCTTTGTGTTCCACGTGGCGGCGATCGCCCGGCCGCCAGGGAAGCATCGAAAACATTCCGTGTCAGTCCGTCCGAGTGTCCGTACCACGTCGCGAGTAATTTCTTCGCCGTGTCCCCGGGACATCGAGGCCCCCGAAAAACGCTTTCACGTTTCTCCGCGAGTTCCGAGCGGCACGCGGAACGTGTGTACACGCACTCGTTTTTATTTCTCGTCTCTTCCTTCTCTTTCCTTCCGTTGGGCTCTCTTGAACCTCTTGGTCATAAAATAATTAAACATCGGCCGGCAATCAGCGACCGCGTCGCGAGAGGCCCACAAAACGCTACAAGTTTCTCTCTCTCCTTTTCTCTCCCTCTCCCTCTCTCTCTCTCGCGCTCGACGCGCGCCCGACGCAGCCTTGTGGTTCCTCCGAAGCCCGCGCGGAGCGCTGACATCGAGGTCGCTACCGAATCCCGCTGACGTCGTCTGCACCGTCTGCACCGTCCCCCGTATATCCGCACGGCTCGGTGAGTACAGCCACGAATAACACACGTAGCGTCTGCACTTTTGCCGGTGAGACGCGGAACCCGGCGTCGAGTGTGTTGACTCGATTTTATTCACCTTTCGCGGGGATTAATTGATTTACGGCCTCGCCGTTCGCGCCCGGCGACACAGCTGAGCACACGTTGTGTGCAGAAATTGTGTGTACGGCGGTCCGTTGGCTCGGGTGCCGAGCGGCGGAAATATTAATAAATTTCGCGAACAAACATCGTGAGGAAACGTTTGGCAGTGCATATCTCATTCATGCCCACTTCCCGAATAACAGCTGAAATTGGTTTTAGTATTTTTTGCATGTTTTTTTTTTTTTTTTTTTGGTGAACGGGTCGCGATGAGGAACAACTGGAATATGCGATTTTCACGAGAGACGACAAAAGAGCGTCGATCTTTTTTTATTTCGCTGCAATTGTATTTTCATCGCTATTCAAAATTCAGAAAATTTTTTTTTTTTCATGAATGAACCAAATATTAGGAAAAAAGTAAAACACTCGCGATGAGTGTCCAATTTCTTTATCGACCGCGCGTTACGAGGTCACGTGACATCAGCGATTCGAGTCCGCGATTGCGAGATAAACAAAAAGGCGCGTGTCGCGAGATTAGATTGACCTACAAAAAAGAAAGAAATTCCTAGTAGAACATCTGTAGCGTTACATTCGGCCCTAGTGAGGCCCTGGTCGGGCCATGGTCAGGGTCACGTTGGCCTGGCTGGGGCCTAACCAGGGCCTGATCACTGTAACGCTACGAAATGTAACGCTACAGATTTTCCACCAGGGATGCTATCTCGCGGCTTATCGACGTCCGAACTAACGCGTCAGCGGTGATCACCGGTTCGAGCGAGAATCCTGCACGAGGCGTGTGACAACAAACGTACATTATCTGCAATAATATTGACTCGCAACAAGGTAACCAGCGGCTCTCGAAGCGGTGTGGCTGCAATAATACGTGCGTACCGGAAGTCACGACGCTCTCGTCCCGTCCGACTTTGTTTTTCTATCGGAAGCCGCGCTCGAGAGGGCAACAACACTTTCGTCGCACGTTGTGTATACTTCTCCTTCCACGAGTGCCAGGCACGTGTTTTCACCACGTGCTTACCCATTACCCGCGGCGTTTACTCACGCGACAGTAGCGCCTCAGGCGCAGTGACCTATCTCTCGCAGGCGCGCATTGTGATTGCGCTAATGCGCACACACTGACGCGCATCACGGCGCGCACCATAGACACGTAATTCTCTCTCTCTCTTTCACAGGGCGAGCGACACGCTTATCTGATTATCGACAACTACCGAGAATCCGGCGGACTTTCCGACGGTTTTTCGAGACGTAACCTCAAATGTGTAGAGTCACGTGTTTTTGTCCGACTATCCGAACCCCCAAGCTTTTCGGGACAGTTAAAAAAGAGATAAATATGGAATAAATAAGAAAAAACCTATTTGTACATTTTTGTATCGCTAACAGTTTATTCAGATCGCTAACTGAGAACAAAAATTGATCGGAATATCGAAAACTGTATGGAGACGCCGGAAGACATCCGCCCTGTTTTTTTCGTGACCTAACCTCAAATATGTAAATCTTTATCCAATTATCCACCCCTACAAAATGTTACCCGGTTTAAAAAAAGGTAAAATGGAATCAATAAAAATACATTTCTTTTTTTTTTCTAGATTGTAATAGCGGCAACAACAATGTACACGATCTACGTCGCGTTGAGTCTGTTGAGCCTCGTGCTTCTCGCGATACTCGGCAGAGGTCGCAGGAAGCTTCGTCTCCCTCCGGGTCCTCGGGGAGTCCCGATTTTGGGGTATCTGCCCTGGCTCGACCCGGAACAGCCTCACGAGAGCCTGACCAGCCTGTCGAGGAAGTACGGCCCGATTTGCGGGCTCTGGATGGGCTCGGTTTACACTGTGCTGCTGTCGGATCCGCGTTTGGTGCGTCAGACGCTGGCGAAGGCGTCGGTCTCGGGCCGGGCGCCGCTCTACCTCACCCACGGAATTATGCAGGGTTACGGTGAGTCCACTTATCATCTCGTTTTATCTCGTCCTCGTCGCTTCTCATAACTTCTCATCGCTGCTTATAAACGTTCCGTTATGAAGCGTCGACTGTTGGAACGATTCGATATGATCGACGGTTCGAACGGCGGCGCAGCTAAGCCAGCCCGGAGATGGCGCTGCCTTCGTCTTTGTGACTTAAACGTTTCAGCGTCTGTGTCGTATTTACATATCGTTAGCGCTAAAAAAAACACGGCCTATTTATTCTGTTGTTCTAAAAATTACATCTTGGCGAAAATTGATAGTTACACGACAGAACTGCGTACGAATTAAGTTTTACTTTCAGCTTATTTCTCTCAAACATATATATTTTTCTTTTCGTGCACGGATTTCAACTCGAAACGCAGCGGAAGCAGCAGCTTGGATGTTACGCACGCAAATTGTGCAGTAAAACCAGAAGAAAAATGACGTATTAATTTTGTTCTGAATATTATGAATTTACATGCACTGACAGTCAGATGGTTAAACTGTAAAAAAAAAAACATTAATTCTCGCTTTCAGCTCATTTCTCTCAATCCTTTCTTTCGTGTACAAAATATTAACCCGAATCGTTGCAGCAGCAGCTTCGAGGCTGCGCGCACAAAGCAAATTGTGCGCGAGAAAGTTGAGTCGAAATTGGCGTGAGATATCGGAGGCTCGACAGTAGTCTCATCATCGTTGCCCGTTGCCCAAAGCGTTGTATATATACGAACGCATTATCGACATTCGGTATGACGGATCGCGGTTGAGAAATAAATCATCCGTTGCCCGTTGAAAAATCCTCTTTCTCTCTAACGGTCCGCGCGCGCAGCCTCTCGAGCCCCGAACGCGTTTCGATTCACGAATTTGAGCGTAAAGAAGTTACGACGAGGTCAGTGAGACGAGCTCGGGCTCGCTGTCGTTCGTATATATAAGACAACCACCTCCCCGGGCTCGACAGGCGCGCGCGCGCGCGCAGTGCGGGTTATCGGGGCGATATGTTCCCCGCGCGTGAACCGTTCGGAGGGAACAATGGATCGCGACCGGTTACAAAGGAAGGGCAGATCGCGGCGTCGCCGCGCCGTCAGTAGGACGTAACGGTTCCTACGTGTGCCTCGTCACGGAGGCGTCCGCGCGCTCTGCCCGCCCGTACTTACTTACTCTCCCGCCAGCCGACTAACCTACTAAATAAAAACACCGCGCGCACTGCCGGGACATTTTTTTCACCATATTCTCCGGGGCCCCCGGGACAGGAGAAGGGGATAAGTTCGCAACAGGAAAAAAATCCCATATATTTCGACAGAAACAATCTCAGATTATGTCATGAAAATTGCGTTCTGATTATGAATTTCTTCTTTTAGCCTATAATTAGTAAATTAATATTATCCACAGTAACATATTATTATTATTATTATTATTATTATTGTTGTTGTTTTTTATATTTATTTATCTCTAGAGGGAAAGGACTGAAGCGGACGGAATATATTTTTTTAATGTACGTGGTCCCTGCATTAAATAATTTTCATCGAGCCGTTTCGATGACCGTCGCAGGTACCATCAGGCACAAAGCGTTTCGATCGAGCGTCGCGGCGCTTCTAAGCTATGCGAAGTTGGCCCGGCAAGCACGCGGACGTTACCGATGCCGGTTCCCAAACCCGCGGTAAACGGGGCCCAAATCGTCTTTCCCCCACCCCTCGGGCAAATTGCAGGCGTCAAACCTTTTCCTCCACCGGAAATCGGCGGGGTTCGGGGTGGGGGGTTAGCCACGCCTTCACGTCGAGCCGAAGCCCCGCGGTGTGTGCGTCGATATATCGATGTAAGAGGAGCCGCTGCCGCCGCGAGGTGGGGGACGAAGAGCTCGAAGCGCCGCTCGGACAAAGGACAAGCGAGTCGAGCTTTGTCCGACCGCTGCGTTGACTCCTACTACTTGATCGCTCCCGCGGCGACTCGTACTACTTCGGAACTATGATGGTTTTTTTATACGCAAAAAATTATATTCGCCGACAGCAGATTTTTTTCCTCGGACTTTGGAATCCCATTTTTTCAATAAAATTCGTGAAAGTCGTCTGGACTGCATTTGTCGGATATTTAGAAGAAAAAAAGTTGCGTTGACTCGTACCACTTCCAACCTTCGATTTTCTTTTTCTTTGATACAAAGTTACGGATAGTCCGGATTTTTTAATTCATTTTTTGGTATAATGGAATTTCATATATTCATCTATGCTAATTGCGTTAGCAGCGTTCTCGAATATTTTGAAGAAAAAAAATTATTCAATAAAAAAAGTGAGTTTTGGCAAATGATGATAGAAAATAATACGAAAAGCATTTAATTATTTACGGACACCAGATTTTTTATTTTTTTATTTTTCGTACTATGGAATTCAATTTTTCCTTTTTTTTTTTAATGTATTTCTTAAAAATCGTCAAATTAGCGTTACCAATTTTCTCGAATATTTAGAGAGAACGCGGTTTGATAAAGAGAATTAATCGGAAAAATGGTAAACGGAAAGTAACACGAAAAACATTGATACTAATCTTGCACCGTGTGTTACAGGTCGGTGGTACCCAGGAGGGCGTGTGAATTCGAGACTGAGCGCAGGGAGCACGAAGAGCGCGGTCGAGGACAACGATGCGCGCGGCGCGTGCCGCACGCGGCGCACAACCCGTGATTACCAGGCTCGCATTACGAGCTTTTACGATCGTTCATTTGCTTATTACGCGTGCGCGCCACCCGGGCAAACTGGTTGTCCAAACGGCTAATAACGCGTACCCCACAGCCTCGACGATATTAATTTATTATAGAACCCGCGGCAGGCGGGAATCTCTCTCGCCGTCGGCGACGAGCGCGCGTCGCGAGCGATAATCTCGGTGACGACGTCCCCGGGACGGTTATATAGCCGCTCGGTGCGAGGCCCCCGGCGCGGCCGCTCCGCGCGTCTCGATTTCTCGTAAACGCATTATGCAATTTTCATTGCCTCAATTACGTTCAAATTGCATCGTCCCTGCTCGTCTCGTCCTCTTCCTAGTTCGACGAGTCGAGGGCGTTTCGTACCGACTCGACGCAACTTGGAATCTTTTTTTTTTTCTTTTTGTTCTGTATGATGCGATTTTAATTCGAGGGCCTCGCGAAATTCAATAAGGTCTCAGGGGAAAAAGAAGAAGAAAAAAGAATGAACTTCTGTTGTTGCTCCGTTCGGGCGTCGCGAATACACCGACCGAAAGCGATATCCTCGCTCGGCGCGTGAAACGCGCGTTGCCCTCGCCCGATCGTCGCCGGTGTGTTTAACGAGTCCGCCAGGTATACGCCCGAGGCGCTATGATGCGCTTCCGAGAAGCCGCGGACGAACACGAGGGAGAGAGATAGGCAAACCGAAAGTGAGAGTAGGTAACATTGAACCTGAGTTACCGCGCGCGCGCGCGGCGTGCACGCTCGGCACGTCCGGCCGAGCCTCGACCGTTCTCTATATCCTTGGATTCTCCACGGCTTCTCTCATCTCGCATTCTGCTAGATGCTGAAAACAAAACAAAAAATCAACAGCCAAGGGAGAGATAGATAGAGAGAAAAAAAAGACAAACGAGTTTCGCAGTGAACCGCTTGATGCAGGCAATTAACCGCGCGCTCGGTCAATCGGAATACAGATTCACGTTTATTATACTATACCGCGCGTCGGTTTCTCGGAGAGCGATTGTTCGTCTACTAGGCTTGGGGATTTATAGCTCATGCATTCCCAGGCAAAGGGGAGACTGGAATTTTTGGGTTGCGCTTTGTAGAATGAAATGGATAATAGGTGGAATAGATTCTGTCGTGTAGTAGTTGTATTTTCGGGGCTAAGACTCCTGATTATGCCATATTAAGGCGAAAAATCAGGCGTTACAAAAATTATTAACATGCTTATCTCTCTATGTTATACAAATATTTCGACAGGAGGTCAGATTCGTTAGGTAGAGTTAGGAAGACTTACGTTAGGCAGGGTTAAGTTAAGTAAGAAATATTTTGATAATAAGATTTTTATGAGTAAAATATTACAAGTAATGATAAGCGGGGAGTTGGAGCTTAAATTTAAAGAAATTTTAAGAAAAATGCTAAAAATCGAATTTAAAAAAAGAAGCCTGGACGTCACAGATACACTCAGCAAAAAAATTAAGGGAGCAGTTAAATTTTACCGTTTTTTCACTGATTTTTGAAGCGCTGTAAGTTTGTGAAAAATGGTCGAATCGTAATAAAACAAAATGCGTTTTAAAGCTTCATATCTCTAGTTTGAAAATCCATGCAGTCTTTTTTTTTTAAGCAACACGCTCGGCATGAACCTAAGGAATAGCGGGAAGAAAATTTTCTCAAATTTTTTGTCGTTTTCAAAGTCGTCCACGGGCACAAAAAAATTTTTTCTGGCTTTGTCAATACTGGGGTCCTTTAGCCTGGTTCTCTAGCTTCAAAATGGTGTTTTGTTCATCTCTGTACGACCATTTGTCGCTGAGATATGGGCATTTAAAGGAAAAAGGAGCTTTTTTCGTAGATCATCAATATCTCATGAACTAATGATCGCACAGCGAGCTAAAGGTAGGTTTTGTAAACTGGAAGAAATGCTCTAAAAGTACCTTCTGGCACTTTAGAGATTTTATTTTTTTATGTAACCTTAATATTGATTTGAAAAAGACCAAAAAAATGAACTTTTTCCCCGTTTTGGAAAATCCACGTCAACTTGGCAGATATTGCAATAATGACTCATGTTTTTAGGATTTTTTTTAGTTCAATACATGCCCAACGACCCCCCAAGATTAAAAAATTGATGTGCTGAACCGTTGTTTTTTCCCGAAGCGTCAAAGTTTTATCAAAAATTAAAGGAACACTTATTGTTCCTTAAATGGCATTTAATGATGACTAAAATTAAAAAAAAAACTTTTCCGTTGTTTTTATCACGGTTTCGCAATAACTACTCTTTTAATCTTTGAAAAAGAGAAAAATTAAAAATTTTGAAATTTTTTGCTTAAAAAGCGGTATTTTTCTCACAATTTCTTATGAACAATCTTTGAAATGAAAAAAAAAAAAAAAAGTTCGTAGGCATTTTTTGTCAGGCGTGCGTGCGTGCGTGCGTGGAAAAAATATTAATTGAACATTTTTTTCTCAACATTTGAAAAAAAGAAATTACTCATGAAAGAATATTCAAATGTAAAAAAACTGTTTCAACAACTTTTTTTTCATTTTTTTCTTTTTAAACCGTTTTGAAATTTCTTTGAAATCATTGCTTCTTCAGTGGTGGTACGAATTTTTCGTTTGCATGCCATCAGTAGTCGAGGTGAAATTAACTGCATTAAATAAAGTTGATAGCCTCAAGCACATTCCCATGCATTTTTCACAAACATCGCTATCGGATTATCAATCACACGCTTTCCGCTCCTAAGCATCTCAAAACGCAGTTTTGTTTGCAGACCTCGCATTTTTCTGTTAAACAAGAAATGCGCTATTTTTGCTAATTTTTTTACGCAATCATGGTGAGACGGCATTTGTTGGAAGTTGAAAAAAATGTTCAATCAATATTTTTTCCATGCACGCACGCACGCACGCCTGACAAAAAATGCCTACGAACTTTTTTTTTTTTCTTTTTTCATTTCAAAGATTGTTCATAAAAAATGGTGAGAAAAATACCGTTTTTTAAGCAAAAAATTTCAAAATTTTTAATTTTTCTCTTTTTCAAAGATTAAAAGAGTAGTTATTGCGAAACCGTGATAAAAACAACGGAAAAGTTTTTTTTTTAATTTTAGTCATCATTAAATGCCATTTAAGGAACAATAAGTGTTCCTTTAACTTTTGATAAAACTTTGACGCTTCGGGAAAAAACAACGGTTCAGCACATCAATTTTTTAATCTTGGGGGGTCGTTGGGCATGTATTGAACTAAAAAAAATCCTAAAAACATGAGTCATTATCGCAATATCTGCCAAGTTGACGTGGATTTTCCAAAACGGGGAAAAAGTTCATTTTTTTGGTCTTTTTCAAATCAATATTAAGGTTACATAAAAAAATAAAATCTCTAAAGTCCCAGAAGGTACTTTTAGAGCATTTCTTCCAGTTTACAAAACCTACCTTTAGCTCGCTGTGCGATCATTAGTTCATGAGATATTGATGATCTACGAAAAAAGCTCCTTTTTCCTTTAAATGCCTATATCTCAGCGACAAATGGTCGTACAGAGATGAACAAAACACCATTTTGAAGCTAGAGAACCAGGCTAAAGGACCCCAGTATTGACAAAGCCAGAACATTTTTTTTTGTGCCCGTGGACGACTTTGAAAACGACAAAAAATTTGAGAACATTTTCTTCCCGCTATTCCTTAGGTTCATGCCGAGCGTGTTGCTTAAAAAAAAAAGACTGCATGGATTTTCAAACTAGAGATATGAAGCTTTAAAACGCATTTTGTTTTATTACGATTCGACCATTTTTCACAAACTTACAGCGCTTCAAAAATCAGTGAAAAAACGGTAAAATTTAACTGCTCCCTTAATTTTTTTGCTGAGTGTATATTAAGAATTTTGTTTAAAAAAAATGAACACCAAAATTTATTAATTGGAAGAAATGCTTAAATTGGCGGAAAACGAATTTTTCTAATGCCTTTTTTATTCTTCTTTTCTTCTCTGGAACTAAACGATTTCCACTTGACAATTGATTATCCACAGAGATACGAAATTCTCGGTTGGAACGCCCTCATTCGCCCGTTACGCCGGTATAATATGTTGATCGAGTATGCAAAGGACAGTCCGAGCGCCACGGCTCCGCAGCCGACGAAGATATTGTACGCGATTACGTCGGTTGTGGCGGCGTTGCGCAAGGATTCGCGGGTTCGAGGCCGGTCGTACATGCACTTCGTCTCACCGGTACGATAATGGGTAGACCGCGGCCTGCCAGTCGCGAGTGACTGACGCAGCGAGTATCCTCAATGCGCCGGTGGCATTTTTTTATCCTCGCGAATCACAGCAAAAAGCTATCGAAATTCCAATAATATCGCGAGCAAACAATTTTTTAAATTCTATTCTTACTGTTGTTTACAAGTTCAATTATACGATAATGTTTCTATTTGATACGTAGCGGCTCAGAATTTAGCGTAGTTTTGAATTCAACAGGTTGGGGATCTATCTCGATTAGTAATTTTACGTGGCAGGGAAAAATTGTCAGAACATAACAGTCCGTTTTTGCAACAAAAATGAGCGTTAATAACTATGCAATATTCCGGAAATATCGCGAGCTCGTATAAAAAAATCGTATTTTATGTTTTCTCACGAAAATGAGCGTCCATAACGATGTAATTCTGTTCAAGGGCCGCAATATCGTGCGAGGATAGCGATAACGATGAAATTTTCATCGCTTACGAAATCAGCGAGGAACCTTGAATCGCGAGAGTCAACGGCCCTTCGGTGTCATCGATCGAAAATCGATGGACGGATATTTTCCCGTCTTCGCCGTTCGACAAACAGTCGTGTATTTCGGAGCACAAGCGGCTTCGGCGGTAACTGCGGAATAGAAACGTGCGTGCGTGGAAAAGGTCGTTCAACCGCGACGAGGAAGAGACTCGTGGAAAAGGGCACAGACCGAAAAACACACGATCGTTAGGTACTAATAATAACAGCGTCGCCAGACGATGTTTATCGACAAGATTCAGCCTTGAATTGGGTTGTTAGTCCGCGTGGTACAGCGAAGCACGTGGCCGTCTCGTCCGCCACTTCGTCGCCCTTCTAGACGGAATTCTTCGCTCTTTCCTCGCTTCGGCATCAACTTCTCTTTTGAAAGGTCAATTTAAGTCTCTATTTCATATACAGTTCGTCACGATTAATTTCTGGTTCAACCTTGAGAGATTCATTACAGATAGTTGAACCAATTCGATCGAAATGTAAATATCCCTCTGGGTGTATCATATTCCCCGCTTGTTTTTGTCCATTCGTTTCCCAAAAATATCTGTTTACGGCAAAGTATAATTAGTATCAATAATAATAGCGTGGGATAAATTTCGGAGCGCCAAACACAGTTTATCGACAGAAATTGAGCCTTGAGCGAGGTTGTTAGTCTTCGCGATGTTATGAAACACGTGTCCGCTTCGCCGCAGATTCGCGTTGCCCTTCGAAGCGAGATTCTTGCCCTTTGCCATGGCGCCACTTCAACTTCGTCGTCAATTTGAATTTCCATTTTACTCGTGCGCGACGGGAAGCCATTTCGTCGTGATTCATGTGTCGTTCAGCCTCGGGAGCTCGATATAGTTGATTAAACGGAATTCTCGTTGTAGAAGAATTCAAATGTCGTGCTAGGTTTTTGCTCTCGGCCGCTCTTTGTCCATTCAGGCTTTCTGACCGATGGAAAACCTTGACGACGCCACAACGATTCGCCCGGCTCGAGAATCGTACGAGCGTCGTCGTTGATTTTTCGGGTGGATAAATAATCGTTGCCAATATATTTCGGGCGTCGAGAGAAAAAAACAGATTGCTAGTTTCGGGTATGCAAAGTGCATCGTGCCAAAAACGAGCGCGCTGGGCGCGCTGCTCTATGGTCATAGCACCCAAGCCGCGGTTCGTCCTTGGATTTCGGCGGAGCTAAAATAAACCTCAGCTTCTTCCTTCTCGAATCCTTGACCAATCACTTTTGCTTTTTTTCGCGCGTTCGTCAATTCAACTCTCACTCTCGGTCCCGGGTTCTCGGCTCCTTCAGGCTCGTCACTCGGCTCTTGGCTTCCTACGAGAAAAAAAAAAGATATATTGGCTGCAATTTATAAGGATGATTCCCTGATTTTACGCCGCGCCTCACGATCTTAACGTTGGAGGTCTTTTTTTTGGTCATTTCCTGAAAGCCATAACAAGATCTTTGCATCGACGTGCGATCTTTTTTTTTACGGCTGCAGTCCATGATTTTTCTCACGTAGACCCGAAAGCTGATCTCACGTTTTCGGTGATGCTGCATAATCGGTAGCCAAAAATAGTTGATTCATCTCGAGTCTGGCAGTTGCCTCGCGTCTCACGGAATCAGGAGAAAAAAAAAATTGAGATTGACCTGCCAAACATACGAAATTTCGTTTCGCCATCCGAGGATTTGACGATCCGTCTCGACTTTCATTCCGAAGACTCGGGACTTTCTGTGGCAACAAAAATGTTCTCGCGGTTAGTAATGGTCGGTAATTCCCATCGCCTAACGTGACAAGGAGCACATTCTATGTCAGAATCATAAAACCCAGAGAAATCGTTTCACATCTTGACCAGGAAAAAAACTCTCTCCTAACACAAAACTAAGTGTTTAATTTCGATGCAAGACTGACTTAGGACACCGATAGTGACGACTCGAATCTATGAATTACTAGATATTGGATCTATATTTGATCAGCTATCATGAGACATTTATTAAGATGAAATGGATATTTCAAGATAGTTACATTTTCATAAGAAAGCGATTTACATTCAAGCGATGTTTTACCAACTTATGACGCACGTAATGACGACTAAAATGTATACGTCAAATACTAATAATAATGCAAATTGGATGATTGTCTCAATTAGCAATAGGTTAAATATTGAAATAAATAAATGTCTCATCGATAATATTTTTCCATAGAGAGAGATTAGATTCTAGCAATATTTCATCAACTTATGACACAAACAATTACGATCAAATGCGAAATGAATTATTGACTCAATTAACAGTAAGTCGAATTAAATTAACATCGCGATAGCTAATAATTTTGTCGAGAGATTTTTATTCTGGCGATATTTCACCAACTTATGACACAAATAACGACGATTAAACGCAAAATAATTTATTGTCTTAATTAGTAATAAGTCAAACTAAACAAATATCTCGACTTACACTCAATCGACATTTCACCGACTTATGACACAGATAAAAATGATTTATCCGGTAAACTAGTAGTGATGCAAATTGGAGTATTGTCTCAATTAGCAATAGGTCGAATTAAATAAATATCTCGCGACAGGCGAGAGATAATTTTGTCGAGCGAGCGATTTACATTCGAGCGATGTTTTATTCATCGATCGCCGGCTGAGATCACCATCGAAAAAGCGCGAGCTCGTTGTCGCGAGTTGCGCGCGATTTGTTCTTCAGCCGCGGAGTCGCGATACTTGGTGAGGCTTCGCGCGTAGGGCCGCGGCGGTGGGCAGGGGGCTCGTCGTCCGCGTGCTCGACGACTAATCGCGTGTACCGCGGTCGTCCCGGGAATGCGCGATACTCCAGTATTCACTCTCCCGCGATCTTGAGCATTGGCTTCGCTGAATTATTCAACGGCGCTGATTGATTAATTAATGCATAATGAACTAATCGCCTTCGAGGCAAACGCACGGACTTCATTGCGGTGTTACACCACCCGACGCAGCAGCGCGCACACCGGTTATACCCGGAAAGTTTTCACGCCTCACGGACGCGATGACGTTCGGTCATTTGAATACGGTACTGACCTCATATACGCAGTTAGCCGGCAATTGGAGTTGCTTGCGGGAAAAATTGCCGAGTGCGCGACTGTGGGTTTCCCCGAGCATATCGCTTGGGCTCAAGTAGACGTAATGATAGGCCACGATTGTGATGGATAGTGAAGTCGTTGATTTTTTTATGCCATTTTAAAAAGGCGACCTAAGTAGGTGTTTTTTATCGGGATATATTTGAACATAATAGTGAAGACCAAAAGTTGAGGTTTAAAAAAAAAACGTTCATCAGTTTTTCATCCGAAATTGTAACAACGATAACAAAAATGGGATTCAACGAAGAAACAATATATGTAACGTTCTACTTTGTATTTCTTTTTAAATTTGGAGCAGCAGTTTTTCCGCATTATCGATAAAATGCAGTCTGACAATTAAAAAAAAAGTATGAATACAAATTTTCAATTCGTCAGGTATATTTTTTCTTGTTTTTAAGTAATGACATGACAAATTTTCACAAGAAAATCTGGAACTCGAGAACAAACAGCAAAGCTCAATACTCAATAGAAAGAAATGTATTTATGAAGAATAATAACTTTTTTTTTTATTTCCACAGTCGCGCACCACTGTATCAATGGTCCGAATACCGAAGAGCCCGCAGTGTCCACTCGGTATTCCCGTCGGCTCGTCGCTCGTAAACCTCAATACTAAGGCGATCGAGGATCATCAGGATTCCGAGATCATATTGCGCTCGGTGCACGCGGACGAGGATCGTGCGGCTGTGAGCTGGCTGCAAATTTGACTCGCGCGACGATCGGTACGCCAGGCGCTCGAGATGTCGCATCGAGAACGAGGACCCCACGCGAAGATATCGGCGGACGATCAACAATCGTTTTTCCCGCACCTGCACCACGCGATTTTTCGTGGCAAGGCGTTAAAATAAAAGCGCTAGCGACAACGATCGCTTTTCGTACACCTGTGCTCACCGATTTTTTGTGGCGAGGCGTAAAAATAAAAGCGCTAGATACAATGATCGCTTTTCGTACACCTGTGCGCACAGATTTTTCGTGGCGAGGCGCAAAAATAAAAGCGCTAGCTAGAACGATCGGTTTTCGTACCTGCACACGCCGATTTTTCGTGACGAAAAATAAAAGCGCGATTTCAGGTCCGAGCCGCCAGTGTGTCGTGTATACATTTACTGTATACATAGACGTCGACGATCCTTGAGAGTCTCGGTTCGTCGATCGACAACCTTAATTGAGTTCATCGACGCGGCCGATTCGCGACTCGCAAGCGCGTCAAGTACGTCAATCGTCGTGCGCGTTATATCAGCGGCGGCGTCATTAATTCCATCCGACGACGCACGTTTATTAGCCCGAGACTCTCTCACGTGCATACCTGGGTGCGGAGATTATTGTTTATTCATTCGAGGATTATCCTTCAAAGAGTTCAGTGGCTGCGCCTAGTTACGCCGGGCATCTCGACGCGGTATTTCCCCGCGGGATTTTTTTTTCCTCCGTTCCACTCTTTTTCTCTCTTGAAACGTTAAGTACATCCACTTCGCGGGTTTGTGTGTACGAGTTATTGGTTGCCGCATACGCGCGCAACGACGCTACGCGCGATTGCAGCTTTTCTTTATTACTTTTGTTTTTTCTTTCTTTTTTTTTGTCTTCATTCATTTCTTCGCTCGCGCGAGATCGACGTCTTGTCGTCTACGCTCCACTTCCAACGGTATCGCAAGACTCATTCTTTTTCCTTTCCGTTATCGACGTCACTTGTTATTTTATTGCTTAGTTTTTTTTCTTTTTTTTTTTGCTTCGCAGGTCTGATATGCTCGGAGGGTGAACTCTGGAGGGAGCAGCGGAGATTCGTCTCGACGTGCCTGAAGAACTTTGGGATGGTGAAGTTCGGAGCCCGGCGCGACAAGATGGAGAGGAAGATCGTGGAATTCGCGAGCGAGGCGGTCGATGTAATGATTTAATGATTTAGAGAGAAAAAGCTCAGAGTTCTCTGCGCGGTGAAAAGTAATTCAGAGGGCCCGCCAACACGATGGATAGTAATTTTGTAGAATCACAATCAGACGACAAAACTTTATTTGCATTTCACGGATTATTTTCTTTTAATAGAAGCGACAGAAAATAGTGCCCCAATGTTGTGTAAAAGATTTCAAGATAAAGCTCAACAGTCTCTGAACGGTGGAAAACAATTGAATGGGCTAGCCAATAAAAAACGAATTTTGCGGTCACAATTAGAAAAAAAAATCTTATACGGATTTTTTCTCCCTTCTTTTAAGAGCGATACAAATATTCAGCGATTTTACAAATTTTCATTTCTTAAATTAGCCGTGAACCAAAAACCCCACAACTTTTTCCCGCTAATTCAGTCTCAGCCGCAGAGACATTTGACAAATAAAATTTTCCAGATCATACGAAACCGTTCGGGAGATTCCGGTTACGATCCGTCGGAGACTCTTCATCACTGCGTCGGCAACTTCATGAACAGCCTCGTGTTCGGCAAGGTCTACGAGGAGAACGACGCGACGTGGAAGTGGCTGAGGCATCTGCAGGAGGAGGGTGTCAAGCATATCGGTGTCGCGGGTCCCCTCAACTTTTTGCCGTTCCTCAGGTAGGTCAAACGCTCGTTGTTTCTTGCATCTGGACTCGGTGTGACGCTGTGCAAGAACGGGCACAGCCCGAGTGCGCCATTTAACCGAGACTGGTGAGAAGAAAAAAAAACGAAGTCAAGAAAAAAAAGAGCAAAGTTGGCCAATGCGTTACACATTTTTGGCGCGAACGAAGAAGATTGTGGATAAGACACCGACAAAAATGCTAGAAAAACCGAAGACCGCGACTTCATCCACTGTGCGACTGTCTCCCCCTCATCCATTATTTATATTTCTATTTTATTCACCAGTACACGGCCGGAATTCTTGTATAACGTGATTATTTGGCTATACGATATGAATATCTCACTCTGCCCCAAGATTCCTGCCGCGTTTCAACCGAGTGATGCGGAGCCTCAAAGACGGCCAATCGACGACTCACCTCGAGTACGCTAAGTTGATCGAGGAACACCGCAAGGCCAGCGGGGATAACAGCGCGGAGAACTTCCTCGCGTCCTTCGACGACGAGATGAGAAGCCGGAAATTAACGGGCGATCCCGGGTCCTTCACCGAGCTTCAGTACTATCACTTGCTGGCTGACCTATTCGGCGCCGGAGTCGACACCACGCTCACCACGCTACGCTGGTTTCTCCTCTACATGGCCGTTCATCCCGAGGAGCAGGTGACGCATCTGTAATTCGAGTAATTGAGTCAAACGCCGCGGTAAATATTGACCGATGCGCTTTGTTGACGTTAGGACAAAGTTTACGAGGAGATGCGGGAGGTTTTGGGCGAGCGGCAGCCGGAACTCGAGGACAGAGCTCGACTGGTTCGCCTGGAGGCGGCGATCGCCGAGGCTCAGCGAATAAGAAGCGTCGTGCCGGTTGGAATTCCTCATGGAACGACCGAGGTGAGATAATTCGAGCGGAAAAGAGACGATTGAATAGGGAGCCTCTGCTTATTGGTACACGACCCGATGCTCCACATTTCTTTTGTGTGCTGGTGATGACTTTATACATATTTAACGTGCGAAACTAATCGATTATACACGCTTCTCTTTCCATACAACCTGTGTACATTTTCTTTGCTGTATTTCTTCTTCTTCGTCGCCAAGTGAAACCTTCTCGACAATCTCTGTAGACCGCGTTGCACCTGATTCGCAGGACACAGAGATCGGCGATTACGACGTCCCGAAGGGAACTATGATCGTTCCGCTGCAGTGGGCCATTCACACCGATCCGTCGTACTGGGAGGAACCATTCGAGTATCGGCCGGACAGGTTTTTAACTGTCGATGGAACTTTGTCGAAGCCTGAGGCTTTTTTGCCGTTTCAGAGCGGTACGATTTTTTTTTTGCCGTCGCAAACGTGCAATTCAAAAAATGTTGCTTAACGGAAATAATTTAAATTAAAAAAATTGTTAATGTATTTATTCGTTTTGCAATAGGAAAACGAGTCTGCGTAGGTGACGAGCTCGCCCGGATGCTGCTGTTCACTTTCGCCGGGCGAATTCTCTGGTCATTCGCACTGTCAATTCCACCGGGTGAGAAAGTCGATCTCACGGGCGAATGCGGAATTACACTGGTGCCAAAACCGCACAAATTGGTTTTCCTTCCACGTGGCCGTTAACTCAATGCGATCGTCGTCGTTGATTGCCCTGCAAACATCATGTAGCGTTCTCGAGTTGCCACAATCACCAATATGTTGTGCCTTTGTTGGTGATAATAATACCGTAGTTTATCCGCTAATTGAAGTTGGTAATATTCCGCGACAATCACCGCATTCCACGGCGCGAGCGGCAAACGGCACGCCGTTGCCGTAGTCTCGTTATTCTTCGCGCATTCATCTCAATCGGCCGTTTCACGCAGGACACGTTCCAGTGGCGCAGTAACTGTGTTACGCTCGATCGATTGTCATTGACTATGCCGAGGGGAAACACGCGGTAATTGAGCGACGATCGAGAGCGATAACGATCGGCGAGTTTTATTAACTCACACGCTGATTACGACGACCTCATAATCTTGCGATTCTCGGCTGAGTGTGAAACGTGCCATTAATTTTTAACTCTTATTTATTCCATCGGGAATTTTTTATTGACTCTTTTTCAGTGCCTTTTTTTCAACCAGTGTGAATAAAATATACCATTTTGATAAATCCTACTCATGTTTTTTTTTCTTCATCGTTTCCTTCCACCCGCTTCTTTCGCTCTCGGGGAGCGTCAGATCGCAGCATCGATGGGAAGAAAAAAACGCGCATCTCTCGCGGCGATTAAAAACTCGCGCGAGGAGGGAACTCGGTCGATCCGCGTTGCGCAACCAACGCGTATTTTATTTTTATTTTGCAAATCAGCGACGGCCTTGCATTCGCTGACGTCGATTGCCCAAATTGATAAACTACTGCGTGTGTAGCGCGATTGCGGGGTCTCAGTGGTGGAGAAAAAAAAAATCGTTTGATTGAAGACTCGAACGAATCTCGCTTGGACGCGGAACGAAAACAGGCGGAAATTCATCTACGTGCTCGTTCGAATGTTAATGTAATTTATACATGAGGTAAAAAAACACAAAAAAAAACTTTTGACATAAACTTGTAAAAAAATTATGAAAAAATGAAAGTTTGAAAAACGTTAAAACAGTACAAATTTGCAAGTTTGAAAAACTTGATAATTAAAAGAAATTTAAAGTTTAAAAAGGTTAATTTAATAGATGAAACTATACTGTAAATATAAAACATAAAAATATACGAAGTGTTAAAAATGAAAAAATGTCACTTCCCGAGCGGTAACGAGAGGACATTAATCCAAATTTATCAGTCACGGTCGATCGGCCGGATAAAACACGTGACGGAGAAATTTCAGATAGAAAGACAGATTCAGATGCCCGTGGCCCTCGCGCGCTTATATGGCGATCCGAGGGAGACAGAGAAATCATGTGTCACATCATCTTAATTGAGCCGCTGCATATTAATACTCGCGATGGTCAGGGAGCGCTGGTAATGGTTTCGTGCCGCTGGTTGCGAGGCGTCGCAACCAAAGGTCCGAGAACCTAACTTTACGTAACTCTCGCGAGTTTTCGGGCCACTTGACTTTCGTGTCATCAACCTTACTTATATACGCGCGCGCGAGCGTTTTACACACCGCCGATATATTTCGTTAGAAACGATCGAGGAACGCGCCGCGCGCGCGAGTTTCTCTTATGTAAGTAGCGCGTTCGTTTCCGTACGGGTGTGTATTATATACTAACTATATATAGAACCGTCGTCGTACCTACCAATCAGAGAAATCGCGTGGTTTGTCCTGGCCGCCACCAACCACTAATTGTTGTGACTAATTTTATAGGTTAATTTCATACATTTGCGTTCTTTTAATTGCGAAATAAGTTCAATTTGTTACCGACCGTTCGTTTGGCAATGAATACCACATTTAGTACAGTAAACTCGAATTGTTCTATCATTCTGACAATTTTTGTAACTTGTATGTGTGCCATTCGCTGCCACTCAGCAGATTATTTTTTAGGATTATTGGAAATGTCGCCAGACTGGCAGAGTAAACCAAATTCACTATACCGGATGTGGCAATCATTGCCAGAACATTTTCTCCGTCTACCAACAATGAAATAGGTGATTCTGCCAATTAAACAAAAAACAACTATGTAATTATAATATTTTTTTATAATTATTGGAAAGATCGCCAGACTGGCAGGGTAAACCAAATTTACTATACCGAGTGTGGTAATTATTACTAGAAAATATTCCCCGTGTACCAATTATTGTATAATTAACACTACCAATTTAAAAAGAAATCAATTCATATTGTTGTACAAGTATTGGAAAAATCGCCATATCGACAAAGTAAACCGAGTTTACTATATCAAATGGGGTAATCATTGCCAGAAAATGTTCTCCGTACATCAATCTTTAAATGTTTGCCTCTACCGACTGAAAAAAAAAATCAACTATACAGTTAATATTTTTCAACCTGCTATTTATAGCCGTCAACATTGCATTTTCTCTCGGTGCACGAAACGCGCGCGATCCCGTCCGGTAGTTGGCGGTTCGGCCGAGACGACCGCCAACCCAGAGCGAGCCGCATCCCCTCCGAGCCGCGTGCAAGCGACTCCGCCGCTTGCGGTGTGGTCGCCTCGCGCGTAATAAATGTAATCTCGAGCCCGAAAACTGCGGCGCGGCATCTGCGCGAGTGGCGAGAAAGTTTTTTTTCCGTGTACTCGCGAGAAAACCGAGCGGTTCCCGAGCGCCAAAGCCGAAAATAAATAGAGCAAAAACCAACAGAGCCGAAGGAGAAAGAAAAAACGCGAGAGGCTTTTTGCGTTATATTTATTCTGCGGTCTCTCGCGCTCTCGGCTATTGGACGAAAATATTAACGAGAGAGCCGTCCGCGCGCGTTTCGGAACGTCTCGAGGTAAAATGCGACGGGGGAGACCGCGAGCGGCCGGCGGGAGGGAGAGCGAGCGAGAGAGGAAACGAGCGCGTCGAGAGCGACCCCGGGCGCATGAATGGGAAAAGTGCCCTACCGAATATTGGTAGAGGTACCGATTGCTCGAAGTGAAAGCTAGCGAGCCCGGCCCAGTGGGGGTCTCCTCGTCCGGGCGTCGTCGTCGCGAGAGAGACCGCGAGATCAGAGTCGAAGGCCGGTCGATCGACGCGTGGTTCCCCCGTGCGAGGCGATTTTTTTTTTTCTATTTTTTTTTCTCACTCGGACTGCATAAAACACAAATCGGTTTATTTTGCTTAAAATTTTTGTACGTTTATTTCGGGCGAAAAATGTATTCAAGTAAACTTACGCCAATTTACGAATGATTCGAGTAATCGGTCAATAGATTTTGGTAATTGGAGAATCGATTTTACTTATCAGTTGATTTATTCAACTATTCGGTTCGTTGATTGCGAACAATTTCTTTTTTCTTCTTTCATGTAATTGGTCAAGTTGGTTTTTTTGGTCCAGTTACGATATTCGTGCAGGTTGCGTCGAGTGGTGGAAATAAAGTATCAACAGGAGACGAGAAAATTGAATAAAAATATGTTTTTATTTTTATCTCGTAGAATAAAAAAAGATCATCAATTATTATAAATAAACGCTTAGACGCCCGGTGTGGCGAATCGGCGGGTGAACACATTGCGGTTTGCCGCATTGGGGTTGTGCTTAAAATCTAACGCTGTCTTAGTTGTCTAGCGAGTATCCGGCGGGCGGGGTTCATGTATTTTCATCTCATTTTCGTTCTTCAAACACTGGAGGTAAAAATCGTCCGTACGCAATTGGTAAAATTCGTGTGAACAGCGACTCGGGCCGCTGGTATAGTTTTTTCTTCTTCTTCTTCATTTCGAATCGAGAGATAAAGCGGTTGTACTACGTGACGCTCGCGCCGCAACTGCTCGACCTCCGCGACAGAGGACGATAAGATTGGTCAGTGAACTAAAAAAGACTGTTGAACCTGAGGTAAAGATAAAATGGAATCGCGTTCTAATCGAGGATGCTGAACGCGCGGCATTCCAGCTTTTGAGAAAAATACAACAAGAAAAAAAGAAAAAACATTACCAGATTACTACAAATATATTTCGAAAAAATGGAAGAAAAAGAGATGGATTCCCCGATAAAATTGACCAATCTTCGATCTTTCGAAGTTGCGCGCGAGCGAAGTCAATTCGAAAGGCATTTTTCGTCACTTTTTAATCTCAATCAGTCAACGACGTCGTCCACTCCCGTCACACATTCATTCATTCGTCATCATCGTCACTATCATAGTCACATAAATACAGCTGCAGTCACACATAACCCAGACGCGCGAAAAATCGCTGGGGAAAAAGAATACGCACTCGCACTCGGTGTCTATGTACAGTTAGCGGGAGAGGCGGAGAACTAGCTGCTGTTTTCTTTTTTCGGTGGACTAGAACGCGGACCTCCCGCTACTCGCCCCGGCGGACACCCGGGCTCGACGCTCCCGAGAACCCTAACAAAAAAAAAAAAAAACACGACGTTCATCTCACTGTTCGGGAGCGCCGCCCGGCGAGCCCCGGTCGCGAGACTAAAATTCTACTATCATACAGGTTTTTGTTAAAAAATATTAATACGAAGGCGCGCGAATAAATTAGGGGCAGGGGGGAAGTTCTAATCGTTGTAAAAAAAAAAAACGAAAAAAAAAGAAAAAGATTCAGGACATTCTCGTGGTTATAAATAAATATATGGCGGCGGGATAGATAACGAGAGCGCGCGGGCAGCCGCGAAATTTTGGTCTTCGTTATTTTTCTCTTCTCGATTTTTTTTTTCTTCTTTCGTTTTCGTCTTTGTACTCTTTGCCACTGGCCGAGGTTTTGAGATAGATGTATGTATGTGTATATATATATAAAAAATATATATAGAGAGTCGGTGAGAGTGAGATAAAAAGATTCGGCACACGAAGGCTGCCGCTCGGTCTGTGTGTGTGACGCGGCGGCGGCGGCGGCGAGTCGATCGGTACGCAGCGCGAGTCCCTCAGCGCGGTGAGAAACCGGTGGTCGATCGCGATTGCACAACCGTCGCGATCCGCGCGCTCTGCCGCCGCCGCAACGCGACGACGATAGAGAGAAAATAGTGGGCCGAGCGTGTCGACGATTTCCCGCACGAAAAAGAAAAGAAGAAACAAATATGTGTGTGTGTAAAAAAAAATGAAAAAAATGGTCCTCGGTGAGAGCCTCAGGCACAGCTCGTTTGCTCCTCTTTCGTCGATCTCTTCGTGCATTAAAAAACGAGATCTCTCTGTCTCTCTCTTCTCTTTTTCTTCGTAGAACTTTGTTTTCTTCTTAATCTTCATTTTCCTCTTCTTCTCTGCCTGTTGATCCGTCCTTATATCGTATCTATCTACATCCGTAACTCTCACGATCTTTCTCTTTCAGATGAAAGCGAATAGGAACAGCTACCGTGCTCCGTGGGGGGAGGATTTTTCTTTTTTTTTTTTTCTTCTGCGGAGCCATCGACGTCGTCATCGTCGTCCGTTGGGTTGAGAGTTCAATGGCTGCCGACGTTTCTGAGCGGATTTCCCGGGTCGCTCGTTTTGCCGTCCACGAGCTCGAGCTCCCGCTGCATCAGGCAGACCTTGAAGGGATCCGGGGTGACGGTGATGCCCGCGTTGCCCCGCAAGCTCGGCAGCTCCGCGCCCTCCGGCAACTTGATGTCGAAGCTGTGGACCAGCGAGCTGAAGAAGAGGAACAGCTCCATTCGGGCGAGCACGTCGCCGAGACACATTCGCCTGCCGACGCCGAAGGGCATGAAGTACTCGGGCTTGCAGACTTTGCCCTCAACGGAGAGAAACCTCGCCGGCCTGAACTGCTCGGGCTCGTTCCAGAGCTCCGGGTCCATGTGGACGGCGTGCAGCAGGGGGACAACTTGCGAACCCGCTGGTATCGTGAAACCGTTCAGTGTTACATCTCTGCAAGCAAAAAGAAAAAAAAAGAGATGGTCAATTTGCGTTCAAATGATTTTTCTTTCAATTTTATTCCATCAAATAGTAGCGCTTTATTTGGTGGGCTCTAATATCGCTCAATTGTAGATATCGGATTAAATTCGGCGGCTCGGTCGACCGGAAGCCGTTTTCTCTGGCTAATTTTATTCCACGGAATAACAGGCTTTTTATTTGTTAGGCTCTAATGTCGCTCGAGCGACGTTTGACAAAACCGGGCGGCTCGATCGACTGGAAGCGGATTGGACGCTCTCGTCACGCTCTCGTCGCCCGGTTCGCGGTCCCGAAAAGAAGAGAAAACGCGCGCGCCGAGGCGAAGGTTCTCCACGGTCCCGGCGACACGTACGTGAAACGCTCCCCGCGCTCGTAAGATTCTAATGGTCCAACCGTTTTGCCGGACTATGATTCGTTTTATAATTCGGTTTTATCGAATTAAACGCCGGTTGAGCTCCCACTCTCTCGTTCGTTTCGCGGCTGCTCTTTGTCCGGTGTCGTCGACCTCGAGGCGCTGCTCGCTAGGCGGGTCCCCCGGTGCCCGAAAACCTCCGGGACACCACACGTTGCTTTCACTTTTACCTCTCCGCGAATTACCGCTACGCCTCTCCGATCGACACCGACACGCGATGCGTTATCCGTGAGATCGAAGATTGTGGAGAGAGAAAAAAATTACGAAGGACCCGCGACTGTTAGTCGGGATGGCGACGCCCGCGAAATCGACTGGATCCCATTAAGGGGCCAGGTGCAATTTATGTATTTCGGGTCGACCTCAAGATTTGCAAATACAACAAATATTTTAAAAAATGAAATAAGAAAAAGTGATGCGGAGTAAATTTGAATGTAATTTTCTTTTGTCTCGACAATATCGACTGATAATGCCGAGCGTATTGAGAGTGTCGACTGCATAATCTCGGTATTCGAAGATCAAACAAACGTTCGTTTGTGCTGCAGAATAATTTTCCGAGTCAACCTCGAGGTGTGCAAATTAAAAAGAAAAAAAAAGAAAAACATACTAATGTGGAATCAATTTGAATGTAATATTTTCCTCGATGATGTCGACTGATAACGCCGAGCGCGTCGATATCGATATCGACGCTCGAGAATCCAAGAATTGCTCGTCAGCGCCGCAGAATAATTGTACGCGTAATGCGTGAGGTATTTTTTTCGGTGCCGGAGATACCCTCGTCTGTGTTCGCGTCGCGCGGGGCTCGCGATAAAGTTGATCGATGACGCGAGCGCATTAAAAGTGGATAAATGAATATCGCGAGTAAAATCCGGGACTCGCAAAGTCGAATGACCGAGAGAGCGCGAGCGCAATCGCCGCGCGACTACGGCTGTTGAACTCGTGTTTCACTTATTTTGATAGAGGCCACACACGATCCGAGCGTAACGAGTGAAAAAATAAAGGCAAAAAAAGATCGGCGTCGTATCGCAAAAAAAAGAAGAAGAAGACAATTTTCGATAAACCTGCGTGAGAGAGATTGCACGGTTCTTAACTCACCGAGTAGTAGCGTGAGTGGTGCCGAGCGGCACGATGCTCGAGCGTCTGAGAACCTCGAGTATCGTCGCCTCGGTCACGGGAAGGAAGGGCAGATCCTCGAGCGAGGGCATCCGCGACCTGCCGACCACCTGGTCCAGCTCCTCCTGCACAGCCTTCGCCGCCTCCGGATGGTGCAGCATCAGAATCACAGCCCATTCCAGTGTCGTTTTCACGGTCTCCATGCCGGCCGAGAAGAGGTCACCGAGTATCTGTTGCATTTGACGATCTGTAACACGAAATTGAATTTTTTTTTTAACATTGTTATTGATTTTTACGATTTCGCGAATGAGCAGAAGATTAAACTTAAATTTTTTGCCCTTTTTTCGATTTTTTCGTCATTAAATTCGGAATTTTTTGATAATTTGTTTCTAAACGTTTTTTGCCGAATAATTGGTAAATTGTTTGCTCGTATGTTTATAATTTTTTACTGAAGACATTGGGAATCAATTTGCTCGTTTTTTTGTCTGATTACTTTGCTGAATGATTTGTTAATTTTGCGAGTGGATTCACGATGCTTACCGTGATTTTTGCCCTGGAACAACGTCGATTCCCTGCCCTCGGCTCTCGCCTTCTCGATTTCCAGGAGATACGAGTCAACGAGATCTTTGATATTGTCACGATCGAAGCACGCGCGATGGTCGTCAATGGTCTCTTGGAAGAATTCGGCCATTTCGGCGCGATTTTCGGCGATCTTGTTGCGGACCTTCTGCAGACAGGGCAGGTAACGCATGACCGGTATGAAGTTGACGGACACCATGCTGCCGAAGAGCTTGAATCCCTCCTCGATGAGATCCATGAAGCGCTTGAATCGCTTGTCGCCGTGGCGGAAGCGAACGCCCATTATGATCGAGCAGATCACGTTGCTGATCGACATTCCGAGCGACGGTGACACGTCGGTCGGTGCACCGCGCCTCAAGGACAGACCGTGCATCAGCGTCGTGACCTCGCGCTGCAAAACCGGAAGCAAAAAAAATGCACTTTAGACGCGAGTCGTTGATAATTTTCTTGACTGAGATTTTGAGAGGAATGATTCGAGAATTCGATTTCTGACATTTGTTCTTTTAGCTAGTGATAAAAATGGCTGTTAAAGCCATTAAAATAAATATTAAAAAATACACATTTTAGCGAGTAAATAAAACCAGAAAGAATTACCGATAAGAAATTAACAAAATTTAGTTATATTTTACAGTTTTGTAATGGATTTAACGACGTTTTAAGGCAAAATAAATCACAACTAATTTGAATTTTTTTTACGAAACTCACCATTATTCTTGATTCCATGATTTTCTTGCCGGATCCCATGTACGTCATTCCAAAGCTTCTCAACTTGTCATGAAGGAATCTTCGCTGGTCCTTCCACATGGCACCCTCGGTGTTGATTATGCCTGCAACGATAAAGCGCAAAATTGTTGACTCAACGGGCCGGGAGAAAAGAATTTCGAGATCATCGATCGCTCGCCGATGACCGATTATCGCAGCGCGGGCCGGCCGGGCGCCAAGCGCGACGCGGACTCGCCGGGGAATCCCCGGAGATTCCGGCCCGCGATTGTCGCACCGATGCACAACGAGATATTAATAGCATTGATTGACATTGCAAACTACGATTTCGTTTACAAATATCTCATCTCGAAAAATCGCTTTACATTTTCGTTAAATTTGCCACCATTAAATTTTTTCACCAAAAAAATGTTGGTAATTCATTTTACGGAATTTTTCTTAGTTCTTAAAAATTCGATTCACGACCGTTCCACTATATTTTCTCGTTACATATTTCGGAACTGACTCGACGTTGCCTTCCGGTTCGGCGCTGCGTGCTCGGAAATATCGATACCGCGCGCAAAATCGATCGCAAAATCGTTGGCAATAAATTTCAACTATAAAAAAAAAAAGAAAAAAATTCAAGACACTCACCGTATCCGCCAAGAATGTTCATGAATTCGGTGTGGGGTCTGCCGGAGAATTCCTCGCGTCTGAAGGTCTCCCGGATGATCCTGTAGTCGCTGAGCACGACGACGAGCTGCGTGCCGAGCCGGGCGCTGAACATCGAGCCGTAC
Source organism: Pimpla rufipes (assembly GCA_963932165.1). Classification (NCBI taxonomy): domain Eukaryota; kingdom Metazoa; phylum Arthropoda; class Insecta; order Hymenoptera; family Ichneumonidae; genus Pimpla; species Pimpla rufipes. Next base: position 17,090,729 of record OZ010636.1, read on the forward strand.
TTCTTGGCCAGTTGACCGAACTGCAAGTGCACGTCGCCCTTGATGAACGGCAGATAGCCGAAGATCGGCAGCCCCCACGGGCCGGGCGGCAGGGCGCGCAGATAGCGCAGCCACTGGGCGGCTCGCACGGCCGCCAACGCCGCGAGAAACACGAGCAGGGTGCACATCACGTCGGTCCTCGTGCCGCCCATCGCCCGCCACATCCACTGGGCCGCGTGTTCCACTAACATTTTTTCGCGTTCAACGTCGTGAAAATAGCCGCAGGAACGTTAAATAACCCGGCGCGTCTTGCACGCGACGCTCTCCGTGTTTTTCTTTCGCGCGCCGTTTTTACCGCCAAAACCGGCGTGAAGATAACCCGCGAAATCGCCGAGCGTACGTGTCTTCCGACTTATCGACAGAGCGAAAATCTCGCGAGTTTTCACCAACAAAAAGTCTGTGCGCGCGTCCTGTCGAGCGACGAGTTCCGTGTTGCCCTCCGTACGGGGTAATAATCCGTTGGCGCCTTACGCTGCGTTATTCCTCGTGTCGTCGGTGGTCGAAGCGCGATACTCTCGACCGTAGCTCGGCGGTGGCGATGAGACTCCCGAAGTTACGTGCCGGTAACCGAAGGGAAGCTACGAAACTCTCACGGGGCGCGGGTGGTCCGTGCGATCGTCGATATTTTCTCTCGTGTTTTCGTGGTGAAACAAACAAAAAACGGTCACCGCCGAATCCGCCGCACCGTGTGCGAGCCACGAGAGGAATGAGTGTATACTAACATACACCTTCTTGTCCTTGCTGTCTTATATAGTGACTCATCAGCCGTGGCCCGCGCGTCTGGTACGTGGGGTGGGGCGTGGGGAGTAGCCCAAGTGGGGACAGTATGGGTCATACGCGCGCCTCGCGGGACGACGCGCGCTCGCTCGCTCGCTCGCTCACTGCCCGCCGATCGTGGCTGCGGGCGCCCGGTGGGCTTCGACAGTGGCGGCGCGGCCGCCGCCGCCGTCGCCGCTGCTCTCCCCGTGCGGAGCGCCGCGCGAGCGCGGCGTACGGGGCGCGAAGGCGGGTCCGACGGCGTCTCGTCTCGTTGGCCAAGAACCACGAGGCTGCTCCACCGGGGCCCGTGGCGCGGCGGTGGGGAAAGCTCAACGGGAGAGCTTGCGGCGCTCGCGTCAAGGTGGGGGGGATTTTCGCGCCGCCGCCGCTTCGCTCGGGCCCGCGCGACCCATCCCGGGTTAGGTGGGGATCACCCGCCGCCGGTGCCGGACGCGCGTCGCGCGCGATCGGCAAACGCCGCTCGGCGGCCGAACGCGCGGGTACGCGCGGCGCGCGCATCTCGCGCGATCACGACGGTTTGCGTGTATCGCGGTACGCTCGAGGGCTGTCGACGAGTTGTATTTCATCGGGAATTTGCAGCTATCTGCGGTATTTAGTTTGAGGTTATTGATCGTTGATGATCGGTGGAGTCGTTTTTTTTTTTTTTTCTTTTTTTTTTTTTCGAGTCTGAGAAATGAGATATATCGAATGCCGGGATTCAGTGAGTTTTTGGGCTGCGGCGATTATTTCGCGTTTACGTAATTTTCGCGACGCGCCGATCAATCGGTAATGCGGGAATCTCAAAGATTGCGAGAGAAAAAAAAAGTATTTTATTCCTGGGAGAGAAGTTTTTGTTGTTGTATTTCTCGCGGCAGTCGTAGATGTGACACCGGTTGAGAAATGGTTGCGAGGATATTCGGTTACGCGATGAAGATTCATGACTGGTGCACGAGAGCCGAGACGTGGTTTTGGTTTTGAGAGAGAGAGAGAGAGAGGGAGCGCGCGCGCGCGAGGCGAGCGTCGGGACGATCGAGACGATCGCGCTGGCCGACGAACCTCGATTTGAGGCAGGTCCGGAACGAAGGGCTCTCGATTCCCTGAATCGCCCGGCGAACGAGCGGGCGGCGGCCTCGCGGCCGTGTCGAGTGCGCGCGGTGCTCGCGCCAAGCCCTCCCGGCTTCGGGACTCACACAGCTGTGATGCCCACGAAAAAGAAAAAGAATTCCCCGGCTCGTCGCGCGCGCGGTCGTCGAATTTTCCTGGCCGCTGTCCAATGCAAAACCCGAGGCTCCGGCCGCCGCTCGTGGCGGCCTTTGGCGTCCGATCTACCTGCATCTTCGAGACTTCGACTCGAGCGGCACCTGTCGGGTCGACGACCCGAGCGGCTCCCCCTTTTTCCAATGTCCTTCCTGCACTCAGCCTCCCCCGACGCCGACGCTGCCGCTGCTGCTGCTGCTTCTCGTCGATTGCCACGTCCTGCTCAGCATGAGAATATTAAATCTGCGATTTATTATTATTATTACTTTCGTGATACGAATATTTTTTATTTATTTTATTTTTTACAATAGAGAAGTCAGATATGCCACGACAATAAAAATTCCAGCGTTTTGAGTCGCGACAATATCGCATTGAGGATAATTTGCCGACGAATAATCAGTCGGAGATTTTTCGGGGGTTCGACACTGCGCGGGTCGCGCCTCGAGCGCCGCTCGTGTGGAGAGCAAAAACCCACGCGTGACCCATTTGGGCATATTTATTCGCCCGGTACAGTTCGACCTGTCCAAATATGGGGAGCTTTAACCGCGCGGGTACTTACTCGACTCTCGTTCCCGAGTGCACAACACACCGCGAGTGCAGCGCGCCCGCGCGAACGCGGCGCTGCTTGTGTGTATGGTGCACAGGTGAGAATAATTCTTGGCGATACTTACGACTCTGCGTATATCTGTCCCCCTCGCTCTCTTTCTCTCGAGACTCCCGCCTCTTCTCCAGACCGACGGATTAACGCTGCGCTCTCGAAATCGGCGAATGAACTTCCGGTCTCCGTGCATAAAAATCGCGGCGAACTTTTTTTTTTAACAAATGTACTGAAATAAAGCTTTGACATTGTTTTCTCAACTTTTTGTTGATTTTCTTAATATCTTTTTAGCCTTCCAATTTTCGTTCTAGGCGTTATTAGTATTTTCATTTCTATATATTTGTTCCATGTATATCCTGTTGGGCGGTTAGATTCTCCCTTCCCGTATATGCATAGAGCCCCATCGAATCTCTCACAAAAATCACAGTTTTGATGTTTCTCACTTACACTATTCACTTAGATGTACACTTAAGCTTAACAGGTACATAGGACACGTTAAAAGACACTTCATTTCTTCGGCATTCCTACACTAGGAATTATTATTACTATTATTACTAGTAGGTTGTAGTGGATCGCGCGCTTCGCGCTCTCGCTAGATGCTCGAATAACAATTAGATCGTTGAGGAAATTAACATGAAATTAACGTCTAAACTTTACAAAATCGAGACATTTTTTTTTTTTTTTTTCGTAAAGTTTGAAGACCCTATCCGATGGGAAATTTCCCGCTGACTGCGAAAAGCACCGTTTCGAAAAAATGATTTTTCACTTTTTTTTCGAAATCTCGTCACTTCGCTAAAATCGAGGTTACTTTTTTTCGATCGACCAAACCGAAGGGTTTTCTTTTTGCGGTCGAGAGAAAATTCTATAACGAAGAGAATACCGCAAAACGGAACGCGATATCTTCGTTTCTGCATTTTTTACACGATGTTAAAGTCAGTCCTTCAAAAATCGCAGATTTGTAGAAGGGTACCTTTCCCTTCTAAACCCTTTCGTTCTTTTGCGATTTTTGGGGGTCTGGCTTTTACATTCTGTAAAAAATTTAAAAATCAACATCTCGCATTCCGTCTTGCGGCATTCTCTTCATTATAGAGTTTTATCTCGAGCGAAGGAAGAAAATCTAAAAAATCACTTTAATTAAGGGGGCTGGGGTAGACAAACAGACAAACCGACAATCAACTTTCCAAAATATATATAAGATTGGCATTGTTCACCCTAAACGGATGGACTTTCTGGGAATATCATTGTGACTCATACCCACATTGACCCCAGTGTCCCCGTCCACGGTTATTATCGTTTATTTCATGAAGAAAATACTTTCCCAAAATGCGAAGCATTCTAGAAGCGCCGAGCACGTCTCATCGAACTAATCTAGAGGCGTCAGCAAGTTTGGTCAAACGATCGAAATCGTGTAATTTTCCGGTTAATAGCGTGTTTTCGTGGGAAGCCCCGGTGCGCAGTCTACGACGCTCTCCCGGTGAAAGTGAAAACATGGACTTTTCACCTCCGGGTTCGGTCGCGCGAGTTGTGTGTTTGTGTATTTCATCGAGGGGGGAGTCGGATTCTCGGAAAGCCGGGCCGGGCGCGCAGCCCCCGGGGGAGAGTTTTTCACGGGCGTCGGTCGAGGAGTTAGAATACCCGGGACGACAAGGTGCGACAATATCCACGGCGGTTGTTGCGAGCGAAGACGATGACGCGGGTGTTTTCATGAATATTACGAGCGGGTCGTAACCGTCGGGTGTCATGGCCGACGAGTAGTCGGGAGTTTCGTGCACGACGCGCGGCGGGTGAACCGCTCGCGGGGAGAGCGAGTCATTGACTATTATCGCGGCTTCTCGTCGTTATCATCGGCGCGAAGTGGTTGCTGGGTGCGAGTGCAGGGAACTCTCCACTCGCTCAACACTCACGATCGGTCGCCGCGGTGCGCGTGGCCTTGCCGGGCCGTGAAAAACATTTCGACGAATTTCGGGTCCTACGCGCGCGGCACGTGCAGGCGCAGCGCGCGACGATGATCGAGTCGAACGACAGATGGCGCGGACTCATCGCGCGTGACGATGTCGTCATCGCTACATGCAGAATCCGCCTTAAAGTCCAATCGGCGTCCGGCCTGACACGCATGAACGCGAACGTGATTTATGGTTTATGGTGGCCTGTGGCCTGTTGCACCGCCGCACTCGCGGTGCAACAGATTCGCCGCTGATTGGATAAAAATTGGTGCGTTCGATGACCTGTGAAGGGTCATTCAGGGTCTCTAACCGGTTTGAGGAAAAAAACATTTGTTTGTTGAAAATAAATAGGGGGCATGGCGAATTCTGAGCAGTTTCGTGCAATTTAATTTTCATCGAGACGAAAAATTCCCGATGTGCATAAATCGTTTTCAATTGAAAATTCCGAAAACACCATTTTTTCGTGGATGTAAATTAATTGGGACGTCTGTAAAACAGCGAATTTTTTCCATGGTTTCAATTCGCCCGATGCGAAATTTATCACCTTGCACGGGCGGAATGATGTTATTCGTGTGCGGTGGCCATGAAACGAGCGAAGATTTTGAGCCGGGTCGCAGCACCGGCCACCGCGATTGCCGGCTTTTATCGTATATCCGCAAAGGCTATACACGTCGATTAGGCCTACCGCGCGGGTTAAATGATTTACACGAGCGCGACAACGACGACGCGGTTTTTATTTTTCGCGGTGTATCACCCGGCACGAGGAATGCAATTGATACAGATACGGACCGGCGATACAAGTATTTGAACTTTCGTACGGAATAAATAGGCGCGCGCAATCGACGGCAGACGATCGTGTCATGGCGATTTCGTGAGAATCCGGCTTATCGGCGATCGGCAATATTTCACATTATCTGGAATCGTCGAGCGCGTTCGTTGACCGAACGCTCGGAGTCAACCTGAACTTTGATCCTAAGGGGAGCAGCAATGCCAACAGGTGAATTTTACGTTTGCCGATCAATGTACAAATCAATGGATCAATATTCATGATTAATATACACCTTTGTATTAAATAAAACAAAAATAAATAAATAAAATACTTACAATCTTTGCGGGAAAAGAATTAGGCGAAAATGACAAATTCTCGATTGTCACGAATTTTTGGAAAATGAAATCAAACAAAGAAAAATGTCGCGAAGTTATTGTAATTTTGTAACAATACGTTTTATTGCGTACAATACAACGAACGAGATATTTCGAAGTGGCATTATTGTTATTCTTATTATCCTCGCGCGATTCGAAGTGCACGAAGATTCGCAGCAGCGATCGCGCGGGCTCTGGCGTCACAATTAAGGGGGGGACGTCCCCCGGTCGACGATGATGCACGCGTATGCAACGCGGTTAGTTTCGTCGCGATTCGGGGAGAGCCCCCTGGCTTTGCGTCATCGAAAAAGCGACGACGTATCAATCAGAATGCCGCGTAATTCACGTGGTCGTCATATATACAGTAATATACACACCGCTGGCATTCGCGTATTTCCCGGGATGACGGAATATAAATCAATACACACGCATATATATAACAATTAATTGATGACCTCGGCGCAGCCGGCGATGCACTTTTTTCGCCTGTCTGACTGCGTCGGACTCATCGGCGCGCGCACAAGCGATCGCTCGCACGTCCGCCTTGTTCTCGACGATTCCGCCATTTTTCTACGCAGGCGCGACGCAAGAACCGGCGGGAATCTCGTCACTTGTTGTTTTCCTCGTCTCAGTCTTACGGAAAAACAGCCGAAGCGCCCCCAAGTTCACGGTCCTCCGATAGGTGGCAGGTTTTCCTATCGCGACTGTACGTGGTCGACCGCTGACGCATGTTGCGCGTGTGCAACTCGCCCGAAGTAAGAAACAAAGCGTGATTGACGGGATTTCCCATTTCGGTCAAAGGGTAACGATTTTTCGTTGGATTTTCGGTTTCTTCACGCAGCACTCGCTGGAGACGTAGGTATCGCGACGGATGGCTTGAGATTGACGACTGCAGTTGCCGAGCGATGGCAAACATAACCTGCAATATTATCTCCCCAACTGGCACGATTAAAGGATTTACCTCGTAAAGCTGAACATCGTGGCAGCGATGAAATTAAAGCCTGAGAGTTGCTCTAATTAAACCTTCGTGGTCACACTGGGGTCACATTTACCATAGAGTAATTTAACGTGAAATTCTTAGGGTGACCACGACTAAGGTTAAGAAGCCGAAAGCGGCGGACAGCCGACCCTTTTGCGTGAGCAGTTTAGCCGCAACGTTTTCGGAGGGTCAGGAAATGTTTCAGTATTTACGCCGTTTTTTTTTTTTTCATTGTTCTCGAGTCGGTTAAAGTTTTTTTTTCGTGTTCTGTGCCATTACACCCCGCGCTGCTGTATTATAATCGAAAATTAGTGGCATATTAGCGAAAATGTTACGAGGCAACATTAACCTTTACCCACAATCAATGAAGTTCGTGGTACGATGCTGCATAATTCGTATCGCTGTTTACCGATCGAGGTGACCAACAATCAAATTGCACCTTGCGCTGCTTTGGTATAATTGGAACTTAGTCGCGTATTAGCGAAAATGTTACGAGCCAACATAACCTTTAAGAGGTAGTGGCACTTCCCAACTCCAGCTCGAATTTTTGAAAGCTATTTTCTCCTAAACTATTCGACAGATAGAGCTCAGATTTTTATATAATGTACGGAAGTATTGCAGAATTGGTCTAAGCTTCGGGATCCTCGATAGATCAAGCCGTTTGGTCAGGAGACTCAATAAACAAGAAGGTGCGAGAGAGACAGCGCTAGGTGCGAGAGACACAGCCCTATAGGCGTTTAGCATTGGGCGAAGAAGTTCCGAGCGAAGTATCACTGCTTCTTAAGGCGAGGCGAAACCGCCATGAGTGCGAGAGAAATAGAATATAATTTTCGGAACAACAATACACGGAAACTAGACACATGCCTGGAGAAATAAAACTTTTACATCATGCAGAATTGAAAGAGGAATAATGTAAAACTTTTCGTTTTACCGGAAACGTTAAGCATCGTCGGAATAATTGTTTACAGTTTTTATTACCGACTTACTAGTTGTCACCTCGCTTTAAACCTTGTAACGTCGAGCGATAAAGTTCGCTGTTCACCGATCGCGGTGACCAACAAGCAAATTGCAACTCGGGCTGCTTTGTTATAATCGAAAATTAGTCACATCCGCGAAAAATCTCACGAGGCAACATAACCCACGGACCTTAGCCTTGATCGACGCGGCTCGCGCTGTGACGCCGCTATTCTTATCTGTTTCACCGACCGAGGTGCATCGGCATATGCAACGACCCAATACGGAGACGATGAATCACGCTACGACAGGGACGCAGACAATAGGGTCCGAACGTCCGAAGCTCCGGGAATTCGTCGCGTGCAATAACATTTTGTGCATTTGAGTCCGAGAAGCGAGTAAGCAACTCGCTCCCGCGAGTCGCTTCTCCCCGACACGGGTTTGCTGTATCGATATGACGTAAGTCATATATCGATCGATTAGCGAGAATCGATAATTTTTTTTCCGGAGTCGAACCTGCGCCGGGGGAAATTCCCTTCGCGCGAAATTCAATCGCGTGACCTTGATAATGGAATAAGAACACTTTACGCGTGCGGTTAGCCGCGTCAGGGCACTATAATATTTTATCGGGCGGCGAGGCGATCGGACAAGCCGGGAGGGGTCCGCGCCGCGCGGTATCGCCGCGAGTTCATACTTGGCGCGTGTCTCGAGATAGTGCATTGTAATACTCGGGGCAACCGTGAACCCTCCCATGGCCAAAAGCGCATCGTGCCCGTTCACACGTACGTTTTTTTTTCGTGTATCGGTCGGGACACGCAAAATAAAAAAGTAAAAATAACGTGATACGGCTTATCTCGCGATTCGAAAAGTAAAAGAAACAAAAAAATGTCGCGCGGGTCATTCTTCTTACGAAAAATATCTCGGCGCCTCGATGCATCGACCGAATCGCTCGTGTTTTTTTGATCACCGAAAACCCAAAATATTACAATGATTCGGTTTTTATTTTCAGATACGAGAATTTTTAATTGAGAAGCTTCCACTGTGATAAATTCAAGAAAAAAAAAGTTGAGATTTGTTTTATTACCACAAAATTGTATATAAGTAAACTCAGGGGGCGTCCGGGCGCTACGTGGGCTTTGCAAAAGGACCCGTAGCCGTGGCTCAAGCATCGCACCGATCATAGTACTGCTACAAAACGGAGAAAACGGTATATAAGTAAAAAAAAATTCATTCACAAATATATTCACGTTGCATGAATTTAAACATTGAACGAAACAAATTCATAGAATCGATAGATCGCACAGGCCGAGCTGACCGAGACACAGAGTAAGAGATAAAAACTTTCAATCAATGAATTAATTTACATCGAATTAAATGAAACATTTTAGTTTCCGATTTGACGTCGATCGATTATTTCAGGCGCGTGACGAGCGAGACTATGTGGAAGAAGAGGCGAAACGGCTGAGCGAGTCGACCAAGTGTGAGGCTCAAGGAGAAGAAGAAGCAGCAGAAGCAGAAGAAGAAGAAGAAGAAGAGGAGGAGGAGGAGGAGGAGGAGAAACGGTCTACGCTCCGTCTGAGCGTACGCCAGGGGTGAACGACCGTCCATGCGGAGGACGCTGGGTCTCGCGGGAGCTCGAGCTCGCGGCTTCGCTCCTTTCAATCGCCGCGGAAAGGATCGGCCGTACTTAAAGCCTCATTGGGCCGTTCAACTCGGCTACCGCTGCCGCCGCTGGCCCGTTCTACATCCATAAGTAACGAGGACATTAAAACGATCCCAGCATTGCCCGCGCGATACACACGATATATAACCAATGAACAATTATAAAACGGTACCATATGTTGCGCGAGCGGCCGCCACCTCCTATCGCCAGTCTAAATCTCTCCCGTACATCGTAAATCATAGGCCCTCGTGTGTCGATCTGGTCTACGCCGGAATAATATCGACAAAAACGATCTATCGAATCGTTTCTCCGCGCTCCGCATTGATCTGCTTCTGATCGGTGCACTGCACTTTCGCGTTGTCTTTCTACCGATTACCAATAGTTCCATTATCTCATAACGCCCGACTTAAGGAGGCAACAGCGAGTTTATCATTCGTCGCGTTTTGTTTTTTATCGCCCCGCGGCGATTTCGTTTTTAACGCTCGTGCGAATCGTGAATCACTTTGCTTTGGTTTCACGCGGGAAATATTGCGAAACCTGCGTGTTTACAGCTGCAGTCAAACTGCAGTTTACAAACAGTTTATTCGCACGAGCATGTTGAACGGGGAATTCAAGTTGAGTGACCGTTCAAGAATTTTTTGCGTATATTAATGCAATAAAGATTTTTCGTGTCCGGTAATTGCAACATTTATGTGTAACGCCGGAGGTGAAATAATGATCGATCTTCTTAATTGCTTTATTAGTTCAGATTTACGTGCAGGGCAGAATTTAGAGACTGCGATACGACTGCGATTCAATTTACTGCACGTTTTCGATAGATTATTCCTGTAAAACGTGCTTATCGTTATCGTTCAAGAAATCAACCTTTTTTGTGGCCGGTAATTACGATATTCGAGTGTAAAATCGGTTTTTAGATAATTATCGATCTCCTTAGTTTCTTTATCAGTCCAGAGCGGAGAATGTCGAGACTGGGATTAATTTTACTGCACAATTGTGAGTCTCAATGTGTGGGGCAGCTCCGAATGTTCGTGCGAAAATCGATCGTTTGATCGATGGTAAAGCAATGGTAAAGCAGAATTACCATGCGGATCCAATATGGCGCCTGTTCAGTTGGGTCTGCGTCGAGTTGAGCCAAAGCTCTTTTTCCAACCATCCGCGCTGTGTTCAGTTGGATCTGTGTTCGGTTAAGCCACGACTCAGTCTTGCCGTGTCCAGTTGGAATCGAGGACAGTCCTGCCGTGTTGAGTTGCGGCACGGGAGATTTTTGCAATGTCCAGTTGAGTATGGAGTCAAACTTGCCGTGACGAGTTGGGCCACGGTAGAGTTTTGCCGTGTCAAGTTGCACTGAGAGAAAAATCTAGTATTGGCAACTATAAAGTGACAACCATAAAGTGGCAATTATTTCTTATAGTTACAGCAACTATTTTTCTAGTTACGGTAACTATGACGCAGTTATCGTAACTATTAATTAAATTACCGTGAACTATAAAAATAATAGCGCGAACGAAAATTTGACGGTTGTCACTTTATAGTTACCAGAACTTGCACGATTTCTCTGAGTGTGCCCAACGGGAAAATTTTGCTGTGTTGAGTTGATGATGAATCGAGATTTGCCGTGTCAAGTTAGCGATGTGTCGAGTTTTGCCGTGTCAAGTTAGTGATGTGTCGACTTTTACCGTGTCGTGTAGGCGATGTGTCGAATTTTCCTGTGTCGAGTTGGGTCTGTGTTCAGTTGGAATCTGTAGAAACGACGCACTGCCCTCCATAGGCTCCATATACACGGTAAAACGCTCTTAACGTTACCCGCCGCCGCATACATATGCAGCGCAGCGGCTCAACGCCGAGAGTCGGTACACGCTCACCTGTCTGCAATTTCTGATTGTTTACATGCGAGGGCATTGCCCGGATGCCGCTTACCTTAGGATACATTCCGACCACTACCATTACCATCGCCTCGACGATCGCGCTGCTTACAAGCGGCACAACCGCCACCACCACCGCCGCCAGAAGCAGGAGTGGCATTCCCTGTACGTTCAGCCGCGACCACCGGTATCGCCGTGAACCGCATTCACCGTCAACTCATTATTTAGCAAGCATGATCGACTTTCAGCTCCCACAGCCGCCTCCGCAGTCGGCCTGGCTTCGGGCTTCGTGCCCGGGACGCGGACAAAACGCCGCTGCAGTCACCGCTAACGAGCTCACAGAGAGAAACAGAGAGAGAGAGAGGGATAGAGATTACACTTATTTGTTGCTAGAAAAAAATCGTGGAATACGTAAACATGTGTTTGTTTAATTAGTAAGTGCATTTTTTATATAAGGTTTCGAAGATTTTGTGTTAAACCAATAAAAATGTTGAGTGAACTTCTGAGGACAAAAAATTTCCGTCAGAAGTAGAAACATTTATATTTAATTTTCGCTGTATAGCGAATTGACGCAACGAAAATCGCAGTATTCGCTAACGAGTTGAGAGTTTACTGATTTATTACTGTAAAATTCGTGGAATGTATAAAAATTTACTCGGAGCAATGAAAAGTTATTATCCATTTTTGTTTAATCAAACAATATTTTGTTAACTGACGACAAATTTTTGATTAAAAATACAGATAATTCAGTTGATCTTTTTTGTCTCGTGGCAAATTGAAGCCACCACGAAAATGGCCGTCTCTCATGCTCCGCGAGGAACCCACCGAGCCCCGCCGTCCATGGAGCTGCTCCTTGTATTTATTTATTGGTACCCGGACTGCCGCGGCCGCGCTTGGTCTTCGGGTTCGTTGACCCGATTGCCTGCTCGATAGAGCACGGGATATACTCGCGGAGAGCGACGGGAATTCTCCTATCGTTAAATCTTGATGCGCCTGGCATCGTGGCAAGAGCTGCTATATCGCCACGTGGATGTTCGGTCAAATAATTGGCACTAATGGTCGCCACCGGCCGCCTTTGATATCGTTACGAACGAAATTCGTGGATCGTAACGCGCACCAGTGGCCCAGTGGGCTCGGGACCCGCTCACTGGGTCAATCGTCGGAAATTATTCCCTTTGACCGGCAGTGCAGGCAGGATTCCCGCGTATTGTGTCGATTCGCCGCGAGGGACCTACACGTGGAACGCTGCATCGCAAAGCCCCTCGCTTCATTTCACATTCCTTTGACATTTCGGATACTTATTTGTTTGCCTGCATCGACAATTTGACCTTAACGCTACAGTCGGATACATAGTCGAATTTTTTTTTCGCCAGTCTCTAACCTGTCCACGTTGAGGAGGAAAAATTGCTTGAATCGGCGGATATTATCGATCGTAAGTAGCGAGCGAAATGTTTCGTCGTTTTTACATAATAGTAATACTGGTTTTTTAAATAATATAATAAAATGATAATGAAGGAAAAATAAGAAAAGGAAAAGACAGAAAATAAGAAACACAAAATATTGTGGATCCCTCTTTTAAAAAGTTCATGAGTAACGGAAAGCATTGCTAGCAAACTATTAGAGCTGTGATTGGTTGCCAGGAAAGTCCGTAATAAACAACATCAGTTTGATGTCAAATTTGAAAAAACTTATTATAGGTGATATTTTTAAATAACATTTTCCGAGGTCGATTTTGGCGATTTTCGGTCCGGAGCCGGATCTACGATTTCTGACAGAAAGATAGTCGCCAAAAAAATATTTGTTTCAAAACCGATTAAAAAAGGTTAGTAACCAGTGTTTTCGGGGGTAGAATATGCGACTTGAGAATGATGGTATAGGTTAAAAGTCGATATTTTGAAAAGAAAAAAAATAGGGTCGATTTTGGCGATTTTCGGTCGGGAGCCGAATCTACGATTTCTGACAGAAAAAATATCTTTTTCGTCGCCACAAAAATATTTTTTTCAAAATCGGTTAAAAAAGGTTAATAACCAGTGTTTTCGGGGGTAGAATATGCGACTTGAGAATGATGGTATAGGTTAAAAGTCGATATTTTGAAAAGAACAAATTTCTGAGGTCGATTTTGGCAAGTTTTTCAGGCACGCCCGCGCAAGCGCGTGTGATTAGCCTAGTTGAGGTAACAAATAGCTCATCGGCTGATATTAACGATCAGAAGTAGCGTGCAAAATGTTTTGTAATTTATTAAATAATTATCATATGGACAACGTGGGCGCGCAGTTGGTTTGCGGCTTCGGCGATCTCCCATATTAAGCAGCTCGACTAGCGGTCGGTACTTGGATGGGTGACCGCTTAGCCATGCACACTAATTTGCACGTCAACTGTTAAGCAGGACGCATTATTTTACAGCAGAAACTCAGTAAAATACAGCCGCCTGTATCGGCACAGATTTTTCCCGCAGTTTCGCTGTGTCCTCGTGCAAATGCGATACAGTAGTGTCGTTAGAAAAAAGTGGCTGCGGGTAACACAGGGGGAACTCGCGAAATCAAGAGGGAACGAGGGGAGAGGGACGAAACGTAAAAGCCTGAAGAAAGCGTACATCAGAATAAAAAAAATAACAATGACAATCGAACGATAATAAAAAAAAAAATACGAAAATGAAGAAAGTCAATTTATTCGGCGGTCAACACATCCACGCGAGACAAAACATTAAGAGCCAAAACCAATCGCTTTCCCCGGCGATAGTTCTGTCGCCCTTGATCCTCGCAGTTGCGCAAAAAAAAGCTGGTAAAATACCCAGCGAATTTCGGGCAGACGCGATTCTCGCGCGAAATATGGAAAGACCCGTGTCTCGGTCGTCTCAGCAAATCACCACGTTTGCGCGAATCAAAATATTATGTTCCGAAACGTATTGCTTTTCCCGGCGCTCGTTAGTGTGTCATTTCACCCGTGTAGTCGCGCACAAACAATACGAAAACATCGAGCGATTCCCGGCCAGAAACGTTTCTCGCGCGAAATGCGGAAAAAAAAAAACGAACAATGCAACGACTCCGCTAATAAGGCGAATCAACATATTTACGTGAGTGAAAATCTTGCGATCCCAAACCAATCGGCGCTCACTGGGCGATAGTTGGCGTCTCGTTTGACCCTCGTAGTCGCGCAAACAATGCAAAAATACCCGACGCGCGGCGAAATACGGAAAAAGCAATAAAACGCAAAGACCGGCAGGCAAAGACCCGTGTGGCAAGCGCGGACGCGTCCCGCGCGTATCTCGGACTATTAACCCCTGCACGCGCCGGTATTGAAGCGTCGACGCACGCCGAAATCTCGATGCTCATCCGCAACGTGTTTTCGTCGGAGCGAACGCAGTGAATCAATAACACACTTGTTTGGTTCCTGCTCCACGCGGCGAATGCCATATTTAAACATTTAATCTGCCCGCCCGAGTGGCGACCAAAGTGCAAGCCACTTGCCCCGGTGGCACGGGGCACATTCGACTCACGTGGACACGCGTGGACCGCAGCTATTTCTGGATTTCGGATGTGCAGGCAAAAAACGCGCGTTATATGCGCTAAAAAAAAGGACAAAAAAAACAGAAGCGCGTAAAAGTTACGCGAGCGCATTCGGCCTTAACGAAGACGCACAGGAGAGGGAACGATGCCTCTCTGAAATACCTCGCAGTACATACGCTATATACGGCTCGGTATTAATAAGTTCTTACGTAACTTACAAATGCTGAGTCGCGTCCCCCACGGGAAAGAAATATACACGAAAATATATCTGACATATAGAACTTTTCGGACGATAATACAACAAAAATACATTTTTTTTATATATTTTGGATATATCTTAGATATATTTTTCGCTCCCGTATATTTCGTATATATCCTATAATATTATCCGACATATAGAAGTTTTCGGAATAAATATATCTTGTACATCTAGAATACATCTTTCATATATCTTGCATATACTTTATTTCCATGGGGTGGCTCTTGTTTCTCTCACTTTTCTCGAGTTTTGGAAAATAAACGCAAGCTGATTCTGCGTTTCGGATATGCAAGCGAAATACTTACGTTAAGCATTATCTCCGGCGTATTGTTCTTCCATAACCTAAATGCCGAGTCGAGAGACTCGTTTTTTTCGTACTTTTTTCTCGTATCGGAAAATAAACACTCGCTAATTCCGGATTTCAGATGTGCAAAAAAAAACGTACTTTTTTTTGTACAACACACGTTAAGCAAAAAAAAAAAAACGTATGCAATACGGTTGCGACAGTCCGTTTGGCTTCGACGAAAAACACAGAGAGAGGGAACGATGCCCTTCTGCCATATCTCGGGCGCATTGTCATTACATAACCTAGACGGCGAGCCGAGTCGCTCTTGTTTTTCTCATACACTTTTGTTCCATATCGGGAAATAAACACGCTCGTCGAACCCGCAGAATCCCGTCACGAGTTCGGCGGATTAATAAAAGACATTGAAAATAAAATGTGACCTTTGTCGCGAGTCGAATTATAATTATAAGTTCGATGCGTCGATTGTGCGGCGTTTCGCATGGCGGCGGTGGCGGTGGTGGCGCTCGACGCAAATACGCGCGGATTTTATCGTCGCGGGCGCCACGTGGAATTTATTTGCCGCGCGACCGACGCGCCGTTTGTTGTTGTTGCTCGCGCAACGCGAATATTATTAGACCGCTGGGACTCGGCGGCGTGCAGGGCAAAATTGCTTTGTTATAGTTGTTAGACGATTCAGATGGGAGGAAATAAATGTGGGTCGTCGCGGCGTTGGGTCGTGTGAGACCGGTATATCCATTCAACTACCGGTATAACAGTGTAATACGTTTCGTGCTGCTGATAGCCTCGAGTGCTCTCTCGATATTGTGCGAGACGCACGGATATAATCGTGGAGTACAGGAACGGTTCACGCCTTCGACTTAGGCTCCTCTCTATTTTATTTTGTTATTGACGCTTTGATTTCAGCCTTTTTCAGCTCGCTTTTAGGTTAGGTTTACCGGAATCTCAATGGGTACATCGAAAAACAGGCATCAGCATTATTTTGTACTCCCGGCTGCCCCGCCGGGGCAAAAAGACGGGAGTTATGCGTTTCACGGCGATCAGCTGATTTGAGCGATTTCGTTGTGGCCAATGGTCTCGGAAACGGTAAAAAATGACTGAATCAATTTTTTGAGCGTCGATTCTATGACCAGTGGCCAATGCGTTTTTCCATAAACTGAGCTGCTGAGTTATCAATTCGCTTAGATAAATGAATTTTGCAAACAGCCTATTTGAATATATCGAAACATCGCAAGATAGCCGCCATTGGTTCGTATTATGTTGCTCACTTCACAGCGCCCATTAGAGAGCCTTTAAATTACTTTGAAAAAGGATGAAATAAAAATAATTTCATAAAAATTTAAAAAAACTCCCGACTGAAAAAGAATTTTAATAAATTTTAATAATTTTAATAAATAAATTGGGTTAACAAAAAATTGTAAAATAATGACATTCAATTCCTTCATGGTCAATTGTGAATAATGACCATTCTCATATCATAGTTGGCAGATTGTCACACCACCTCATGACGAAAAAATCTGCCGACTATGATATGCGAATGGTTATGTAATTATTTCACAATTTTTTGTTTACCCAATTTGTTTATTTATTAAGATTCTTTTTCAGTCGGGAGTTTTTAAATTGTTGTAACATTATTTTTTATAATTAATCATAATCATTTCTTTGTGTATAATATAATAAAATGATTACAGAATCGCTTGTGACACGTTTTTTTTTTTTTTGCAAGTCTGGCTATCGGTTGCGAAAAATCATTAGAAACGTATATTGACGTTTTGCTTTCGGCCTCTTTGAGCTCACTTTTCGGTTACGGTCACGGGAATCTCAGCGAGTACATAAAAAATGAGGTATCAAAATGATCTCTGTGTTGCAACATGTTTTATGTATAATACAATAAACTAATTACAGAATCGTTAACCGCACGTTTTTTCTTTTTCCTTTTTCAGATCTGTCTATCACTATAATTGTATAATTCCGGTTCATTGAGTTCGCGCGTGGAAAAATCACTGCGAATGTCGTGCAAACGCGAGCGCGAACCGTTTTGCGTTGTATATCGGAATGTCGATTAGATAGTAAACGCTATTTTGCATTATCTGCGGGGAATGAGAGAGAATTGAATATACGGAACAGGATGTGGGAGACTTATGGGTAGTCGGTATAATTTACTGCGCTCTCTCGCTCGGTTATACCGCGGGCGCGAGCCCGGCCTGCGTGTAGCGTAGGTATATATCGTAACAGTGGCCAAAGCAGAAAGAGGCCTAGCGCAGAATCGGGGCCCGCCGGCGGCTCTCGAGCTTTCCAACTGGTTTTCGTTTCTAACGGCTAATGCCCGTTGGCCCGTCTGTGGTTTTTGGGACTCCGTTACTTCTCTCCTGGCAACTCTCGTTCGCCGCTCGTCGTCTCTACGAGCTCGTTTCCTCGTTCGTGTGCGCGACACACAGTCTCGCCCGTCGACCACGGGGAGAGCGCGCTTCGCCTATTCGTTCATTCGGTAACTGGGTCGACGAAAAAACTGCCCTCGACACCGTAATCGAGTCGCGCCTCGGTTTTTCGACCGCGAGGAAACGAATCGGTTTTTTTTTTTTTTTCGTTACGTGGCAAAAAGTGGTGGTGAAAAATTGCGTTTGACAGAAAATATATTTTCTATTAAACGTGTTTTCGTGTTTACATTTTTACGAAAAATTATTTGTCGTACATATTTTTGAATTTTTTTTTTGCCAATTAAAAATTGTCTGAATAATTACGAGAGAAATGGGGGATTTCTTGTTGTTGTGTAATTCAACCATATGCAATAAATCAACAAATCATGGAAAGATTTCGCCTGGCCGTTGCATCCGTATTCGCCGTGTGTCCTGTTTACCCAGATTACCGAGTCGACCCGGTGGCAAACAAAAATGAAAAAAAAAAAAAAAACAGCGAAGCGAACTGATCGAGTTTCGGCGTCTCCATCCCGGATAACGCTGGACTCATCAAGGTCATCTCGGGTATCCTCCGTCCTCGGAGTGACTGAACCGCAGTGCGTGTACCCTAAATCCAATTGCGTTATTATTGTGACCGAGCAGATGTCACGTGCTCGTGTAGCGAAAACAGCGTGAGAGACAAGAGGAGCACGAGCGAGATTCGCGATTTATCCCAGGTCGTCGGCAATAACAAGGAAAAAAGAAAAAAAAACCGAGCGAGTTCCTTCGGCGTGAAGCTAATTTTGAGTCTCAAGTCCAACTGTTAAAAATTACGCGATCACCTTGAAAAGCATCTTCGATAACAGAAACGCCAGGGGGCGGGCGATTCGAGATCACCGAGAAAACAACTTTTTGCAAATTCAACTATCACTTTGAAAAGATCCACTTCTGTGAAATTAGTGTCACCTTTTTATCACTTAATAAGGAGACAGAAAGTCGAAGATTAGAGATTTATGGATTTGTTTCTAGCGACGTTTCGTTTACGGTGAAGGCTGAAAGCATGAAGGTCACTCGAGTGTGCGCGACCTTTTGACCTTCGGCTAAAAAAAGTCAAATCACACCCAACTGTATTTTCTATGAAATTTTTAAAATCAAAAACTTTCAAATATTGCCCACCGAAAGTTTGTTCGTTATTACAAAGAGTATTTGTGAAGTATGTAATATTTCATATAGTCTCCGTCCACGAGAAAAATGTGTGGTAGCCTCCGCTAGACAATATGACAATTTATCCCAAAACCTTCGGACCAAACTGAACGACGAAAGCCATTTTTGAAACCATAAAAATAATATGTTATCTTTCACCAGAAACTAATACTGAAATTAATACTAGAAATTCTTCCAAATATAATCAAAATTTGCCGGTCCTAAATTCAGTAAAAAAAAAATCGGGATGTCTCTCCCTGACAATATGATAATTTTCCTCAAAACTTTCACACCAAATCAAAAGAAAAAACAATAAAAAAAGCGTTAACAAAAAATGTCCAAGTGACGTCAAATATCAAACATCATCATCCATTGTAATTTTTCTATTACTTTAAAAAATATTTGCCAACAGTAATATACAATTTTCCAAACCTTTCGGTCCAACCTAAAACAACGAAAAAAAAAAAAAAAAAGTCCGAGCGACGTTAAATCTACGACGCCCGCTTCGTCTCGACGATACGTGGCGATAAATTCCTTCGGCGAATCGGAAGAATCTTCCCGGTAATCACCACAAAATTCGCATCTATATACGAGCTTTGGTATAAACAATCAACCCGCAACCTTTTAACCTTCGCATGGTAAAAATTGCTGTGTCCCACCCGACTCACATGTTTCATTTAAAAAAAAATGTCTTCCACTAAAAACTAACAAATATCATCCACCACAAATATTTCTATCAACGCAAAATAAAAAAAATTGCCAATCACAACAATTTTCCTGAAAAACCTCGAACCAAACTGAAACAATGAAAAAAGAAAACCAATAAAAATAAAAAAAAACCATCAAAGGAAATATTTCCAAGCGACGTTAAATGGACTCCGGCTCGTCCGGAGAGGATACGTGGCGGTAAATTCCTTCGGCGAATCGGAAGGATCTTCCTGGTAATCTCCCGCACACACATTCGCTCCACCGCCTGTGCCTGCGACGAGCCTCGCGAGGATGAACGATCAGTTCGCGTATCTCAGGCACGTGTTTACTACGTACGTGCGTGCGCCCGTAGTACGTACAAAGCGTATCGAGTCTCGTTGCCTGTAGTATCCGTCGGGTTGAAGGACCGACGAGAGAGCAGCTAGCTGTTCCCTGCTCCTCCGGGGCCTGCCAGACGTGCATATATGTCAGCCAGTGTATAGCTATAGTGATAGCATTCTGATACACGGTATACACACTTTACGCCGCGTACAGCACCACGACGTAAGCGCGCGCGGACTGCGCTGCCGTTGGCGCTGCCGGCGCTGCTGCTGCTGCTGCTGCTGCTGCTGTTGATGCTGCTCGATGCTCAGGGGGGGCCACCTCGTTCGGTAAGGCGGGTTCATTTGGTCGTTTCGGCTTTATACCCGTTAACCATCACTGACCACTGCCAATGGACGGGTCAACGACCTCGGGATACTCGTTGCAGCCGAAATTTCGAAGCCGCTACGCTACGGGGCCTTCCACGTCTCACCCTCCGCTCCTTCTTTCGTTCTCCTCGTCTCTCCTTCTTCTTCTTCTTCTTCTCTCTCGCTCGCTGTCCCATTCGCTGCCGCCGTGAGCCACGGGAGCAGCACCGACCACCGTGTGTACATTATATACCTCTTCCCGTCAGCCGAGCGACCTCCCGCGTGTATAATCTTCGTGTATAACCCGTTTCGTCCGTTTTCCTGCATATCGAGAGAGGCGCGCGCGCGCACGCGTGCGCGGGATTCTCGAGGGCCTCGCGACGCGCGCTTTTTAAGGGCATGTGAAACACGTACCACGTGACACGTGAGTGCGAGAGAGATAGACGCAATTTTTGAAGCAATGCCATTCCAAGATTATTCTTATTCTGGATGAGAACAAAATATCATCGGACGGAGAATTAAAATACGCTTTCATTGATGTTTTTCTTTGTCTCAAAATATTCTCGGTATCTCCATACGATTGATTACAGTTTTTGTTACCGACTGAGTAGGTTTCACATCGCCTTAAGGGCGAAACGCGCGATGATCCGTCAATCGATGTGTCAGCCGGGCGAGAGCGCGGCGATGCCGACGTCGACACCGAGGCTGCTTCGGTTGCTGTTGGGATCGTGAGATGTGTGGCAGGTTGACGCGGTTAACCGTTAGATTAATTTTATCGCGTGTCTTAGTCCGTTTTTGGAACAGAAAGATTATCGCGGAGGCGATTTTGGCGTGTTTAGACCGGAAACCGGATTTACGGATTTTCAGATGCATAAGTCCGAAACCAGAATCCAGTGTTTGTCGGGGTACAGTGTGCGACTTGAAAATGATTGTATGAGCCAAGAGTCAATATTAAAAAAAATGAAAAACTTCAGTTTTGGCCAGGACGAGATAAATTCAATCAATATGATTAGATTAAATAAACAAATAGATAAATGAAGCAATCAATCAATCAATCAACAAATGAATAAATAAATAAAAAAATAAATAAATCAATCAATCAACAAACAAATAAATAAATCAATCAATCAACAAACAAATAAATAAAATTCAATTAGGTTAGAATAATTAAATTTAATCTGCTTTCCTGATTTATTTTTAGTCAGTGACTAATAAGGAAAGAAATTGGTAATTATTGCGCGAGTCGCGTAGTCGCACGACAGATAAGGAAGACCGATAACAACAACGAACTTACGCACTGCGTGGGCGCAACGTCTCGGTATTCGCATCGCTGTTATATTTTTGTATCAGTCGTCGATTGTCATTAGGTCAAATTATGTAACGCCCTTCCTTCATCGCACGTGTAACGTAGGCGCAGGAGGAGTGAACCGCCTGTCAATATCTCAAAAACGATTTCCTTGCACGCGACGCCAGCTGAGTTTGCCACTTTAAATCGCTTCGGCAAGCGGATAACCGGCGCCCCAATAAATCGCATTCCTATGGGTATTACCTCGTGCTACGTCAAATTATACAGCACGTGTCTTGACACGTCAGTAAATTATTAATTATTGCACAATTAAAGAAAACCCCGACATTTTATTTTTTATTATACTCATGAATCTTTATGTGGTGGTCCCGATTAATTTTCAAAAAACCGTGTCAAATGTGTCAACCAATTATTACTCATTGAACAACTAAAAAAAAAAAAAAACAAAAAAAATTCTTTCCTACGTATTTTATTTTTATACCTTTATTCATATATTTTTATCTCGTGCTCCCGATTAATTTTCAACCGATTAATTTCAAATACGTCCACCAACCATTAAAGCTGCACAATTAAACAAAAAATATTTTCGATGTTTTCTATTTTTTATACCGTCGATCGTGAATTTTTATCTCCAGCTCCCAAGTACTTTTCCAAGTAATTTTGCCTCATCTGCGTTTTCGGTGGCCCCGAGTCACCCGGAAACGCGCGAGTTGTACCGTTGACCGTGGCCAATATTTGCTGAAATTTTCGTCGAGCGGATTCGCCCGGTCGTCGCGGCGATCGAGAGCGCGAGCGGCGAGTCCCGCTCGTAAGTTGCCTCGCGCTATCTGGCGAAGAAAATAATGTGACTCGTGCGGCCGCTCGCGCGTTGTATATAAGAACGCGCGCGGTGTGCGCGCACTTTTTTTTTTTCGGAAACAACGCACAATGTCACACTGCAACGGCAAACCCGCCGGGCGGTCGAACCGGGTCGTGACATTTTATCGACGCCGAGTTTGACACCCAGGGCCTCTCGATACACACGGCGTCGCTGTCGTCGTTGTCCTTTGCCGTACCGTTATTTTACCTAAATATATGTGACGCGCAATGTGCGACTCGCGGTACGCGCGCCTCCCGCCTACTCGCTCACGCCCTGCAAGCCGTCTCGTTGCGGACACCGATCGAGTTTGGCGTCGATAAATTTTCGTCATTAACAAACGAAAAATGTATTTTTGGCCAGCAATTTTGTGTTCTTTTTTAATTGGTTGGACAAACTAAAAACTGTGTTTTGAAATATTACGAGCTTCTGATAATTCAGTCGAATCTAATTTGTTCGAGTTATCTCATTGCGGACACTAATCGGGTTCTGCATCGATAAATTTAATCATCATTGACAAAAGTAAAATGCTACTTTCACCTGCCATTTTTCGCTTCTTCAGTTGTGACACGAACCGACAAATTCCGTTTTTCAAAATGTTACGGTGTTCCGATAATTTTATCAAGTCCATTTTGTTGAAGGTGCAAAAAGCAGTTGTTATATTAGTACCGAGTGAATCGAATTTTTTTATAATCGTTATTTAACGTTGAACCTAAAGTTGTTTCTAAATAATTAGCTGCGTAGGTCAAATGATCGTCTCTTAAAAAGAACATGGCATATCGAAAGTCGAATATATCGAAATACAGAAGTCACTTTTTCAAGCATTCTGATTGGTCGCAGGCGGCTTCGATATAAAGTAACAAAATAAAAACAATTTTTATACCACTGCGGGCGGAAATGGCGTCTTTTCCGTCCGCTTTGCGTGCGTAAAACCGACATTTTCGCACCTCGCGATATAAAATTGCGATATAAAATCGCCCTCGTGGAGTAATGTATTATTCCCCCGTCCACGAATCCCGAGGTCCGTTTCATCCCGCCGAAAACTTTCTCTCGACCAAAAAAATCCCAACGCGAAAGAAAAAAAAAAAGTAGCGAAGAAATTAGACCCAAAACGAAACCTGCGTAAGTACGGAACAAAACGTAGCTGCTTGGGGAGAGGCCACAACGAGGACACGAGGAAGAAGAAGTGCGCGGAGGTTGGCGTGCGAGTGCCCGAGATTCAGCGGTCGCGTTGCGATAAGAGGCGACGACGCCGCGCGGGGTGCGTGGGGCGCGCGTCGAGTGTCGCCGCCGCGCGCGGCGAGAGAGGAAGGTGAGTAATCGCCGCGTATAACTGAGAGGCGACGAGCGAGCGCGAGCGCGCGCGTTCCTCGCGAGCCTGCGCAGCGGCAGCGGTGGAAACGGGGACCCATTGAAAAGTGACCGGAGGTGGAACGATAAGTTACACGAAGAACCGTACGACTGCTCGCGTACCTCGCGCGGGCCACACGACTTAGCGAGCGAGTAACTCGTTCGCGCCCGGCTCGGCGGCGAATAACAGGTGAACGACCGGCAAAGTGGTGTAGTAATACCGAGTGCGCTCGCGCTCTGAGCGCAAAGAGCCGCCGCCTCGAACCGATCGTCCTTCACGTTGCATACGCGATGCACGCACCTTGCACACTGTACGCTATGCGCTGCACGGGCGAACGCGCGAGGAACGTTTGGCACACCATTCGCCGCCCGGTCACTTTGTTCGCGTGACACTTTGTTCCCTTTAATTAATATGAAACCCGCCAAGGCGAGTTAATTACGGCCGGCGAACAATTTCAATTCACGAGAGTTTCGGGCTCATTGAGGTTGAGCCCGGCCCGCGACGACTGCGACGACGTGGATAAGATGCTCGCGGAGAAATCGCGACCATT
Organism: Pimpla rufipes; assembly: GCA_963932165.1. Lineage (NCBI taxonomy): Eukaryota > Metazoa > Arthropoda > Insecta > Hymenoptera > Ichneumonidae > Pimpla > Pimpla rufipes. The sequence continues at coordinate 17,115,033 of OZ010636.1, forward strand.
TGTCGGCGTAATATTTTGTATTTGTTTTTTTTTAGTTTATTGAATTGCCTTTCTTGCCGCTCTTATCGCAGCTTTGGAATTGCTGGGGGATCGAAGATTTTTTTATTACATTTTCGTTGCGGTGAAAAAATGTAATTAAATATGTCACGGAATGCAAATATTTTGCAGACTTTTAAATTTATTCCATACACATCTTCATATTTACTATTATGATTATGATTGTGATTGTGATTATTATTATTATTATGATTATTATTGTTATTATTTTGTTGTTATTGTTATTGTTATTGTTATTATTATTATTATTATCATTATTAACGTGTTTGGTTTTTTGTGTTGTAAATTATTTCATCAAAACGAAGTTTTAATTTTGAGAAAAACTTGAAGCATTTGGTTCGTCCGCCGAGCGATAAATTGATTCATGTGCACGTGTGGTGAATAATTTTTCGTAACTCGCAGGGAGAGCAAGAGCGAATGTGCGTGTAATTAGCCTGCGTTGGAGGGCATTGAACCGTGTAGGACTTCACCCCGTGTTAACCAAATCCAGAGAGGGAATGAAGGAGAGAGAGAGAGATGGCTCTCTCCGAGTACGAGGGCGCGGGGGATCAATGAGGCAATCACAATATTGGGCGAGCTAGTTGAAGTCCTCCTCAACATGCAAATTGGTTTGAAAAATTTCACCGGGTCAACGACCGCGAGCAACACGACTTGGCCCACTGTGTCGGGCTGTAGTTACGTAGTGTTGCCGCGACATGTAGCGTATTCGGTGCGGTGGTCGTACCCACTATTGTTGTACGTTACGGGCCACATTCGTTCACGTGCGCTCCTGACTTAGGCTCTCTGTGCGGCTCCCAAGTAGTTCACGTTGCCTGCCGCCGCTCTCGATGGACCGTTATCGACAGATGAGAGAGAGAGAGAGAGAGATTGAGAAATGAAGAAGAAAAATTCTTCTCAGTCCATAAAAAGAATCTGTGAATCTGAACTTTGGATTCTTTTATTACATGCAGTCGCTCTGCCTGATGATGACACTGGAGTTACTGATTTTGTCTATCATTTTTACTTTCAGGTGAATTATTAACGAAAAATATCGTGATTCTTATTACGATCGATTTAATGTTTTTTTTTTAATTTAATTTCTTAACAATTGTTTCTTTTTTACGTTAAATAAATAAATAAATAAATATAATTTTGCCTTACTTCTCTCATCCTGAAGAATCTCTTTTGATAGAAAAAAAGTTGCAAAGTAGAACTTTGCACACTGCTTCCTCATTAATTCCCCTTTTTCACAAAGCCATCTCTATGAAGAAGCTTATTTACTAACTTTGGCTTCCTCACAGAGGAAGCTTTGTGAAAAAGGGGAATTAATGAGGAAGCAGTGTGCAAAGTTCTACTTTGCAACTTTTTTTGAATTTGAACAAAAGAAAACTCCGCTACAAACACCGTTACATCTAATTTTTATTAGATACAAAGTTTTGACTTACTTTAATAACTTTTCCATAAGTTACAGCGGAAATCTTAATTTTTTCAAAAATTCATACCAGCGTAAAATCCGAACGACTTTACCGATCGTCACCAAATTTTATACGTGGCAGCGCTGTATGTTATTTTTTTACTGTTGAATATTTTGGTTCATTTGATGAGATTCGACGTGATTTAGAGCAAAATTTATTTTTTTCGAAAAATTCAAAATTCTATAAAACCGGAACCACTTTACCGATTTCGCTGAAATTCAATACCAAACAACATTAAACGTGTTTTTATTTATGATGAAGTATATAGCTGTATCGTCGAACTTTTACGAAAGTTAGAGCGATCACGCAATTTTTTTGAAAAATTTAAATTTCGATAAAATTTGTATACATGGATATATTTAATTTTTTAAATATGTGAATTACAGACGATTTAATTCTCTACTTGCATGCCAATTTTTAGCTCAATCCATCATGCCATTCCTGAGTTATGAACAATTGAATGTTCGGTGCCTGGACCATACATACATACACACACACACACACACACACACATACCCACATACAGACATATTTTCTAGACCACTTTTCTCGACGTTTTAGCTGATTCTGAGTATGTTAACATGAAAATCTCGAAAAAAAAAAAATTTCACGAAAACAAAGCTTCCTCTATGAGGAAGCAACATTATTGATTAAAAGGTCGTAAATTTCTCTTTCGTTAGCTTCCCAACTTCGCTCGTATTCGTACAGAGTTACCAAGGACAACTGTTTTCTTAAAAACAAATCTTATTAAATGTATCTGCAAAAAAATAAGGTAAAACAAATTTTAAAAAAGCGAAAGAATGAATAACCGAATGCAGGTTTTTCTCTTATTAGCTTCCGTTTTTTTTTTCGTACTCGTACATAGTTATAAAGGATAAGCGTTTCCTAAAAAAATGATCAAATACATTATACTTGAAAAATAAAAAAATCAAATTATGAAATATATTGTATGACAAAAATAAAGAAGGTGAGAAAAAATTCTAGCGTTGGTTTCTCTTAAAATGCTGTGCACACCGTGACACAGCCTGTCCGCCGCATGATCTACGGAGCGTCTCGCGTTCGATCCGTTCGATCGAGGCTCGATGCGCCTGCGTAGATGTCGTATAATGCCAAGCCGAGAGGACCCACGAATATATCATCCGGAGCAATTTGTCGCTCAGCCTGTGTGTAACTCTCGCGCGCAAACGAGCCGCGCGCTCGTCCCGCCGTCGTGCGGCCGTCGCGGGTTCAAAGACCTCGTCGTGTCGTGACAATTGATGTACTACACGGGGCGCGCGGCGAGTTCGGTTACCGTTGTCACGCGCTTCCACGCAGCTTCGTTTTCGTCGGTCCAATCCACGCTCGACCACGCGGCTTTCGGCCATTCGCTCTGTTCGGAAATTGGAGCAAAACGGTCGGTGCGGAGCCGCGCGGAGCGCCCGGGCCAACCGGAAATTAAACGAACCGACGCGACTTCCCGGGTCCCTCGAGCGCGCTCGAGGCTCATTACCGATCGCTCGAGTTCTCTCGTCGTGCACGCACCCGGAGATATTGTTGCTTCGAGAACGACGGCAAAAATAACGACAAATTTGATTGATCAATTGCAAACGAGTTTGGCAGCTTTTACATTTTTTTTCTTCTTCAATTTACTCTAATTGCCTAATTACGCTATTTTTATCACTTTTTTTTTCTCAAACTTCATAATAATAATGATATATGGCTTTATTTTATTTTTTCGAAAAATCATAAATTAAAAAACAGTAAAATAATGTTACTGTTTTAAAAAGTAACAGTAAAAGTAACGAAAAAAGACGAATTATGATCATTATCATTATCATTGTTATTGTAATATTGTAAAATAATTATTATATTATTATAATTTTCTGAAAAACATGATTATTATTATTATTATTATTATTATTATTATTATTATTATTTTGATTTTCATATAAAAAATGATACATAAAAAAATAAAATGCTCGTGCCCACCTGGGGAACGAGGAGAGTTTTCGTGCACTCGACGAGCTAATGACGCGCGCGAACGAGAGGACGTGCAATCGGTTATGTCACACGATAGCATAAGCAAACGATCCTTCGTTTGCTCGCGCGCGAGCCGCCCGCCCGCGTCTCTGTCCCCAATAGGTGTCCAACGCGTAAGTACTACGCAGTACGTCCGCGTTCGCGCGCGCGAGCTATTGGCACGCGAACGAGCCAGCGTTAATACGCTCTCGCCGTAGAACGACAGGTGCATTCGCCAGTTCGCGTGCACTTATCCAGCCGCACCGGCAAAGACGTACAGTAGAGCTCCCGTTGCATCGGACAGGGAAAAAAAAACGAACAAAAACTTTTTCGATTTTTTTTCTCATTACAATTTTTGCTCGTAGCATCGACCGGCGCACACGCCAATTTTCGTGCATTTATTCAGTCACCAGCAAAAACGTACAGTAGATTCCACGTTGCGTCTGGAAAAATATGTAATGACGATTTTGTTTTGTTTTCTTTTGTTTCTTACACACGGGCCGTATCCCATTTGTTGCTTCGTTGTACCCACAAATACCAGCCATCACACGTAACATTTTTATCAGAAGTGTAGGATCTTTTTAATTTTTTAAATTTTTCATTTGATATTTAATTCCATTAAAAATGGATGAAATATCCAGCCACCAGCAATGATATACAGTAGAGTCCCTATTGCATCCGAAAAAAACATGAACTTTATTTTTCGTAATTAAATTACACACAGTAGAAATGCCATTTAGCTTGAAAAATAAAAAATAAACACTTTAATTTTTTTTATATCAATTAAAATGAAATAAAGCCGATCAGGATTTGACAGCAGGATATTGGACTGTCCGGTGCGCTAGAATTTGCCGTTTAATAGAAATGCGTAAATGAGAGGTCAGCACACCCGACTCCCATGGTATGTCACAGCGATTACGAGCGCCCGACGATATCATAAATTTGTAATAAATCTCGCGCTCGCGTATACGCGTTTCGCGCGGCATTCCGCGCGCTTGCGGGAATCGATATGTTAATAAAGTGGGACTTGGTCGACGATAGGTATGATCACATAATGCCGCGCCGATCTCGCATCAGCTAACTGCGTAGACAGCGCGATATCGCGCATAGTCGTCGCCCGGTGCACGCCGGTCGCATTCGCGCGTCATTCCTCTCGCAACATGCGACAGCGAATCATATCAGCCGGGACTTGGCGCGCAGTTTCGTCCGCCCTTCGGCGTGATTCTGCATTGCTCACGTTTTGCCGATTCCCTCAGAGATTTGGTTTACCGTTCATTTTTATATTTTTCAAAAAACTACATCAAATTTGAAGAATTTCATTTTCAGTTTATTAGCCCATACGCGGGCCTAGCGCATTTCCCAGATGATGCCAAAAAAGATATAAAAAATCGAAAATAATCAAGTTTTTTTTTTGTTTTCGTGATAACCGTTAAAAAAATAGTCAAAATAAAAATTCTTTTCGCATTTTTATCGGAATTTCGTCACTTCGCTAAAGTCGAGGTTACTGTTTTTTTGGATAGATCGAACCTGGTTTTTCTTCCTTCGTTCAAGAGAGAAAACTCAATAACGAAGAGAATACCGTAAGGCTGATCGCGATACCTTGATGTCTGAATTTTTCGCAGAACTTTAAAGCCGGACCCTAAAAAATCGCAATTTTTCCATACCTACATATCCCTTGCGTTTTTTGCGAAAAAAAAAATTCGATTTCATAAAGTTTGGAAACCGTACCCTATGGCAAATTTCCCGCTGATTCCGAAAAGCACTGTTGTTCACCCGAAAAAACGACAATTAGTCGAGGAACAAGCGAAAAGGTTTTTTGTTTTCTCTGCAAATATAATACAATATAATACATTAGCCCACATGATTCGCCTGAATCCTTTTCCCAAAATAACCTTCGAGTCGAACACGCCCGAGAACAGTCAAAATACAATAACACGACTGAAACTGCTCGACGGTTGGCAACGAGTTGCAGGCAACCCGACAGCCAATCAGAGACCAATACTTGATTAATACTTATATCGAAAAAGCGAGATTATTTTACCACTCGCTTTTTGAAGAGGAAACATTTTAAAAAAAGGTACAAGAGTCACGGCGTTCCCCGCAAGCAATTAATTAAATGCCATTCAATAAAGTATATCTAAAAATCCGTCGTTCGCCGCGGATCGTTGCTGATGCGGAGACAAAGAAAGCGAAGCGTCGACAGCGCCGACGGAGACACCCGAAGTGGGCGAAAGAATCTCTGGAAATCGTGCGCCGCGCGCCGCCGGATCCGAGCCGAACGCGGGTGTGCATCAAAGCGTCGTAGTCACGTGCGATTCGCAGTCATCAAGAACGCACAGCAGCAGCACCGAAGCAGCCTATCTTAGGGGCGCGGACTCACGTACGAAATGTCGCTCGACCGTTCGAGGGAAAGGCGCGTGTGCGAGAAGCGAGCGTAGCGAGCGAGAGCGAGAGAGAAGGAATTATCCAGGGGCAATGCACTCGGGACAATAACAACGAGGAATAGTGGCAGTTGCCGGTGCTCCTGCTCCGGTGCTGCACAACGACGCCCGATCGAATTGCATTTCTATGTATCCCGCGCGCGCCGCAATTCTATATAGGTACGTGCCACATAGCGCGGCGCAGAGCGCGCGCGGAGCCTCCGCAAGTCGCCTGACGCGGATTGATGAGCAAACCCATAGCGTTCGACAGCTAAGCCGCGCGTACCATTCGAAGATGCAGAGCGGCGCGCGGACCCCATAAAAAGTCACGAGCACGTGTCCGCACCGGACGGGATTCCCGGGGAATTGCGCGGCACGTCGGGCGGGATGGCCCGCTGATCACTATATGGAAATTCGTTTATCGTCATTTTCCAAGCTACTCGTCTATCGGATTTATTATTCATTTATCATTAAAGCTTCTATTTTTTTATCATCAGTCTGATATCATTTTTATCATCAGTCTGAGATCATCATTGGATTGCAGAGTTTACGTTTTTGTTATTGCTAAAAGTCTGATTAGGTTCTTTGCTCTGGTGATTACGATAAAATAAATCTTAAACCTTGTAATTAAACCTTAGATTTTTATTTTTATGCATCCGATTTTTATTTCTCGTTTTCGAAAATGTCAGTATATTGTTTTTGTTAATCTGAGGGTTAAATCTGAAATCCTGTTAATAATTCTTTAAAAAATTGTTTCAGTTTTTGTGAAAATGGGAGAACGGTCGAATTTTCTTTGTTATTAAAAAAAAAGTTGAATTTGTGATATTGAATGTTCTTGATTTAAAATAATGTGGAGTTGTCGAAGCCGATCTTTTAAAATAAAATAAAAAATCATCCTCAGGAATGATCGATCTCCATTCTTGAGCCGCCAATTCCGTCCCCAAAGGCGAATTCTTCCCTCGTAAAATAAAAGCTCGACAATCCAAGGATTACGGGGACGTACAGAAATAGACCTTATCAATAGGCAACAATTGGTATCTCGTCGAGAAAAACGTGACACAAAGGACTGCCTCGCTCGTCCTCTACCTCGTCCACAAAGACTGGAAGCCCCGCGAGGAATTTCCTATCGTCACCGGTGTGTGGCACTTGCAAGGATAAACCGACGGTCGAACGTGCCATATCGTCTCGCGTTATTTGTTTCTCATTTCGCGATTCTGTATATACAACATAAAACCTGCGAAACGCGCACGGTCGGACGATATATTGCGTTACGTACGGTGCAACACACGAGCGTGTATCTTTGTTGTCTTTGGGGGACCATCGACCCCGCACATAACTTGGATACAGCGAGGTGCACAACGCGATTCTTGCGGACATCACGGACGCGCGAGTTCTCGCTATAACGTATCCAGCTGCAGCGGCAGCGGCAACACCAGCAGGTATTTAATAAGCGCGTCTCGTCGTTGCGACGAGAACGCGCGCACTAACCGACCGAGCAACGCTTTATGCCCCCGCCTTGCCCCCCCGTTGGCGAGAGTATTGGTAAACGCGAGAGAGCCGGGAGAGAGAAGCAGAAAAAGAAACCGGAGAGCGGACGGATATATGTTCTATACACACAACTGGTGTACGATATATATAGGTAGTGCGAATATATATATTTACTTTTATATATACATACATACGCATGTTGCGTTTGTGTGTATATTTGTGCCCACATAACGTATGTGATATATAGACATGATACATTTGTATATGAGGCGTTCCACGGTACTTTCGCCAATCGAAAAAAAAACAAAAAAAAAAAATTCGTAACATTTTTCCAAACATCAAGTTAAGTGGCATTTAAACATTTGGACATTTAAAACAAAAAATCAAATATATAGATGTAAGGCAATGAAAAAATGTTCTAATCGATAATGGACGCACTGCCATTGAAAACTGGATATTAAAAAGAAAATGTTTCAATTTCAAACTGCTATAACATTGCATTTGGCTGTCCCATTAAAACATAAATGAAACATAAATTCGAGGCAATTTGTCGGATGAAAAAATTCAAAGTGCCACTATTAAAAATATATATATTTCTGTTGTCTTCTCGATGAAATGTGGCCTGAAATTACACCATTAGTTCTGAATCATTTTTATTTTCTTATTGGCTATGAAAAAACCACGTTTTCCATTTTTTATTGATCTCGATACGATTAATCGTTTCCGAGATGACAGATTAAATGGAAATGGAAAAAATTGACATATTCCGAGCAACTTCTTTTATTTTTATCTTAAAATTTGGTTATTTTTAGACAACTTCCGTATGTTTTTGTTGTGTGGCGAAAATACCATGGAATGTCTAATATGAATATTCACCAACATGTCATACAACATATGTTACATATACACATATTACATTTATACATATAGTACAGTAGTCACATTTCTCATGTACGCTCTTTCGGGTTTTTACATTTGTTCAACGTTCCCATCGTCTCTGTCGTAATCTTAATCCTATTTTTTGGCTTCACTTATTTCCATCTTATTAGATTTATATATATGTATATATATTCAGACACTATATTTGTATATATGTAAAAAATGTATATATATTTGCACATACAACGTACGTGACGTACACATTTTTCATCCATATACAATATATTTACACACATATACATATGTGTATATGTGTTACATATGTATTTGTGTATACCAGGAGAAGCAGCAGCAGCAGCCGGTGTACATTTGAATCGAAACGCGGCTGCGACCGCGGTCAATGCTCGACTGACCCGAACAACAGTAAAAGTGACACGCGAGTACGTGAGCCCGTTCTTTCCTCGATCGGCCGCGCCGAGCGCGTTCGTTTCACGCTCCCGGCGTGATTGGTTCGCGCGACGTCGGGACTCGGACGATTGGACTATTGTGAGGCTGGTTCGAGGGGCTTTTTGCCCTTTCGAGGAACGTCGAAGAAAATAAAACACCCTGGGAACGGCGGTCGGGAAGAGGTTGCGTTCTGTCGCCTCAATCAGCTGTTTAGCGTTGCCAGGACATTTTGCTCACAGCCATTTAATGTGATTTATTGCGTCTAGTGATTAATGGCAACTAATTAACGGAATTTGTCAATCGATATGCTTGATTCACGATTAAAACGACGTCGAGCGAAAAGATTACGCCAGAATCGTAAAGATTGATGCTAATTTCCAGCTTTTCGAGCGTTTTATAAATCTAGCCGTTCCACGCGTGAGCGAAATTCTCAGGTAATACGACGAAAATTCGACAAAATTCTTGTTCTACGCTCCGAAAACACGTGATTATCGCAACTGACAATTGTTCTCTTTGGACATGGAAAGTATCTGCAGGTTTCTTTCTTCGGTTTTTTTTCCCCCTTCATTTTGCCTTTTGCCAGAACCGCACTGCGATGCTCTTGGCGCGCTCGCTGCGCAACGTACGTAGAGGCGAAGGAGGCGGCGGAGGAGAAGGAGGAGGCGAGAGCTTTGGTGCATCCGGAATTGGCGCGGCTCTCGGAACATACTGCGCGAACGCTATCGATCGGTATGCAAGGCGCGCTCTCATTCGTATAAGTACGCGCACGCACGATCGCGCTGCGCTGCTACTGCTGCTGCTGCAGCAGCTTGATTCAAGCCTTCGAAAGGACGTTGACCGTCGTATGAACAGTCGAAGGAGTGAGAAGCCATCGGGAGCCCCCAACGCCCGAGTGTAAATGCGCGAGAGCTTTGACTTTCGCTAACTTATCGTTCCTCAATATATTATATACATATACACAGGGTGATTCAGAATGCTTGTTCATCTTTTAAGTGATTAGCAATTTCTTTTAAAAAATCTATAGTTATTTAATTGTGTCATACATTTTTTTAAATTACCCAATCGATTTTTTTCCAGATCTCTCAGAGCTCAAAATAGGATGCTCTGATTGCTAAATTTAAATAAATAAATAAATATCATAACTCACTCTAAAAATGTAATATTTATCATTGTTGCGGTTAAACATATTTGTTTAAAGCGTCGTGCTACTTTCCTCAGTGGACGATTAACTTTGGGTCGCCAAAATGGTTAAGAAATCGTTGTGAATCACAAGCTGGTAGCTGGGATATCATAAGTACATCCCAGCTACCAGTCATCGGTGTCTATTAATATACAGAAGAAAAAACATATATTTGCCTATCTCGGCGTTCAACCCCAGTCCCGACGATTCACGAATAACAATATATTTTCCATTCCGTATCGACGTTTACGCAAATCGATCATCGCGCTGGAAAAAAAAAATCGTCATTAATTGTCGTATTAATTAATTGTTAATGTTATATATACTAATCGCTCGATAACGCGACTTGACCCGCAGTAACGCGAGCAGTGAACGCGGCCTCAAGCACAGTCAACATTACGAGCAACGAGAGAGCGCTGAGATGCGACTGTATAGAGCTCAAACGTCGGAAAGACTAAATAATGAGGCGTCAGTTATCGGCATTGGGGACGGATTACACGTTTCGTCACTCGGTAGTGATAGATAGATTGAAAAGTTGAATCAGCTATTTGGGCTAATGAAATTCATTGACGAAATTAATACAAATAACAGACCAAAAATTGATGCGACATTTTTATCTACTGTTTAATATGTGCCATTCCTTTTTCTTTACTCTACGGAATTACTTTACTCGGCGAAGTCGTTGAGACCGATGCGACTGGTTTTTGTTGCCATTTTTTTTTTAACAATACGTCACAATTTTTTATTTTAACAGTAATTGTCGAACCGTTTATACAAAGAGACATATTGTAATCTGTATTGCCAATAGGCCATCAACCGAGGTCCTTCCGCCTGTTTTCATTTTACTTTATCGAATGATTTTATTCGGCAAAGTCAATAACAACAACGGGAGTGACTTTTTGTTGCCATTTTTTATTTATCGCATTATTTTATTTGGCAAAGTCGTTAATCGCAACGTGAATGTTTTATTTGCCATTTTTCATTTCTTTACTTTATCGAATTATTTTATACGGCGAAATCGTTAATCACAACGTGAATGTTTTTTTTTGCCATTTTTTATTTTTTAACTTTATCGAGTTATTTTATTCGGAAATATCGTCAATGACGACGCGAATGTTTTTTTGCCATTTTTTATTTTTCTACTTTACGAATTATTTTATTTGGCAAAATCGTTAATATCGACGCTAGAGCTTTTTTATTACCATTTTTTTTTCTTTACCGTATTATTTTATTCAGAAAAGTCTCATTGATAAAGACGCGAGTGTTTTTGTTATCGCTCGTTGAATGTTTTTGTATACATGTGTATATAGAGCCTTTGCGGCGAAATAGACAGGAGACATTACAATAATACACGTAGAGATATATGTGCTGCGTAAGTCGCGAATCCACTCGGACGGGAAGCACCTGGCAGCTATCTCTGCAGTCGGTAGTCCCGACCCCGGCGTGAGCGTCGGGCCCGACGCTCGGTGCCGCTTCCTATTCGTCTCGGGTTTCTTCCCTCCATCTTTTTCTTTTTTTTTCTTTTTCTCTTATTTCAATTTCGCTTATTTGTGAATAACGCGCAGTTATATGATGCGTCAAGGATATCGCGCGACGCTTATGTCTGCATGTGAATGGAAATGAAACGTCAATCGCCGGGCGCGCGGGGGAGAATAATCCCGTCAGCGCACGGGGGAAACGACCCCTGACTAATGTGTATGTCTCTCTCTCTCTCTCTTTCTCTCTCTATGTATTGTAACCTTTCGTTTTTGCTGTCCATTCGTACTGCGTAAAATATTATTGCCGCGGAATGCAACGTATGCGATTTAACGAGGTCGAAAACCTTATAAGCAAATGGTCCATTGCTCAATATTATTATTGTTATAATTGTTCTTATTCTTATTCTTATTATTCTTGTTGTTATTGGAGTTGCTATTGTTATTGTTGTTGTTGTTATTGGTATTATTATTATTTTTGTAATTTTTTATGTTATTTATATGTAAATTGAGCAATTTTTTATAAAAATCGGGTTCAGTGGTATCTTAAAACGACTTTTAAGATGGACTTTACGAAAATCTATTCAGCTAAAATATAGTGGTACCTTCGGTGAAGAAACAAATGTTTTCGATAATTTTTTCGTAAAATGTGAGTTAATTTGAGCTAAAATGTGACATATAAATCTGTATTAAGTTTTTTCTTGCTGGCCATGAAAAAACGCACGGTTTCGTTTTTTAATGATTACGATACGATTAATCGTTTCCGAGATATTACAGATTAAATGAAAAATAAACAAATTGGCACATTCTGGTCAATTTTTGTTTTTAATTTTGAAATTTAGTGCATCTACAGATACCAATGAACCCGATTTTTAGACAAATTTTGAGAATCTCTTTTTTGGGTGGCGAAAGTACTGCGGAATGCTTAATATAATTACTAATTTCAGTAAGTAAATAAGTTGGCTGGATTAAAAAAAATTAGTTTAAAAAATGTATAGATTTCTGAGCGTTTAGACGAGTTTGCAGTCGCAGGAGTCTGAGGGCTTAATGCATATCAGCAACGGTGAATGTCTCGCCGCATCTCAGGGTTCGGATCGTGCCATATGCAGATTGCAATGTTACTGCTGCTGCTGCTGCTGCTGCTACTGCTACGGCTGCTGTTGGGTCGGTGAGGAGACCGATGTCATAAGTTGCGTCATATTACGCTGCAACTATAGTCACTGTGGTATGTTAGCTTTGCGATAAAATTGCTAACATCATCACGACACTACGAGGAAATTAAGAGTGATGATTCGCACAAGTAGACCGCGATCTACGCGCACTGATAACTTTCGACATTTTTTGCTGTTCACTTTTATATCCGTCCGGTCAGTCGGATTCCCCTTATCGATTGATAAGGGGAATCCGATGTAGCACATTTTTTTTCGAAAAAAGCTCAGATGACGTATCTAAATATATATATTGCGCAGCGTAAACGCTGACGCAGCTCTTCACACGAATCTCAATTCCTGCAACAACCGCGGGAACGTTGAACCCCGCCGAAGTTTCGAGCGAAGTTATGCGACCCTGAGGACGCGCATTGCTGGTAAACAAAAATCGTACGCGAATGATCGTAGCGAAGATTCGTAATATTATTCGTGAAAATTTTGCTGTCTCGATAATTTACCTCAAAATGAAAAAAGGTTTTGTCAAAAATGAAAAACATTTTGTATGATAATTGCTGTTAACTTAACTGTAACAATGATGTAAAAAATGAAAAATACTCTGTAAGGAAATTATATTAGTTAACTTAACTATAACAATTATGTTAAAAATGTAAAATATTTTGTGAAATGCTGAAGGACTCCGGTCGACGGCCTATTGACAATGCGACTAATATCTAAATCATGTACCATAAGTGAAAAAAAACTGTACAACTTATTGTCAATAAACTCTTTTACTACTACTACTATTTTGACAGGAATGTTTTAATTTTGTGAAAAATGTAAAATATTTTGTGAAAAATATCAAATACTGTGTAAAAAACAAATTAATTTAATTATAAAACATTTCTTTATACAATTTTTTAAACATTTTATAAAACAAAAAATAATTAATCGAAGCATCCACCAAAGACGTCGTCGTGGCCAGTAAATTCAGGTAAATTCACCGAACGAAATCATCGCAATTGGCGAGGCGCCGATTTGTCAGCCGGATACCTCACGTCTAGTGCAAGGGGATTATAATCGCTTCGCGCGCCAAGCGATTCAACGGTGGAAACTCCGAACGCAGGATCACTGTCGCTCTCCTATGCGTATACGGCCGGTAGTAAGTACGTAACACGGGTCGTAGCCCTCTCGCGCGCGCTTCACTCCCAGCAGCCTCGGTCGCGTCAAGCGCTGCTGCTGCTGCTGCTGCTGCTGCCGTTGCTGCTGGCGGCTGCGACTCGCACGAGACTCTACTCTATACGGTGCTCTCATGCGGCAATCACTTTCGATCGGAAGAAGCAATGCCCCGAGGATACGCGACGAACCTGCGCGATCTCGTGGCCGCGCAGGTAACCCCGCGTAATGCGTCGATTGCTCGAAAAATCTTTCAACAGAATTTTCAACAAAACAATAGGCAAAATATTCATACATTATTTATTTTTGTTTTTAATTAATGCACTTAAGGTATTAAGATATAATAAACGGAGTGTAAAGATTGTGCAACATTTTTCAACAAGACAATAAGAAAAATATCTATGTCTTTTTTATTTTCTCTAAGCACTTAAGGTGTTCAAGAATAATGAATGCAGTATACAAATTGGAAACGTTTTTCAATAAGAAAATAAGATAAATATTTCTATCATTTTTGCTATTTCTTATTTGCCGCACTTCAGGTACTGAGGTATAACAAAAAAATAATAAAGAATATAAATGTCTTCTTTCTCGCTGTAACAAATTAAGTATAAAAATAGTGTAAATGTTTGTCAAGCGATTTTGCGATCCGATGTATAATTGGGAAAGACCCGAAGCGATCTTGTGGAAAGGAATCCACGTTTGTTTCTCTCGTTTCACTCTCGCTGTCGGGCGTCCTCTGTCTTGTTGTTTGGAATATAAATGTCCGCCAGACGCTTCTAGCCGAAAGGGTCAACGAACAGCGCGAGGAAGTCTGATTCGCAATAACACAAACTCTCGTGTGTCCACGCGCTCGCATAACACGACAATTAGTAATCGTTCGGGGCATGACGCAACGCTTACCTATTAGTTCGTGCGGGGAAGTTCACGGTCGGGACTCGGCGTTAGACGCATTGAATCACCATAACAAGTGCGCGTGTGACGACCGCCACGCGGAATTGCACGGGTTATCGGCCCCTGAAATTCCGGCAATGCGAATTGCGCCTAGAGACGAAAACAATAATAATCAAAATTCTTCTACGTAAACTAGAAAAAATCGACCTCGCTGCGATTGGCGAGCGTGAAAGCACAAATTCAACTATGTCGACTGTGGAGGAAAATTTGTCCCAGTAAAATCGTTTTATTTTTTTTTTGCAATTTCATCAATTGTTAATTATATTTTTTGTACAATATTTGTTTGTTGTGTTCGATTTTATTGAATATTTGATAGGTGGATTGAAACGAATTTTACTGATGTTGATGACGTTGCAATAGTTTAATTAAGTATTTTGTTGTTGTAAAATACATTTTTTGTTAGATTTAATTTTGTATGGGTTATTTTATAGATAAATTGAAACACAAATATTTAGCACAGCGGGTGGAAGGACACTTGGATCGTCGAGGAGGAGACGGAGCGCATTTTTTCAATGTAGT
Organism: Pimpla rufipes; assembly: GCA_963932165.1. Lineage (NCBI taxonomy): Eukaryota > Metazoa > Arthropoda > Insecta > Hymenoptera > Ichneumonidae > Pimpla > Pimpla rufipes. The sequence goes on from OZ010636.1 coordinate 17,130,222, forward strand.
AATTTGTTTAGTTGAAGTTATTTTTTGTAAAATATGTTTTATTATATTAATATTATTATTGGACATTTAACAGTTCACTTTCAATTTATTAGTTTAGAACTTTGTTGTTGTAAAGTACATTTCTTGTAATATTCAATTTTATATGGGACATTTAGTAGGTGAATTGAAACGCGAATATATAGCTAGAGGAAGGTCAGTTGAATCATCAACGAAAACAAAGGAACCATCAAGGAAGTTGCATTCGCTCGTCGGAGAATTCAGTGACGCAGCAGCTCCACGAGCGAGAATCCCGAGTCCCAAAGAGAGCAGTGCAAGTGCCGGCATATATTAGACCCTACAGCGCGGAGGGCAGACGTCTCGTTTATTCTCCCACGGGATGACGCAATGCGCTCCCGGCGATTTTACAAATTTCCCGCCTGTACTTTTCCCGAGAATTTTTACTATTTTTAATCCGCAATTACTGACTAAGCGAATAAAATTATTTACGGTCGCTTGACACAGCATTATTAAAATTATCCGTCGAAGCGGTCAAAATCGGTGTAACGAGTGAGCAAAACAGGATCGGCGTGTCCTTAAAAAAACGTATAAAAATAGATCAAATCATTTTTTTGAATATCCAGAAACCTGTTATAATTTCCAATTCCAGTCTAAGCGAATCAACCTATTTTTGGCCGCTCAACCAGCCAGAAACGAAACATTACTTTTAAAAAACCGCCGAAAGCAGCCAGAATTGGTCTAACAAGTGAGAAAAACAGGACAAACGTGTCCTTGAATGAAATAAAAGAAAGAAAGAAAAAGAAACGGTTACGCCGTCAACAAGACCAGATCCTGTGGCACTCGGGTGAGTCGGAGAGTCGGGCTCAAGGACCAAGGTCAAGATACGCCGTGAGCTTACGTGTCTTTCTGCCCAAGGAGCAGAAAGACGAAGCGGCAGCGGCAGCAGGCGGGGCTCACGAGTACAGCCGAGCGAACGAGTTCAGGCCGCGTAGATTCCCAACCGCCGCGCGCGCGCGCGAGCGAACGCACGGAACGTGACGTAAACAAGCCCGGCCGGCGGGGCCCTCGTGCATTAGCAAACAAACCCGAAGGGGCGGCCCAGCGACGATGACGTGGAGACTGCAAGAAACGCGAAATAAAGGTCCGCATCGGGCACGTGGATGACAAGCACGCGCGTTCGCAGGGCCAGCCAAGGACGATGCGCCAACGTGTGTGTATGTAGATATATATATAGAGATATATATATCAAGAGACTCTGGCCATCGATGACGCAGATTTCCCGCGAAGTCGACGCTTTCGTCGTTTTGGGCCTTCGCTCCGCGCCGGCGTGGCCGCCGCCTCGTTGAAATTCAAGCGATGTTGTTGTTTACATCGGCCGGCAGCCGCGCAAGGGAGTCAAGGGAAAAACGAAAGTGAGCTTCGTGTTTGCTTATTCGGCTGTTGGAACGTCCGATGGAAAAAGGAAGACAAGGTCCATTTTGGGTTTTACCGGTGGAACGTCCCAAGGACTTGGGAATATCTTGGGATATGGAAGGACAAGAAGCTTTAGCCTTGAAGTTCAAGCGATGTTGTTGTTTACATCGGTCGGCAGCCGCGCAAGGGAGTCAAGGGAAAAACGAAAGTGAGCTTCGCGTTTGCTTATTCGGCTGTTGGAACGTCCGATGGAAAAAGGAAGACAAGGTCCATTTTGGGTTTTACCGGTGGAACGGCCCAAGGACTTGGGAATATCTTGGGATATGGAAGAACGAGAAGCTTTGGAATTCAAGTGATGATGTTTTCTTTTTTTATACCGGCTGCGCAAGGGAGTCAAGGAAAAAAACGAAAGTAGGCTTGGTGTTTGCGCGTTTGTTTTGGGTTTTATCGGTGTTACGATCCAAGGACACTCGGGATGGAAGGACAAGAAGCTTTGCCGTTGGATTTCAAGCTAGTCTGTTGTTGTTTACATCGCTCGCGCAAGGGAGTCAAGGGCAAAAAACGAAAGTGAGCTTTGTGTTTACGTATTTTGCTGTCGGATGAAAAAGGAAGGCAACTCGTAAGCATCTGCGACTTCCATGTTCGTTTTTACCCCAGTACTTGCTTGGGTCATTCCAAGGTGGAAGGAAAGAAGGACGGAAGAAAGGAAGGATGGATGGATGGATGGATGGATGGATGGATGAATAGAAAGACGAAAGGACAAGGAGCTTCATTGTTAGAGTCGAACGAACCTTTTTGTTGCCTACGTCTGCCTCGCAAGGGAGTAAGAAAACGAAACTAAGAAAAAAAAACGAAATAATTCACAATTGTGCGCAATTGATACGCATATCTGCCATTGATTCCGGGTTTTCCCGTTGGTCATATTCCAAGGATTTATCGGTCAGGAAAGGACACAGAGCTTTATCGAATTCGCCGGTAACGCAGTCGACGACAAGAAAAATCAAAGGTCTAGGTGTATCGCGTACGTCGTCAACACTCCCAAGAACCAATCGCACCGAGATTTCCGTCGCTTCGAAAAAAAATTAACTAAAGTAATTCATAACTGTGCGCCAGCGATACGCACATCCGCCGTCCAATCCGAGTTTTCCCATTGGCCGTGTTCCAAGGACTTATCGGTCAGAGAATTACAAGGAGCTCTATCGAACTCCCCTGTGACACAGTCGACGATAAGAAAAAAACGAAGGTCGAGGTGCATCGCGTTTGTAGTAAACAGTCGCAAGGACCTATCACATTGACTTTCCCGTCGCCTCGAAAAAAAATTAATAATAATAATAATAATTCATAACCGTGCGCAAGTGATACGCACATCTGCCGTCCTACCCAGTTTTCCCGTTGGCCGTATCCCCAGGACTTATCGGTTAGTGAAGGACAAGGAGCTTTATCGAACTTCCTGTGACGCAGTCGACGACAAGAAAAAAATCAAAGGTCGAGGTGTATCACTTAAAAAGAAAAAAAAAAGTCGAACGTAATTCATAAACGTGCGCACATGATGCGCACATCCACCGTCCATTCCGGGTTTTCCCGTTGGCCGTATCCCAAGGACGTATCGGTCAGTGAAGGACAAGGAGCTTTATCGAATTCCCCCGTGACGCGGTCGTTGACAAAAAATAAAATGAAAGGTCGAAGTGCATCGCATCCATCGTCGCAAGGACCAATCACACCCAAGTTTCTCGTCGTTTCGGCCGGCCGGCCGGCCGGCGTAGTTGTGGCCCGTCGCAAGGTCTGACGAAACAAACAACGGGCGCGCAGAGAGCTTTGCGCGCGATAGCCGCGAGCCGTGTGCGTGACGCGCGCCGGCACGAGTCAAGGTTGCGACGAGTAGGATCGCGTCCACGCTCCACGTGGGCATAACTTTGACGCACTACGTCTCTTCCCTCCCTTCCCCCGCACCCCCCCCCCCCCCCCCCCTCCACCCCCCGCCCGGCATCGCCCCTCCGCTCGCTGCCGGTTCCACGAACTCGAGAGTATCGAAACTGCCTCCACCGCGAGCGCGCGATAAACAACGTAAACAAAAATGCCCCTTTTCACGCTGCACCGCTCGGGATAAACCGCGTGGTCGCCGCCCGAGGTGACCTTGAATGGGCTCCCGGCGAATCAGCAAGGACCGCGTTGCAAAACGTGTCGCAACGAGATGAGCAAAGTGAGGCGAGGCGAGAAAATAAAAAAGAGAAAACAAAGAAGCCTCAAGGGCGTGAACTCGATTCGGCTTGCGATTCTGCTTGCTGTCCACGCGTGCGGTGTGGACGAAAAATGTCCAACGAAGAGGAAGATTCGAGAGACAATGATCGATAATTTCCCAATCAGTCCAATCAGCGTTCTCTGTCGGCTCGGGCGACACGGGCTCCGCTCGTCCCGGGGCCGAGCGCGAACGCACCGCGCGTAGGTGGGAATATCACACGGGGATCCGAGCTGGGATGCTGCGAGGGATGCTGGGTAACACGTACTACGGCGACGACGACGCGAGGGAAAAACAAAACGAGGAAAATGTCGACCAATCGGGTGGGTCGCACGTACGCATGTCGATTAACCGTCCGCCGAACCCGCAAGTCGTCACTGCGCGCGACGATCCTTCCGAGTGACAGAGGCGAACCTACAATATCGTCACAGGATCGCTTCTGATTCTCACGGGGCGACCGCAGCGCTCGCTCAGTAGAGCACTGAGCACTCTGGCTTTGATACTTGGCCGAACAGGCGTAAAACCAGCGGACGGAAAAGAAACACTCTGGCTACACTCGAGAGAGAAAGAGAGAGAGAGAGAGAGAGACAGTTGCACAGTTGCACAGTTAGCTCCCTCCTGCGCTGGCTTCAGGTACGATCGAGCCAAACTGGCCACGAGAGACAGAGAGAGAGAGAGAGAGAGAGAGAGAGAGAGAGAGAGAAAGAGACCGAGAAACGAGATACACAGAGCCGCACACCGGGTGTATAGAGCGTGTAGCGCGTAGCGTGTAGCGTACAACGTTTGCGGTGCATGCACCCCGGAACGTGTATCACAGTGGCGCCACGCAGGCGGACGACGGCAACTTTTCCTTTTACCTTTTCACCTTCCGTTTGTCGTGTTCCTTTTCTCGCGTTCGCGACGCGCGCAGACCGGCCGGATTAACCGCGCGCGCCGTGTGCAGGAAGGACGCGCAGCTCGCTTCTCCTTCGGTTCTTCCAACCACCACCCTCCCCCCTGCCTCTCCTCTGCCGCTCTGCGTCGTCGCTCAGATTCATTCTAGAAGCTTCCATTTAGTGAATCACCCGACGCACCGAGCGTGTAGCAGCTTCTTGAACCCGCGCGTGCGTTCTTCTGCCTCCCCTCCCCCCTCCCTAGGCCCCACCGCGGGCGACGAGAGGAAGGAGAGGAGAGAAAAGGAGAAGAAATAAAAACAAAACCCTAACGTGCTGTGTCGGGAGTCGCATGCAGCAGGATGGGTACTACGCATACAGGAGCAGAGGAGAGGGGGAACTCGACCGGTTGGGTTCCTGCCCACTGATTCACCCCTGACGCGTGCGACTGTTCTTCCCTTTCATCGTTTCGTTTTTTTTGTATGTTTGTTTTTTTTTTCGCTTCGAGACTCACGTCTCGAAATTCCTCAGATTTGTAGCGCGATCCTTCGTGCGGCTGCGTCCTCCACGGTCGCGTACTACAGTCGCACCGGGGATACTGGGTATAGTGGGTATAGTGGGTTGTTTCTCGGAACGAATGCGTCATCCCCGGCGGAATATCGGCTTCGGGGAATTATCGCGGCTTAAACGCCGCGCCGGGAGACTAGTGACGCATTGAAAACTACGCACCGCGAGACGCGGGGCTCTTCATTCAGAGAATTGTAACTTCTGTTTGACGGCCGAGCTGTTGTAAAAGAGATCTTCAATCAAAGTTGAAATTCGAGGTTGCCAGATCGCTGTTTTTACGAATACTCGCATTTTCCGTTTGACTAGAAATGACGAGCATATGAATTTTTATGTATTTCCTATAATTTTTTATTTCTTCTTTTTATTAATTTTTGTTTGTTTTAATTGTTATTGTTCATTACAGTTGTAGGTTCACTTGTCGGCGGCGGAAAAAAAAAAAAAAAAAAAAATTCGCTCGAACAGGGACTTGAACCCTGGACCCTCAGATTAAAAGTCTGATGCTCTACCGACTGAGCTACTCAAGCATTGAAGGTTGTGCCACTAAAATTTTGTTTTAACGCTTGACGTGTAGACTTCGTGGGAAAACTAACATGTTTACAAGCCAAATGGGGTCCCACGGACCCCAGTCTACCCGTTTGACTTTAAATCTGATTATTTATCAACACATGGTAAAAAATGTGTACTTTATACAAACAAATTTTATCCACAAACATATACCATGTTTTTATTAAATTTTCATTTAAATTTTGATTAATTTCCATTTAATTTCCATTCAATTTCCTCCCAGTCTCCGCCCGATCGTACCCGATCATGTGCTCTACATTATGACTCTGCGTACTCATCCCCATACCTCGATATCTCAACAATTACCTCAGTGAGTCACACACCACCCGAGCGATCACGCAATTCGTATCAATTTCATTTAGCGCGCGATATACCAGCGGTTTAATCGTCCGAGACGCAAAACGAGCGCGAGATAAGTGCTAAGACCGTTGCGGGACCTAAACTTCTGGCGCGTGGTGCGCGGCCATAAGTCGCGAACGCAGGTCGCCCCGTTCAACACAAGCAACGTCGGGCGATTATTATTGGCTTTCGCGTGTGTGTCACAGTCGGTGGCCAACTCGACTCTCGTCGAGTTTGTTACAGTAGCAACGCAGAACGCCGCGTGCAACGCGAGTGCGTTTGCCGCTCGCTAACCGATATAATTCCGGGTCCCGCCGCGCGCGGCGCTGCGATCGGGCGCGCGCGACCGGCGAGTGAGCCGTACGCGAGGGTCACGTCAGCTGGGTATATCTGTGGCCACGGTTTTCCAACGTGTCCTATACGTTCCCGGAACGTCTGCGTCGTATTATTCGCCTCGTGCTCTCGGCGCTGCACCCGGCAAAAGGGGAGCGAAAATCGTCTGGCTCGCATTTTTCGTTGGTCGCGCCGCTTCATTGAGAAAACGGAGACGACAAAAGGCGCGCGGAGTGTTTGCAGCGCGCGCAGCGGGCGGCAGGCGCCTCTTATGGCCGCTCAACGAGATCCCGCGTCGTCCGTCGGCCGTGCGCGGCTCGATCCTCGTCTCTCGTTCCCGGTGCTATCGCATCCATGAAAGATGCCAGTACTCGTCAGCGTTACGAGACCGACGATATGGACCTTATACTTGTTTACCGACGTGTTGTAAGGCTCGGGTTATCGCACGAGCCAACGTACCCCGGTTGACGTACGCAACGCCCGCCGCTTTGCGTGTGGCTGCGGTTTGCGTGTATGTATTTGTTTTAAGGAGACCCAGTCAGTCAAAAAAGTTTTTTTTTCTTTTACTGATAAAGGCTACTTTTTTTCCTCATCGGGGAAAAAATTAAACATAATTATATTCCTTTAGGATTGCAACGAAGGATTTTTTGTCACTGGACCCCCCAGTTGGGTCGACCGGTTGTTTTGAAACCAGAAACATGGGTTTTTGTCTCTGCGCACAGTCCAGATAAAACCAATCATAGGATTCACCTCTGCTCGGTTTCAATCTTTTTGCAATGATATTTCTTATTGATTAATTCTAGGGATTTTTTTGTATGGTTCTTAGACCAAAGTTACAGAATAATGTATAAAAAGTAATGATAAAGTTGGCATCAGTGATATGGATCGTTTAAAGTCTTGACTTTAAAAAAGATTCCCTATAATTCATCTATGGGAAATGTGATTACAGAGATTGAGCACTAGCGGAAACTTGTCCTATGATTAGTTTTCTCTGGACTAAGCACTGAGTGAAAAATCCATGTTTTTTAATTCTTGCAAAATTGCTTTCTATCATATGAATGATGCTAATTTTTGTTTGTTTTTGGCATCGACTCTTGCTACATTCGACTGTACGTATGATATACCTACGTTTCGTGTAATGTATTGTTCGGAATTTTCAGCGCGAAACGAGACGTTCGAGGACCATCAATTTCATCGGTTCCGCCGATTGGTATATACAGTAATAAGAGCTCTGGAAAAAATTCGCCTTTCTGTGACTTCGTGTTCGTAGCTTGCAATCGACTCTTGAATTTTTAGGTTATGTTTTCGTCAAGACGCCATCTATCGTGATTCGATTCGCGATTTAATTCTCAAGAAATAGTTGCTCTGTTGGCTTCGCACATTTGAATAGTGTGCAATCGAACCTCGAGTTTTTAGGTTGTTATTACGTCGTGTCGTTGTGTTTCATAATTTATGCATTTTTAATTCGATTTAATTAATAAGAAATTGTTTTCTATGGTGATATTATTTTTGCTCGTAATGTGACTTTACCAAGTGGCATGCAGTGGCGGCGGTTGCTTTTTTTGCCACCGCATTAATCACTGGTGTCAACGAAGCGTCCGGTATAGTCCTGCACGTGCGATTATCGACAATCGCGCGCGCGCTCGCGCGGCGCTCACGGCCTCTTCCGAATTCGCCGGGGATCCGTCGTCGCGGAGATCGCGTGACGCACATTGGAATCTGCCCGAAGACCTCGAGCGCGGCCACCGACACCAGCGGCGACGCGGGCACCACTCGGTTATAGCCGCTCGGTTCGCTCGCACTCGCGAGCGATCGCTCGCTCGCTCGCAACGCCTGAGAGCCGTGGCGACCGGTGAGACTTCGCTGCCGTCGTCCTGAAACGACCGCAATGATTTTCCGACCTATTAGCGAGACCGCAGTCGACTGTCTCGCGCTCACGAGGCTCCGACGTTAATGAAGTTATTTTGTGGGGAATGAAAACAGGGGAGGATTTTTTTTTCGTCGCTGAAAGTGGATCGAAAATCCCATCGATTTTTGCGATGGTTTTAGCACCGTTCAAATTGCACGAAAATCCGAGATTTTTGTCCACTTTAGTGTAAAAAAAGCTCCCTGGGCCCGGATAAAGAAAACGATTATATTTTTGCGAATAAAAAAAAGGGTACTAGAATTTGTTAGCATATTTCTTAGTGCCGAGAGATCAACGAACGTCGTGGGTTTATTTTATGCGAATACGAAATACGACTAAACTATCAAAAAGACTGAATTTTCTTAAATCTGATGAATAGTATTAATCGACGAAGACGTAACGAAAGAAAAAAATATAAATTAATTTGAGAATTCTAAGAATTATGAAAAAAATGATTTAAAAAAGACAGCCAAATTTAAACCCGAAATAACGTCGATGAAATGTCTGGCTCTTGCATTCGCAATACATCTCGCTTTTTAATCGTATGTATCTGGGTATTTGGCCAGAGTCTGCGCCATAACCTTGGGCCCATTTTCATCTACCACCGGGCGCCACGTTTGCGCGGCGTTCTCGGAGCTCCTCAGAAGTCCCTCTCACGATTCCCCGGAGCGACCGGTATCGCCGCGATTTCCACGAATAGTTACGAACGCGATGTCGCAGCACCACGAATTATCGGTTCCGCGCTCGCTCGTTGCGCAACGAGCCCGACTCACAATCCCGTGAATATTTTACTCGCGAGATTTGGCGGAATCCGGAATTACACAATCGAGCGGATAATCGCGACGATCGGTTAGGAATTAAATAGGCAGAAGCGACGAACGGAGAAAAGTACCGGACTTTGGGCCCTCGAACGAGGAGAAAATAGTCACTTTCGATTCGAGATATTTTTGGCCTACCGATAATTACCGACCTTGCATTATATCGAGAGGCTAACCGATTCCATGAATCATCCCTTGGACAAAATAAAAATCGCCAGTTGAAAAAAAAAAAAAAAAAAATTATGTTACAGCTTTCTACGACCATTTTTTTTAATACCAGATTTAATAAATCATCATTTTTACGCTAAAAATGTACGATTGAATAACGATTTGTTAAATTGCTGGTGGGATGAAAATATCGATGGATTAATGAAAAATCGGGGGGGAGAGACGAGAAGGGAATGGGAGAAAGGCTGGAAAGATTCGCGCGAATTGGTCGTTAATAAAATGTGTGTTTCGGAGCCAAGGTCCTTTCGGGAACGGACGCACTCGGTGCCGCCGTCTCTCCCGCGTTGTAGTGTAGTACCGCGGCTACCTATATCACCGCCAAATTGGGCGGCGCAACACACGGAATGTTAATGCAGGTCAGGCGACACACGGGGCTCTCTCTGGTTCTCCGCCGTTTCACTCGGCCCGCGCGCCTTTCGATAACTCCCCGGTACGTCACACTCGAAGCCCGGACGGTCGATCGAGGATCGAGGATCGCGGCGCCGAAAAATCCGCGTGAAATCGCCGTGGCTGGGACGAGGAAAGAAGAAGAAGAAAAAAACACTAAACGAGCGCCGCGATCGTCTATTGAGAAACACACGCGAATCGCTGCCGCGATTCGTCGGGGCTCCGCCTGTCGAAACCGCGAATGAAGAAAAAATAAAAAATAACCAGTCCGTTTGTGCGGTTCCATCACGTAACGCGCAATCGAATTATCATGCAGGACCTGATATAGAAATTGAATTTATGTCGTGCGAGGCAGAACCAATATCGAACTTTGAACGTGCTCCCTGATTTTCTAAGCGATGGAGACGACGCGAAAGTGACGCATTTCTAACGAGAGTTAGAAAAAATTCAAAAATGGTGAGGACGATTTTATTCTTCGTAGTCAATTCCTGACGTTTTTATTTTCTGCATTTATTTTTTGATATCTTTTTATTAATTTTATTTTATTTGTCATTTTATTCGCTTTTATTAGTTTTTATTAATGTTATTTTATTTGTCATTTTATTTGCTTTTATTACTTTTTATTAATGTTATTTTATTTGTCATTTTATTTGCTTTTATTACTTTTTATTAATGTTATTTTATTTGTCATTTTATTTGCTTTTATCACTTTTTATTGATTTTATTTTATTTGTCATTTTATTTGCTTTTATTACTTTCTATTAACTTTATTTCATTTGAACATTTATTTTGTTTATTAATTTTTGTTGTCGCTTTTTTATATTTATTTCCTTTTTCTTGTGTCTCAGTCTTGTCAGCCAGGATCGGGATGCCCGATGAGGCCCTGCCCACCCGATGACCACTGTCCGGCCCGGTTCAAGTGCCCGTCGAATTCGCCGCGCGGAATTTGCATCGTACCCCCGATACCACAAGGCCCACGGTGGAAACCATGCTGCATACGTAAATACGGATATCCCTGCGCGGCTCACGCACGTCCGCGACGTCCCGTTCGTCTCACCGATTTCGACCTCGCCTCGCAGTATTAGAAAGGAGAGGAGAGACGCGCGGGTTGTTGTTAACATAACCCGCGAACGCGGGAGACCTCGAAGGACGACGAAATAAGCCGGCGCGGCCGACCGCACGCCCGGTATATATAATGGTGGGGTCGAGCTTTCTCTGGATCGTCGAACTCCTTCTTCGCATATGCTTAATCGCCAATCGTCAAAGTCATCTCATGTTCGTTCGCTTCTACTGATCATTCGAGAAAATCCGTTGGAACCCAACGGCTCAACGAAATTGAAACTGTTGTTTATTAATTTTTTAATCATCAATGAAACGAAATTGGCGGAAATAATTATCTTCATTTTAGCGCCATATCTAATAAATGATTCATATTTTGATATTAAGACATTTTTTACGCAAAGCAATGGTGAATTTGGAAAGGAATGAACCACCCTGCGAAATCCTGCTTCGCATCTGTTTTATCGCCAGCCGTCAAAGTCCCAACGGCTGAACGTAATAAAAATAAATAATGTTTATTTAAAATTATCAACGAATCGGAATGGGCGAAAGTAGTTATTTTCTTTTTGGTGAAATAAACAATAAATAACTAATGCATTTTTTGAGACAATGTGATTTTTAGCAGCAACGGTGTTGAATTTGGATAATGGTCAATCACGCTGCGGTGAAAAATAAAATGAATTCCATTAGACACTTTCCAGTTTTACACGATTTTTTCGATTTTTAATAAATTTATCTTAGCCATTAGGGTGGTTAGACGGCGCTCGCAAAGAACAAATATTTTCACCCGTGCCCGAGCTTCTTGTGTCTGGACGAAGTTCGCTGACTCGTGAATTATAAATTCGCAGGCAGTCGAAGTTTCCGCATCCTTCGAACCATCGAAATTGTTATTATTGTGTAGAAATTATTATTTTCTTTTCAGCGAAACTAGTAGATTGTTGTGGCTCGCGCGCTTCGCGCGCTCGCTATATGCTAGAATCAAAATTAGGTCGTTAAGGAAATTAACGTGAAATTAACGTCCAAGCTTTACGAAATCGAGAAAATAAAAATTTTTGATTTCGTAAAGTTTGAAGACCCTTTCCGATGGGAAATTTCCCGCTGATTCTGAAAAGCACCGTTGTTTGTCCGAAAAAAAATAACATTCGACGAGAAAAATGCAAAAAATGATTTTTCACTTTTTTCGAAATTTCATCACTTCGCTAAAATCGAGGTTTCTTTTTTTTTCGATCCACCAAACCTGGGTTTTCTTTTTGCGTTCGACAGAAAACTCTGTAACGAAGAGAATGCGGCAAAGCGGAACGCGATATCTTGATTTCTAAATTTTTACAGGATGTTAAAGTCAGGCCCTTAAAAAATCGCAAATTTTTAGAAGGGGTACCTCTTCCGTTTTTAGCGATTTTCTCGAACGAAGGAAGAAAATCCAGGTTCGATCGAGCCAAAAAAAGTAATCTCGATTTTAGTGATGTGACAACTGGATAAGCGTGCGAAGTGCACGTATGGGCAGGTTAACATAAATACAAATTTCTAACTTTGGGCAAACTTGAATTAAGGGGGGGGGGGGGAGGGGCAAGGCTTTATTAATTAGGACAGACTTTAATTAAGACGGCTGGGACAGACATACAGACAAACAGACAAACAACTTTCCAAAATATATATAAGATAATAGGATAATCAATTTTGCGCTGCGGCGCTCTTATAAAGCTCTAAAACGAAACCACCCTGCGGTGAAAAATGAAATAAATTCCGTAAGATATTTTTCGATATTCCCCTTTTTCGTCGTATTCGAATAAATTCATCTCTGCCGTCAGGGTGGTCGGACGTCGTTCGCAACGTAGAAATATTTTCACGCCTGCCCGGGCTTCCTGTGTCTGGAAGAAGTTCGCTGACTCGTAAATATAATTATAAATTCGCAAGCGGTCGAAGTTTTCGCATCCTTCGAACGCTCGAAATTGTTGTTATTTTGAAGAAATTATTATTCTCTTTTTAGTGAAATATTAAAAATGCAAAAATGTTGAATTTGAAGAAAAACGAACCACCCTGCGGTGAAAAATTAAGTAAATTCCGATCGATACTTTTCGATATTACACTTTTTTCGTTTTCGAATAAATTTATCTCTGTCGTCAGGGTGGTCGGACGGCGTTCGCAACGCAGAAATATTTTCACGCTTGCCCGGGCTTCTTGTGTCTGGAAGAAGTTGACTGATTCGTGAATTATAAATTCGCAAGGATTCGCAGTTCCCGAGAGGGCGTTATCCTCGACACGTGCTGCAAAGGATACGACGGTGATGTCGGTTGTTGTGCCGACGTAACCAGCTCTCGCGGGTTCAAGGCAAAATTTCGCGATTTCTATTTTGTGTCTGCGTGTCTGTCTGTCTGCCGGGTCGGGGGGACCCTGTGACCAAACGCTAGACTACGTTTGACACGTGTGTTGTTTGAATCGCGTTCTGGAAGGAGGATCCGAGCCGCTACGGTCAACGTATCGCGACGAGACATTTACATTATTCCCAAGGAATTTCGTCGTTTTCCGGTCGCGGCCGTTGCCTCTTGGGGCACGATATTTCTATCACGGGTTAATAAGTCTCCAACTGATAGGAAATTCTCCGATAATTACATTCTCTGAAAAAAATTATGGATAAATCTCGATGGATCGTGGAGTAAAGTTTTAGAAATAATTACTTCTCGAATTTTTTGTGAAAACTGTCGCGTCTGCGAAAGAACGAATGGTGAATTCGTTACCCATTGGCAAAAATACAATTTAAAAATTCCTTCTTTCTGCGACTTCATCTAAATTCACTTTTTTTTCGTTTAATCGATTCTGGATAATCTTTTTCCGTTCGAAAGGAAACTCGAAAGCCAAGAGTGTGATGCGAAGTCGACATCGATACCTCGAACTTGAGTATTTTTCACTCATTTTTTAAGTCTACACCTGAAAATACGAAAAAATGTTTTTTTTTTATTTGGAACTTTTGGCTTTAACAAAATATATATAAACTTTTTAAAACAATTTTTTAATTTTAAATAAAAAAAAAAATTTCAACTCCGTATTTTGATGTATTTTTGCCTCAGAAACACGAATTTACCGTTAACTTATCCAAAGTCCCAACAGTTTGGGAAAAACAGCGTAAAATCCGAACGACTTTACCAATCGTCACCAAATTTTATACGTGGCAACGCTGTATGTTATTTTTTGACTGTTTAATATTTTGGTTCAGTTGATGAGATTCGACGTGATATAGAGCAAAATTTATTTTTTTCGAAAAATTCAAAATTCTATAAAACCGGAACCGCTTTACCGATTTCGCTGAAATTCAATACCAAACAACATTGAACGTGTCTTTATTTATGATGAAGTATATAGCTGAGTCGTCGAACTTTTACGAAAGTTAGAGCGTTCACGCCATTTTTTTGAAAAATTAAAAATTCGATAAAATTTGTATACATGGATATATTTAATTTAAAAAAAATGTGAATTACAGAGGATTTAATACTCTACTTCCGTGCCAATTTTTAGCTCGATCCACCATGCCATTCCTGAGTTATGAACAATTGAATGTTCGGTGCCTGGACCATACATACATACACACACACACACACACACACACACACACACACACACACACACACACACACACACACACACACACATACACACATACAGACATATTTTCTAGACCACTTTTCTCGACGTTTTAGGTGATTCTAAGTATGTTAACATGAAAATCTCGAAAAAAAAATTTTTCACGAAAACAAAGCTTCCTCTATGAGGAAGCAAAAATGGATTTCTTTTCTACATTTTTGTCAATCCTATGCACCGAGTCAACCGCAAGAACAAAACACTCAAAAAATTACATTTTCGCCCGCAATTATATTCCCAGCATAAAAATTCTTATTCATCGTCAAAAACACGCGAAAATTAATATATTCGTTAAATTGAAGAAAACTCGGGAGAAAAAAAGGGGTAAAAAGATGAAGCAGCAACGAAACGTCTGGGTCTATGGGGGCCGAGGGGGGGGGGGGGGGGGGGCGGCGGCGGTCTTGAATGTCGCCACTGCCGCGCGAATTTTTTTTTTCGCGATTCTTGATGCGTTTCGGATTCCTGCGTAGACGAGAGATCGCCCGAGGGAGGCGGGTAGAACGGGCGCAGAAAGCGTCGCATACGGCGGGACGTGTCGCGTTACCCGCACCGCGTTCTCCGACTTATCTTGCGTGCGTTTCCATAGTTTCGCTAAATAATATATTTTTTGCCCACGCTGACGAGCCGGTGATCTCGCCGCGCGCGTCCGGAGCACCGAACGGCAACGGAAGCGGACGCGAAGCCGAGATTATCTTGAAAATCTGGAGTCCGGAGGATCGGGTTGTGCGGTGAGACGAAACACGAAGCGTCCGTTTCTCCGGGGATAGACCGCATCGCACACGTTCGCACGTGCGTAACGATTCCGCGTGCATCGGCAGATACGTCGCGTTCGTACGGAATTCGCGGTATTTGGTGCGCAGGGATCGACCTGCGGCCCGAAAAATATTGGCTGCAGAATATTTACTATTTTATGGCTCTTTCATCCAATTTAAATCCTACACACAGAACCGATAGAATCTGAACAATCCGAACAGTTGCCTCGGTTTGCATGCAAATATTCGATGCATGCAAACGATTTTGGGTGGAAAATATTTGCAATGCTGTAGCCGTTTGGTTTAGATGAGACGCCACACAGACAACATTTTGTTCGCTGAATAATCCTATTCTAAATAATTGGACTTCTTCGCATAATAATAATAGGGTTCGCGAGCTAAAAGCAACTTTATTATTCAGACGCCTTGCTTTCGTATATGATGCATGGAAAAAATATTGGCTGGATAATATTGATAAAGAAACAATACTTTTTTGACTGTATAGGATTAGAATAATTGGACTTTGAGATATATAAATAATAAGAAATAATAGAAAAAGGACTAGGAGCGTCTGATGCTAAAAACAAATTTATAAAAAAATATTGGTTGGAAAATATTTGGCATGTTACAATTATTTGGTCCAGGTCTCATTCTACGTAGAGTATTTTTTTGCCTGAATAAGATCTACATATTTGAACTTCTATATATAATAATAATACAAAAAAAAATCTAGACGCATCGTGAGCTAAAAGCCACTTCACTATTTTGCCACTGTTCGGTGTACGATTTATTCCAGACGCATTCGGAGCCTTTTTCTTCTCTTTTTTTTTTCAGATGTCCGCTCGGATTTCTCGTCCCGTCCAGACTTCCGTCGCATCCGACCGGCGGATATTCTTCACAAATACCGTGGAATTTGTCGCGGCGCATAATTCATAGGGTCTTTCGTGTTTTTGTCCTTCGCCGCCCAGAAGAATTTCGGCTTTCGCCGAAAACTCGAAAATTCTTCGGAAAGGCTCGAAAGTGTGGAGAGTCGGTCGATGGATTGGTTCCTCGTATTTACTATATTTACGTGTGTCTTTTGGGTATTTTCATTCATACGTTGAGCCTGGAATTCAAACGGTCGGAACCTTCCGGGAAACAAGTGGGTGGCCTTCGAACGAGGAGCCAGGACACCGGGAGCCGGGAGCCAGGACTTTGGGACACTCTATCAACCTCCGGACGTGCCTCGGGGTGGATATGCGGCCGATCGTTATAATGGAATATAGCGACCCTCGTCGAGCGTATCTGGTCTGGTTCGGCGTATCTCACCAGATACGCAGAACCAACGCGCTCGTGTCTTGGGGCTCGAGTCTCAACTGCGTCGCAGCAGGATGAGATACAACGGATGACGAGCGAACCTCCGGGCTACCTTGAAGCGCCAGGATTATTTCCTCACCCTTTTATCGGCTCGATCTTCTCGTCTCCTCGACACGCGGTTGGCGAACATGGAGGTGGAGTGACCGGCGCGGTGGGTGAATGACTCTCGGAATTTCGGCTCGAAAGTTCTCGAATATATTTTACGTTAACGGCTGCTGGCAGTTGCTGTAATCGCGAATTTTCCCGTAAATCAAAATTGGCAGGAGATATTTTTAGACATACTCAGTGGCTGAACATTTCATCATCTTTTTAGGGGCGTTTCAAGAAATTTCAATCGAGCCGAATCTACGATTTCTGACAGAAAAATCGTCGCCAAAAAAATATTTTTTTCAAAATCGATTAAAAAAGGTTAGTAACCAGTGTTTTCGGGGGTAGAATATGCGACTTGAGAACAGTGGTGTAAGTTAAAAGTCGATATTTTGAAAAGAAACAATTCTGAGGTCGATTGTGGCGAAAAGTTTTTCAGCTCGTGTGATTAGCCTAGTTTTATTAAAAAATGAATTGTTTTTATGTATCACAACAAATGTCAATTTATTAACAATAATATTTTTTTTTCAGGAAACATTTTTTATTGCATGATTCCGGATATCCATTGATGCCCACGTTTCCTTCCTCCACGCGAAATGCAGCCCGACGTAATCACGTCAAGAAAAGGAGATTTGAAATTTCTTCCTGGAAGCCACCCCCGACGAAGTACCCGGGAGAAGGCGAGCCCGCGCTCGCCGTCGACAGTCGCGCGGGGTGCATTCCTTCTCAAGTCTCTCGGCTGCCGGCCGGTAAATTATGTCCCGAGCTATTTGTCCAGGTGCCAAGAGCCTGGCGCAGCCTTCGACGCTGCCGACGCCGCCGCCGCCGCTGCTGGCTCCGCAGTTACCAGTTGGCTCTCGCTATAGCAAAAGTCATTTCACTTGGGCCATTACTAAGTACCAAACGTCTCGGCGTTGCGTAAAAATCCTAATTAACGGGCTGACACTTTGAAACTAGAATCGATTTTCGAGGGGCCGAAACTCTGTGGAAATTATTCTCCACTGCTTTGGGCTCTGTGACGAAAGTCAATTTGAAAATGTGATTATTATTGTCGTTAAAAAATCTCCCTCGTGACGGGAGACCGAGAGATAAAAAGCTCGCCCTGAGAAAAAAGTTCGAAGAGTTTTTTCGAATGTTGACAAATTATGTCGTTGAATGTGGCGAAACAAATATTGATTTATCGTTACCAAATTTGAGTTGCGTCAAATGAGGTCGATAGTAAATATCATATAGTTTGGTAACGTTTACAAAATGTAATGTTACAATGTAGGCTCACATATTATTTTCACATATAATTTGGCAACAATAACAAAATACTTATTTCGCCATTGTAAAAAAATGATTCGTCAACATTACATAAATTCTTTTCTTAGTGCAGCGGAAAAATTACAATTATAATTGATTTTGATGGGTAACACAATATGGAGATTACTCCTCACTGCTTTGGGCTCTGTGACGAAAAAACATTTTTGAAAATATTGTTATTGATTGGTTAAAAATCCTGCGTGATAGGAGACCGAGAGATTCGCAGCGAAAAAATGGTAACTGGGATCGACTTTGAGGGGAAAACTGTGTGAAAATTATTCTTCACTGCTTTGGGCTCTATGACGAAAATGCACCTGAAAAAATGATTATTATTCATTCGTCAACAGAACCTCGAGTAATGGGAGACCGAGAGGCCCAGCGAAACAAATTGTAACGAGAATCAACTTAAGGGAAAAACAAATCAATCAATCAACTCCGAGAGCTCCAGCGAAAAAAGTTATAACTGGAATCGACTTTGAAGGAGAAAACAATATGGAAATTATTCTTTACTACTTTGGGCTGTGTGACGAAAATGAATCTGAAAAAGTATTATTATTCGTTGAACGAAAAAATTGCGGCTAATGCGAGAACGAGAGACCCAGCGAAAAAAATTATAACGAGGCTACGAACAGCACGTGCCATTTCACGCTGGGCTCTCGTTTGTGTCGTCACGCGTGACGAAAACAAAGGGGAGGCTGTGTAGGTTGGCTTGTTTGCGAGAACTCGGTCAAGATCGCAAAAAGGGCTTTAATTCGCGGCGAGAAAATACGCGATGTGACGTTTTGCCTTGGACTCAAAAAAAATGATACGGTAATTGAACTTTGAAAAAGAAACGTTTACACTAATCACAGGCAGTGATTGTGTTATTTGCGAGGTTTTGATGTGACTCCAGATGCGTAATTAGTATCGATTGGCTCTTAAACACGCGGACGCTTAAAGGGGATGTGACAGCCTGAGCCAATATTCACTATCACCCACAGTGCAGTGGCTGTAGAAATCGGGATTCGCGTGATTCCGCTTAATCAGCTGGACGACTAATTAATTAGTCGCTTGAAGTCGCTTTGAATTTATTTTAATTTTTTGGTACGAAATTTTCTCTGGCATTGCAGAAGCCCTGAAAACATTTCAATTGCGCTTAATTAGCTGTACGACTAATTAACCACTCAATTAGGCGCCTGAATGAATTTTTTCTATCACGAAAACATCAAATTGACTTCAACGAAGAAATGCCTGCGTGGCATATTTTTTGCATCAAAATAACATTTTCCTGCTAAATAATCGTTGCATTTAGACTTATTGTGATTATTTGGTTCAACATTTTCTCTGATATTTCCTGAGCACGTGAAACGTGCCAATTTGTATGAATTAACGACTTGCCTTAAATAGCGATTAACCAATTAATTAATCGACTGAATTAATTTTTTTTTCACAACGAATGCTCAAATTGATTGCAACCAAAAAAATACATCACACGAAATATTTTTTATGTAAAATATAACATTTTCACCACTAATTTATCTTCCCAATCGGATTTGTCGTAAGTTTTCTGTACGAAATTTTCTCCGGCATTCCCAGAGCCCCGAAAACGTCTTGAAAACCGTAATATTGAAAGACGTGAGGTTGCGTAACTCCGGCGACCACGGCGGCCACGATTAATTAATTGCCTGTAATATATGGTAGAGACCGCGACGTAACAGATCGTAATATCGTATTTCTGTAGTAACACCTAAGGAATGTTTCCGTAACGGCGATGCGAGATGTAATTCTCGACCGAGAAAGACAGGGAGAGAGAGGAGAATTTGTCGAACCCGATTGATATTAGTCCCCCCCTTCCCCTCCCTCCCGAAATTCGAGCGGATGGCATCGGTGGCCCGAAAAAAGAAAGAAAAAAAAAAATTCACGGCTCTTCTAATTCCTCGACCGTTTGGCTTTCACACCCGCGAGGCAGTTTCGGATCTACTTCGTGTGAACGGCGGTTGCGCCGCGCACGAAACTCCACGCGAAACGTATCTAACCGTCAGCGCTTATGTAGCCGAGATCCAAACGAGTCGCCGAGAGCGTTTGAAACGCCCGGGGTATTTCGCTCGCTCTCTGGCGGTCTCTTTTTTTATTTCCCCTTCTCCTTCGCTCGTTCGCTAGTACGTGCGACCGTATGAGCGGTCCTTAAGAGCGTTTCCAACGGACTCCACTTCTGGTGTACTATTTTTTTTCTTCTCCAAGCCACGAGTATAAACCACGAGTTTAGTACTGGAGTCGTGAGGAGATTATTCAACAGAAATATTTTTGAAGGTCTGTTTATGGTTTTTTTTTTACTGCGAAAAGGTCACCTGGATTGTTGAGAGGAAATAGAAAAAGAATGATTTCATTTAACAAATGTTTATTATTTTTAGAAATAAATCATGTTTTTTCAAAAATAATGATGTATTGGAATTTTCACCTCGTGGTGCACGAGGATTATTCAACAGAAGTATTTTTGAAGGTCCGGTTACAGTTTTTCTTTTGACGGTGAAAAAGTCGGTTGGATTGTCGTAGTGAAATGGAAGTATGATTTGATTAAAAAAATCTTTGCTATTATTATTGTTACTATTATTTGATTGTTTTTGTATTATTAAATGTTTACAGTTTGCACTCTACTGGTGTACTATTATTTTGCAAGGTCTGATTACGTTTTTCCATCGGCAGTAAAAAGGTCAGTTAAATTACTCAGGAGAAATAAAATATTTTCATCCAGAATTATGATTATTATGGTATTTTTTACCAAATAATTATTGCAATCTCATATTTTTGCCAGGCTCTCTACATCGAGATTTCTGCGCCACCACCGCAAAAAAAATATTTCACGCGAAAGCTGGAAGCTATTTTTTTTTACTCTGACTCATCGATATTGGAATTTTTTACAGTCCGTCTACGGGCATTTCGAAATTTTAATATTGCGGATTTTAATTAAAATTCCGCACGACTGAGGCACGATGGAAATTTCAATCGCGAGGCTGCAACAGATATCAACCGTTGCAGCCGGCTCGGCGTCCCTCGGTGACGCTCGGTGGTGCCGTAAGGTTTTTCGCGAAAACAACAATCGCGCCCTCCCTGTCTCGAGAGCTTTGGCTGTGCGCTCGGTAGTCGCGCTGCAAAAGGCGCCAGGTCGATGTCGCAACCTTGACCGATTGAAAGAACAGTCGGCTGAGCGGTGCGCGATGCCACACATCGCCGCACGGTCTCGACGTGCAGCTGAGCCCGCGTCAGGCTTCCGCGAACGGCACTCGCTCCTGCTCCATCGGCTTCAAGGAAATCCACGAGCTGCCCGGGTGCCGTTAACCACATTTGCGAATGTTACGATTGCAAATACAAAAATACTGTAAAGCACGCGAAGGCAGCGAATAAAAAAAATACTGTAAAGAATGTAGAGACCGTGAAAAAAGATTGTAAAGAATGTAAAGACTGCAAAAAAACTATAAAGACAAAAAAAAAAATAGATTGTAAAGAACGTAAAGACCGAAATTTTCATCATTTTCATGATTTTTCGTTCAGTCGACCCCCTTAAGAACTCTTAAGATTCTCTTAAAGCTGCAGTTTATACCATTCACATAAAAAACGATGAAAACTGAAAAAAAAAAAATCACCAGCCAAACAGTAAACAATAACAAATAAAGATAAAAAAAAGCCATTTGCAAAAATATTTTACTCATCGGTATATTTTGTTTAGAAAGATGAGAAGTGTTCGCGATAGCATAATTTAATGTTTACAATGTTTTTTGCCATCAATTCCCTTAATATATCTCAAACTCCTCATAAACCTGCAGTTCATGCTATTCACGTCTCCTCTCTTCGCGAAATCAATAAATCATAAATAAAATAGCACGCGCTTACGACAAAGTATCAAACGTTGCTCGGCCCTGCCAAGAGTCCATAGCAGACGCTGCTGTCCATAGCAGCCATTTGCTCCGTGAGTGGCTGTAGGGATCATTACATTAAACCTAGAGTCGCTTTCTGATACACCCCCAAATATAGGTATACAATGTTCGCCACGAGCGAGCGAGCCGGCGAGAGGTTACACAGGGTGGCGGGCAGCCACGCAGAGCGCGCGGGGTGTAGGACAAGGAAAAGCCCGCAGGGCGCTATTGTAGGCGTCGAGACGCCTGGCGCCTCCGTATTGAACGTCACAAATCCTCTCGACAAAACCGTAGTTTTGCTCGCCCAGCGCACGGGCTGCCACTTGTGCGCCGGGTTTTCAGCCCGGGGTCGAGGGTGCTAAAGAGACCGAGAATTTCCACCGCTCGGCCGGGCCCGGCCAAAGAAAACTCTCGAAAACTCGAGGAAAAACTAGTTTTCCTCCCCATCGAGATCTCCATTTTTCCCTTTTTTTCGCTTTGCAGAGGAAGCAAACATTTTTTTTCGAGATATTCATGTCAGGATTTTTTGGCACAAAAAATGTTTTTCGGTATTTAAGGTCAAAGGAAACTCGAAAACTTTAGGTCTCCATGGAGAACTTTTATTTTTTCCCTTTTTTACTTCCTCACAGAGGAAGCTTTATTTTCGTGAAAACATTTTTTCACCTTTTCATGTTAACATTTTTTTTTATTAATAGCATATCACGACGCAAGGGAGGGAGAATGTTTTCTCAGTTCGAGTGAGTTGAGTCAGACGAGCTGGGAAAACGTTTTTCTGCCGAGTATCATATACTGTTTTACGTGACAAGATGTAGAAAAGGCGTTTTTTGCGCCGCAGTGATGTAAAAATGATTATTTTGTTATCAGGCCAATGCAAACTTTTGCAAACTCGAGTTCTTTATCGATAGCTCAATTTCTTTTCTTCTTTTTTGCTTCCTCACATACTGAACATTGATTTCTAGAAAACATTCTTTTAATTTTCACGCCAGCATTTATTTTTTGCCAAAGAAAAGTTTTTTCCTTATTTAAATCGCTAGTTTTCCATCGATTCGTTCGTTACCGAGGCAAAAAAAAAACTTTTGGGTAACCTCTCGTCACTCGTATCTGGGCAACATTCGCTATCTGCATGCATTTATATAACCACAGTGAATGTTACGTAGAGCTCATGTATTTACATGGAGCTGTAACGAGGGTAGAAAAAAAAATGGTTTAAAACGAAAAATAAATAAACACGTTTTTGATCCTCGGTTGGCTCTCGCCACTCTGCGAGAAAATCCGCCGTGCCCTTTGACATTAATCCCCCAGGATTGCTTGGTATAATGCGCGCTGGTCTCCACTCGACGAGCGGCCCCACCTGAATCTGCGGGGACGATGAAAATTCTATCGTGACATTTCGCTTTGCGATTAAGCGACAAAACACTCGGCTATACTGCCCTCCTGCTGCGACTTCTCTACCCACATTTTTTTCTCTTCTTCCTCAGCGCGTATTATGAATAAAAATATCGAGTTGCCACCATTTTTTTCTGCTCTCCTTTTGCCACGTAGAGCTTTCTATGACGGCTCTGTCAGGGTCATTCTATATTTTTGACCTCCATTTTTTGACGCTCAGTCTCGGCCAGCAATTACATATACTTGGCCATCAAATTTACGTCACGAAAGCTCCGACAAAAAATATTCAAAGGCTTCAAAGTTATTATTATTATTTTGCAGTAAAAATAGATGATTTAAAAATATTCGATGTGAATTACGATAACAGAAATTGAGGTCAAAATATTGTTACCCTAGTCTCATTCGAATGATTATTTTGTAGAAAAAACAATTTTTTAAATAGTTCGCCCAAAAAATTCACGACCCACTCAAAACAAGTATTTATCAATATTATATTTATATGAATAAGAATGAAAAAATTGGGATCAAAATATTGTTATTATTCCAGTCTCTATAGATTCAATTGGCATGAAGTGAGATAAAACGTCCCAGGAGTTTGCATTAACATTATTATAATGCACCATAAATATATATTTTTCAAAAGTTTTCATCGAAAAATGCATGTACAACAACAAAAAAACAATGTTAATTGCCCACGTGAACAATAATAACAAAAATTTAAAAAAACATGATTGAAATTTGTACTCAGTAAAAAGGTTTCACAAGAAAATCCACGCACAACAAAAGACAAAATTTTGCTGATTTGAACAATGACAAAAAAAAATCGAAATAAAAATATTTTCATAGTAGATTTGATTGGCGTGAAGTGGTGTGTGATACGTTACACGAGGCTGCTTTAAAATTAACATTATGCACCAAAAATATAACTTTCAAAAGTTTTCACCAAAAAATGCATACGCAACGAAAAAACAAAAAAATAGAATTCGGACGCGTAAATAGTATTAAAAAAAACGAAAAAAATCGAGGTCAACATATTTGACTCTCGATAAAAAGTAAAAAAGAATCACGCACAACAAAAGAATAATATTTATCGATGTGAACGATAAAAAATATCGAGATAAAAATATTGTCACCAGCGATTCGATTGACGTGAAGTGGTGTGTGGCACGTCACGTGCACGAGGCCTGCAGGTGCCCTGTCCAACAAAATCTGACCTCCAATTCCTATTTACGACTTCCGAGCACGACGAGCTGCACCCCTTCCTCTCTTTCTCTCGCTCTGTGCAAAGTGGTAATTGTTTTTCCGATACATTCTCACGAGAATTGCGCATTCGTTGGTCTGGGATTCCTCTTGTGTGCCGCGCCCCCCGCAGCTCGTGCCGCTCGAGATTTGATTTATACGAGCAGCGACGTCGCGAGGCGCCGGCCTGACGCCCGAGCACAACACACACACCTGTCGACGTGTGTCGGTCCTCGCTCTCGATTTTCATTTTTATTCGCTCGTGTTTGTGTGTATGGTCGACGTCGGAGCAGGAAAAGGATAACAGCTCATCATTTCTGCGAGCTGACAGCTTTCCTATAACTACAATGGAAGGCGGAGAACGGATATAAACCTCAGCCTCCGTCGTTCAACTTTATTTATGAAAAAAGAAAAGTGTCTTCTCTGCCTGTAACTCAATATTCCACCCTGCGCCTGACACTTCAATATTTCAGGCGATTCTCCTGTCTCGAAAAATAAAGAATTATTTCGTCATTGGGAAATTTTAGACTGCGATAAATGCACAATTAACAAAATTCAATAATAATATTTCAAAAGTAAAAAAGTATGAAACTACCAGAATGCAATTTCGTTTTGTTTCCGTACATTCCTTTCCACTCACGAATTTGTATACTTGTCAGTCAAAATTGTTTATTTTTCGATTATTTAATAAAATAAGTATAATATTATTTCATAAAGTACCACCTGCTAATTTCTTTTAATGTTTCGTAATATTTTCTTCCGGCCCAAGAGTTTTTATTATTATTGTTTAATATTTCAATTTGTGTTTAATAAAATACGATAAAATATAATAATACGTAATTTCGTAAAATACCGCGACGATAATTTCAGTAAACATTGCGAGAAAGGAGATACGACAAAATTTTCCATAAATTCCCAGCGACGTATCCCGCGATATATCCCACGGAAAAAGCTGGCGAGGGCTGACGCCGCATGTACTCTCACTACTTGGCTCACACGGCGCAGTGAGTCTACTTATAGCCGCAGGAGAGTCGCGTAGTCTCGGATCCGCTGCTCCTGGGCGCAGCTCCCGCGTCCTCGCGGCGGCAAATAATACAGAGGATAATAAATATAGGACGAAGCCGGTCGGTCTGGCAGCAAAACGAGCCAAAGAAAAAAGAAAAAAAAAAAAAAAAACGTCGGCCCTCGGGAAATTTTCGGAGCGGAAAAATCGCGGAAGTGAATTCTTCAGGTTCAGATGCACTTACGATACTGTTTTTTTTTTTCTGTATCGCACCGCGTGTTCATTATTGACTATGGATGACCTTCAGTTTGCTCGGAGCGCGGAAGGTGAAGTTTTGACGCGGGGAGGAAAGTTTCGCGAGTGATAGAAACCGATCCGCAATCGGCATTTCAGCTCGCACGGTCACTGGCTTCGAATGCCGCTTCTTTCTCGCACTAATTGTCCAATTAACGAGAGACTCCGCTCTGCAATCGAGCGAGCAGCGAGTATAAGACGATAAAGCTCGGGTTGTATCGAGTGATAAAGCATTAAAAATAACTCTCGCCTCGAGGCTCCGTGGGCCTCGAGACAAGACGTCTGCGAGCGTCTTTCCTGGTGGAAAATCTGTGGCGTTACGTACGGCGCGAGTCAGGAACTGATCGGGCCGTGGCGGGGCCACTGTGGCCCTGGTCGGGGCCTGACCAGTTTCTGGCTCGCGCCGGGTGTAACGCCACAGACACTCTGCCAGGGTTATATGTGACTTTGGAGTTATTTCACACTTTGTGTGACACGAAGGCGAAACGTGGCCGGGAGTAATATTTATACACGGAAAAAAAAAGTTTGGTTGTGCCAGCTAATCATTCACATTGCTGTACCTCAGTCGTTTGCGGTTAGTTGCAGCAATTTACACATTTATTACCGAAACCACTTCGAATGGTTGTCGTAGCTATTCACGATTTGTTCTACATAACCTAAAAACGATATTATTAAAGTTCCGATTGTGCCTCTCAAGGCGCGAGTCGCATCTGCACATAACCTAAAGACGATATTATTAAAGCTTTAATTGTGCCGTTCGTGAAGCGATTCGCGTTAATTTGTCGTAAGGACAGTATAAGTAAAAAATGGTCATGAAGGATATATCGATATATGGCTTTGGCTAAATATGCGTATCTCGTATATTGGTGGGTGTTGCTGAACAGCGTTGCTGTTTTGATTAATAATAAATAAAAGATTTGTTTGCGGTCGAACGGGATGAAGCCGACGGACGTGGCTGAGATCAACTCGTAATGAACATCTTTAATTTACAAAACGACGTGTGATTACTTTTATTAAAGCCACTTCACATACGCGACGAATTGCAACATTTATCAAATTCAGACTGACGAATATTTTGTTGCACTTATTTTGTGTGTTTTTAAATTAATTCCTTCTACGGTTCCAGGCAGATGACTTCTCTGACCCCTTAAAATAAAACATACTATTGGCTAATGCCAAAATAAAAGAAAGTTTTTTTTTTTATAAAAAAGATTACATTTCTTTGGTGATGGAAAAAAGTACAAAACTCTTTTTTTCTAAAAAATGTAATGTATTACTTCAATTTCCAATCTCTCCTCGATCTTTCATCGCTTAAAAAAAACCCAACAAAATTAAAGTTGGTGCTATAAGCGCATTATCGGTTTTCATTCCGAATACCAAGTTAAGGGCACGGGCTCATTGAGTCTCAAAGCGGCGTCACGGTCAGTGAGGTAACCCCCCCCCCCCCCCCGTCGCTCCTCGCTCCTGGCATTCCGCATCAACAACACCCACAACTTTCCCGGCTCCGCGCACGTTTCATTATTTTTCACTAGGTCACGGACCACGCGGATCTGAAAATTCGTTTCATCTCAAAGTTCCACGAGCTTCGAAAAGACCCGAGTGCATTTTGGCCCAATTAATTAACACGGTGGAGAAGAAGAGAGGGGGGGGGGGGCTTGTGGTGGTGAATTGACGAATAAATAATGGATATTCAAGGGAGAGGCGAATCCGCCTCGAGGAAAATTAATATTCATGACGGAGGCTACGTATTTTAACCCGCGGATCGATGCAAAGGAGAACAAAGAAAAATAGCGAGAGGGAGGGGGAAGAGCTGTTGGCATATTTCGCGCCGTATTGGAAGGGCCGGGCGGCCACTAGACGAGAGGAAGAAGAAGAAGGCGAAGACGGAGCGGATCACCGGTCGTGTGGCGTGAGCGCGAAACACGTAGACGAGTAATCGAGGTATGAGAAACGTGCAGCGGCGGCGGTGGCGACGGCAGCGAGAGAGGAACGATCGATGAAAACAGGTGCCCGCAGCATCGATTCGGTCGGACGGGGAACGCGCGGCGAGCGCTGCAGACCCGCCCGGCGTTTTATTCGTTCGCTCTCGCCCGATCGCATCGTGTACACATCGAAACTAATGTATTCAAGGACGCGCCGGATTTATACGTATACATCAAAACTCACTTTCGTTCAACGAGAGCGGGATAAACGCGGGCGAACGTTGAGCTCCTCTATTTGGGGCTCGGTGGTCCGATCACATCAGGCTTTAATTGCGCGATTAAATTGTCGATTGATTATTGGGGAGTTGGAAGATTATTTTTTATGATTTTTTATTCATATACATTTAATGGCTATTGTATTTTTTAAGAGTCGATTTTTTTTATACCCGGATTTATATACGTATACTGGAGGGTGATATATGGATCGCATTAAAATTGAATCGCTTGAGGGATTTAGAATAACTCCGGCTTGGATGTCATTTTAACTCCGGCCTGCTCGATTAATCCCACGCTGCGTCAGCGGCGGCAAGATATTTTTATTATATAGAGAGAAGTTCGAAATTCACTGTCGTTCTTTTAAGAAATTGATCTTTTTAAGAATTTGTCTATCGAAATTTAATTGTAACTGCGTTTTTTATATGTCGATTTCATGTTTTTTTTCTATGAATTCGGATGGAAAGGGACGGCGGGGAGAATTATTTAACAGTTTCCCTTTCGAATTGCATAATATGATATATTAAAAAATCGGTGAATTTTATTGATAAAATTTGTTGGAAGAATTCCTGATTTTATGCATTTCAGTGGCTGCGAATGCAGACAGATAGGGGCGGAGTTGTAAAAATTATCTGTGAATCTCTCTTTCAGTTGTCACGTATTTAAATAAATAAAATCAGCGTCAAAATGTTATCTAAAAAAACCAATTATAAAAATTGCCGATTTGACATATTTTTGGTTGCGAATCGAGTTAAGAAAAATTATCCATCACCCTGCTTCTTTTATACAAATAAATAAATAAAAATAAGTCATGGCATATTTTGGCAATAATACTTTTTTTTGTTTTGGGAATTCCATAATGTAGCCCGGATGCATTGCCGACTCGCGGTTCGATGGGACCAGCACGTTGCGCGATCCCCACAGCTAGTAGCGAGTCTTATGACTGTTGCTGCTGCGGACTGCGGTCGAAAAAGTTTAGACCCGCGCGGATCGGGCGCGCGCGGACGCGGAGGAGCCGAGAGTGGACCAGTCGGTGTCCTTGACACGTTGAAAGTGAGTTCGGTTAGTCTGGACGGGTGCGCTTACAAACTTTTAAGGCCTTGCGCAATATCAGCACCGCCGCTGCTGCTGCTGCTGCTGTGCTGCTCTCCTCTCGGTGCTGCTGGCCAGCACGTTTGGCCTATAGGTGGTTCTTTCGATGACGGAACACCCACGCGATGACGGGGCGACTGTACACCGGAGGCGCACAGTGAATTTGATAAAATCTCAAACGTGGACCACGTGGGACAACACAATGTCTAATATCTAATAATTAAATCTAACCGTCGACGTTACGTGACTTTTGCACCCGACATTTGTAGTTACGAAATTCGAAATTATTTCTATCGCAGTAAAATATCTCTCGATCAATGGTAATCACGATTATTTAAATTGGCGACAAAATTGTGCCGGCCGTTTTGGGCATCGTAGCTCACCGAAACCGTAGATTTCGTTCTCAATTTTATTCTAGAAAAAATTAACATTTTTACGAGTTTTGACAACATTCTTGGAAGGGTGTCTATTGGCATTTCGATTTATAGCTACGTGGAGGAATTTAACGTTAAACATTGTAACTCAGAAAATAATTATCCCATGATTTTTTATAAGAAAATATAATTTTTCTACATTGGTATTTCCTCTTCTAAAAAGTTGGTGGAACAAAAGATTGGCTATCAGCTAAGTTCATGCGAAGTCGTTCTGTTCGTGCCATAATTGGTCGGCGGTGTCGTCAGACACGCTGATCATGCATTAAAATTGTTTGTTTATGTGAAATGTCAAAACTCACAGAAAAGAGCCAAATTCATCCCTTGAAACTTTTTGTTTATGTCAAATGTCAAAATTCACAGAAAAGGTTTGTTTAATAAAAAGAAAGTATTCAACAATTATGTAATATTTATTTTAAAAATGTAATGTTAATAAAAAAAATGATTTAATATTTATAAAAACGAAAAAAAAAAATCAATATTTAATTTTTTAAATGCTGCTTACAACAGATGGTTGCATGGCAACCACCGCATGGCAAAACTCGTCTCTACGATATTCGACGAAAGTGCGACGAGAGAGTCCGCGTCAGAAAATTCTTCGTGAGGCTCGCGGGCGTTGCGTTCGCGTTCGGAACGCGTGTCGGCGGCGGCGGCGTCGCGTTCCTCGGAGGGATAGAGACGCGTTGTCCTTGACACGACGCAGGGCGCCGCGGCGCGCGACGACGCCGCCGATCTCACCACCACCGCGGACGCAATTTTAACTCTTTTTTTCGTGAGTGGAAATCGAAAACAGGCCCAGGGCTCGCCTATGGCGACACGTGAGTCGAAATTTCTCAGCCGGCCCGGCTCTCTTTCTCTGTCCCTGCTGCCTGACTTCACCGCTTACTTCACCGCGTGATCTTGTTACGAAAAAGAAAAAAAGAAGAAAAAAAAAAAATGTCGCCAAATATTATTACGAATCGTCCGTCTTCGGTGATTGCGAAAAAAAAAAATACTCATTTCTCCGTCTCTTCTTTCAAAAGAGAAGTTTCAAAAGTCTCGCGCGCGCCCGGTGAAACATTTATTAACGCGAGGATTATTATAATGAACGAGTCGCCCGCGCTCGACGGGGAGAGAAATTACGAGTCACTGTGTAAACCGTATATGTTTTTTTCTTTCCTCAATCGCGACTTCGTTGCGGTATTTTTATTTTTTATTTATTTTTTTATAGAAAGCTCTCACATTTCGCTTGGTGTATTCGCAGTATCGTAAAACCGCCGCTGCGATCGATTAATTATCAGCCGGAATAGGCGTCGTTTGAACGTATTTCGATAATATAATCGTGGCCAGTCGTAAGTAGAACGAATCGATGTCAGCAGGGACTATCAGCTACGCCGAGTCTGCTGGATCCTCCTGCTGCTACGAGGCGGCGGTCGTCGCGCGGCGGCTTTTTCCTCGAATCGCCAACTTTCTTCTGCGAAACGACGCTCGAGGACTGCGGTAGTGAGACGGAGAGAGAGAGAGAGAGAGAACGCGCGACGAGGAAGGACGCGAGATCGGGGAGGAGGAAGTTTCCGGGTTCGAATAATGATCGTGAATTCTCGTTGAGAGACTCCCGAGGCTTTGAACGAGAATTATTGTCAGGCGCTTTTTTCATTATCAATATAAGGTAAATTATTATAAACAAACAGAATAATTAAACAATATTTGTATTTGTATACATCGCGACATAGTCCGTAATAAGGATATGGCCCATAATAAGGGCATGGCCCATAATAGGGACATGGCCCATATAATCCTAACGTAACCTGACCTAATTTAATCCTACCTAAATTAACCCTACTTGATCCAAACCTACCACACTTAAACCTATTTAACCCAACCCTACCATACTCAACCTTACTTAACCTAACACAACCGATTTTAATCTTGCCTAAATTAAACCTGTGTATACACAGGATTTAGATAGGATCAGTTTATAACCTGATCCTATCTAAAGAGATTCCACCTACCTTAAGCCTATCTTACCTGATCCTACCTAATTTGATTCCACCTACCTTAACCCTATCTAATGTATCTTACCTGACCCTATCTAACCCTATCTTACCTGACCCTACCTAATTTGATTCCACCTATCTTAACCCTATCTGATATAACCCTAGCAAACACCTATTTTCAGAATATCTAACTTACCCCTGCCTATCTAAATCCTACCTATGGTATAGGAAATTCTGGATAATTTGGCCCTGCAATACACGCCGGTTGCGGGAAAATATTTTTATAATATAGAGGAATAAACAAATAAAAGTAGAGACGAATAACTATAGCAACGCAGAAAATATCAAAGCAGAACTTTGTGTATTTTTATTCTTTATACAATGACAATAATCACTCATAGCATATTGAATTTCAGAAAAAACATATACACACAAGTTTCTCAGTTACTCCAAGTATAATTTGTAAGAATTTCGACCCCCCTCCGGAATCGATTTATCTTTCCCGCCGATTACAAATTGTTGGCCTACATATTCGTTGAGTAATACGAGAGAAAAAAAACGAAGACTTTCCTCCGGATTCCAGACGCTGCGGCAAGACGCACAGGTGTTTTTTTAATCTCCGCGGACCCGTGAGTGTGAATCCCCTCGCCCGCGTCCCGGGGAATCACAGACAGACACCTTATGACATTCCGGCAGCGGGCGCGACGTACCGACGGGCGCGTCTTTACATTATGTACTATGTACCGCACAGCGCGGTGGTTACGCAACGCGCACAGCGCACGCTTAGCGCGAAAGCGCGCTAACGCGAGCGTAGCGGCAGCTGACTGCGGCCATTATATACGTGTTACGCGTATCCGTAGGTACAACGCGAGACGCGCGCAGTAGGTGTCCAGCTGGCGGCGGCGGTGACGGCACAGCAGCGTCTTCGTCGCCCCGCCGGGACGAGGGGGCGGCGGTGTGGCTTCGGCACGCATCGCGTAATCTTGCGCAAATTCATTTGGGTCCGCGCGCGCGATAACGACTACGCGCAACGGATACAACGGCGCGCGAGCGAAACTGCGGACGAGAATACCAATTGTACACACCGATCGTGGAATAATTTCTTCTATGCCCGACGCGGTTTTCGCGGATCTCTTTTTTTATCGTCTCGCTGCGCGAAGGAATTTACGAGGTGTTTTGGGGCAATTTTAGCGAAAACTTTTTTTTGAAATGTTTTTCGACTGCGTTGACATTTTGCAGGATGTTGTTTGAGGGTTTTTATTAACCCTTCGTGGTCACATTATCGTAGACATTCCATGTTAAATTACTGTGGTAAATGTGACCTCACCCCAGTGTGACCACGATGGGTTAATTTGGGATAATTTGTTGAGATTTTTTTTTTCAGTATCAGATGATTTTTCAAGTTTAAATTTCGTCAATGCGAAAATTTCGTAATTATAGATCCCGGTGAGAAATTGTAAAATTGGTTATTTTTACGTAAACTTCGTAAACAGCTTGGGTTTCAAAATTGCAAAATAAGCAATATCTTTATAAAGATTGTCACGGATAGAAACAGTTTATTTTCATCAACCATTGCGAAATCGGTTATTTTCATCGAAATTGCAAAATAGCTTATTTTTATAAAAATTTCAATACACTTAAAAATAATAATTATGCAATTTTCTAAAAAAACCAGTTTAGCTTATATTCTAAAAAAAAATTGCTCGTTTTTTCGAAAAAAAAGGTAAAAATAGTTTACTCTTCTAAAGATATGAAAATGTCTTATTTCCACAAAAATCGTCACAACTTAGTTTCATTAACTGGTATCAGCAATAACAGTAAAGCACGTGTAATAATCCTTCCCCCCTCTACCGGCTTCCCTGCACGTTAATCACTGGATGAAATCCATACTTTATGAGGCGCCGGGATTCCCACCAGCCCAGACTCGTCTGGGCAAATATTGTCACTCCGGACGATCAAAGCCCGCGGCCGCTTTTCAACACTGCTTTTCAGCTCCCTCACACTACGTCGGTGCGAGAGCTGAACACCCGCTGTAATACCGACTGCACACACATCAACCCGAATCCCTTGCGATAGCTGGCAGAATTAATTTTACTTTCGTTTATCTTCCCGTAAAAACGAGGTGCTCGTATGGTTGACTATAGTGTGCGACGATATTAACGCCAGAGTCCAAATACTGGAATTGAACGTAGCAAAACTTTGAAAATATCTTGTTCCACCATGTAGACGATGGAACAAAGAAAAATACAAAATAAGGAAAAAAAAATCGCCTGTGTAATGCCGACTTTAACACATCACCCGAATCCCTCGCGATAGCCGGCAGGATATTTAATTTCGCCGTCGTCTATCCCCCTTAAAACCGCCAAGTTTTTCAGATATCGGTTTCCAGATATCGACACCAGACGATATCGAACGATATCGACACCAGACTGCCGCGTACCGAAATTCATCGTCGCAAAACTTCAAAAATGTCTTCGACATAGATCGCTCAAGGAGAGCGAGACAGACCTTTACATAGTGAAACACAGAAAGAAAATATATATTTTTTAAATTGCCTGCTGTAATACCGACCGCCCACATCATCCGAATCCCTCGCGATAGCCGGCAGAATATTTATTTCATTTTCATTTATCCGCCCAAAAACCGAGAAATCCGGTTGCCCATAATGTGTAACGATATCGACACCAAGGTCCGCGTACCGAAATTCGTTGTGGCAAAACTTGAAAAATGTCCATAGATCACGTAACGAGCGGGACGGACCGTTTCGATAGAGGAACAACGAAAAAAAAGGGAGAGAGAAAAAAAAAACAAAATCAATCGATCGAACGGGTCGATGCCCCTTCCCGACTGTCATACGCAGAAGGTTCCCCGTTTCTCCACCGCTCGCCGCGCATCGACCGTGGCGCTACGGTGGGCGACGGTGGTGGGAGGTGTGGCGCGTGTCGCCAGCGCCGTCAATGCCAAAATCGTTTCAAAATCGATCGCAACGCAGTTTCGCAACCCGCCGACGTCGGCCGGTGTCACGGGCGGAAAAAAAAGAATAATAAATCGGCTCTTCCTCGTCGCGCGTGTAAAAATACGAATCTCGCGTGTTTCCACGAAAGCCGAATTCCCGCGCCGCGACCCCGATAGTCGAGCGGTTACACGCCGCGATCTCCGCGCGGATCGGCTAAGTGTGTCAATAGTGAAAAAGATTTTTCGCGTTGCATCGCCGCGGCAATCCGATCGTCGGGCCAAGATAATGCGACGCGATCCTCGTGAAACTCGATCCCACCGACGACGACGACGACGACGCGGCGTCGACGGTGGAAAGTATTTTACCCGAATGATCTAGTTTCGTCTTTTAATTGTTTTTCCCGCGCGCGCTCGCCTCTCTCGGCGTTGCGCGCACGGACGATAAAATTGATATATATCTCTATGGGACTGAGTGCAGCGAGAGCGCGCGGGCGCGCTGCCCGAGGTCGGCAGACCGGTCTCGTGACTATTCCGCAGCGCGCGGCACTCGAGAGCCCGCTGAGCGCTCGGGCTCGGCGTTGTGTGCACTGCGCGCGCGGGGGGTACGTACGACGTGTGCGCGGGGGGCCTCAAGGAATTGCGACAATGAACCAGATAACTGGAGTAGTATGTCTAGGTTAGTAGTTACAACTTTATGTATATCTGCATGTCGTGTGCAGATATTGAGGATGTCATGGATACGCCAGAGTCTCTCACTTTGTCGCTCGCTGAGGCGGCTGATTGTTTTTTTCTTTTTTTTTTGTGATATTATTTTTTGTATGGATTGATTTGGAAATGGGGCTAAGGAATTTTGGGCACGTGATTCGAGAGATAATATGTTAATAAAAGAAATCGTCATAAAATGTTTATTGTAATTTTTCTTTTTTTTTTTTTCAGGAACATACTTTTTTTTGTTTAATCTGGAAATGGGGGGAAATCATTTTTGGTAGGTGACTCGAGAGAAAATATGTGTTAATGAAAAAAGCCGTGAGAAATTTGATACTAAGAATTTTTTTTTTTTTCGTGAATTCTATATCTATATAAATAAATAGATAGATAAATAAATAAATAAATAAATAAATAAATAATAATATTAGCCGGAGAAACAAAAAAAATGAGTGAGAAAAATAAATTAAATTTGTGTTACATAAGATTGATTTCATTCTTAGGGGAGGACTTTTTTGCATGGGGTTCGATGGACAAATTTGAAGATGTTGGGTGAGAGGGAACTGAGGAAAATTGACAAGCGCAGGGATTTGAGAGACACTGCAGCGATGGGTATCAAGCGCGCGCGCGGTCGACGTAATCTTATTCCCAGCAGCATTGCATATTTATCGCAGTGTCCGCGGCGTGGCAATGATCCACATATCCTCATCGGATCGGAGAGTCGTGATCGTCCCATTATTAGCGCCAATGAGCGGCCGCGCACCGCTCGCGTCGCGCGCCTAGCAATCGACGTCGTAAAGGACGTCGCAACTGTTATACTGTTAGACAGCGCGAACCATTTATAGGCAGTGACATATCTCGTCTCGAGATTTATTTTTAAACATTCTCTCGAGTTATCGCCGATCTCATCTTGTGGGCAGTGATTCCGCGAGTCGATGCATTTTTTTCCTCTCGATGCTTCCCAAGAATTTGCAAGCTGGACCTTCTCGAATAGGAAATCGAATTTGGCAAAAAAACTGCATTGATTTTTCTAAATTTTCAAATCATTCATCACTTTTTCCTTCCTTTTATTGTGAATTCTCTTTTAGTCAATTTTAGGAAATTTGCAAATTATCGAGTTTAAACCAATTTGCGAATAAATGAGTTCTAACATATTTGCAAATTAATGAATTTTAACATGTTTGTACATTCCTGAATTTTAACATATTTGCGAATTAATGAGTTTCAACACATTTGCAATGTAGTGAGTTTTAACATATTTGCAAATAAGTGACATCTTACAAACTTGCAAGTTAGTGAATTTTAACAAATGCGAAAATAAATGGATTTTAACAAATTTGTAAATTAGTACATCGTAACGAATTTGCAGTGTCGAGTTTTAACAAATTTGAAAACTGTTGAATTTCAACAATTTTGCAAACTCGCGAGTTTCACGAAACGTAACATTTTGCAAATCCACCAACTCATGAAGCAAAAAACAACATTCCACGTTTCACATCCTACACCAAATCCACATCTCAAAATCACCCCAATTTCTCATCTCCGGGGACCATAGCTACGCACATCGCGCCCCAACGCCTTTTTTTTTCAGCCTACAACGAACGTTCTATAAATAAACGTCGGAAACGAACGTAATCGCGGCGGCATCATAGTCGTTGTTTTTCTGTTTTCACGATCAAGTTTGCTGGATGGCTGGCTGCCCGAGTCGCTGACACTGGCATTGGCCTACTCTCTCCGCAGCAGCAGCAGCAGCAGCAGCAGCAGCCGCAGCAATAGCA
The DNA here is from genome assembly GCA_963932165.1 of Pimpla rufipes. Lineage (NCBI taxonomy): Eukaryota > Metazoa > Arthropoda > Insecta > Hymenoptera > Ichneumonidae > Pimpla > Pimpla rufipes. Next base: position 17,167,018 of record OZ010636.1, read on the forward strand.
GCAGCAGCAGCAATAGTAGCATTAATAGTAGTAATGGTAGTAGTGGCAAGCGGCAACATAGCCACAGGGACGTCGTTCACTCTCCTGTGTCACCTTCGTTGTGTACGTTCTCACTCTCTTTCACTCTTTTTCACCGCGCGCGCGCGCGCTCGCTGCACTCGAGCCCAACGCACGACGCAGCTAACACATTAGTCGCTCTTATCCGCGCGACTTTTATTTCCATCGTGCCCGTTCGCAGTCGCGGGCGACTGGTCAACGATCGCTTTTCATCGCGTCTAAATGTCGTCGATGTCGTCGGATGTGACGCGCGGCGCGGACGGCGAGAGGTTCATCGCCGTTTTAACGCGATATCATCGGCAAATCACGGAGAAAGAGAGCGAGTGAGTCCTCGGGACGCTGGCGGCAGCTCTCCCTGCTTTCACCCGACGCAGCGCCGAGAAGACGAAGCGCCTAGAAGGAACAGAGTCCTCGATCGGTCTATAGCGCACGACGTACACACTGCGAGCGCGCGATTCTCCTCCGCCTGCCCTTGGCCTCTGCTTGGCTGCTGCTACCTTTCTCCCTCTCTGCCTCCTTCTCTCTCGCTCGTCTATTCCTCCGGTCCCTCGTTTCGCTACACATTCGGCGTTAGCTTGAGATCTGAGACGCTGCCAGACGATCCTTGGCGTTTATTTCGCCGACGACAGGACGACACCTGGCTTCCGGGGGTCATTGACATCGCCCGCAAAGCCGGATTTGTGTGGATATTCAAATTTCCTCGGCTCACCTTGCGCACGCGACTTTCCAGTGGGAGGAAACGGCTTTACGCATTCTCGAATTCACGGGTGCATCTATTGTTGGACTCGACGGAAGGGGACTTTGGCGGAAGAAAAATTGAGGACTTCGGAAAAGGTTGAAGAAAAGTTTTCGTAAAATATTTTTTTATATCGGGTTATCGGTATGAGAATATTTTTATCGTTCGTTGATTTTTAAATGTTGTGTTTATTAATAATAAATAAATGGAGATTACATTCTTTTTTACTGCGCCGTACCTAACTCAACCGTACTTGATCTTACCATACCTACTTAATCTAATTCTACCTAACGAATCTCTAATTCTACCTCCTCGTCACAGAGAAATCAGGCCCTGGGAGGTCTTGGATATCCTCGACGGCTAGGGTATTCCGTCGTTGAGTTAAATGAGATAGGGTTAATTTAGTACAATGAGAAAAGAAAATAACCAAACCAAACGAATATATTTACTTGACTTCTAATTGGTTGACTGAATAATATTATAGTTGGAATAATGAGATATATTTTCCAATCGACGATATAAATGATTCGTTGAACTATTGGAAACAGTTGATCACCATACTGTTGAAGTGATACAATATGCATTCTCGGAACTAAGCGGAATCGTTGAGATCGCACAATCGCGGTTTACAACTGCGATTGTGCGATCTAAAGCAACTGAAGTTAGAAGGTTCCAACAACTGAAGTCAGAAGGTTCCAACAACTGAAGTCAGAAGGTTTCAACAACTGAAGTCAGAAGGTTCCAACAACTGAAGTCAGAAGGTTCCAACAACTGAAGTCAGAAGGTTCCAACAACTGAAGTCAGAAGGTTCCAACAACTGAAGCCAGAAGGTTCCAACAACTGAAGTCAGAAGGTTCCAACAACTGAAGTCAGAAGGTTCCAACAACTGGATGTAAGATTAGGTTAACTCTAAGACTCCTGACTGGGGTCCGGCAGGACCCCACGCGACCTGTAACTTATGTACATTGCGAAAATAAATGACGAGTTCTAGGGTTACGCGAGGATATGTCGATGTACTTATTACAGACCATGTCCTATTAACCCTAGGATGGTGTACATGGGTCGCACGTACCCACAACAAAACGGAATTTTACAGCTTTTAAGAAAACATGTGCACCGTTCTAGGGTTAAATATTTTTAGCAAAATATTTGTATCATCTACAAGCAGATTATAGTGGCTCGCGCGGTTCACTTCAGGCATTAATGACTTGGAACAGATAAACAACAAAGGAGCAGTAACAGACAAACAGACAAACATACAAACAACTGTCCAAAAAATATATAACATCATTTAGAGTGAGTGCGACATGTCGACAGAGGGCGGCGGGAGGGGGGGGGGGCGGAGGGGTTTTCGCACGAGGCTCCCGAGTTCATATTATATTATTATTCAATATTTCAAATATATTCTTAACCTAACGAATAAAAAAAAATATATATATATATTTTATTGCAGCTTTCAAGAATTGCATACACACAGAATGTACGGAATTTTCAGTGGACTTGTTTACAGTCCGCTGTTCGTCGGTGTGCGGCGGTCGGATTGTTTCGACACTCGACCGCAAGTTCGTCCAAGGGTTCGCGCCGCGTCTCGACGTCTCGGTGCCGGCCTCGTTTGCCCGCGCAGGACCGGCGAGCGGTGTGTATACCGACTCGTATAAACGAGAGATCGGGTACTCTCGTTCAAGTTGCGGAGGCAGAGAGGAGAGCCTCTCGAGAGGCCCCGAGAGAAGAGATCGCCGAGCCGCTTGGCCACGCTCTTTCCGCTTGAAACTGGAAAGCACCGCTCTCTTATTCACTGGGCGCGTCTCTCGCGGTGCGGCCGGGGCGTCCGCATCCACCGGCGCCGATCGCGACGCGCGCGATCGTCGTCCTCTCTATCTCTCTCCCTCTCTCTCTCGCTTCCTCTCGCTTCCTCTCGCGCTCGGTTTTGCCTTCTTCCTTTTCGCATTTCCAGCTCTCGCGCGCACCGCGATCGCTCTTTCTGTTATGAAAGTGCTGCGCGCGCTCGCCGTCGCAAGTGGAGCGCGAGCGACAACAAAGTTGTACTTTTATTTATAATCGACCGACTTACGCGCCACTCGCGGGGTGCGTTATAGCGTCGGGGACCGCGGAGTGATAAGCGGAAATCGAGTCAAGCGATGGACTCGTCGAGGATGCACTCGCGATTGTGTTCGGTGTGAGCGGCTCACTTGGTTCGTTGACTTTAATCAATCGTGTTCAGTCGATTCTGCGGTGATGAGAAAAATAAATAAAAAAATGTCTTGTCCCCTGAATTGTGTTAGTTCAAACAGCATTTTTCTGCGCAATAAAAACTATTCGGCAGCAGCTGATTAAATTCCATTGGCTTCCAATATTTTTTTATCCAAGAGCTTTTTTTTCCGGCAAAAGATATGCGGTTGCCAATTGAAATGAGCTTCGAAAATAAATATAGCTATTTTGTAGGAAATAAAATATATTCATATTTTACATTTAACAAAAGAATGTCCACAATATTGCTTTTTTCTGTCACAACAAATATTATCTAGTCAACACTAAAAAAATGTTATTGATTCGAAAACACTTGGCTTTTTTGTTTTGAAATCTTCGCTAGTTCTTATTCCGAGGATCCCCATTAAAATAACAAAATATACTTTTGCCTATTTTACAGTTATTGTTTTTATCCGCATATGAAATCGTGTAGGAATTAGAAGTAAAATAGAATTGACAACTCGAAATCGAATTGTTTATCGAAGCAATGAAATTCTTTTCCTTTGAAGCCACGTGAAATTACTCGGCTCTAACTACACAGCTTTCGTTTAATGCAAAGATGTAGAATTGTTTCCATCTCGTACAAAATTGTAGGAATTAGAACTAAACTTGAATTGACAACTCGAAATCGAATTGTTTATCGTATGACATTTTTTTCAGCGAGCCCTAGGAGAAAGTCTGTAGCGTTACATCCGGACCAAGTCTGGCCCAGCTAGGGCCCTAGCATGGCCAACGTGACCCTGATCAGGGCCTGACTAGAGCCGAACGTGGCGCGACGGATTTTCTACCAGGGAAGCCACGTGAATTTACTCGGCTGTAAATAGACAGTTTTCGACCCGTCGCGAAAAATATATGCATCCTCGGTGATACAGGTAACCCCGTCGGTTATTCACCTCGACGATCCTCGATCGCCTCGTTTCTCCTCTCCATTGAAACCGTCTCGCGTCTCCGTCTCGTAGACCCACATGCAGCGCGCGCGCGATAATTGTACCAAGCGCCGATATCTATATACTCGGCGCGGTCGGCCGGGCCGGGAGAGTGCACGGAGAAAAGTAAACGTTTCTTCTCGTCTCCCCGTTCGTGTGTGTGCGTCTCGGGGGGGCTTCGCGCGCTTGGCCACAGCGAGAGAGTAAAATATCGAGGCCTCGGGAAAGCGAGCGAGCGAGCGAACGAGAAAACTTGACGACAAAACATTCTGGTGCTCTCTCGGTATTATCGCAGGGGCCGCGTGTCGGTCCGGCACGTATAGCGATTGGATTCCGCTCTCGGCGCCACGAGAAAAGATATCGCGCGCGCTCCGTGCAAAAGAAGAGGATGATCAGCGACGACCGCGCGCGCGAGCCTCCTCTCCTTTTTCATCCGCCCATAACGATTTTCGTCGTCGATCGGCTTTTCACTCGAATTTCTCTTTCTCGCTTTTTTTCACCCTCCCCACTGGAAATTAAATGGCGGTTGGGAAAATCGATTAGTCGATCACGATCGATGTTGATCGGTTCATCAAGCGATCCGCAGGATGTCCACAGGATAGGTCGATATGTTTCTATCGATGGAGATCGATGGATATTTTTCATTTTCCTCGCATTTTTCATCCGCTCATTACGATTTTCATCCGAATTTCTCTTTTTTTTAAATCCTCTGCACGATTATTAAATCGTGATCCGAAAAATCGTTTAGTCGATCTCGATCGATCTGTCGATAGGTCGATTTTTGTATCGATGAAGGTTGAAAATATTTTTATGTTCTTTTCTCCTTTTTCGACTACCCATAACGATTTTCATGACGATTGATTTTTCACCCGAATTTCCCTTTCTCTTTTTTTTCTCCCCCGATTAGCGATTAAAAATGCGATTGAGAAAATGGTTTTGTCAGTCTCGATCGATGGATCGAACGAATCGAGCGTGGATCAATCGATAGGTCGACATGATTCTGTAGGAGATTGAAAATCTTGTTTCCATTTCTCTCTCTCTCTCTCTGTCTCTGCTCGGCTGCAGGGTTCGTTGACACGGACGAGCCGATTTCGCAAGAGAAAATAACGCGCCTCGTTCGTACAGCCGAGTGGCAGGCACCAGAATGCGCGCCTTTTTTTTCGGGGCCTCTCAGCCCCGAGGCCCGTTCGACGCCCGAACCGAGAGCAGACGCTTTCGCCCTTTTTTGCCTTGAAGTTTCCATTCTGCCAAAAAAATGAAAAACAAAAGAAATGTCAGGGCCCGCGATGAATTAGAATCGTATTGATATTTTCTATTTTCACAAAACCGAAGCTCTAAAGATGAGGCATTTTTATCGCGACGGTAACTCAGGTCGCGAAAAGTAATTTAAAATCCTCGTTAATCTCTCGTTTGAGTTAGCCGAGAAACCAAATTGGCCGCCAACCAACTAATTAACTCGCCTGGATCCCATCCAAACAATGATATTTCTTTTTTTTTCCAATTTTCAGTTTTCACAGAAAAGACACCACATATTTATTACCTTGCAAAAAAAAAAAAAAAAAAAACAAATTGCCAAACAATAAGATAAAGAAAATATTAAGGTCACATCTGGGTTGTTGCAGCAGTCAATCAACTAATTCGCTCGACCAATCAGCTCGCTCGGACCCTATCCGACCAATCATATTCCTCCTCTTTTCAATTTTCATTTTTTACAGAAAATAAATCTACGTTTTGTGTATGCAAAAAAAAAAAAAAATGCCAAACAGTAGAGTGCAAAAAATATTAGAGCCACATCTGGGTCGTCGCAGCGGCCAATCAACTAATTCGCTCGACCTATCAGCTCGCCTGGAGCCCATCCAACCAATCGTGTTTCTCCTCACTCCATTCCCGCACTCCACATTTTCATTTCCCAAAAATCCAAACACTCAACACACATATCCGGCTTTGTTGTCATCTCGCAACCGGCGCCCTATACCAAAAAGAAGAACCAAAAACCGAATACCGAAGAAAGCTCGCGCGACACAAAGGAAAGAAAAACGCCAACGGTTTCCTCGGTCGTATGTGGAGCGAACGAGGGCGAGGTGCGCGTGCGCGTACGTTTGTATCTCGTTTTTGTCGGCGTTGGCAGCGACGGCGTCGAGGCAAAAAGTCATCGGGAGATGAGATCGTTTAGGAATTGCACTTTCTTTCGAGTGGCGCGGCGGTGGCCGGGGTTGGCGGGCGGAGTGAGAGAGAGAAAGAAATGGAAACAGAGACATATCGCTGTGGAGAGAAAGAGAGAAAGAGGGAGAAAGAAATAAATACGGGGGGAGGGGGGGGGGGGGGTGGGGGGAGCGGACAAAGAGAGAAATGCGCGGGAATCGTCTCGAGTAGCCGAGCGAGCGAGCGAGCGAGCGAGGCGACGCGTACGAACGCTTCTCGCGCGACGGCAGCGGCGAAGGAAGGTGAGAAGAGAACGAGGAAACTGCGCGAGCGCGCGGGGTGAGCGGGGAGGGACAGGCGAAGAGGGGAAGCGCAAGGGGGCAGGGGAAAGGGGCGGTGGGGGGAGGGGGGGAGAGAAGGAGCAGAGCGCGCGGCAATGGACGTCGTGTGTTCGCGCGCGCTGGACGTGCCGCGGGCAAGGCGCATCGACCTCGCGGATGTAGGTCGGTTGTGGGCGCACGCAATCGTCGCAACGATTTTAAAAAATTGCCGTCCCACTTGCAAGGAGTACTTTCACGGTCGCTAACCTCGGCATCGCCAGCAGCAGCGGCAGCGCCGGCTATCGCGTCGCGTTCCGCGCGCCGCCCCGGAAGCCGCGTGTATTCCCGCGCTCGCCGATGGTGGTGGAGCTGCCGCTGCTGCTCTCTAAGACGGGACAAGACCACTCTTACCACTTGGCACTAATCCCGCGGGCGTCTCGCTCGCTCGTGCGGCTCAGTCGCGTCGACTGCTCTCTCTGCGCGCGCGTTCCGCCGATATATACTTCATCATCGTCAAGCGAGAGAAAGACTGAAAGAGGGAAACGAAAAGAACGAGATCATCCGCTCATTTGGCTTCCCCTCTGGCCTCACCCGTCGCCACTTCGTTCCCACTCCCGGACCTTTTGACGCCAAACCGTAGCTTTTTGTCATACGCGTCGCGTGCTCGACGCTCCGAGGGCTTTAGCGCCACCTTCTCGGCACGTCGGGCTCGCCGTGAGAGTCGATCGATTTATTTTCTTTTCTCGACAATTTTCGAAGCTTTTTTTCTGTAGGGCGAATTTTTGGGTATGACGAATGCAGCTATTTATTGTTATTTAAAAACGAGAATAGTAATAATAATAATATTAATAATAATAATAATAATAATAATAATAATAATAATAATAATAATAATAAAGACAAGCGTGGTTGCGTTTATCGTGGGCCAAAGACTCTATTTATACTCCTAGCGTCTTTTAGTTGTTGCAGCGACAAAAGGACATAGATTAGGGATATTCTCGTTACTATACATCATATCATAAAAAATATCATTCATTTATGTTACGTCATTCTACAAAATTATTTTACGCTTATAGATGCATGTACACGAGCATCCAAATAAAAAATATACAAATCTCCCCTCCGACCCCTGTTTCTTGTATTACTAAAAAATGATAAGAAATGCTGTTTTACTTTTTAAAAAATGCCACATAAAATTTGTATTAAAGTCACTAAATTCATTCGTAGAAAGAATCGCATTTATCCGAGACAAACGGCACTGGACACGGCTGAGCGTTTGCCGGACGTATCGACCCCGGATTAATAAGTAAAACGAGATTTTGCGCTGTGCTACAGTAGCCGCGCACATCGATTTATCGTCCAGACAAAAATAATTTTCCGTTTCCTAGTCGGGCATGCGAATTGTCGAACGAAGTACGGACAAAGTACCGAAAGCCGAGTGGCCTTCGGGCCGCTCGGTTCGACATTGCGAGTTCTATTGGCGCCGCAGCGAGTGGCGAAGCCTTCGTGTCCTCTCCGGGGTTGGTCATTTGTACGACGTATCGAACGAAGCTTCTTCGGAAAGTCGCGCGACACGCAATAACGAGGACTCGATATGTCCGCGGATTCGATTTCGCCGTTCTCACGATCCAGAACTGCTGCCCGCCTTCTTATGTATACAACCCGTGTGTGTGTGTGTGTTCTGTGTCCGCGCGTTTCTCCGTCTGTGTGTGTGTGCGCGCGCGCGTGTTCTCCTCTCGGAAAGTAGCGAAAACGTGAGCAGCGTGTTTCCTCTCCCCCCGCGCGCACCGCACCACAGACTCGGTGCATGCGCCGCGAGTTACCTTCTGCCGTTTGCAGTTGAACGCTCTCGGATTGCGCTGAGATAAAACTGTCATCTCGAAAGTTGGCCTACTATCTCCTGCATAGCGATAATAGGCAAGCGCGATATCTCCTCCTCCACCTCTCCTCGTCGTCCTACCGATCATCCGCGACTCTCCTGCAGCTCACTTGAGGCCGCTCTGTTACGATCGCTGGTGCGACGGGGGGGATTTCAGGCCGGCCGAGCTCGACCTATCCCTGACCCTCCGTCACCTTCGTACGCGTTTTTCTCTCCCTCTCAATTTGTCCGTTGCAGCGCATCACAACGGAGGCCCGAGAAGGATTTCAGTCTGCAGGACAAAACCTACATTTTCAGACTTTCCAGGGCAAAACCTAAGTTTGCGGTCTTTGCAGGATGAAATCTAAATTTTCAGTCTTTTTAGAGTGAAACTTCAATCTTCAGTCTTTACAGGGCAAAACTCAAACGTTCCGTCTCCAGGACAAAAATTAATATTTTCAGTCTTTATTAGAGGACAAAACCTAAATTGTCAGTTTTTACAGGAAAAATCTTAAATTTTCTGTCTTGACAGGATAAAACTTAAATTTTCAGTCTTTATAGGACAAAACATAAATTCTCAGTCTTAACAGGACAATAATTCGATTTTCAGTCTTTACACGACGAAACCTACATTTTTGGGGGCTGGTTTGCGACAGAATTGCAAAATAGTGAAGTAAACAAAAATATTAGGGTCACGGCTGGGTCGTTGCAGCCGCGAGTGACCCTGGCCAGGGGTCGCCTTGTCCGATCAAATCAACGGAAAGAAAAAAGTAACAAACAACAACTTCCTTCTCGTCCCTCTGGACTTGACATTCCAGTCCCTTCTTTTCTGCAGCTCGGGCAGTCGGTTCCACCGTTCTCTTTTGATTACGAAAACAAAAACACCATAGGAAATCCCTTCACCTCAACCTTCCGTCCGGCTGTTCTGCTCCGCCAATGCCCAACGCCGCTCGTCTAGGTGTAACGATAGATCATTGGCGAAGTGGAACTCGCGATCGTTAAATCGTTTGTGTACAACGATAGATCTAACGTTCGCGAGTTTCGATGGCATCGGTAACAGTCACCGACTCGCGGCTGCTACGAGGCGATTTGCGTAAATGCGTCGTTGGGAATAACGATGCGAAAGATATACAACGTCCTCTCGGGAGCTACTTTTACGATTTTAACCCGCGGATTCTACGAGCGTTACATTTCGATGGTAAGAATGATGATCGGTACTTTTACGATTTTGCAAGGAGAAAAATATTCACGGAGTGATAACAAAATGTATGCTGTGCTAGCTAAACATTTTACTGCGAGAGGAAAAAATAGAGAATGCAACAATCGATTTGTTATCATTCTCGGATTAATTCTTTTTTTCCCGTAGGCTGCATGGATTTTGTGAGCGCGACATTTCGGCGGTAAGAATGAAAATCGGTAAGTTTTTCGATTTTGCCGCGCAGATTCTTCGAACCGGGCGACATTTCGACGGTAAGAATGAAGATCGGTAACTTTTGCGATTTCGACGGTAAGAATGAACATCGGTAACTTTTACGATTTTGCCACGCAGATTTTCCGATCAGCGCGACATTTTGACGGTACGAATGAAGATCGGTAACTTTTACGATTCCGTCGCGCAGATTCTCCGAGCAGCGCGACATTTTGACGGTAAGAATGAAGATCGGTAACTTTTACGATTCTGCCGCGCAGATTCTCCGAGCGTCGCGACATTTCGATGGTAAGAATGAAGATCGGTATAAGTTTTGCGATTCTGCCGCGCAGATTCTCCGAGCGTCGCGACATTTCGACGGTAAGAATAAAGATCGGTACGTGCTCTTCACGCGTATAGCAATCGCGCCACTTCGACAATACTACACGCACTGCGCGCGGGTCCAGCAGGGAGCGCTGTCCGCTTTCCCCGCTGCTTGATGCGACCGAGAGAGGAAGGAAAACTCGTGCGTTCGTCGAAAGCCGAAAGCGCTCGCTTCGCGCTGCATGTGTTTGTGTCCGTTTGTGTTTGTTGGCGAAGCCGCCGCGTGCCGGTCAATTAACGCGAAACCCGGCGTGCATAATTGACGTTCCGTAATAGGGTCTGAAAAGGAAAATCACGAGTAACGTAAGGAGGCTACGAGAGTAGTAAGTACCACACCTCTCGATCGTCGTCGCGGTGTAACCCGACGCCACACTTTCGAGAGAGAGACGAATCCACCTTTTCCCTCGCCGAGTGTGAACTAAATCCTCGGCTATCCGCGGGGTAAGTCAGACAGACATGCAGCGATTTGATAGTTTTTTATTAGTAAATAAACAGATAAGGTAGTAAATAAACAGATAAGGTAGTAAATAAACAGTGAAGGTAGTAAATAAATAGATAAGGTAGTAAATAAACAGATAAACCAACTGACCGGAATTCAGACGGCCGGCAATTCGTGGTTCTGATACTATCCCTAAGGAAATGACAGCCAACATCATCTCCCAAAGCCGAACAAATTTGTTATGTCACCCTGACAACTCTATAATCCGCTATTTTGCCGGCTATCGATAGCAAAAGGCACGTGGAGTTGCGTCGAGCGCAATAATAATGTGTGTGATACACATTGTAATTGGGTCCCTTTTCCAGGGCCATTGAATATAATTCTGACGACGACCAATCACAGCACGATTAGAGCGACAATAATGGTTACGTTACTCATCAACTCTTCACAGAAAACAAATGAATTCATCTTTGTTTCTCGCCGAGTGTGAATTAACTCCTCGGCGATTAGTGGGGTAAGTGATATTAGATACAGCGATTTAATCATTTTTTATTATTGACACCCGACATTTTGTTGGCTATTTCGATATTGAAAACGCACTGTGAATTCATGCCTGTGTACAGAGTTAAGGTTGCATTGAATATAGGTATGTGTTGAATTGGAGATGCGTTGAACTTAGGCATGTGACAGTCGCGGTTGAGTTGCACCGCTCCTTGTGTTGCATTGCTGTTGTGTAGAATTGGTAGTGTAGAGTCGGGTATTGGAGATCCGCTGCGCTGCCCGCATATGAAAATAATTCAGCACAAGAAATGGGTGAATTGGATTCAGGAGAAAGGGTAGAAATATTACCACCAAATTTCCCACAAGCCGCGAACCAGCAACGATCAAAGTTCGTCGATCTAGTTCAAAGCACCCATATACTGTAAAAATATTCCTGAAAAACCTCGGTGCCACCGGGAGACGCGTCCAATATGTCACGTTTCCCTTACGATATTTTCCAGCCATCGGTCGCCTCCTCCCCGTCCATCAGCCGTAAAACCGCCGCTACGTAATCCGGAGTGCATTCGTGTATACGGAGGATTGGAAATTATCGTTGCAACTCGTGCCGCGATGCACCTGGCTCGGTGCTCTAGAGACGCGATACACTCCGGCTGAACCTGCGCTGCAGCATGCGGTGCGCTCTGCGTCGACCTTGACACGCTTGTGGCGCGGCGCAAAACGTCTGGTGACTCCCAAAGTACGTGAACTCGCCCCGTACCAGCCGACCGAGAATATCGGATTCTCGTTAAAATCCGCCGCAGACCTACGCGAAAATATGGAAAACAATTCCGTCTCCCCGCGGCCGGAATTGCCGGGTATCGAGCTCCGCAACTGGATCGGGACTGTAAGTGCAAACCCAGCGGCGAATACGATGTGTACACGCGCTCTGGGCAACAACGACGGGAGGAGGACGAGAAGGAGGAGAGTGGATATTGTGTTCGTATGTTCGAACGTTCGATCTGTCTCTCGCAGTTGGCCGACACGTGCGTGTTTCGCTTCCCCTTTGCTCTCCTCCCCTTTCACGTCGGTTTCTGGCTGCAAAGTAGAATAGAATCGGGGCGGGCGTTACCCACGTGTGGTGTATTTCTCTCTCTCTCTCTCTTCCAATGTTTCGCCTGAATAGCACTTGCGTCACACACTCGCTACTCTTGCGGCTCGGGCGCCTATACACCGAGTTATGTCGGTCGAGAGAGCAACCAAGTTATTTAATTTCGAACGGGAGGAAGAAACCCACAGGGCTCGGTTGTTTCCACGTCTGTACAATTTGGCTGCTGGGGTTTAGGTGGCTCGGAGGTGGAATTGATTGAATATTGGAGACTGAATTCAGCTGGTTTGAAAGAACGAAAAATTACTGCGCCGGTTCAGGGGGAAACAAATATTAATTATTGAACCAATTGAATTCTGTCGGCTTGGAAAATAATTACTGAACCATTTGAATTCTGCCGGCTTGAGAAATAATTAGTAAGCCAAATGAATTCCGTCGGCTTGAAAAATAATTACTGAACCAATTGAATTGAGTTGGCTTGAAGAATAATTGATTACTGCGTCAACTGAAGACAGGCTGAAAAAGAATATTATCAAGCCGGTTGAATTTAGTTGGCTTGAAAAATGTTATTATCCAACCAGTTGAATTCAATCGACTTGATCAAATTGAATATCAAGCCAATTGAATTCAGTTGACTTGAACAAATTTAATTATTAAGCCATCTGAATTCCGTTGGCTTGAAAAAAAATTGAGCATTAAGCCAATTGAATTCGGTTGGGTTGGCCATCGATTTTTGGTTACCAAGCGAAGTGGTTTTGCTTTCATTGTAAGTGACATCGGTATCCAGGCGTCGCCTCTTAGTATCAACAGCGGAAAGTTTGTGAAACGCGCCAGCAACGTTTTTTTTTTCTTTTTCAGAATCCAGAGTGAGAGGGAAGAGAGCGAGTGAGAAACTTTCACAGTTTGCAGCTTCGCAAACAGGATATTGCGGAGGTTCGAGGAAAGGTCGCGAAGCGGCGGGCAAGTCAAACGTGAGAGGATTGAAAAAAAGGGTCTTGCACGAGTCTTCCGACGTTTGTCAAGTTTGAGCCTCGAGACGAGATCCTTGGCGAGGCTCCAAACGCCATTAAGCGCCCTATTCTCGGTTTGAATTCATGCATTTAATGTTTGTGTACTTAGCAGATTGAAATAATCGTGTTACAGAAACGAGAGGGAGAGAGACAGCGAATTGTGTTACAGATTGAGAGAGAGAGAGAGAGAGAGGAGGACCAAGGATTAGGTCGCCGAATTAGCCCGAATGGTTGGAATAATCTCGAGCTTTACCGGCAGACCGTACATTTACTAATGGATTCGGCGGTGTGAACGCTAAACTCTCGGAGATAGGTGCGCGGTATGTAGGACGGAAATCAACGCTCACGGACCCAGCGGGCATCAATCGATCCTTCGGGTGGTTTCGGCTGGACGGCTCAGAGTCCGCAGACAACCCGCAGTGGAGTATAAACTCGCAGCGATGTGAAACGATGTGTGTCGGGTCGAGCGGTTTGCCGGTAGGAAAAACAGGTAACTATGATTCTTACAATCACTATTCAACGTACAAAATGTCGGTAAAAAATAGTATATTACTCCACGGGGGCGAAACAACTTTTTCTAACAAGTGTGAATTTGCAGCTCGAGCCGAAGACGAGAGCTGGAAAAAGTGTTTCGTACGAGGGATGTACGAAATTTTATATCACAAGTTTTGTATCATGAAGTTGCAAATGTTATTTTGACCCGTCCGAATGTTTATCTGACACTAATAAACCAAATTTGCATTCCAATATACATCTAGTCACTGTCGACAAATCAATATTTCAGCCAACCCAGATGTTCAATTAACTGTTTCATTACGATAAAAACTATACACTAATATTCGCCACGTTCGACATTATCATTCATCGAAAAACCTCTTTTCTCACCATCCCCAACTCATAAAGCACCGGCGTTATTCCGCCAAGATTGTCGTCCGCAGTCGCAGTTTCGTCCCGCCGGCAATTCCAGCCCCAAACATCCCGTGAATGCTTCTGGAAATGCTCGCCGTTGAAATTTAGTGGTGAGGATTCACGTGCGACTCGGTGCACGAATTTATAGGAGCCTCCCACCTGGTGCGAAACATTTTGTCTGATGGAAACCGAGGAAGGGTTCAGGGAGAGGGTTAGGCCACCCCCCACCCCTGGAGGGCAGGGAGGGTTTGAGAGGGTGGACGACGAAGCCCCTCGGGGCTTTGGCTCCGGCTGGTTTCGGCTGATTAAGCCGAAGTAGCCGGCGCGTCGCGCGCGAGTGTGCCTCGCACAATTACACGCCGAGGCACGTAGCGTCGCGTCGCCGTCGTCGCGTGGGATATCGCGCGACGCGGCGAGGGTGCGAGCAGGAAGGTGCTCAGCGAGGGTGGCGCGCGGCGCACCGCGGCGCGGGTGGGGGTTGGTGGTGCGGGTGCGCGGACACGAAGGCTGCATGCGCCGCTGCAGCGGCGCCGTAGTACCGGCGCCGACCGTGCGACCACCCGGCGCCACAGTCTCTCCGCATGTTCGGAGCCGGCTGGCCGTTCGTCGTTCTGCGGCAAGTTCACCTCTCGCGCTTCCAGCTAAAATGGTAAGTTCACTACCCTCGCCGTGCTGCATTACACGACGATATTTTTATTTACCTACGATGTGTTTTGATTTTCCGCGACTGTATTATTATTTTTTTTTGTTTTAACGGTGGATCGTTTGTTCGTCGAAATTTTTTTTTATACCGCCGGACGGAAAGGCGCACATTGCACGGTGCGTGAGTCACACGCGTGTCCCGCCTGTCGTCCTGGGGATGTCGGAATTGGGGTTCGTCTCGGGGGAGAGACCCGTGGTGACCCTCGGTAGTCGTAATCCCACCCTGCGTTAAAACCGTCCCAACACTCTGTAATCGGGGCTTCGCCTGACAACCGACGGACACACGTGACGCCCAATTCTTATTGAATTACACGCGACGGACAGGCTTGTCAAAATGTCTTCACCTCGGGCGATAAAGTTTTTGTTTTTTTGTTGTTGTTGTTGTTGTTGTTTGTTTGTTATTTTGTTTTTGGTCTTCGCGAGAGAACCGGGAAATTTTGTCGACTAAGCGATAAAATAAAATGATGCAAAGTATTGTTATTTGAGTTATCGTAGACTCGAAGTTTTGTGATTTTTATCGGTGAAATTGAAAATGTTGCACGATACTTTCAGTACTACAATTAATTACTCGATTATCGTGTGATAAAAATGCGGAAACAGGGTCTAATCGCTCGATAAAATTGTGCAGCGCGTCTGCTCGACACGAACGATCACTCAAATGAACGAGTGATGTGAATCTTCGTCACCAGATAGCGGTAGCGTCCAGTCGACCTCTACTCGCGATTTTTACCAACCGACGGTGACAATCGAAACTGCACATTTTTTTTGTTACCGAAAAATCGCCCGAGTGTTTAAAAAAATAAAAAATCCATCGGGTGAGCCAAAAAAATCTGCTATAAGTTTTTGGTTATCATCACTAATACTTCATAAGTTACCATCAGTCGGTAACTAAACTACTAAACCCAAAGGACGTACACATAGATTCGTTCGCCATCCTGCGAAAACATAACCAAACTCTCGAGGTCCCCGTGGCGCAAAAGTTCCGCAAAAAAATTCAGTGACGTCATTACTTAATCCCCAAGTGAAACATCCAATCAACCTCGCATCTCTCTCGCGTTTTCTCTCTCCGCACGCGATGACGTCACGATTGGAGGGTAGATACGTGATCGGACATCCTGGGAGTTCAATACTCTCCCATCTCCCACCTCGAAAAATCGATCACGTTGCACGGTATCCACCATAGCAACGTCTCATGTTCTCGGAGGTGATTTCATCAGTCAGTCTGCCAGTTGATCCTTCAGTCAAATTAATCAATCAATCCACTTCCCCGTAAACAGCAAAAAAAAAAAAACCCCGAATTTCGTGTCTCCACAGCGAAGCAACCAGGATATAATAAAAAAAATTCTCAAATTCCCAGGTGCTTGCGGACGCGACGTTGACGGACAACCATCACCGCAATGGCTTCGTCGCCAACGGCAACACGGAGGGCATCGTCATCAGCAACCTCACCGACGGCGAGACTCTGTCCTACAGTCTGGCGCTGATTCGCGGCCGCGCGCCGGCCCTCTGCTCCTACGTCAGCGTTCGCGGTATCAAAAACCTCTCGGTCCAATGGCCGGTGGTGGGCGGCGAGTTCCGGGTCCTCGTGGACCTCACCCACGGTTCCAACAGGCTCGAGTTCGAGGCCGGTGGATTCAAGCGAAAGTTGACGCTGATACACGAGCCGAGGACGACGAGGCTGCGGGTGACCCCGGTGTACGTCGTGTGCGCCGGCCACGACGGCTACTTTCAGGGCCCGAGGGGCGAGGATCGATCGCCCGAGAGCGCCGCCACGAGGATAGGACTCGGCGCGAGACTCCTGCAGACGCTGACCGCGGAGAAGCTGCGCGAGGCCGGCCACGGTAGGAAAACGTTTCAGCTGGAACGCGACCTGGACGGCCCGGAGTGTCTGGTGATGCACAGCATGCTGCACGTCGATCGGGCCCGGGCGATGTCGCAGCGCGAGCTCTGGGAGTTCATAGGCCGCGAGCTGATGACCGGGCCGCTGGCCTCCCGGGACCGCAAGTATCTGGCCTTCCTGAGTTGCACGCGGTACCGCGGGGCTCCCAATCCCAGGACTCACGAGGCCACTCTGGCCAGGACTCAGGGCCACGCGGCCCTCGGCGGCGGTGGACTCGCGCTCTTCGGGTCCGCCTGTCTTCACACGTGGCCCACCTGCATGGCACAGATTCTGCCCAAGTTTTTGGACACGACGATCGTCGACACCGAGCAGCTCATGGACGACAGCAACTACCGTGGCACCCACGGCGGCTGCCTCGCCACGACCCTCGGCTCGGTTCTCCACGAACTCGGCCACACTTTCGACCTCGGTCACACCCGCGAGGGCATCATGGGTCGCGGTTTCGACTACGTCGATCGGGTGTTCGTCGGCGGTTGCGGTATCGACGTGAATCGCAATCCCATCAGGCGGGATCCTCAACACACGACAATAGCGCTCAGCCGGCCTCTCAGCGTCACGGTTACCGTGCAGGACACGATGCTCGTGAGTCCACGAAGGGGCAGGCTGCTCTCCGAGACCTCCAGACCGTCGCCGGCGTCGAGTCCCCGACCTCAGCCTGGCAGACTTTCTGCTCCTGCGAGTCCTGAGTTGAACAGGTCGTTCGCGAAGACGCTGACGACATTGGAGCCTAGCCCGCAGTCCGACAGGACCTTCTGGGGCCCCTCGTGCGCCGCTCTACTCGCCTATCATCGCTGGTTCAACGGCAGGCTTGATAATCACGGCCGCGATCAGCACGAGATCGAGTACGACGGGAAGAGGTGGGTTTTTCTTGTGGGATTCGCGCGGGGAAGTTTTGACGGGGAGGGTGATTGGGCTACAGGTGACTGATGGATTGGGGCAACGTTTAAGTGGTTTTTGATCAAGTCGATCTATCTGTTGGCTGGATAATTTTCCTGTCGCCTGGGGACAGGGATGGGCAATATTTTAACTTCGAAAAAAACTGTGTTTAAAGTAGTATCAAAGTTAAGGTACTTTTGATTTGTCTAAAATACCAGTGAAAAAATTGCATCGCCTTGGTGGTTTCACGAAAAATGTAATTTACTGTTGAACAACGTACACAGCAAATGGTTTGGTGATGCGCAATGATTAAAAATTGAGAATTTGAATTTTTTTCGTGTCGTGCAATTTCAAGCTTACGGAGAGCTAAATATTTTGTGATGGACGGAGCCAATGCCAAAAGCTTCTCTCGCATCAAATTTCAAGAATTTTGATGAGCAACAAAATAAATAAAAAAATCCTTTTTTCGAACAAGTCGTATGTAAAATAATTTTTCAATATTCTTGAAACGAATAATTTGATCTTACAATTCGACCAGAAAAGTATTTTGAATAAATTCGAATATTGCCTGTTCCTACCCAGGTCTAATTATACCTATTTAATTAAGCAAATTGATTGAGTCAATACATTTTTTCTCTCTGCGGTCACGTCAATTAATGTTGTATTTCGATGCCGATGGATTTTTAGTGCAACATGTATTTCTGATTGGCAGGAACACGGTGCGCTCGCGTTATGGTGTTCGAGTGATGGAACTTCGAGAATCCTCTGGCGGGATGGTCGTCAGCTCTCGCCAATTCCCGGGGACACGTCCGCCCCAGGAGGCCCTGGTGCCGCTGCCGCCGCCCCAGTGTCTCGTTCCTCTGACGATCGTCGCCGAGGACTCGCTCGGAAATCTACTGAAGCACCCTCTACCGACTGCCTTCTGAAGAGCCGAATGCACCGCAAGACGCGTCGCGACGGCTTCGCTTGAGCCACGCTGTTTCACTTGATTTTTCACGCGACGACAAACGAAAACCGCTGCTGCGAATTATTCTTTGGCTCAAACCAATTTATTTGCTCGTTCCGTAGCTTGGAAAACTATTAGCGGCCTCTTTGCTTCCATTTTTTTCTTCGAACGATCATTTCGTCGTGGAGCGTGAGACACAGAGATAGTTTCGTAGAGGCAGCAGACTGACCTTTCTCAAAAAAGACCTGCGAATCAAAAGAGAAAACAAACAAAAACGATGACGATGAGTGAAAGAACAACACGTTGATACTACGAGCTGGTGAAGCAAAAATAAATGTCTCGTTAGGCGATTGCGAGAGCGAAGGATTTGAGCTACGCATTTTTCGCGAAGGGCAGAACAGAACTCGGAGTTCGCGTCTCATTGAACTAGTCAGGTGGGCTCCGAGGTGGGCAAACGAGGGACAAACGTTGCGCGTTTTTCCTCGAGAAAACGCGAGAGCTATAACGATGTAATCGATCAACCAGTTTTAAGCACAAAAGACAGAGAACAAAAAATACTCCGGTCCATCCGCGCGTGAATTCGCGCGGTTGACGACGCGTCGACGTGAATTTTCCCCTCAGAATTAACCCACGAACGAATATCCCTAGGGAACATCCCAACGTGCGTACACCCAGACTCGCTAGAGATACCACAAAAAGAGGAAAACAAGATGAAAAGAAAAAAACGAAAAACGAAACTTGTACATTGTATTAACCCCGTATGTACAGTATTATTTCACAAATTATTTTAATAACATAGGCTAGCCGAGAGATAAAATGCGGAGGACAATATTGTGTATGGGTGTGTGGCGGACTATCGCGAGCGAGCGTTGTGTGCGAGCGGAGGTTGAAAATATAATGGCGATTAGAAACAGTATAAACGTTTTGCATTACAACATCGTCCCTCGTCGACCTCCCTTCCGATTGGCCAATCCCGCCGACGAAACATATGATCGTCGTCATCAATTTGCCCGGAATACCGCGCTTTTTACGCGGCTAATGAAGAATGTCCCGGCCGATCGGGACGCCCGACCGAGCGGACGTCGACGCGTCGCCGCGGAATCTCTTCGTGCACTTCCCGAAAATCGCGAACGCGCGAATCGATACGAAGGAATTTTTGCTCGCCTCGCGGGGAGTCGTGACAATGATCGGTAAGTACGCGCGGCTGACATAACCTCAGTTGATTGTTTTTACGAGTCCTTTGCGAAACTGCAGACTGGAATTTAGTGTAGAGAGAATTCAGCGAGGCTCTCGCGGGTTTCAGATAAATTCGGCAAACTCTTCGCTCCGGTCAAGTACGACATGCAGGGAAACATTGAGGTAGGTATGACCGGCGGCGGCGACGAGATTTCATGGTCATCGAGGCGGAATTTTCGTTGTAGAAAATAAAGACGAGATACGCGACGGACACGGAGATGAACGAGACTCTGCAGGATATGATTTTGCTGGAAATCGCGATAGGGGAGGCGATGATCGTCACGGACGCTCTGCTCTGGCTAACGAGGTAACTTGTAGGGTCGGTACGTCAGCGACTATTCGCTCTTGTCGTCGGTAACTATTTTTTTTTACCCTCAGGTGAAGTAAAAGAAAACATGAAGTCGATAGCAAAAACTGTTTGCCGATTTTCTCAGAGCTGACTGATTTTTTGGATGGACACCTAGTTGGCTGCTCTCAGTTTTTTTTTCTGGAGTTATCAACAATCCGTGAGAAAACTGGCAATCAGTTTTCATTATCACCTAAGTTTGTTTTTTTCATACGTAGCACTTTAGCCTGAGTCGCGAAACCGAATTTTCTGTGTACTTGCGGTCGATCATTCGCGTCTCTTGCAATTACCCAAAATCGCAAATCTCACGAAACGTTCGAGTTACCTTTTTTTCCAGGGGTTTGCACATGATTCAGTGTTTCTTCGAAAAAATCGTCGACGACTGCAAGTCCGGTCAGGGCACCGAGGATCTCGTGGCGGTGCTGAAAAAGGCGTACGAGGAGTCGTTAGAGCCTTATCACGGTTGGATGGCGAAGCAACTGTTCGGGGTAGACAACGATTACATTTTTTCTCACCTTGGCCCATGAACAGAAATTCATTTCCGATCACTCGTTGCAGCTGTTGTCGCGAATGGTTCCGTCCCGAACCCACATACTGCAGATCCTCGCGGACGACGTTCCGGGCAAAGAGGCGATCACGCTCGACGCGATGGACGAATTCACCAAGGGACTGAAGACAAATGTGATGGCTCTGCACGCTTTTTACGAAGAGCATCAGCTGGATCGCAGGAGGAATATTATTAGGGCTAGATGAGGCGAAATGGTTGTGATTCTCACCGTGGATATTAATTTAAGGAAATTTATAAATACGAATCCGAACCATTTTCCGTCAACCAATTCGCCGGAAGTTGATTTATTTCGCGACGTTTTTTCGTTCCTCAGCGATTCAACGTGCTGTCGATTCCGTAGATCTGCGCCATGTAAAATCTCTTTGCGTGGTGATCGGCTATTTTTTTCAGCGCCATCGTTCCCGTCACGATTTCCGTGACGAGAAGAGCTATCGTGATTCCGTGCGCTATCCTCTCCGGCAATAGTGGCAACGTGTTGCCATCGAGGAACAAAAACAATGCGAGCGGCAGTTGCAGCAGCGTCGAGATGAGCCAGAAACTCGCCAGTTCGGGAATCTGTATAAGTTCATTTGGAAAGTTATATTTCTGTTTGTTTGTCTCTTCCACACTTCCACCCCCTTAATTGAAGTCAGTCGTAACTAATAAAGCCTTAAACCCCTTAATTCAAGTCCGCCCTAAATTACAAAGAAATTATAGAAAATTCGATTTTTTTTAAATTACTTGTTAATTTCACAAACAATTAATTTTTCCTTGAGCATTTTGTGAGTGC
Organism: Pimpla rufipes; assembly: GCA_963932165.1. Classification (NCBI taxonomy): domain Eukaryota; kingdom Metazoa; phylum Arthropoda; class Insecta; order Hymenoptera; family Ichneumonidae; genus Pimpla; species Pimpla rufipes. The sequence goes on from OZ010636.1 coordinate 17,188,382, forward strand.
GCGAACCGAGCGAGTCGCTATGGTTTGCTAGTAACAAATATCTTCCCGCTGAGAAAAAATTGACGTGGGGATGATAGAAAATCTGTGGTGAATTGTCCCGGCAATTTGCGATTTTAAGGTTAGGTTTAAACAAGTTAAATATCGCATCGTGTTGGCCATGGACTCAGTTTATGATTGGGTTAAAATTGGTGCAGTAATTAAAAATTGACAGTCATGTGCTATTGCGTTTTTTAAATAAAATTAGCTTTCATCTTTAAAAAAATCTACCTTTTCAGCTAAATTTCCCAGGTATCCAAAGTAAAGTCTGATGCATTCAAGTGAAGAAAACATCAGTAACACCGTGATTGTTATGAACTTGTACAGGCTGGTCAGGTCGCAGTACTGAAAGAAGGGCAAACGAACTCAAAATAGAACACAAATTGGATTTATTTTTACGTGACTCACTTTATAATCCAGGCTTCCCAAGGAGATGATGAACCATACAGGAAAGGTCCACACATTTATATACAATGCCATTTGCAGTGGTAAGCTGGACTTTATCAAATGATCTGCAATTATATAGTGATCAATAAAATTACATTTGTATATACAAATACACCGATTTTTTCAAGTTACTTACCCATGTCCCAAAATTCCTTCTCGCGATCGTGGTAAACCAGGCCGGGAAATATTCTGTCCGAGGCTGTTATAACTGAGTTTTTCCACATGATTAAAACGATGGATTAATAGCTTCACTTGGTTCTTTTTGCTGGACGCCTTTTAAGTACCTGCCGTGCACTCGTAACTAAGGCAACCACTTGTGAAGAGCATAACATAATTTGCATATATCAAAAGTGGCGCCACTGAACTGCAGTGTTGCAGGAACACGAGATTTCACGTCGGTACGATCTGTACAGGGTGATTCAAGTGTCAGTAAATGTCAGTAAAATTATATTATCCATTGAGCCAAGCATGCGATAACTGCTTACCATCTGTAGGTAACCATAAATCTGACAGCATTCATCATTACCAACTGTAGTCAAAGTAAATCTGAGAAATATTTTGCAGCCGGGAAAATCTCAAACATAAAAATTCTCGCTTATCACTCACAGATGTCATTCCGGAGATGAGCTGATATGGACACAATAATGTAGGAAAAGATTTTACTGCACGTCTGTTGGACATGAACAGCAATTATTTTTTCGTCGGATAAAAATGTTCAAATATTTTAAAATCGACGTCTAATCTTCTAAAAATTCCTAAAATGGTGATAAAATTATCCAAGCGTAAAAAACTGATAATTACGAAAGCTGTACGTGCACTTAACGAACGTTTTACACAGACGTGATAGTTCAGTCGATACGTCATAATACTATCGCTCTAAAATAATGCTTTTCCGAAGAAACGGCGCTCGAGCTCGGCGCGCACGTAACGGTAATGTATTCCGAGTCGCGAATCACCCTGGAAATTAGTGTGGAAGGAACATTAACGCCCGCGAACGGCGGGGAGGCTCGTGGCTCGGTGGCGCACGAGGCGAACAAGTTATTTAAAAAAAGGAAGGAAAGAAATAAAAATAAAGAACTTCGGGTAAGGGGAAGACGACCTCGCGTGATACTTCATGCCACCCTCGCGTGTCGAACTCTGATTTGCTTTGTTGAATCAAGTGTATACCCTGCTCCTATCGCGCTTCCAACACCGAACTGGTGGTGCACTTTGTGTGTGTGTTAGTGTGTGTGTGCTTTTTTTTTCTCCGCTTCCCGTATCCCACCCCTATCCATTATTATCGCTAACGATTAGACGCGGCTATAAGCTTTTACGTAATGCCACGTCGATTCACCCCAGTCAAGTTTTAATGGCTTATCTCAAATGTCTTCGCCGATTGGACTCTATAGCTATACCGTGTTATGTGAAAAAATAAATGGACGAACCACAAAGTGTGTGGATCGTTTAATTATAAAAACTGAATCTACTCAACTCGTTGAGGACTCAACACGGAACGTTTTGGAAAATCTGAAAACTGCACACCTGGTCTATATTATTTTTTCATCAACCGGTGGTCCTAAATTTATGGTCATAAATGATTTGACAAATATGCAATTATTCGAAATAACAATTGTAAGTAGGGAAATTGTTAAAATTGTAAAGTGTAAATATGAAAATGATAAAAAATAAAAAAATGTGGATAGAAGGATTATTGGAATTAAAAACATGTGAGGAGGAAAACTATGCAAATAAAAAAAATACTTAGAAAAATTAAAGGAAATCAAAATGTCTCTTGGTACATTGTTACATGTTGCGTTCACCCCTCGTGGTCACACTGTCGCAGAATTGCATGTTAAATTACTATAGTAAATTTGACCCCAGTGTGACCACGAAGGGTTAAGACTGAATCTTGAAACCGACAAACGAAAGCAGACACTCAGGGCGCCTCACGGAATCATTATAAATGGATTTAAGTAAGCCGGCGTTAATGGGATAGCATGTTCAAAGGAGGATCATTCCCGCAACGTCGTTCGCGGTATTAGAAAATGTTGGTAAGAGGTAGAAGTAAATCCCCGCCCTGACGACGAAGATAAAAAATAGAGTTGTAAATAAATTACGCGGCTGACCACATGAGTAGTGCTAAGTTACGAAAATAAATCACTTTAAAAAATAAAAATAAACGTTTTTAACCCTTCCTGGTTATTGTAGATATCTGCATGTTAAATTACTATAGTAAATTCGACTTACTGTAACCACGAAGGGTGACATTTTATTGCATTAAAAAAGCTGTGTTTACACAGACCATTTTTTTTTAACTTTTTTCCTCATCTCTTAACCGTGAACTAATTACTACATTCGTATGTTCACAATTTCAACTCGTAGTTTAAACCCCGACGTTTTTACTGCTCCGTTTAAAAATAAAACAAAGACACCGAGTCACGGTTCCGTCTCCCGTCTACCATTTCATGGTCAGAGCAAACATAAATGTGTGCGCAGGGTCAAGAAAAAAAAATCTCCTCCCTACCAGGATATCTCGGCAAATTAGAAAATGCTTTCACATTTTAACGGCCCTCAACTTGTAGGCAGACTCGAAAAACGATTTAAATAAAAGTTGGTGCAAGTAATCAGACGTAAAAAGAGGCGAAAAAAAAAAACGCATTCCCGCCGTCTTCCACCCCCCGGACGAGTGTAAACTGGTTAGCCGCAGGCAGCGACAGGCGGCCACACAAACTCTGCGTCGGGACGCGATTGTAAATTGAACACCTTCGCGCGTACCAGGGACATTTGTAACAGATTCCCGTAGCGATAGTAGTTAAATTAGTTTCATCAACTTCTCCCTCGACGCGGCGCGCGCGATGCTTACGGAAAATCGCGTGGCCGTGATTCGGATTCGTACAAAATTACCAGCCTATAGGTATAACAATATGTATATAACTTGGTATATATATATAAATATACATGGCGCCTATATCTACATTGTAACGAGGTAGGCCGCCGGGTGGTGGTGACTGTATATATATGTATATATATATTCTCGTCGAAAATGTGCGGCTAATGTCGGGTTTCGTGCATTTCGGCGGGCGGCCCCCTTATTTTCTTTATTCACGAAGGGTACGAACGCGGAATGAGAATTGACGCTTCGCCCCGCTATATCCCGGCAGCCCGCAGCCGGCTTCAACGCCGTCTCCGGTAGTCACCACGGCCGCCGCGCGCAACCTCCTTAGCGTACCGCGCGGTATACGCAAATCTCTCACCGTGACTCGACTACTACTGAAACTCGGAATGTTACAGCGCCAAAAAATAATACCGCAAAAATATTTTTTTCGCAAACGGCTGATCGTAAAAATGGCAAAAACTTGTGGAAGGAAAATTATAATGTCTTCAAAATAGTTTATAATATATATTTTTGTAGGCATAACATTTTTTGTTAAAAGTAGAAAAACGGCCTGTTTTTTTGCTTCCTCATAGAGGAAGCTTTTTAACATTATTTTTATGGGTAGTCGTAAAAAGGACCAAAAATGGTGAAAGGAAAATTATTATTTAGTTTAATTGTAATTTTTAATCATTTTATGGGAAGAAAATGTTTATGTTAAAAGTAGAGTCACATCTGTTTAGTTTTTATTGCGTAATAATGTGTGACGTCCGGAGACGTTAGGAAGAAAAGCGAATCGCGCCGAGCAAATAAGGTTGTTTGTGGGGCAACATCTAAGTGCTACCATTATCATGAAAATTTAGACGAATGTACATTATCGCTTTGCCGAGAGTCTCGTAAAATTAGCAACTAAACCACAGCGTAATTCCTGAGAAAAAAATCGCAAAATTGGCCTGTTTCCTGGACTACCCTTATGGAGAATTCCCGACCATCTCGTCGTATACGGTTGATACATTCTAAGAAAATTCTTCCAACCACGTGCAAAAGTACGTAACGTTAAACGGATAATCGCTGTAACATTTGGCTCCTTCTCCATGACACGATTTACGGCGCCGTTAATAAATTATTCATTAAACAAAACGAAATGCTGGTAGAAAATTTCGATCATGTGAGAGAAAACGACTGAAAATAGCATTACCTACCGCATCGATACACCCACTTTATCTCCCACGTTATCTCGTTTTTGACGAGTGGCAACAGCAACTCCCCTGACTCAGTCCCACACTCCAATAATTTTGGAGGGTGCAAGAAGCATAAAAGTGATTTTTGGGCCTACCTTATTAAAAAGAAAAAAAAGAAAACAATTTTATTTTTCTCGAGTATTTGAAATACGGAGGACAAATACCCACCCTGTAAAATTATTGTTTTCAATGTACAAAAATACCTCGCAAAAGAGGTACGCTGACAATTGAGTTTTGGAGGTACCGCATTTTTTAGCTTCAAACCTCCTATGCGGCACCTCTTAGAATTTTTTCCCAGTGTCGCCCTTTGGTAAGGTTTATTTCAAGATCTAAATCGACGTTTTGACGTGTTGGGGGACGCATTTTTTTAAATATTTGTTTCTTGGGAACGCGCTAATGAGAACATAATGCAAACATACATAATGTATATAATGATAAATACCTCTTAAATGGGGGTTGTTTCTGTTTTCGGTAGCACGTCGAAGTCTCACGCTCTCGACTCGCGGTTTATACAATATACTTCGTCGCGTTTACAGTTAATTTCGCGGTAAACATACTTTGGTTATCACAACTTAGCTTTAAACACTTTGAAATTATTCGTCGATTTAATTGTAGCAAACAAAGGTAGTCTCCATCGCACTCAGCTAACAGTGAAGCCGCGAGTCGCGATATAACTGAGACTAAAATATCGCACGTAACAAACGAAAACACCGATCGACGCGATCTCCTTAACGTGCTACGCTCTACGCAAACCTCTCTGTGTCTCCACTGTACGTGGCTCGCGATAATCGAAACATTCACCCCAAAACTCGCGATTCCCACAGTCAAAAAACCGCAAAAGTAAAAAAAATAGCGCAAAAATGTTTCACATTCACTGAACGTTATTCAAAACAAAAACATTGCTGCAAAAATATATTTTTTAAACAGTTTGAAAGAGTAAAAATTACAATTCTTTTTTTACCCAAACAAAAAGCTTTCGACGGCGTTTCCCGCCAACTAAACTTTTAATTGAAAGTGCAGAAAACGTCCGTTCGCATTTTCGTCGTCGCGCCCAACAATACAAAAGCGTTCCACGCCCAACAACAATAAGGTCCGGGGCACAAAACTTCCCGGCTATTGTGATTCGCGTTTTGATTGGTCATTCGTTCTCTCCGAGCGAGGCTATTTATTTCCCCCCCCCCCCCCCCTCTCTCTCCCTTTTTTCCCCAGATATCGTAAGCGCGTCGCGGGCGTTCGTCAGGCACCTGTTGCTATTGAAATAAAATTATGTATCTACCATCTGCAGTCACCCCGACCGCTGCCAGCGCGCGAGTGATACACGAGCGCAAGGGTCGCGAGGTACTAAGTATACACGTTCGCCATTTCTACGTCAACACCAGTCGACCGAGTCAGCGACAGCGAGCGAGTGAGTTACTTTCAGTTGTACACACGAGCGAGGACGGGGGAACGAGGAGGACGAGAACGGGACGCGCAGTGACGACGCTTAAGCCAAAGTGGATACGTCCGAGGATTTGCAGAAAAGTTGACAGATTTGTCCGGTCTAAGCGGATTGACTCTACGGTCAAATGAATAAAAGGTCGGCGAAAATGCGGCTGTGTGTCTGCTGTCTGTATAAGAGAATCGTGGGAGCGGTGAGAGGACGAGGAGGGGGCGAAGCGACCGCGCGCGGACACCGGCGAAAGAGTAAAAGGACGCAAGAGGCGAGGAGTAAAAACAGCGAGCGAAAGGTAGAGAGGGGGAGAAACCTCAGTGGGACCTCAAGCTGCGGGCTGTTGCGCGACGCGCGGTCTGATGAACCTCTCGCCCCCTCCCCCCGCTTCCCCTCGCCCACCCCGCCCGGTCGTCCCTCGTGTAGGAGTTGAAAAGCAAAGTCCGCGCTGCTGGTATTTTTTGTTCTATTTTTTGTTCCTTTCCTCTTCCTCTTTTTTTTTTTTTGCACTCGCCGTCCTATATTTACCCGCAAGCTCCTTTCTCCATTCTCCGCGCGGACTAGACAGGCCAGACTATCTTTTTAGTCCGAGGCTTAATCCGGCGCGCGCGGCGCTTGCGAATCTCTCGCGCCTCTGTATAGTTTGCGGGACAACCGCTGAGATATTCCTCGGTCGTGCACAGAGGGGGCGAATCTCGCTGTCGCAACCTACGCTGATCCTTCAACCGGAACCATTCGGCCGCGAGTCCTCGTGCGTCGTGGTGACGCGCGGCATTCGATCTGCGAGGATTTTTTTTTCTTTTTTTTTTTTTTGCAAAAATTAACCTTTGAGCGGCTTTGTGTGGGGGCTTTGCTGTGTTGTAAGTCGAGAGCCGGGGAATGACCTTCGACCTTCTCGGATTTCAGCTACGATTTTTTGTGATATCGTTTGTACTTTTAAATGGATTATGATTTAGTACACTTAGTAAACATTATTTATTTAGTAAACACCACCTAACTTAACCTCACCTAATTCAACCCTACCAAAGTTAACGCCACCTAACCTCGAACCACCCAAGTTAATCCCACCTATCTTAGAACCATCTAACTTAATACCAATTTAATTTTTGCTAACTTAACCTTACTTAATTTAATTCTTGCTGTCTTGACCCTACCTTACTTAACTCTTGATAACTGAACTCTACCAAACTGAACACTGCTATGTTTACCCTACTTAACCTAAGCGTACCTAACCTGCCAAAACCCGTCAATCGGAATTCTACTTAACTTAATACTACTTAGATGTAAATGTTTATTAACGATTATGACAAACGTTTAAGATTTTTTTGGAAAATTTGAAAAAAAAAAAAAAAAGAAAAAAGTGTAGTCCGTACTCAGCACTGTTGTGCCGTGGGAGTCAAATATGGTTGACCGGTTTTGTAAAGTTTACATGGCGGGTTATCGATTTTCGGCGCCTTGCCACTACCCCTTAATCACAAGTCGCCTTTTTACAGCCGTTAGCCCGTGCAGTTACACAGAGATCAGTCGCATACTCCGGGGGTCGAATTGAAAGGCCACCCAGCCGGAGTTATTTGCTATTCATTTCATCAAGCAGCGTTAAACGCGCACTCCATCGGGTTTACGTAGTACGAGTCAGCGTGCGGAGCGGCGCGCAAAGACTGAGGAGCCGGGGCGAAGGAGTTGCAAAAACGTCTGGTTCAATCCGCGAGCGATCAGACGCGGGGCCGCTCCTGCCGCTCGTGTGCTCGACGAGGTTTGCCTAACGTCTACCTGAAATCAATACTTTCTCAGAGGTTCGTCGGTATCAAAGTCTCGTTAATAGCATATACCATCGGCTTTCGCCTCTCTTTCTCTGATGCGCTCCTCCTGACGTTATATTGTTTCTCAGCACTTTTTCCACCGTGGTCGCGAGCTCCGCTCTGTTCGTCGTATAATAAGAGGCGAAGACATAATTACAGGATTAAATCGATCACCCACTTCCGCTTTCTTACATAAATTTTCCCGACCCCTCCTGTGTAATTAAATATTTATCGCTGGGAGACAGCGAGCGTTATATATCGGCTTTTGGGGACGTGATCATTGGGAAATAAGAATTTATTAGTGTTATCGACATTTTTTTATTCTGCGCTCTTATTCGAAAGATTCGTATTTTAGTTACGAAACAAAAATGAGTGTAACCATTCTTACAATAATTATAAATAATTTCTATACGTGATTCCATACGTGAACAAAATCATTCACGTATGGAAATTGAACAATTATTACTCGATGACACCGGAAACATTTCACTTATCTTTTTTAAGTGATTATAATTGTAGTTATAAAGCAAAAGTAGATATAAATATTATTGCAATGATTACGAATAATTTAGACGTATAATTGCAAGTCAATTAATGAGCATTTTTGACAAATTCGTCTTCGGATACTCGAGAGCAGTTTGCCACGATTATATCGGAGGGGGTCATTTATGGATCAGAGAACCAATAGTGATCGTATTATCGTTCTTCGTCTTCGAGCGATTCCGTCTCTTTGCCGCCACTGAATTATTGATAGGCGCTCTCGGCTCCCCGGATATCCGACGGATGTCCGTTTTGGTACGGGAGGATTGTACTTATCACTCCAGGATTAGTTCGCGCCCTTGCACATCCGCTAACCCCAGCCGCTGGTTTCCCCGCCTCGTGAGTGCCCCACTCTGCATTATGTATAGCGCCGCACATCTTTTCTCTATAATCAATGCTATTCATCGGCGTGGCAACCGCGCGATTATACATAACTGTTCAATTATGCTCGATGTTCCAGCCCTTCGTCACGTTGCATATGGATGTGACAAATAGTTTAGTCGCCAAACTTTTGTCCAACGTGTCCCGAAAGTTGGCCTTAAAAATGTTGGAGCGATTCACACGAGTCGAATCAGGAGCCAAATATTTTCATAATTTTTAACAATTTATGGAAGTCTTTGATGATTAATTGATTTGTTAATTAAGCAATATAGATCGTCAATAAAAATAAATTGTAGGAATACATAAAAAAACATATCAGCGCAAAATATTTTTTAATTTTTTTCATAATATATTCGAAATAATTAATTAGTTTAACAGCATTTGTTGTCTAGAAAAAAAATACATCGTTTCATATAAGTAAAACCGATGCTAAATATATTGGATCACTTTTTGTATAATTTGTACAAAGGTGCAACAAATCAACAGCAATTACGGAATTTGTTGTTCAAAAAGAAAAATGTTGTTCACGCGTGATGAAGCACACGAGTCTTCGTTTCCTCTCGCGACCGTGGACATTATTTTTATCCCCCGCCAACACGCGGCGACCATTAAAACTCGTCCCATCGTCCCCATTGATGTGCCACATGTGCCGCAAGCCTGGCTATCGGAATGTGGGGCAATCGACCTTGCGGCCGAGTACTCGTGCATGATGCGTTCGCCGCAGGCGCTTCCAGTGACGTAAAGGCGCGTAAAAGGCGAGGAGGCACGGTGTGAATGGAGAAAGGGTTAAAACCCCCTCTCCCCGCTGCCCTCGGCCGGGAAGCGTGAACTTTCATTCACAACCACCTGGCTCGTGTCGACTCTTACGCCTCGTAAGCACGAGGACACGCGGCGATATGCAACACACGTGACGGCCGACGGTGGCTCCACGTGCGAGCTTTCACACCTCTGCGTTTGCCAATTTCAGCTCGGCTTGGATTAACGTCTACCCACGATAAATGTGAAACAAATTTTTACATTTCTTTTTGTTTTTCTGTCTGAGGAGTTGTTCAAATAATTGATAAGCTGAGTTAATCTTTATAAGGGAAATTTAATGTGATATACATTCTTTTGAGAGAAGTTTGTTGAAAAGTAATGTAATAAAAAATATTATTTTTTATTTTTGTTTGACATTGCTAAATACGTGTGGGCTTCGACACCTCTGCGTTTGCCAATTTCAGCTCGGCTTGGATTAACGTCCACCTACGATAAATGTGAAACAAATTTGTACATTTCTTTTTGTTTTTCTGTCTGAGGAGTTTTTGAAATAATTGATAAGCTGAGCTAATCTTCATAAGGGAACTTTAATGTGATTTAAATTTCTTTTTGAGAGGAGCTTATTGAAAATTAATGTAATAAAAAATTATATATATATATTTTTATTTTTGTTTGACATTGCTAAAGACGTGTGGGCTTCAACACCTCTGCATTTGCCAATTGCAGCTCGGTTCGGATCGACGTCCACCCACAACACGTGTGGAACGAATTTTTACTTCTTTTTTTTTGCTTTTCTGGTTGAGGAGTTTCTTGCTACGCTAAGTTAATCTTCATAAGGCTATTTATTATGGAAGATTGATTTTTTTATTTTATCGTCTCGAAAGAGAAGATTTAAATTTATTCTTTTTGAAAGAAACTTATTGAAAAATAATGTATTAATAAGTAAAGTTTATTTTTTATTTTATTTTACTTGCCATTGCTGAATAGGTGAGAGCTTCAACGCCTCTGCTTTTACCCATTTCAGCTCAGATTGGCTCAACATCCACCTACAAGTTCGGCTTTTCTGATGACAAGTTCCCCAAAATAATTAGAAAGCCAAGCTAATCTTCATAAGGTGATTTTACTATAGAAGATTATGATTTAAAAAATGGAGGTGCTTATTGAAAAATAACGTATTCAAAAATGACCTATTTTTTATTTTTATTTTTTAGTTCCCATTGTTAAATAGGTCTGAGCTTTAACGAGCCAATCTAACGATATCAGCTTGGCTCTAGTTCCACCCACTATTTCAAGAATTCTGCAGAATAATTAAAAAAATCAGGTCAATCTTCTTAGGGTGAATTTTATCATGGAATATTACGAATAAAAAAAATTCAAAACCACGTTTGTGTAATGCTCGTTCGAATAGAATGTAAAAATCGTTGTTTCATTTTTGCCTCCCACTGTTAAAGCCGCGACAGGACGCGCCAGACGTTATTAATTTGCAAATACGCCGAGGTGAACGCGATAATCACTCGGCTGTAATGTAATATGGCCATACCGAAGTTGATGAAATCCTTTGATCGATGCAACGGTCAAAATACATATTGTGCCCGATTGAAAATCGAGTCATTTCGTGTGCGCTTCGAGAACCCATACCGGGTGGATAGGGGGTGCGTCGAGGTTGGGAATGGCGCGCTCGACGAAGCCGGGATCGAAGTATTTCGAAAAGTGTACACAGCAGAGAGAGATTGGAAGTATTAATTTAGATTGCAACGCAAAAACATTCAGTAAAAATATGACAAATCCGTGTCTGTCGCGGTCGATTACAACGTGCGCGTACCATGCCCAATAAACCGGATATTGATATAACTGTCGTTATAAAATATACAAATATGAATAAAAATCAATAAAGCCTTTGCCTCAAAATTGTTTTCAAATATTTGTGTAACAGTGGATGAGTTTTTTGGTTCACATCGAGCAGTAATTCGGCGAGAGGTCGGGACTTAAAAGGTCAGTTAATTTATTTTTTCAAAAACGCGATGACAGAGTTTGAGAATAGTATTTTCCGGGGTATAATATGCGGCTTCAGAATTATTGCATAGGTTTTGACGCATGCGATCATTCTCAAGTCAATTGTCGATGTCTTTTTAGGTTTTAGTGGTGCACGTATTTTTTATTTATTTTTACCAAAAATACTTTTTCTTATAAAAAAAACACCATTTATTAACTAGAAATGCGTGTAATAAACTAAAAAATAACCTTTTTTAACCAAAAATGCCTGTTTGAAACTAAAAAATACCTTTCTTAAGCCCAAAAATAACCTTTTCAATCTACAAAGCCTTTTTAATAAAAAAAAAACACCTTATTAATTACAAAAAATACCTTTTTAATTTTAGAAAGTCATCTTTATATAGAAAAAAATATATATATATTTTGCTTAAAAAAGGAGATTGCACTATTTTGTTTGCAATTTCTCCAATTCCTCTCACCGACTGCCATTCCAGTTTGAAGCACCGCAGACCGTCTACCGCGATGACGACCGCGACGAAGATCGTTCCGTGATACGAAAATTCCCAAAGCGAATTATAATCGACATTTGCGTGTTCCCCCACCCACGTTCGGGCATCAGCGGGCGAGGCGGATTTCCTGGCAGCCACGTTCGCACGGGCGTCAAAACATCGTGAGCATCGTGTACACGTATATAATATAAACACACACGCGCCGACACTCGGAAACGAGATATCGGAGCGTGAATGTCAAGTGCACGGAGGAGCGAGAAAAGGTCAAGTGAAAAAGCTTCCCGTAATGGTGACTGTATCATGTAACAACGATATACAAGCGTCGCTAGTGGTACCTACAAATGCGCTTGGCTATATAAACGTGTTCTTCGGTTTGGCGTTTTCGCAAAGCCGATTTGCCGACTGTTACCCCAATGTAACGAGGAAAACTTTGTAGCGTCATCGTCGCGTTCTCAACGTTTCTCATTGTTTCCCACAAACGAGTTGCAGCTTCTGCATTCCCGAATTTCGCACAATACATATACATACTACTTGTACACAAATACATACAACAACAACATTCGTATAAATCCGCGCTATGCAGATAGATTTATGCATCTCCAGTGTTTCCGGTTTATCGAAGTTGCCGGGAAGAGAAACAAGCTCAACGCGCGTGCGCCCGATATACACACACACACACGGAGGCCTCGGCTGAGACCAACAACAATAACACAGCGAAACAATAGATTGGTGAATTAAAATGCAAATGAGTTCATAAGTCAGGAGGGTAAGCGTCGTCGTCGTTGTCGACAAACAGAGAAGCTCTGGATAGTTGTTGTCGTGTCGCGAAGCGGCCGCGGCTGAGGCAACGTCTACAGGTACAGAGCTGTCGTTTCGCGCGCGATTCATCCGCCGTGTGACAGAGTTCCGTGTGACTGAAATTCGCTACTCGCGAATTACAGACGTCGGTAAAGGTCGTGCCTATAGCTTCTGTTCGTTATTTCATGATGTGTATGATGTGTATCGTTATTTCATGTCAGCTGTCCTCTATTAAAAAGTGCATGGGCCACCATTGTTAGCGATATAACTCGGCCTCTGATTGGTCGAGGGCCGTGATGACCAGCAGTCGTTGTTTAATAGCGCGAAATTTGACAGTTTGTTGCAATTTGACATAAGCGCTGCAGCGCGGCTAACCTGTCCGCGCGCGTGAGCGCGCGTTATTGTTCCCCTAGTATTATAAAAAAGACCTCGCCGCCGCAGGCACCGCCGCCGTGCAATACAGAGAGTCAACTTTGTTAGCTATGGTTAAGTTAGGTTGGATTAAGCAAGGTAGGGGTTGAGTTAGGTCGAATAAAGTTGGACAGTGCTGAGTTCGGTAGGATGAACTTGGGTAGGGTTAAGTTAGGTAAGATGCGGTTGGACATGCTTAATTGAAGTAAGGTTAACTTAACGTAAACCTTAACGTAGCGTTACATTAGGCTTGATAGCACGATTAAGTTAGGGTGGATGAAGTTCGTTAGGATTAAGTTAGGCAGGGTGAAGTTGGGTAGGTTTAAGTTAGGTAAGGTTAAATTAGGAAGGTTTAACTTAAGTTGGATTAAGTTAGGGAGGATTAACTTAGATAGGGTTAAGCTAGGTAGGATTAAGTCAGATAGACTTAAGTCAGATTGGATTAAGTTAGATAGAGTTACTAAGTAGGATTAAGTTAGATAGACTTAAGTCAGATTGGATTAAGTTAGATAGAGTTACTAAGTAGGATTAAGTTAGATAGAGTTACATTAGGTACGATTAAGTTACATAGGGTTAAACTAGGTAGGATTAAGTGTATTGTAACAACTGTGCGGCTGAATAACACATGTGTTTGGTTTTGGGGAGGGGGGAGGGGGGGATATTATTAATTACAACAGCTGCTAAATATCTCGACCACAATGTAACACGTATGTTCGTGTCTGTTCGTCAGAGTTTCGTGTGACTAAACATCTCTACTTGCGAATTAAAGATGTCTCGTCAATAAGATCGTGCCTATAACTATTCTGCATATTATATTATGACATTAGATATATGTGAGGCGTCGAATGCTTACGTATGTATGCGACACAGTTAAAGGGATCGAGGTCGACGTATCAGTGGGATTAATTTCGTGATAAACGCAATATTCATACCAGAGGTCAGCGGTGTCGGAGCTTGCGATAAGACACCAATCGCGGATCGAGTCTCACTTGGATCCCCTGCCTTACGACTGACGGACTCGATTTCCAAGATTTACCATTTCCGCCGGACATTCTTGAGAACATTTTTTTTATTACAAATATTATCCATTTGTATTTGTAGATTTGTATTATTTCCAGTTCAAATCTACAATTAATGTTCAGTGGAATATTACGACTACTTTTTTCTTTCTAATATCATTTTTTGAATGCGTACAAATTAAAAACTTTTTATATGCATGAAAAAATGAGAAAACAAAAAAAATCTGGTAATTGGGGAATGCAGATTTTTTTTCAAATTTTGGTTGTGAAAATGAGCGAATGGAGGAAAATGCAAATGACATGTACGACACTGCTCGCGATCTAGAGCTCCGATTTGTACATAGTCTTTGCTCATTGTTGCCCCAAAAGTTCACGGAGAGTGACTAATACTCGATAGCTTCCTCTCAAAATCAAGCGCCGCCTCGATACTTGACAATTCACTGCGCGGATCGACCGCGGCGAGAGAACCGCGCGCGTGTTTCGCTCGCTAGTTTTAATCGTGTTTTCGTGTCAGCGGGAGCGGAAAAGCCGATCAGGATGGGACCGCCGGGCTTTCTGCTTATAACTCGTGAGTATGCATGACCAATTTAAAAGGACCGGCGGACCCAGGGATACATCTATATTGTGCCTATCGATAGTTATAAAACAGTGAAAAGTAACGGAAAGAAAATTCTTCCATAATTCAATGACTAAAGTTAACTAACATATTATAACGGCTTTGTCCCCATTAGTCGTCGCTCAGTCATTCCGGTCGCCCGAAATGTCAGCGGTTCACCGTCGACTCTGTCACATTTGTGCGAATATATAATGGATTTTTTTCTTATTAATTCAGAAAATGACAAGAGCGATTTGAACTATGGATATTCGGTTTTCGAAGTGTTCGCAGTTTTTTACTATTTGCCGCTCGCAGTCGGCGTTGCCGACGTCGCCGTTTCTTCATGCAACTGCGATCACTGCAACATCACCGAAGTGATCGGCCTTGAGGGCGACGAGAAGAAGAACGACACGGTGACGAACGGCAATATTTGGGACAAGGAGGACTTCGACGAGGACGGCGACCCAACGATATGCGCCAGCGATCGGGATCACGAGGATCGAACGTTTTCCAGCATATGCCACATGCACTGTCTCAACAAGTGCACGAGATTTCGCGTCACGTCGCACGTGGTGAATAAAGAGAAGAAATATATCATCACGCTCTACAGACCGAGTGAGAATTTTTAAATTTTTAAATTTTAAGATTTCAACATTAGACTGTTTTTCAAATTTTCTTGATTCCGCAAAAGGCAAAACAAACCTTCTTTAATTTTAGCCTCAAGAAACTCTTTTTAATTTCCACAATAAAATGTTCGATTTGAAATAAAAAGAGGATTTAACTTTATTAAATTTCTATTTTTTCTGTAGTGAAAAAAATTCTTATTTACATTCAGTGATTTTAGAATTAGGCTTCTCAAATAACTAAAGAAATAAAAATGACAATAAAACAAATGTCCGCAAAACAAAATCCATTTTACAAAAAACAATGACAAACCTACAAAATCGAAGCAAAAAAACTCTCATAAAATAAGCGTAAAAGAAGATCACAGTAACACCCAAAACGTTTCCATCCACAGGTTACTACAAATTGCGAGACGGTCCGTGCTGATAACCCCAATACCTCCACGACTCGTCAACCGCACCACAAACTCCGACCAACTGTAAATACCCCAAAAATATACTAATTACAAAAAAGTAATACACACGGAATACGAAAGTTAATGGTGGTAGATAAAGGAAAGAACCCAACTCGTAGAGCGCGGTAATAGTGGTGGGATAGGTGGTAAAACCGGAGGACACTGTGGTGGAAAGACCGTGAGAAGAGGAAAGCGAGAAGAAGTTGGTTGAGCGGGCAGGAGTGAAGGGGGGGGGGGGGGGGGGTCGGTCGGACGCGGGAAAACGATGCGAGGTCCCGAGAGGTCATTCAGATCGTTGATCACGTTCGCCCGGTTTTCCCCGCCGAGCAAGAGGCACCACCCCGCACCCCCGCCCCGGATTGAGGGAGTCGGGGGCGCGAGAGAGGGAGAGAGAGAACGCAAGGAGTGGTGGAACCAGCGGCGGGAGTCAGTGTGCGGCGGGTCAACCGGGCGGTTGGCGCGGTTGTGGCGGTGGGGTGCGAACATCACGCATAATTACTTTTCAAAGCACGTTTCTCTCTTCAGGATCCAATCTCATCAGAGGGAGGGGGATGGGCGGTCGGAGGGGGGAGGATGGAAAAAGGGAAGCGTCGTTCCGAGCCGATCATTCTAATCGGAATTCTCATTTACAGTTTCGCGTTCGGCGGCGTCCGATCGCGTCGACGCCGATGATTACCAAACTCGCCGTGAGAGGTCGCCGTCGTTAAGTGGAAAAGTGGCGCCACGTGCTCTCCGTGGCGCCAGATGGAACCGCACGGGGACCACCTGGTCACTGGCAAATAATTTCGCGATTAGACGTTATGTATGACGTATACATATATGCATACATTTTTGTGTGTATATAATGTACATAGAAGGAAATACGCGGGGCGATCGTTGGCGCCACCGTCGTCGGATGGCGGGAGAATATCAGCCTTGCGATGTACTGACTTCTGCCGCTGGTGCTGCCGCTACGTCTCGTTCTGGCTCGGGCGAGCAGGTTGGAACGAGCCAAAGGAATTAACCGCGACGCCGACCGCGAGGGTCTTTGCAAATTGAGTTGTACGCCGTCGGAATTTAAACATTCAAATTAACCCGTTTAGCAAGTCAGAGTGTCTAATGTGTGCTAGAGCTTTCTGCTGACTGGAAGCGCGATGAGGCGGCGGCTGGGCAGGAGGTTAGGGTACCGCGCGATTCGCTTCTGGTGATATTCAATCGATATGTTCTGCTGTGGGTACTTTTTTTTTCTTCTTTTGGTTTCTTTTTTCGTGCTCGCGACGAGGAGTAAAAAACAGGGTTCGAAATTGTGGAGGGATGAAATTTAACGAATATCTTTAACGTTTTATGTCACATGAGCGTAAATCTAATGCATTGGAACTATATATCGTGTGGTTTGCTCGTTTCAAAATATTTTTGTACAAATGTTTTTAAACATCGGTTTTTTTGAATTATCTTTAATAAAGATACGACACGACTGGATAATGTTTAATAGCTTCAAAAATGTTTATATTTCTTATACTTATCACTGTCCACTTAGGACTTAACTAACACTTATTTTTCATTTATTTTACTTGACCTTTACTAACGTTTTGCTGGCACAGCATTCAGTTTAGTTATACATTTTGGTAAAACATTTCAAGAAAAATATGCATTAGTCAAATCGAGTGGTAAAAATTCAAAAAATATATATACTTTTTTTGCCAGATCGGCAAGTTTTGAGGTCGCCCGAATATTAAACACAAGAGTGGAATTTAAATATATACGTAGTCAGACATTATTGTCGTCGTGCAGAAAGGACTTAGAAGCGAGACGAGGTAGGAGACTATACGAGCGGTGTTCGCGACCCAGTTCGATTGGCATATTAGGATTGAGAGAGACGCGCGCGCGTTTTACCTTCGTCACATGCCCCGCGTTGCATTCTCTCCGTCTCTTTCTCGCTCGTACATATTGTTTGGAAAGATTTGAGCGAATGCGGTCGGTACTCAACTTGACTGGCTTCACTTATTCTTACTTACAAGACTCACGTGTCGTATTTCCTCGCAGGGCTCCCCCTCCCGCCACCGGCGCGAAGGGAAAAGGAACCATTTGTCTGGCTTGGCTGCGACTAACTATGCAACCAACGTCGCGCGTATAGCCGCGGGTATATACTTTCACTCCGACGACGGGGAAGAAACTGTTTCGGGACGCGAGCTTGAAAAATCATTTTTCCATTATTCCGTCACGTTGAAGTCTCAAAGACTATACAGTTTCTTTTTTACAAAACTCTCTGACCCGAACGGAACAAATTGTAGAAGTAATTCGATTTTTTTAATAAAAGTAAAAACAAGAATTTAATACACAAATATTTCTGCAACACTCAACGTCCCAAACATAACAAATTGTAGAAGAACTTTAATTTCTTTTGAACAATAAGTAAAAATCTTATATTAAAAAGTCTGTAATTCGTGCCAACGTGACTATTGTTGTCGATCTATTCGGGGCTTGATTGGACGTGGACCGTGACGACCAGCAGTCGTTGTTTAATAGCGCGAGATTTGACAGGTTGTCGCAATTTTTATATCAACGCTGCAGTAACCTCTGTCCGCGCACATAAGCGCGCGTTAGTGATACCTCTTTTAAAAAGTTCATGAGTAACGGAAAGCATTGTCATTCTATTCGAGTTGCGATTGGTTGGCAGGAAAGTCCGTGATAATCAAATTCAGTTTGGTGTCCAAATTGATATAAGAGGACAGGTGCGGCTGCGCTAGTAACCTTTTAAAGTTTTATAAGAGCGCAACAGCCCAGAATTGATTAGTCTATTATAGGTGAAATTTTGAAAAAAAAAAGAAAAAAAAAAAAATTGGTCCGGAGCCGGATCTATGATTTCTGTCAAAAAAATCGCCAAACATTTTTTTTGTTCAATATCAATTAAAAAAGGTTAGTGACCAGTGTTTTTAGGGGTAGAATATCCGACTTGAGAACGATGGTATAGGTTACAAGTTGATATTTTGAAAAGAAAAAAAATTGGGGTCGATTTTGGCGATTTTCGGTTCAGAGCCGATTCTACGATTTCTGACAAAAAAAATCGCCAATAATTTTTTTTTCAAAATCAATTAAAAAAGTTTAGTAACCAGTGTTTTTAGGGGTAGAATATACGACTTGAGAACGATGGCATAGGTTACAAGTTGATATTTTGAAAAGAAAAAAAAATTGGGGTCGATTTTGGCGATTTTCGGTCCGGAGCCGATTCTACGATTTCTGACAGAAAAAAATCGCCAAAAAATATTTTTTTCAAAATCAATTAAAAAAGTTTAGTAACCAGTGTTTTTAGGGGTAGAATATACGACTTGAGAACGATGGTATAGGTTACAAGTTGATATTTTGAAAAGAAAAAAAATTGGGGTCGATTTTGGCGATTTTCGGTCCGGAGCCGATTCTACGATTTCTGACAGAAAAAAAATCGCCAAAAAATATTTTTTTCAAAATCAATTAAAAAAGTTTAGTAACCAGTGTTTTTAGGGGTAGAATATGCGACTTGAGAACGATGGTATAGGTTACAAGTTGATATTTTGAAAAGAAAAAAAATTGGGGTCGATTTTGGCGATTTTCGGTCCGGAGTCGATTCTACGATTTCTGACGACGGTGACGACGAGGGCGAGTGCGAGACGTGGAAGTAACGAGAGAAGCTAAAATACTGTCCGTAAGTATGTCCCGAGGTGGCCTCACGTGCAATATCCGAATATTTTATATAAAATATTTTTAAATCGGGCGTGCCTAATGTATTTTGACAGTTGTCGGGCGTACGTGATTTTTGAGGTTTTAACTTGCAGCAAGGTCTTGACTTGGAGGACGACAGGATAGTGGGCAAAGACCAGAACGTTAACCTTGCCTGCCAATGCAACTGCACAATAAGAAATCACCCCGGAAAAACATATATGTACCGAAGAAAGAAATCGCTGTGTCTAATTGTTGAACGACGGTGACGATGGGAACGAGTGCGAGAGGTGGAAATAACGAGAGAAGCGAAAATACTGTACGTAAGTTTCTCCCGAGATAATATCGCCTGCAAGCGTAACAACCAGCTTACAAAAATAGGGTACGAATTCCCCGTACAACTTAAGTTATCACCAAGAGTTTCTCAAAGCATTAAAGCTTTCACAAGTTCTTGTTTGTTTTTGAAACATGTTGTTCTATATTTATAAGTATTAAAATAAATACGTAATACGCTTTCCAGACATCGAGACCGTGAATATCCATCGCATAGGATGAATCGGGCAGTGAATGGACAGTTAACACAACCCAATGAATGGACGTTTTTTATGCACGTGATCTTGTGGAAAACGTCCATTTACTGGTCACTATCTTTTCACCGGTCGACTCACCCTATATAATAATAATAATGTAACGTCAACGGGGTAAGCGCGCGTACATGCTAGTAGTAATAAAAAAAAACAGAACTAAATATTTTTGTAAAACCGTCTCCAAGACGACAAATTGCAAAAGAAAACTATTTAAATAAAATAAAAAGTTAGTATAATAATCAAAAGAACTAAACTATATATTTTCGAAAAACCGTGTCAAACGCCACAAATTGCCAAAGAAACTAAGTTCTACTTTGCATAAAGCTTGAAGCAACAATCACTTCGTTTGTTTAAAACCGGCAAAAAATGTAACACGAAATTGAAAACAATATAATCGCTCTAATAAAAATTGCCCATTTGAGGTAACGTAATTCCGCGCCGGCGTTTCGAGTCAATGTTTGGCCTCTGTGGCGCAGCGTGTAACGGGCAATACAAACGAAAACGGGCGGCCAGACGTCGGAGGGTTCTATTACGAACGATGAAGCGCCCCGGATGCAGAGCTACAGGGCTCATTTAGGTGCACGCGATTGCCAGGAACCATCCTGATTCTTTTATAGCCTCGATACACATGAACTGACTCGACGCAGGCTCGGCGAGGCGGCTCGCTCGCGCGGTGTGTTTCCCCAGTTGATAATTCAGCGCACGATAATCCAACGGCGATTCACGTTCGCATATTGACCCTCGGGTCTCCAGACTCTCGCGCGTAATTATCGCGTGAAATATCTGTATCTTGAACCCCGCTGGATTTTTGAAATTATCGATCGAGAAATAAACAAAAAAATCGTTGCCGGTTCGCGGCTCGTAAATTATTATTCTCATTACTCCCCGGTATCACGCGAAACATCTTCATACTGACTCTCCCACTTCCCACCGGATTTTCTAAATTATCGTTTGCAAAATAAAAAATAAAAAAAATGAATTGACTTTTCGCGGCTCGTAAATTAGTATTCTCATTACCCCCTCGGTATCACGTGAAATATCTTCATCTTGACCCTCGCCCCCTCCACCCAACGGATTTTCTAAATTATCGATTAGGAAATTGAATCGATTAGAAAAATAAAAATGACAAAAAGAAAAATAAATCGGCGATTCGCGGCTCGTAAATTATTATTCTCATTACCCCCCGGGGCTTTTCTTGCACATAACCAGCCACCGATGTATAGACATTTCTCAACCAATTTTCCGGTAACTCCTGTGTGAGCAAATAATTAGGCTGCAGACTTGAGTTAAACTGCTGACGAAGCTTGAGCAAAGATGGCTATGTATATGCAAACCCATACACACAGTCATTTATATACATTTATGATGTACTCTATATGTATATGAGTGTGTGTGTATATACTGTATATATATGTACACACGTAGAAGCTATGGAAGCCAGCAAGCAATTCCGCGGCCCCTTCAACTGATCGTAATATTCTCTCCCGATACTCGTTCGTCTCCTCTCGCTCCTTTCAGTCTGCGATCAACTCTCTCTCTCTTTCCTCCGTCGATTTAAGAGCGGCGCAGGATCAGGCGCATCGCCTCGCTTGCTCCTTCGCGGCACACACGACGCGCCTGAATATCTCGGAGTAAACTCGTGGAAAGTGAGCGTCTCGCTGCGCTGTATATCGAGTCCGAGTCATTGAACAGGATAATACACGCGCGGTCTCGCCATGCACGTGTGGTATTACGTATGGCTTAGACGTCTTTTCTTCGTCGTCCTCCTCGCATCCTCGTTTTTTCTCTTAAACGCCGCCGTGCCAACCTCGAGATGCCCCGCGACCGCGAACCGATCTGAATGCGATAAATCCTCCAACGAGCTGGATTTTTGCCCGCGTTACGCCTCGCTTTACGGGGTCGAACCGACTGGCGCCACCAGCGGCGGAATGGTGCATTTTTTCGTACATTGTCATACATTTTTCGAACATCTTTATATGCAAGGATCTCAATATCCCTCCGTGTTATAATGATATTTCGAGGCTCTGTGGAACTGAGCCGATTGCATGGCCAACTTGACATCTCTCTGAATTCCCCAAAATGCGCTCCTCCCCCTGGGCCTGATTTTTCTAAGTCCGTCAAGCGAACTGCCATCCAGAGCCTCATTTTTCTAAGACGGAGTTAACTTCGTTAGATAGGGTTAAGTCAGGCAGGGTTAAATTAAGCAGGGTTAAGTTAGGTAGTTTTATTTTTCTCAGGACTCATTTAAGTGGACTTAAGTTTCGTAAGGTTAGGTTGGGCAATGTTAAATTAGGGTCAGGTTAGCTAGGTTTAAGTTTGTTAGGATTAAGTTACGTAGCGTTAAGTTAGGTAGGATTACTCAGGGTTTAAATAGGCAAAAATGGACTATGTTCAATTCTTGGTTTTTTGTCAATTTAAAAAAAAAAATCAGTACGACAAACCAGTTATTCAATTCAACCTAACCCCTCAAAGCAACCGAAAATTCCGTACACCCCGAACCTCTTCAAACGAAACATTCAAATTTATCCGTCCCAACAGAGATAAAAATCTACCACCGTCAAACGCTCCGCACCTCAACAGGAATTCCAGGCGCTCTTATTCACTCGGCGGGTAATCTGAGTTAATAAATGCGCTCCGCCGTTTAGCCGTCTATCGAAGCATCACTCGATAAGGGGATAGCGAGAGAGAGAGAGAGAGAGAGAGAGAGAGAGAGAGAGAGAGAGAGAGAGAGAGAGAGAGAGAGAGAGAGAGAGAGAGAGAGCGCGCGTGGATCGTGGCTCGTAGCTCGTGTGGCTCGTGGGGCTCGCGGGCTCGCGGCGACTGAAGACCGATTGGCAATAAATAGCGAGGCCGGAGCTGCGGGGGCCTCGTCGTCGTTTGCCTCAGATGCATCGGTGTGTACTATTGGCAATGAGCTATCCCCCCCCTCCCCCCACACCCCACAACCACCCCTCCCCTCACCTCCCACTCACCCTCACTCTCCCGCTATTCTATTCCCTCGCAGGGGAAACAGGCGCAAGGCAGCCTCGTCCCTCCCCCCACGCCACCCGCGAGGATGCACTCGTCAGTCGTCGACGAGTTTATGAGTGTGCGGGGGGTGGAGGTGGGGAGGGGTGCGATGTCAGCCGGTCGCGGCGGCGGCGGCGGCCGGCGTAGAGCCGGCCGCCTTCCTGCCTGTCGGTCGTCGCACCGCAGGGGGATGAACGAGAGAGCGAGTCGAGAGTGGAAGCGGAGTGGAGCGGTGGTGGGGGGCTGGAAAGGGGGGACGGATGGCGCGCGCTGTCCGCCGACGCCGCTGCCGCGCGGAGAAACCCTTGCTCGGCCGCGGTGCCTCGTACACCGGGCCTGGGGAGGGGGGAGGTTCGGTTGCACGAGTGGCGGGGGCTGCCACCGCGCTGCCACCACCCGACGGAGAGACCCGAGCGAGCGAGACGGCGAATTTTCTGCCGCCGCCGCCGACGCCGCCGCTGCCGCTGCTGCCGCCACACGAGAGGGAATATACGCCGGGACGCGCCAACTCGAAACTTCAGTCTCGACGCGACACGCGCTAACCTCGCAGGACTGGGCCCTGTGCACTCGGCGCTCATTCTATGCGGGATCTACGCGACAACCCCGGGATATACACGGGAGTTGATTTTTTTCGACGCGAACTTTTCGCGGGAAATCTGAGCTTCGAAAAGGCTACGTGGTTTTTCGAATTTGTCGAATTTGTCGCTGGTGAAATTTGAAATTTTCACATTGGTTGGAAATTTAATTTGTTGATTTTTTTTACTGTTTTTTTTTCTTGCTTCCGCTGTTAAACTGTAATTACCGCGAGCGCGATGCTATCGCTCCGACGTGCGGCGAGCATGCGTCACCGACTCGTGCAGTTTCTCGTTGTGACTACTCTGGTTGCGGGTGTTCGAGCTCAGATTGTCGGTGAGTAGAACACTCGTGATGACACTTTTACGCCACGTGGTTAGCGAGACGGGTGTGTTGGAGAATGTTTTTTTTTTTTTCAGGTTTGCCTTTTTTCAGGTTTCGGTGGCTGAGGTTTTGTTAGCGATTTTTTGTGAGGAAGAAACATTTTTTTTTTTTTTAGAATAAGGTGATTTTAAGTTTTTTTTTTTCTAAATCGTGAAACACCGGCACCGCCTGGGAACCCGAGCTTTTTAAGATTGAGCACACCCCGGGAGTATATATAACGTTTGGGAGTGAATTGAACGATGGAAAATTCAGTGGGTAATCTTTGAGTACCCGCGAGTTCCGGGCCGCCCGCCGGTTGCGGCCTTCGCCGCTGTGCGCGGAACGTGGAATTTAATTTTCATCATCATTCAGAGGCGAACCTGCTTCGAATCGGGGCTTGAAAGATTACCCCGCAGCGCCTTCGTGCCTGCGATTTTTCCGTGGAGAATTGGCATTTTTTTGAGTTTTTTTTTACCAAGGTTTTATCGCCGCAAAAAAATGGCTATAATCGTAGACGCTTTATTGTGGTCAACGAGATCTACAAGTGACGCATCGTCGCAGGAATTATGGGAATAAAATTAAAATACCGAGAAAAAAAATTAATATATGAATATCACGTTAGGATACGTAAATGATGTAATGCGAGGTGTGCGATGATTGAGAAATTTATATGAACCGAATGAGTATCAGTGTATCGGAGTCGTTACCGACTAATGGCCTCGATGCATAACTGTCGCGTGTACCCTTCTTGTACGTTATTTTTAACCGCGTCAAGCCTACGTGCGACGTGTCGAACGAGGGTGAAGAATTTATTGACGATTCAATTTTGTGTTAATTATTGAAAATCGTTTACCGAAAAATGTGCAACGCAATTTTCCGCTGAAAAAAAAAACGCAAACAAAAAAATGGTGTAAATTCTTTCCGTTCTACGTGATTGAACCAAAGGTTAGCTCGATTTTTAGCCGGCGAATTATTCGACACTCGTATTTATTTTAATGAACTAAAAATGTATTAATGTTTGCTAAAGATTTCTTGCTGCAAATTGGAGCAGTACTAAATTACGCGTCTGACCGTGGGCTAATTATGTATTATCAAATTATAAATATTAATAAATAAGAAATTCATTGTTGTTAAAAATTCTTAGTGGAAATTCGACCAGCTATTAAATTACACGTTTGACCTCGGCTAATTGCGCACGTCACGTATTTTATGTCAACTGAAAAATACGCAGAGTTTCAATTTATTTGCAAGTGGAATCGTTTGTGTCGCTTGTTTACGTTCGACAACCAATAATTCAATAATCCGCCACTTTCGCTCGTCAAAGCTTTTCCTCCGCCCGCGTCGATTCAGCCACTGCGAATCCGAGTGACGCACAACCAATTTTTGCGCACGACATAGATTCTTATCCTCGCTTCCTCTCTCCCCCCCTCTCCCCCTCGACGTCCACGGGCGAAGTATAAATTGAAACGAGACTAAAGTTCCGAGCCTTCGGGGAGTTGTATCTTCACTTTACTTTACGTAATTAGAGCGAGTTTAAACTTCGCCGGGATAAAATGCAGTGATCAATAATGTTTACGCGCGATCGTATTCTCGGGAACGGCCGTCTGTCGATAAATCCTCCCGAAACAAACTTGTTTCGTTAAGTTATATTACTTGGCGCGAAAAAAAATTACGCGGAAGTAAACCCCGGCAACATTTTGTTCCCGCGATTTTGCCATCAGCGTTGAGACGACAGATCTGCTCGCGAAAGGAGATCCGTGGTCTGTGCACTGGAAAAAAGCTGGCAGTTCCTGCCACCTTGGTGGTTAAAAATATTCGTTGCCTTTGACCACGTCAAAGGCAATGAATATTTTAGTTTAACAGAGATTAATATACTAGTATTTATATTAATCTCTTTAAATTATTAAATCTATTCGTGGTAGTCACAAAGTGACGTCTGTTCACGGAGAAATATTATTTTTATGAGCTAAGGGAAAAAGTGCCAGCAAATCCGTTTATTTGTTCGTCTCAGCATATTTTTTTATATTAGAAAAATAATTTACAAATTCCGTAAGAATCATTTTAGTTATGTTAAAAAAATATTTTACTAGCCTAGCAAAATAAACGGATTATTCGGCCACTTTTTGTTGGCCGAAAAAATATAATTGTCTTAATCTTAATTCCCACTTGCCAAAATTGTTATGCTCACAATTTATTTTACGCGGCAATAGTTATTGAACACTCGTCGTAACTATAAAAGAACCGTTTCACAATTACTGCGACTGCCAAAAACAGTCGTATAGACGTGGGTAGCAATTAATACGACAAACTTCCGATTTCCCGTGTCGGAAAACACGCCAAACTCGGCAAAACTGAAATACCTTAAATTCGCAAAGTTTTGGAAATTCACGCCAGGTACCAATTATTTTAATGGCTTCGCCGTCTGGACCGGCCACTCGACGCTTCTCCCCGCGACGGGGCAAAGAGACGATTGAAGAGCAAAATCGAAGACGTATCGTCGGCTATCGGGACGATCGACGTATAGACGGCCGTTCTGACGCGCGACGAAATTGATCAAATCCTCAGATATATGGCGCGAGCCAGGCAAACGGTCCGATTCAATAAAGAGGATTAAGTCTACTGAGGTGTAAACACGGTTTGATTGAATTTTCGAGGGTGACGAAAGTGAAGGCGCGTATCGTTCTTTGGTGTACACCCTCCTTCTCGTATGGTCCTTTCCCCCCTCTTTCCCATCTTCCCAGGTCTCCCCCTCTCCGAGTCACGAAACATACGCTACAGGAACAGAAACAAAATATGTTCCATTGACTCCTCACGCCATTCAACGAATCCGACGGCAGTGAACACCAAACGGAAAAAACCAGTTCTATCGGTATCAAGGAGGGGGACGCATTTTTTATTGCGTTTCATCGCTTAGTACGATATCCGCAAGATAAATTTTGAATTGCATTCAGCCGTTGGTCCGCCCTAATAATCGTCATTCCGCTACTGCAAGACTCGTTTATATAAATCTATACATATGTTTTTACGGTATGTAAAAACATACGCGCTCCCGTTGTCCATTAGATATTACAAAAATATTCGCTGTAATTATAATGGAATATGGTCCATAATAGCGACAGACGCAATCCTACTTACCGTAACAATATCCTACCTTATTTAACACTATGCATTTTAACCCTACTTATTTTAACCACACTTAACTTAAACCTACCTAACTTAAACGTACTTATTTTAACCATACTTAACTTAGTCCTACCTAACTTAACCCCACTTATCTTAACCATACCTAACTTAACCTTATTTTTCTTAATCACGCCTAACTTAACCCGAATTATCTTAACCCTACCTAAGGAACATGAACCCTGTTATACTCAGCGGCGGTGAAATATTCTTATAATACAGAGGGAGGTAAATATTCGGGAGGTGACGTTTCGTTTTCTTTTACAATCTTAGTCAGCCGCTCCGAATATGTATACCGGATTTTACATCGCGCTACTGCCTCGAGATCCATAGATCATTCAGCGAGCAGCAAACAAAACACCAATTTCCGAGCGATCGATCGATACCAAAGCGCGGGACTCGTTTTTATTATATATGTATGTCTCATCGCTAAGTACAATGTTCGAAAGATAAATCTTCAATTGCATTCGACTGCTGGTTCACCCTAATAATCATCGTTCTGCCACTGCAAGACCCGTCGATATCTCTATCATATATATCTATATGTATACCCAACAGTCGGAAGCCGGAATTTCGTTTTCTTTTTCAATCTCAGTTAGATGCTCCGGATATTCCGGATTGTTGGCTCTCGCGGGGGACGGGGGCCAAAGAGAGAAGCCAAGGGGTCGTCCCCGTCGGGAGCCCCGAGCCGAGGCGCTTCGGAGACGCCGGTGACGCTTTATCTAAAAACATTGAAACGGCTTACATTCCAGAACGGAGAGCTCGGAGGCTACTTTTTTTTCGGTCGTCCTTGGGATACAGCGCGACTGCACCGACAGAGTGAGAGAAAGAGCGAATCCTGCTGCGCGTTAGTAGCGAAGTTTCAGTAAGTGGCAATTCCCAATAGGACGATTATTTGTGCAACAGCGGAGCCAGCCGAGAGATCCGAAAGCAAGCGAGTAGCGTGGGGGGTGAAGGGGGGGGAGGGTGGTTGCGGAGGCCGCGATCGAATTCGTTCAAAGAAGTCGAGAGCTATCAGGAGGAGATGCTCGGGCACTCGAGGCCGCGGCAGCGGGAGCCCCGGCCGACCATGGAAACCCGGCGAGCCGGACCGATATCTTCGGGTTTTCACGAGTGTGTTTGCAATTGCTCGATATCTATATGCGTATCGGTCGTCGCGCCTCGGCTTAACGGTTCTATAACCGTGGTTGGAAGGGTGGAGGGGGGTGGTAAGAAGGTAGGCGAAACGGTAAACGGACAACAATCTTCCACCAGAGGCAAAGTGGATACACCAGAAAGTGCTGGAGATGTTCGCGTGGTCGGTCGGCTGTGTCCTTCTGAGCGGGATGGGCAAATGTTTTGATTTCCGTCGTTTGCCTGTTGATGTAGGTGCAACGGTTTTGCTTTCTCTTTTGTTTTGAAGGTCGCAATGTGCTTAGATCATTCCGTTCTAGTTTGGTGGTCAACGTGTAGCGAGAAATATGGATGACTATGGCCGTTTTGGAGTCCAGTTGTAGTCCTGGAATATTGGTATAATGATTTTTGTCTTCATAAACAGGGGTATGAAAAAGGTGTTGGAGACACTAAGCGATATGTGGGTATTTGTGTTGCACAATGAACAACAAGAAAGTGTTTGTCTTGACCGACTTGTATGGCTTTCCAAACGTCCAAATTAGTTGGGTGATCCAACTATTGTGTGTCACAATTAACCAAACAAATGTCACTGACAACCGAAAGACCTCAGTCTACCTTCCTAATCTCCAAAGTACTGAACCATCCGAATAATCGTCATTCAACAAAAAACCCCACAATGTAATTGTTATGTATTAGTATTTCTGAACATATTTTGTTAATTGCAAAATATGGTCCGACATATATGACTGATAACAAAGAACTGGCGAGTCACAGAAAAACAGAAACATTCGTCGATACGATTCAAACGAAAATCATCTCGCGTTCGCGAGCCGACCACGATCGTAATCGCTACTTAATTGCAATTCCAACAGAAATCAAACTTTTCAAACCCCCAAACCACAACCTATAACCAGTGTTAGGTTGCATCCATAATTCCCTGTTTCCCCTCGCGTCGATTGATCAGATCAACAAAGCAATCGTCAATCCACCCGCGACGTATCCGACGTTAACGACGTAAATCAAACTCTACCCAAAGATCACAATTCAGCGCCCCAGTCGCTAAAACCCGGAATCGCCCGAAAATGGCTTCTCAACGAAATAGAAAACCAGCAATAAAATCCAACTTCCGAAATCCCTATCACATCGCAAAACCTATAACCAGCGTCGCAGGCTATACCCGTCATTCCCCTATTCCCCACGGACCGGTTGATCGGATCAACAGCGCAATCATCAATCCACCGACAGCGTAGCGAAACGACCAAACGTGTGTTCCCATCGCCGTGGCCGATGTTAGGAAACGACGCGCACGAACGCAGGTGGCAAGGAGGAAGGAATGTTTGACAGCGGTTCTACCTGCCGCCGCCGCCGCTGCTGGTGTTTGGTGTTACTCGCGGTGTTCGATCGCGTGCCATGTTCCCTTCACCATGGGAATCGATATCACTGCCTCGGTTGTGTACCACTCCGGCTGGTTACCGAGTCCGCTATTTCGCGGATATATATTCAAATCTCCCAAGAGAGACGGCGAGTGGGAGCGCATCGACACGATACGCGCGTTTGGACGTGTGGCCGGCATCCCCACATCCACACGTGGAATCTGCCAGTCGAATGGCGTTGCCGTGCGCGATGCCCTTGTGAACCCGCCCTAAGAGCGAGAGAGCGCGCGACACGGAGGTCGACATCGACGTCTCTATTCTATCTGTATCGCATGCGCTTGCATCCGATCATGAACACAGGTCGTCTCTGCACAATGGGAACATAGTAATACACCCCGCGAATACATCGGCGATACAGCTGAACGGCGTCGCAGTCCACAGACGGACACGAGATAGAACGGAGGCAGCGGGAGCCGGTTGTATTCTCGTTTAATTGTTGTCGCTTGAATTGCGCGTTCCCCGTGCGGCCACGATATGGAACGCGAACTCTCTATGTAATAACCGTCAGCTCGCGACTTGGCCTTCCCGATGCTCGCTCCGCCGCTGCGCGTATGGCTGTTGACCGTACAATTTTCCACACCGCTGTGTGTCACGTGCTGATCGAGGCTTTAGTTGGGTGATCAATGAAGCGTCTAATGTCAGGAGAGAGCGCGACTTTACTCGCGGATGAAATTTCATTGGGAAGAGTCGGTGGTTTGGAGAGACCACGAGGCACGCGGCGCGGGCTACGTGTGACCACCTGTCCGGGCCTATAGATGATGCCACGACATACGACAGGCGCGCACGTGTAACA
Source organism: Pimpla rufipes (assembly GCA_963932165.1). Taxonomy (NCBI): domain Eukaryota; kingdom Metazoa; phylum Arthropoda; class Insecta; order Hymenoptera; family Ichneumonidae; genus Pimpla; species Pimpla rufipes. Next base: position 17,218,987 of record OZ010636.1, read on the forward strand.
GCTTTTTACCGTGTGGCTATTGGGTTCGCGGGTTGCCGGGCTGATGTGGAGTGGGTTTTGTGTAGTCGTTGAATGACTAGGGAAACATTCAACCTGTATAAAGTTTAGTCTGCTTCAGCATCAATTGGACAGTGTAATTGATGTTCCGAACGATTATCATAAAACGTGCGAGAATTTGTGATACTCAGCTTTTAAAAATGTTTTCACGAATTACGGTAACGGAAAATTGGATTCGCGGGTTGCCGGGCTGATGTGGAGTGGGTTTTGTGTAGTCGTTGAATGACTAGGGAAACATTCAACCTATATAAAGTTTAGTCTGCTTTAGCATCAATTAGACAGTGTAATTGATGTTCCAAACGATTATCATAAAACGTGCGAAAATTTGTAATACTCAGCTTTTAAAAATGTTTTCACGAATTACGGTAACGGAGCGCAATACGTGAATTTTTATTCGGCTTTATATTCAGTTATTGAAATTTAGTAATCTGTTATTCCCCCATTCCAACCTCGGTTCTAATTTCATAATTTTCTTCTAATTTCAGTTGAGTTATTTGGTTACTCGAGAATTAAAATGTTGGAGGCTTTGAGGGATCTTTAAATACTTTTAAACCACCTGGGGCTTTTGCGAGGTTGCGTTTAGGATCGTAAGGAGTGTTTTTGGGTGAGAAATCTAATATATGAAAAAAATCGATTTTTTGAGACTGCTAAAATGTATGGATGCAGTGAGAAACCTCTAAATATTTCTGGACTGGCGACAGTTTTCGGGACAATCATTTCGACAATAAACAGAAATATGGGGTGAGACGAAGAAAAAAACGGTGGAGCTCAAAATATTGTCAGCCTAATGTTTGGACAATTTTATTTGTACCAAAGGCTGAATTTTCGTTCTCGTTTTCAAGAAACAGTTATGAAAGACCGAGGAATAATTACATTTTTGTGCATACAAATGTACTTCAAATCAGTGTTTCACCAACTTTCGCATTAATTGCTGAGAAAAAAAAATTAATTATTAAAAAATAATTACGGCGAATCAGAGAAGTGTAATAAATTCTCGATGTTTGTGCACAATGCGCGCGGCGCCTACTCGCCTTGCGTATTTATATATTCTTTAGAAACGTATCTTAATGAGCATTTCATTGCCGCCAGAGCTTTTTGTGTGTAAGCCGGTTTTTCCACTTTTCATACTCGCGTTTCCTCCTTATCTCTCTCTCTCTCTCTCTCCGTCTTCTTCGCAGTCTGTTTGGTTACTTAATTAAAATCGCACAATTTCTTTAAGCCTCGCGAAACACGACTTATTCAGTAGCCTCAAAATGTGCAACCGAAGAATAATTCGGTGTTTAAGGAGGCGCAACCACTTGATCGTTGTGACGAATATCTGGATGAAACCGGTGCAAATGGCATTTTATTCGCTCAACATTTTTTTCTTCTTCTTAACCTCAGTTCGCTATCTTCAATCGTGTGTTAATTGCACGAGTCTCGCAACCAAAGTCACGACCGATCGATGATAAATTTGCATCGACTTATCATAGCCACGTCCGCGTCTCGCTGTTGAAACTTTATCCAATGGATCAGGCGGCGGGATTTGAATTTGCACCGTGGCATTTGCGCTCCAGTCAAAGGTGTGTACGCCAACGCGATAACCCTTTAATCAGTCCAACACGGTGTCTATATCTTCCTGCAGCGGCGGCGTCACGAAAATTATCTGCGACCTCGATGTATATCTTATAGCTCATTGCGATAGCGTTCGAGTCAAATTGCAATTTGCATCTATGTTATTTTGAGTTTTATATGCACTTTCGATCCCCCACGACAGACGAAGGAGAGAAAATTCACACCCTTGCACATGAAAAGAATATGTGCAAAATATATTTTATATACATATAGAACTTTTTGGCGCCAAATCTATATAAATGTATTTTATATATTTACATGAATATCTCGTATATTTATATTAATATAGATAAATGGATAATATATAAAAGCCATTTCATCGTATATTCGTCACCCAAAAAAAAGGTTCTCAACATTTTTCTAAAAATCGGGTGCTTAAAAAAATGCAGAGTTAATGATACAGAATAACGTACATATACAGAATTCGAGGAAATCAATTCGGCTCAAATATAGTGAGGGTTTCGCCAAAAAAGAAATTGTTAATGATTTGGCCTTAAAAAAATACAAAAATTAAAAAATGTCCAGGGGTTACGAGTCCCATTCGAAAAAAAAAATCTTAAAAATTCGTTATTCATCTGCGAAATGTAAGGAAATTTATTCGGGTAAAAAGTAGCGGTACCTTCGGTAAAGAAACAGATTCCTTCCATAATTTTTTCGAAAAATTTCAGTTAATTTGAGCTAAACTATCTCATATAAATCTATATTAATTCTTTTCTTACAGGCCATGAAATTCCACATATTTCAATTTTTTGAAATATATGTACGATAAATCTGTCCCAAGATTAAGCCGTTTCAATGAAAAATGAAAACATTGGCATATTCTGGCCAAATATTTTTCTACAAATCTGTAATTTTGTGTATCTATAGATACTATGGAACCGGATTTTTAGAAACATTTTGAGAATTTTTTTTGGGTAGCGAAATTGTGGTGGAATGGCTCATAATCAAAACCATAGTTCATATTTTAGATCACTATACTTCCGGACAAATGAGCGATATATTTTACAATTTTTTATTCAGCGTCGTCCTTCGAAGGGATGTCGAGACACTGAATAAAATAGTCGCGACCACCCTAAACCTTTTTTTTTAGTTCGAATTTTTCTCAAGTGCCATAGATTATTCTGTCAGTGAATTAATACACTGATCGTTTAACTCAATAATATTTATCACGCGAATTCCCGCGGAAAAATCCCGTGATTCATGTACTCGAAAGAGAAGATCCGGGGGAGATAGAAAAGCGGGCGTATCTGTGAGAAATATGTTTCGATAATGGATATATGCAGCGCGCGGTTGAGCGCGCGGCGTGAGCATTCTTCCAATACTTCCGCCGCTGGGTAATACTACACCCCTCGAGGTGACACTACCCGGCGGCTGTACTTTGCAGCTTCACATAACGCCCACCTTTTCAAGGTATATACGAACATACAGATATGTATACGTATCCATCTATATTCTTAGCTGCGATATTCACAAAGACATTGACAAAAGACGGTACTCGACAAAGAAGCGTCAGTGGCGCGTACATACAATGAAAAGTACATACAGTACGTATAACGTTTTTGCCACGCACAGAGCGCGCACTATCAAAGGTATATTTCTCGTGTGCATTCGCATCGTCATTTATCGATGCATCCACGTTCCCCGAGGATGCCACTTCTGTCTCAAATACTCGCTCGATACAGGATACACCATATAGAATACAGTTTATTTTATATTATTTATACATATATGAGGTATTCCTGGCCAACTCAACAAGCGATCAATCCTGACCCCTTCTAATTCGCTTCATAATTTGTATACTGTTCTATACGCTCGAAAAAACACTTAATTTTTTTTACCAACACTTTTTTTTTCATACGTTTTTTTAGATGAAAAATGTACGCCGTAATGTTTAAATTTGAAATTATTTTCAAACATCCTGTATTAGATATTAACATTTTAGAGCTCAATGGCATCGATTTTTAAGACATTTTTCTTTAAAAAAATTCCGGTAAAAACGAAATAATGAAACAAGATGGCAATTCATGGTCGACTGCTGCGCAAACATTTTATACATATAACGCAAGATTATTTTAGAGTTCTTCTGCAGCTTTTTTTATCGACATACAGGGAGCCTCGTTTTAATCTTCCACCTGATTTATCTCGATATATGCTTGGCGTCGAGACGGTACCCCGTCTCTTGATTCATCAAATTTTAAGTAGAATGAAACTTTTATGGTTCGAAGGGGAACGTAAAAAAAAAGTAATATGATTTAACATTAAAAACCGAGGAGTTACGACGGGCGACATGTTTTTTTTATGGAACTATGAGTTTTTTCCACCAAAATATTCTACATGCCGAATTTGAAAATCAGATTGAAATTCAGATCGGAGCTTTTCTCCATAAGAGCCCGTACTAATATTGTATATTTTTAATTGATAATAGTCCAGTAAAAGCTCGGTAACCGAACTTCAGATTTTTTTTAACCCAATCTTAGTTGATAAAATTACTATATGCCAAAAATTTGTTAATTTCTGAAGATAACGGTCTTACGCTCGGAATATCTTAACCTGCGAGGTGAGAATTCTCATGTATATTTTTACATTTTTCGCATCACGTATGCGTAAGAGTTGCTGGGTATCACTGCAACATTTTGCCGTTGTTGCGTGGTAGTTTTAAAGTACAAAATAATTGCAAATGCGACAAATATGTGCTGTGAAAGATATTTGAAAATATTTGAAAGTCGCGAACGCTACGTATATTTAATTTTTTTTCTAAATGTTCACTTACCTTTTTGCCTTCATTGAGTTGGAAGCCTCCTCGACCTTCGATATAACGCATCCATCTATATTCTCTTAGCTGCGACGTTCGCAAAGACACTGACAATAGTAGGTACTCGACGAAGTAACGTCAGTGGCGCGTACAATGAAAAGTACATAGAGCGGTATATAGGCTTTTGCCACGCTCTCGCGCGTACCATCAAAGGTATATTCCTCGCGCGCATTCGCATCATCATTTTTCGATGCATCCACGTTCTCCGGAAATGCCTTCTCTGTCTTGGATTCCCGTTGGATACATGATACACGATAGACTATAGTTTATTTTATATATATGTATGTCTATGTAGTACATGTATATATCATCGGCCGATGCAATGTAACAAGGCTCTTACAATTTTCTTCCTCCCTTTATACCTGCGTAACGGGGCAAATATGCGCAATTGATACGCACATTGCAACATACGTCAATTTGTGGCGCATGTCGGAGGGAAAAATATCGGAACTAACAGTAAGTTTTTGTTCTGTTTATTTCTTTCCATACTATAGGTTTTTGCGCTTTCCACATTTCTCCCCTTTACATGGGAATCCCTCGGAGACCGCCCGTAGTGTCGCTGCCAACCTCCGTTCCTAATGTACTGTTGGAAACTGCGGGTCCAACCCTGGCCAATACAGTTGCTTATGTTTTTTTCTGACTTTCGTCGTGTGGACGTCGCAAACTTGGAAAACATTTTTGCGGTGAATGTTTGCACGGTCAAATGGTCATCCATATCAGTGGTGAGCTGAATACCATGTTGATCAAATGAGACATTTCGAATGGCACGAACCAATCGATGAAATCAATCAGTGTTCTATTAGTTAACCGATTGTTTGTTGGTACAAATGATGTTTTTCTTCAAAAAATGGTTGTTCTGACTCATCATTGTTTCCCCAATGCAGGAGACCGATCGAAGGTGGCTGCAAACTCGCGCGAACGTAGATCCACTTTTTTCTCGAGGAATTTGATTTATCCTCGACGATTCGCAGCTCGTTTTTCAATAAAGCGTTCTCAAACTGGTTGTTATTAATGTTCAGAGCGATTTCGTCCGGCGTTGGCTTCGCGGAGGACAAAAAATGTGGACGAAAAGGGTGGAGTAACGATTCACACCTGCGCTGCTCACTTTTGCATTTGGGTATAATACGTACACCTGCTTGCTCACATACATTTGGGTATAATACGTGCACCATACGAGTGGATAAAAAAGAAAACGAAAATCGACTCCATAATCGAGCAATTTTTGTCCATTTGCGCGATTTGTCGACATGGTTACCGATATTCGAGCACCATTTTCCGATCTGTTGGGAAGAATCTGTCTCGCTTTCCGTTGATCAGAGAAGCCGACTTAAATGTTCACTTTATTTGCACGAATGGAGCAACTCGCGAGTACTTAACGTCATTCTTAGCGAGCCAAATGCGATTTTATCGCACGTCATTATAAATGGTACGTAAGTCGAGGCGCAGGTGCCACTCGACTGACTCGACAATGCGCGATCGATAACAATTAACGTTGCACGGCCCACATGCACTTCGGTCTTACACGATTTGGCTCTCCGGTTCAGGCGGGACCGACGATCGTGCGCCCCAGTCGCCGCATACATCGCGCAAGACAATTGCTCATTATCCCAGCTTCTTTACAATTTTTTCGAGAGCTTAATAGCCCTAAATCCGGAACCTGAAAAGAAGGAGGGAAATAAATTTAATTTCTGGGGGCCGCCGGGGCGTAATGGCATGCTGCATTAATACATGTAATCTTTAAATCCGTCCACTTTTTTCTGCACGAAAAAATTGGTTCTTGCATTTTTAGGCAATTGCATGCGATTAAAAAACGCAGACAACTTTTTCGATTTTTCGTTCCTTGAGCTTAATTTGTTCATATTTTTATATTTTAGTGTTATAAATAATTTTTAATTCGTTAATTCATGAAAGACCAAATAAGTAAATTTTTATTTCTCTTACGAATTGAGAAATTGAAAAACCGAATCAAGTCAATATTGATAAGTCTTGCTGAATAATTTGATTCTCAGCGAGATTCTTCCACGTCGATGTTGTTAACGTGTCGTCCTCTTTCTCTCCCGAGGAGTCGTGATTGTGGGTTTACGTGATTCGGCGGTGTCCAAAGCGACAGATCGCGACTTTCGCAAGCGTCTCACGTACCAGGGAGAAGGCGGCCTACCACTCGGGCATAAAGCCATCGATGAAGATTGCTCAATATGTATTTCATCGACAATTCACGCTGGGGGAAGGAGAACGCGTGCTCCCCGCGTTTCGTGTCCCCGATTTTTCTGAACATCCGCGCACCGCTTTTCCGGTATTCATCAAGTATATCGTCCCCAATCTCCAATATAAAACCGTTCTTCTCGCGTTTATCCAAATCTTCAGAAGTCCCGGTGAATGGAGTTTCCACAATTCCGCTGAAACACGAAAACCGATGATTAAATCAGAGCTGAGCTTTTCAATAATTCACCGAATACCGCGAAATACTGCTGACTCGATATAGCAGAAAATCGAAGCACAAGAGAATCATATAAATATCGACATTTTGCCCCAAAACTTCTGCTCCAAATTTTATTCTTCTTTTTCGATTAATGAACTGTCGATAGAAAGGAAAATGACACAAGTTTAATTATTGTACGATACATTTCCCTTTTTTTCCAAATCTGTTGTTTCAAATTGAATTTCTTTTTTATCGCCGAATGAATTGTCGATCTACAAAAATGACACAAGTTCAATTATAGCACGACACATTTTCCATATTTTCCAAATCGATTTTCTTGTTTGTCCTCGAATGGACGATAACGATAAAAAAATGACCAGATTATAATTATTATACGGTACCACAAAATGTAGTTGACTCAATAGCAAAAATCGAAGCAAAAAAATTCCATGAATATCGACAATCTTTCCCCAGTTTTTCCGAAAATTTTCATCCTTTTTCGCAACGAACAATCTATAAAAAAAAAAGGAAGTGTAATTATCGCCTGTCACCACATCGCCGCCCGTTAAATCGGCTATATATTGATTATATCGCCCGTTCCCATAATCACATTTTTTTTCGCGTGTGTCCTTAACGCGAAAACGGGACAACTCGGCGGGAAAAAATATAGTTTCATTTTCCGCGTGCCGCAACTTTTCGTGCGCGCCGCCGCCGTCGCCGCCGCCCCCACCGCAACTTTTCGTAACGCGAGAACACAATGAATGCAAATTCGCAAATTTATCTTTTCGAGTTTGATGCTCTGGCCAGAAGCGGGGAGTGGGACGACGGGGCGAGGAGGGAGGGGGGGGGGGGGGCGGCGGTGCGAAGCGTGCGAAATACCACACCGGAGTCCACTATCCCCTCCGCGGGTCCGAAACGGGTCTACATTGAATTTGCATACGGTTAAAAGTTGTGGAGGCGAACGAGAGTGGCGCGCGGCTCCCGCGCCGCGAGCGTCGCAGGGCTTCGCGCGCGTCCCTGGATGGTGATTTCGCGGGCCATATCCTTCGGGAAAAGACGAGCAAACAACTCTGCCACTGACAACCGCAGCTCGACCAACGGAGACTGGAGCAGCAGCGGCAGCGAAAAGGACCGAAAGGTCCGGAGTGGCAGAAAGACTAGATATGCGGTATATGCGAATGACGATCTTTTTCTGCCTCTCGAAGGTCAATCCTTATTTCCTTCCTGCACCGACGGACGCGAGGGGGTCGCGAGATAAATGGGCGGCTCACCCGTTCTCGTGGGCTCTCGCACGGGCAATGCCCGCCGTCTCGATGATTGGATCAGTTTTATGAGCTCCTCGGGGACAAACGCAACATCGATCCTCGCGGCCCTTCTTCCCGGTCCCTATGCCCATTTTCTTCAAGACACTCGACTCTGTGTCTGTGGCTCGAGCAAAAGTCAACGGCATCCGCGACCCGAACGATCTCCTCAGGCCGGGGAAATCATGCACGTCTCCACTCGGTCTTTTTTTACTGCGCTCGTCATCGTATCTCTCGCTCTGGATTTTTTTTTCTGTGAGTCGGCGAGAACAAAACATTACGGTGAATTTATACGGACGACAGTGCATCACGTGTATGCAATAAAAGTCCATAAAATTCGTAATCCGGTATCATCTGTAACCTTATGGAAAAAAATATTTGTATGTTTGACCAAAAATACATGCATTTTTGTAATATAATGAAGGAAAAAATGGAATTAACGAAATAAATTTGTGAGAGATTTATTGCTCGATTTTGACTACGCTCGTCATCGCATCTCTCGCTCTGGATTCTTTTCTGTGAGTTGGAGAGAAAAAGTATTACGGTGAATTTACACGGACGACAGTGGATTACGTGTACGCAATAAAAGCTATAAAATTCGTAATTCTGTTTTGTCTGTAACCATGTGTCGTATATATTTGCATGTTGAACCAAAAAGATATACATTTTTTAAATAGAATGATGGAAAAAATGGATTTAGCGAAAAAAATTGCGGGAGATTTTACTCGGTTTTTGCTACGTTTGTCATAATTTTTCTCTCTGGATTTATTTATTTTTTTCGTTGGAGAAATATTACAACATTTATAGACAATACCAGATTACGGATTTGCATGTCTCTCTATATTACAAAAATACATTTCGCTACCGACGCCGTTGCCGCTCTGTAGGATATATAGGACATTCTATTTGAAAAGGGCTCCAAGCCCGGGTTTTTTTTGTAAGTCCACCCTATGTATGACACCCCTCCATGCAAGCTCTCTATGCTTTCGCGAGTGGTAAAACAAAAACGCGCCGAATTATCTACTTTGCAGTGGTGTAGAAACTGTAATATTGATTTCACTTTATGAAATGCCTGAAAATTACTTTGTGATTTTTTTTAAGCGAAGAAACATTTTCTATCAGACAGGGCGAAAGGGGCGCGTGGTGAGGGGGGTGGGGGGGGGGGGGGGTGGTGAGGCGAAGCCCCCCTACTATTAATATACAATATATACAAACGTTACCTACTATAGGTCAACGGAAAAAAATGGAATTAACGAACCAATATTGCCGCCGAATTCGCGGATTGAATAACCTTGATTGAATTGTCCAGAACGACATTTTAAATATTTCTCTTCCACGAATCGTTTTCCAAAAAACAGTGTTATTTTTTTTTTTTTTTTTTTTTCAAACGCATCCGTTTCTTGTTCTATCTTCGGACGGGGTGAATATAGAGATCTTCGGTCACTGCGGAACGTGTGGGAATGTATCAGGGTGGTGAATGTACGTGATATAGGTACACGAGTCGATTCCATCAGCGATGCGATTTCGCGAAACCTCGTTTCTTTTTCTCCCGAGGCGTTTGCGTTCGGCGCTGGAGCTACGATTCGACAATGCGCCACGCGAGAGCCGGGAGAATCGACGATAGCGCTTTCATCCTTCTCGTCGCTTCACCCGCGTCCTCGCACGTGTTCGTCGTGCGGCTATAACACAGTGGGATGGTCGATTCGCCGCGCGACTCTTCAAGTACTGATGCTCGCATTTCGACACCGCACAATGACGCTCATTGCTCGTCGTCGATTCTATCTACCGGGAATACAATATTCGATTTTTGTACCTTTTTACGTTCTACTTTTTTTTTATACGTACTTTTTTTAGTCGACAGTTTTCCACTATCGGGAGTATTGGAAAAATTGACGTCGGGAGGACGAAATGTTTTTCTTTGTTGAGGAAACAGAGTATCGGTAGTTCCCAATTGTTGGTGCTGGACTGAATTAGTTATTTTAATTTATACATATATAGACATTTTTCGTCCCAACGTCTGTAAGCCAGTGGTAAAAATGTTGTAATTTTTCACCGAATTTTTACACTTTTTTGTTTTATGTCAAAAAGTGACGACCTGAATGAAAAACGGATTTTTCTTATTTAATATCGAATAAAACAATTTTGGACTGCACAGAAAATTTTGAAGAAAATGTATACCATTTAAATCATTTCAAATTGATGAAATGTTGTCTGTATCATTTTTCGATAGGATAAATTTTCAACGTATTCAAGATTAAACAAATAATATTCTTGAAAAATTCATTTTTTAATCAAAATCATACTGACGACAATATTGATCATAGCCCTAAACAAAAAAATACGTGTCTCCTCATTTTCCGTATACTTCTCGATAAAAAAAATGCCATATTTATTGACAGGGGTCAGGGTCAGAGCATGAAAATTTCAGCGAGAATCCGCCATAAACATACTACATTACAGAGCATATGATCAAAGCCAGAAATACGTTTCCACTGCCAAAAATGCCTCCTGACACAAATATCCACCGTCAAAAATGTCCACTGACGAAAATTTCCACGATAAAACACATTCGAAAAGTGACTACGATGATGAAGAAATGCTTCTTACCTTTTTAGGAAATCGTACAACTAATTACCAATGGTTGCCACCGGATAATTAGTTCCATCTAATTCACATAAAGACATCCCCCCTATGTCCATACGTCGCAAGGGTTTGACAATCATGCCGAGCAAAAGGGATGTATAAATTACAACTCGTCCTCGTGCGGCTCCCACTCGTAGCAATAATTATTATATCCCCGTTACAAAGGGTACAATCAAAGCCTGAGGTAACATTATACCAAACGAAACGCGCGTTCGTAGCAAACGCGCAGGGCGCAAATATATCAGCGTGGATCGCTGGAGAGTATCGCTCGTCGCCCGAGCTTTCAGTTAGCATCGGGGCGTAAATAATGCACTGTGCGAAGACCGCCGCCTTCGCTCGTTAAAAAACCCGCGGATCGATTCCCCAGTCAACGCGCGGGGAAAAAAATTTGATTCAATAAAACCTTCGCTTGCTTGATGCTAAAAACAAATGTTGTCAACCCAATTTCACTTCTAATTCAAACATGTTCGTGTGATATTGAATCGATAACTGCAAAACAGGCAAAATTTTGAGTAGAATTTTTTTTTTTTAGGATTTTATTGTGTCAATGTGAAATCGGGTTGTGACAACAATAACCAGAGTTCATTTAAAAACATTGTTTTTAGTAGCCCTGCAAGTGAAGGTTTTATTAAATCAATGATATTTTTTCACCATGCGTAACCCCGTCGTGTACACATTCGCAAAATCAATTATCCAGATTAGAATCGTGAGTGGTCGATTGAGAGACTCGTCGCAAAGTCCCGGGAAACATGCAACTTTCATACAGGGAACGCAGATTGGCTGCGATATCCCTTCCTCCGTTCGCGTGCCCCCTCGACCCCCCGCAGGCACCGTAGACTTTGAGTAAATTGGTCCCGACATTGAGACCCCTTTTCCCTCCCCCTCCCTCGCGCTTTAAATAAACTTTCCGCCTCTCTGAAAAGGATCGACATCTCAACGTTTCCAGGCGATCCCATCGCAGTTTGCGTACATCCCCGCGGTGCATCCACCACGCCGTGTTATACGCGGCGAAGCCGCCGCACGGGGGGAGAAAATACACCGCACACACACACACACAGACAAACACACATCCCGGATGGAGTCCTTCGCGCATCATTTTCAGGACGAACGTGCGCGGCGAAGTTTCCGCCTTGTTGGACAACTTTGCTGCCACTGCTACCGCGTCGAGGCTCGAGCCACGAGTTTCAAAGGAGGTCAGGAGCGGAGGGGGGGTCAGGTTAAGGGGGTTTGGGTTAGGAGGGGGCAGATCAGATGTATGCGTTTTGCTGCGTCCGGTCGGGCGTCTCGGCGTAATCCGAGTTGTCCCCCTTCGCCCCCGCCCCCCCCCCCCCCTGGGCCCCTCGATACTGGCCGAGTGGACGAACGTCCAGACCCCAGGACATCGTCAACTCTGGACTCTGGACTCTGGCTACGTCCTGGAGCTATATTGGCTTTTAGGGCAAATGAGAAAGGAGCGCGCGCCTCTCATTTGCGTCGTCGTCGTCGTCCGCAGCTCCAGGCGATTTCTCGTTGGATCGCGCCAGGGTCCCTCTTGGTGCACATGGCTTCCGGTCGGCATGTCCCTCTTCGATTTGATGTCGAGCTCAGATTGAAGCATTTCGAATAGTTCGCCGACTTCCGAAGACGCCGCAGCCTCGCGCCGTCCTCGGCGACCTGAAACTTTGCGATTAATTAACGGACACTAGGGGAACAATAACGCACGCTCACGCGCGCGGACGGGTTAGCCGCGCTGCAGCGCTTATGTCAAATTTCGCGCTATTAAACAATGCTGGTCATCACGGCCCTCGACCAATCAGAGGCCGAGTTATATCGCTAACAATGGTGGCCCATGCACTTTTTAATAGAGGACTAATGGGGATGTATGATACGCATGGCATGCATATTGGACGCGACTGCGGTGATTCCGACGCGCGCGGAACGCGCTGTGTGAATCACGGGCGCTTCGTTCGTTGATGGAGCCTCGGGCATTTTTTTGGGGCACCCCGGAATTATTTTGTCGCGTTTATTCTCATGCTCGTTGAGTGATTGGATGAAAAAAACTGGTTGCGTAATTGAAGCTGGTGATTTTTTTCCGGATGGATTTATTTACACGAGAATTATTCGTAATTTGCAAGGGTAAGCGAAAAGAAAGAAATTCAGTTGACAAATTTACGACTTACAGTTGCTGGTTTATTTGTTGAATCAACCACACTGTTAAAAATGTGGTGTTAAAATCTACACCAAGACGGTGTCTATATAGGTTCACACCAATCACGGTGATAACGAGCGGTGTTAAGAGAGTGTGAAACACCGACTTTGCGCCTCAAAAGTTCGGAACTGCCGTTTTTCGCGAATTATGAACGGATCGAAGCGAAAATTGAAATACAGACGCCAGTAATGTTAATCTCGTTAATGAATTAATCAGAATTTTGATTTCCGAAACAAAAAAATTACAGATCAATTACCCGTAGAGGGAATCTGTAATGAAAAAATCGATTTTTTTATTCAATTTTTCGATAAAAACTGAGAAAAGCAACTAATTCATTCACGAGATAATAAAAAATCACACATGATACGTGCATTCATGCCCTTAAAGTGAAAAGTGTTAGAATGTTTCGTCGGTAACACAGGAATAAATGTAACGAAACGACTGGTGTTAATTATACACCGTAAAAAGTGTTACTATTAACACTGTAATAAGTAACACTAGGAAAAAGTCCACACCAGCAGCGGTTGACACCGTATATTTTTAACAGTGCAGTTCGCTCGACGTGGTTGTCGAATCTCTTTCACCCTGGTGGTTCACGATTTACACTAATTCACAAAATATCGACGGATTAATTAATGTCATGTCAATTAAATACGGTCGACAAAATAGAGCGAGACTCCTCGAGGATTTTCACTTTGACTGCCTGTGACAGAGGCTCGCAGGACAGTGTCAATCGTCGCTTTGATCGCGCGACGCTGCGTGTTACGGGTGACACGGTTCGACCCTTCGCCCTAATTGGTTGATATCGGCAATTTATTTCGTCGCGGCGCGCTATCGCAGCCAGCGTCTTCGCTACGTGGTTGAACGTGTCGAATAGGCGCGCGGGGGTCTCAATGCGCCAACAGTCGGCAGCGCCGATTGTGCACGCGAGAAAAATGTCTCTGTTGTGACAACAAAGAAAAGTGACAACAAAAATCTTTTTGTTAGGCAAACAAAAATATTGTTCATCCCAGCAAAAAGATTTTTCAACCGAACAAAAGATTTGTCAGCCTAGCAAAACAGATTTGACAGCCGAACATAAGATTTGACAGCCGAACATAAGATTTGACAGCCGAACATAAGATTTGACAGCCGAACAAAACAATTTTTGTTGTCACTTTTCTTTGCTGCCACAACATAGAAATTTCTCTCCGTATGATTGGTTGAGTCGGGCGTCTCGAAGAAGGGTCAAAATTCACGCGACTTACAATATTTTGGTTCGCCGCGAATACTGTCGAGGAGTCCGTTCGGGCTTCCGACATCGAGGCAACGAAATACAATTTTCTTGTAACAATGTTTTATTTCTTTTGTTTTTTTATCACAATTCTCCCATGATGATTAACATTTTTAGCCGTAAGATGAGACTAAACATTTCGTATAATTACTAAACAAGCTTTTAGTCCCAACATTTCCGAAAATTTACGTATGGTTACTGTCTCATTACGCCCCTGCGAAGTTTTCACCATGAGATTAAAAACAGAATTCACCAAAGGTCAATCGCTCGATTAGAGGTCACAGTCGGTCGGTTGCGTCGAGCGCGACGAGAAACAATCGTAGAACGAGATGAAAAGAAATTAACAAAAAAAAAAACAAAAAAATCACGCGTATGCACAGAATACGTTTACGGGGGCGGAAAGCGAGTGAAAATCAAAATGTCAGTCAGTCGCCGTCGTTGGGTCTTCGTCGAGCTCGCAACCGCGCATTCGGCGCACCGTCGGTACAGTTAATATTTGAAACCGCGCTGCGTATTATTGCCCGACGGCGAGTGGGCAGAGGGACGGACACTGCATTTTACAACTCCATCAACTCCGCGTGCGTTGAATACATCCGACGAGCAAAAATGTTATCAAATATTTGACAATTCGTCGATGGGTATGGAAGGCGCCCGCGTCGAGGCCACCGAGAGAGAAAGCGAGAATGAAGGGAGCAGCAGCAGCGACAACGAGGAGCGGCGCTGGCATCACCGGACATACCGCAGTTGTTCCTGCCGCAGTTTATCTATTCAATTCATTTCTATCGTACAAACACGCGGCTCGAGCCTACGCAGTAACCGACCGAAGTAATTACCGCGCACATATTTGCAACGCCGACTCTTTGCATATGAAAATCGCGTCGAGTACAAATAACTAAGCAGTAATGCGTGTCAACCACTACGTCGTGTGAAAAGCGCCCTTTTGTATAAACGACTAGTATACAAGAGTTTTGCACAAAATGTTTGACTTAACTTAAAAGAAAAGTTGACTTAAAATTTTAAACGAAATATTACAGATGAACTAAGAAACAAAAATTGACAAAAACTTTTGCACAAAATATTAGACATAACCTGAAAGACAATTTGATAAAAATGTTCATACGAATTATTGGGCACAAACTGGAAGAAGTTTGACGAAAATGTTCACACAAAATATTCGACGTAACCTGAAAGAAAATGTAACAAAAACGTCCACACAAAATATTCGTCATAACCTACAAAAGAATGTGACAAAAACCCTCGCACGTACATTTCGACTTTTCGCTTGCCGACGCTCGTCGAAAAAAAAGGAAGACATTACGAAAAAAACGACGACCGAAGATGAAAGGGAGAATACACTTTTTTTAACCTCTCCGACATCAGCACAATCGGGGCTCACGGGTTGCCGTCGATGTGTTGGCGCGTTCCACGCACACAGACGAGAATTAAACGACGAGCCGCCGTGCGAACGCGCGGCGCCTCGTTCCGAGTCTTTCCGCGAGCTGCGGTGCTTCGAGGCACACGCCTCAACTAACATAATTCCGCAGGTTCGCGCGTAAAATACGTGTGGCAGCCGGTAGAGGGAGGATTTTCGTTTATTTTACAGTTCAGGGAGAAGCAACAGCAGAAATTGTACCGCCGAGAACGAGGGAGAGAGAGAGACAGAAAGAGAAAGAATGAGAGAGAAATGGAGAGAAGTAGATGGCGCGAGCGTCGGGGTCGGAGGCATCGAGCATTTCTGTTGAGTGCTTACGTGACGTGAGCGACACACCGCGTACTTTTCATATGCGAGGGAATACGCGACGGAAACGGTTTATCAGAGTCGCGAGCGAACGGACTCTCTCACCTTTCCGTTGAGGTGACGCTCGGTTCCCCTTTCCGTCTCTCCCTCATTCTCCCGCCGTTCTCTTGGCGGGAAGTACAGTCCATGCATCAACGGCCGCCCCGTGCGGTGTCTGTACACACCAAACAGTCGCAGCACGCGGCGCATGCAGACATTCGTGCACGTATGTCACGGCATATTTCCTGAAACCTTCTGCGCGCATCCCCCGACGCGACCCCATCCACGTTTCTCGTGTCACTGGCACAATTTCTCTCGCGTAACCTTGCGGCGTCAATGTAACCGTACATACGAACTGTTGAATTCTCGGGTTTCTTGGCTCGGTGACGTTGGACGGTGAGTCGAGAGGTGGCGCTGCAGTTGTTTTTTTATTTTTAATTTCACCACCACCCGTCAGCCACTCGTATTTTTGCAACGGAATATAAACGCTAAGAGGTAAAAAAAAGTTTATGCGAATTTTTGTGATATGAAAAAGAAAAATCGTTTTTCGCTTTTTTGGTCAATTACAAATGTATACATTGTAACGGAACGGCTTACCCTCGACGAGCTTCTCCGAAAAGTCGTCACTTTTCGGGGAATTTCGTCGCGGAGCCGAGTATTCGAGCTCCCCACTCCTCGCTTCGCACTAGGCCTCGATCTAGGCATCAGTGGCAGCGAGCTGCACCTCATTCGATTACTACACCTTGAACCGCACCTATGTGCTCCCTACTTACCTACAAGTCCTGTGTGGCCCGTGTGATCGCTCCGACAACCACACACTCCTACTGGGAATAGCCCAGATTCACGTTTTGTTCCCGTTTACTGTAGTTAAGTTGTAAGTGATTCGACCCTTGAGCCCCGCTCCTTAACTACAACAGTAAAATGGCTTTCGTGAAATGTTCACCTATTTCCTCTCCTTTTTCCCTCATGTTTGATGATGATGAGTTCAATCGCACTCGAAGACTGGAGGTAATTCATTTTCTTATTCCGAGGATCGAACCGAATGACTTCTGATGACGCTTTCAAAACACAATAATTTATCTTCAGATCCAGTACACGATCCCTGCCATTTCCCGATAATGGAAATCACTAAAATTCGCGAAACGTTTCAACATATCACTTATATAAATACTAACAACAACGTGTTCGCTTCGCTCGCACTTCTTTCTTATCATTTGACTTTTCTTGTGGTTAAATAAAGTATTTGCATGTTTATACAATTCCATATCACTTTGCGCTCTTTTAGGTTAAGAGTGTTCGTCTGACTAACTAACACACGCGATTCGCGTGCGCTGCGTGACTATTTTTGCATCAGTGTTTCGATATAATCGACTTCCGATATGCCATGTCGTTGAAGCATTCTTCTTCACAACTGCGATAAATCCAGTAATTTAAAACGCGCGAGATACGTTATCTTTGTAGCGGACATAACAGTCTGAAGTTGGCTCTGCGACATATCCGTCACCGACTAATCACGGTACAAGTTATGCTGGCTTCAGGATTTCAATGTATTCGTCTTTCAATGTGACATTACCTTTTTAAGATATTATCAACAATGTGCTGTGCTTGCACTCCTTGCTTTTCATTTATCTTTTCTTGTGGCCAATATAACCATTCAAAACGCGCGCGACACGTAACTCCTGCAGATCGCCATGACAGTCCGAAATCGATTTTATATCGAAGGCGCCGACCAGTCAAAACGCTTGGAAAGTGACTTCAGTATTTGGACTTTCTATTACAATTACTATTATTATTACAATTACTATTACAATTACTATTATTATTATTTCTATTACATCACAAGAATGGGTGGACGATATATTAAAGCAAAAGATAAATGCGAATGAAAACGAACGTCATAATTTTGATGTAGAATAAGTGACACGAGGACTCCATTCCCCCTCTGTGTTCTCCTGGCGGGAAATGCAGTCCATGCATCAACGTTTCCATACTCACCGCGCGGTACATGCGGGACGCGTGTACTCGGCAACATAGCGTATATCCTGAAGAGTTGAGCTCGCACGCGTCCCGCGACGCGACCCCATCCATGTTTCTCGCGTCACCGGCGCAATTTCTCTCGCGTAACCTTGCGGTATCAATGTGCACGGTTTCGCCCTGTCTTCCCTGCGTTCCGAGCGCGTGTATAGATGGCGCTGCTGATTGCGACGGCGGCGAATGGAAACTTCGGTCGCGAGTCCCGAGTCCCGACTTCGCGCTGTTGTTAGCCGCGTTGCTTCCTCTCTCGCTACTTACGCGTCGCTGTTGTGTTACCGTGTATATCGTGTGTTGGCTCCGCGTTCGCAGACGTCCCGGGCGGCGTAGCGCAGTCGCTGACTTCGCGCACTCCGCGTGCTCTTAGCTCGCCAAGAGAAAGCTCAACTTGGCTCTCCGACCGAGCTATCTCGAATGTCTCAAAGTGGTAGCCAACTATTATGCGCCACGCGCGCGCGCGGGCGCTACACACCCGCAGCGATATCGTTTGCCATCAAAGTTTCGGGGCATACGAAAATTGTATCGTCGGGTTTGTAGAATGTAGTAATAATCTTGGCGCTGCCGCAACGTCGGAATTCAATGAGTTTGTTGTATATTATGTTTGGGGAAATTTAAGAGGCTCTATCAACAGATCGTATTATCACTTCGAGATGAACCACCCGAAACTGTGGAGATATTTCCTGGGTTGGATATACACGATCGAGATATGCATGATTTTTATAGGTTCAGACACATTTGGCTGATTAATTCGAATTATTTGTTTTATTTTATGAATTTGAGTATTACGAGGGTTGTACGATGAATAATGTAATTAATTCCACAAATAATATATTCGTTGTATCTGGCGTATATTTTTTGTTACGAAATTCGGGAATTGATCAAATAATGTGATGTATTCGCAAACATGTTTTTTAATGAATGATAATGACTTTTGGTTCGATAAACATGAATAAATGAATCTGATTCTTCCGATTTTGCAAATCCCTCAGCGCATAAAAAAATCATATTTGTATTGCACTATTTTATACATCAAATGCCGACATAGGCTGTTTTTCGTTGAAAAAATAAAAATGTTAGCGTCGTTTTACAGTTTTTTGCAAGTTACTTGTAGTTACTTGAATAAAGAATTATTTCAACCACATTTTAATTGGAACACGAAAAACTTCTTGCAATTCATTAATAGTTGGCGCAACTATTGTAATCTCAGCATAATTGTCGACAATTATTCACATTCACGAGGACCGTGCAGCACGTTCCGCGTAAATAAAGGTCAAAGCCAACCGTCGTTGGTGCCCAACCGGAGAATTTTCGTTTACTAAATCAAATCACG
This sequence comes from Pimpla rufipes, assembly GCA_963932165.1. NCBI lineage: Eukaryota > Metazoa > Arthropoda > Insecta > Hymenoptera > Ichneumonidae > Pimpla > Pimpla rufipes. The sequence goes on from OZ010636.1 coordinate 17,238,432, forward strand.
TGAGTGCACAGCGAAAAAAAAAGTGTGACATAACATTCGCAAATTTCCGTCGTCGCGCGTGTGTGTCGAGGCTTCCAATAACTCGTCCATCCAACTGTGCAGGCCGAGTGAAAGGGGGAAAAAATAAATAAAGAAAGAAAAAAAATATAAAATAAAAAAATGAGGAAAAGAGTCGATAACGATATCGCAATCGACTGAAATATCGAGTTCCGTTGCAGTGGATATAATTGCAGGAAAAAAACGTAAAAATATAAAAAAAAATATATATACATATATATAAAAATGCAGCTACAGCAACGGATACCGTGGCGTGTGGCCCTCGCTAATTTTATTCGTTCCGGCGGAACGCACGCGACTGCAACGGAGAAAGCGAGCTAAAGAGAGAGAAAGGGAGGAAAAGAAGGGGGGAGAGGGAGAGGAAGAGACCTGGGTGTGAGTTCGCGAGAAGTGGCGAGAAAAACACATGTTACTAACAGCGCGGAGCACATACATTTCTGAGTCTACACGTATAATATACCCGTATATTGTATGCATATATATACATATATATGTAAAGCCAGTTTGTACAACGAAACGCGTGGCGGTGTGTGGGCCGCAGGCTCGCGAAAGCCGGGATTGTATCTCGACGTTCGGGGGAACGGGAGGGAAGGAGGGGACAGCGGGTGGTGCTGCACGTCGAAAACGCCGATTATCGGCCCATTGAACAACCGAATTTCGACGGAATGAGCGTGCGAGGTCGTTGGTTCTATCGTCGAGAGCAAAACACTGGCTTCCTCCACTGTTATCCCCACATACATCAGTCGGCTCCTACTATCCGACATACCCGTGCCGCACACCCAGCCGAGTCACGCTGTGGACTCGCGAATTCACTGTACCACACACTTTTATTTATTATCGAACCTTCGTGGATCCACCGGTGGCTCTCCATCCGCTGCCGGGCCGCCCGAGGTACTCGAGTAACAAGCTATCTCTGCGCTTCTGTACTGGCTGCTATTTGTCAAATACGAGGACCGCGCGCCCGCGCGCGACGAGTGCAATGGTCATGCGGCCAAAGGTGAATATTGCTAGAGCTCGAAACTCGTGACATTTGAGTTTTTCTTTTGTAATGCATTTATTACGTATTTTTGTATAAACTGGTGTCGAGAATCACAGTGTGAGTAAATGATCAATTCTTTATTATTAATCGACGAATGATTTACATTCCATTATTTGCACTTAAAAGGAAAAAATTAACACTATTTAATGTTTGATTGTAGTCTAACCTAATTTGGTTATCCATGTATTTTAATTGTCTTTATTATTATTCCCATTTACCTTTTTTCGCTGTATTATTAGTCGCGTGTGTTTTTATTTTCTGGCTTTACTGCGTTATTTGCTTCATTTTTCACTGGTTTTCGTTGCTACATTTATTTTTGCTTCACTTGTTATTGACTAACATCTCATATACGCCTATATGTTTCACCTCATTACCACCTTAATCCCACCTGACATAACCGTATCTAACTTAACCGTATCTGTTTTCAAGGCACCGAATTTGACTGCATTTAACTTAAGGGTACCTAACTAAACCGTATAGTTAACTTAACCCTACCTAACTCGTTCTAAAAGGTGGCGGCGTAATATTTTTGTAATATAGAGGTGTAACAATACATTTTTAACAAATCTGGTTTTCGGCTATAATTCCGCGCTGCAAAATAATATGCTTATCTTTGAAAAAAAGTTGCTCAACCAAATCGGCTGAAAAATCCACCCAGACACCACTTAAAAATTCGACCCGCAATTTCGTTTTGCAGAAAGCTACAAACAAAAAAAAATAAAAAATATATGTATAACGAACCAGCCCCACGAATTGTCGGGGCTTTTTACGTTATGTAATTTCGAACAAGGGAAACGTCAGGGTTCGCATTGTCGCGCGCGTTCTTCGAGCCGTGCGGATGCGCCAGCCGTGTGTGCGAGAGCCCGGGTCGTCCGATGACACTTTGCCAGCTTGCGCGTCATATAACCGCGTCAACGTGGATGCGAAAGCGTCGGAGGCGGGAGAGGAGACGAAGCGAAGGAGAAAGAGCGGGAGGAGAAAAGCATAGAGAAAGGGACGTGGAGCGAACCTTTACAACGTGATCCCCGCGACGGATGATAAATTCAGGGTGAAGCGGTTTAATGACGAGTTTGAAAAATGTAAAGTGTCGCTCGGCGGAGTCGGCGCTGCGGTGGTTGGCGACGGCGGTGGCGCAGCATCTCATCTCGCCTTGTTGTTACATGTACCGTGAAACGCCACGGGCGGGTTTTTCATCCCCGGCGTGCTGTGTGACGCACATATGTATTTATGTATGTATATATATATTTATACATATACACACACACACACAGAATATGCATACGTGCCGTACGTACGTTCCCTGAATGCTCGTGTTTGTACATACAAAACGCCCCGGAGTATAAGCGTACGTTCTGTGTTATTCTCGAGGTGCGGACGGGGGACAACCGCACGAGCGGACAATCGCGTCTCTCGCCCAGACTCCAGCAGCATTTGCAACACGCGAATATCTGTGTGTACACAGCGGCCCGGTACCTACATATTGTGTCGCCTCTGGTGGCTGCAAAGCAGATAGACAGAATGCGAGCGTAAGAGGGGATTGTGGAAAGGCTGAGAACGAGAAGAGAGAGAGAGAGAGAGAGAGAGAGAGAGAGAGAGGGAGAATGAAACACTGAAGAGAACGAGAGAGCGTTAACTGGCCAACCGCAGCTTATCCCACTTTTCAGCTGATACAAATGAAGGAAATATCGTCGTAGCTTCGCGGGCAGCAAATGCGGACTGCCCCGAGGTCTTTTTCTACCGTTCTGACGCCGGAATTTCGCGGGAGGATTATCCGCCGGTCTGATTTTACGACCGATTTAATTTGCTGCGAGATCAAAGCGAAGGAGGTGGATTTTTGCGGACGTGGAAGGGAAGAAGCGAATTTGGGAAAGGGTTGGGGGGGAGGAGATTTGTCGGGTTTTTGAGGCATATTGAACTACTCAACTTTGTCGAACATTTGTGGGATATTTTTTAGCAGTAACTTTCGTCAATTTGTTTTTACGAAAAAACGATCGAACAGAAAAAAATGTAATTTGCGTTTCGAACGTACAAGCGTTACATTAAATCAACCTCGGGTATTTTATTCACGCTCACCGGATGCTCGGTCGTTAAACTCAGACGACAAATTTTAATCACATTCGAAATTGGTGAGGCAAAAAAAATATATTTAAAAATATATATTTTTACCCACCAACTTTGATGACTCACTCGACGGACAATTGTTAACACGCCGCGCGCGACGATGACAGGTGATAAGGTATTAGTATCACGACACAAGTCGACGAGAAAATAATTGCAATTTAATTAAGATCTCGTGTCGCGTCCGCGAGGAACGATAATTACTTCTCAGACGATTATTCAGTCACCGTGAAACACGCGATACCGTTGTTTTTTTTTTTTTTTTTCAAGCTGTTTTTTCCTTATCGATACGCGAATATTCCGATGGATATCAGCGAGAGTTTGGCCGCTCGCCCCTGGCTTAATATGCTCGGTGCCCGGTCGGGCCACGTTCCAGATTACAAAACCTCGACATCCTAATGGATTTTCCCAGACGTCGACGAGCGTGGCGCGGCCTATGTACCGCAGGAATTTGCCTATACCGCCGGGTTCACGGTGGATGTCCACGTCTTTTACCGAAAGGAGCAATTTATCATACGCTAATGGGCGATATACGAAGGCGGCCAGCGCGTTCGTGCGCCGGTCTCTCGCTCGTCTTTCTCGGGCGGCGCTCGGGCCGCGCGCTATAACCACCGGGCCGAATGTCCGGCGAGGCATGAAATTCGTTATTATATGTATGGTTAGTAAAAGTGGTCGATCGCCGAGGCGTGAAATTCGTCGGTTCCCTATGTGAAAATGCCCTGTTCGTTTATTTTATTTTTATTTTTTTATAACCTACCCGTAGTTACATGTGTGCCAGACATGTGAAATTATTTACCTGTTTTGCCTTACGTTTACCCGATCTGGCCCTGAATAAGGGATATTTTATTAGACCCACCTTCGAATCGCCACAATGGGCCCTCAATAAAGAATACCTTATCAGGTCTATCTTGCATACGGCAGACCAAGGCTTGATAAGGTTCACCTTGTCAGGTCAACCTTATCTGTGTCAGATCAGGCCCTTCAGTGATGGCAGGGCGGCCCCACCAGATTTCTAGATGGGATGATACCCAGTTTTAAACGTGATAGACAGCGATGGGCAATATCCGAATAATGCTGCAGTCTAAATACTCTTCAGATCCAACGACTATAAAGTACTCCAGAATTATTAAGACTTTTTCAGTGATTAAAGTAATATTCGGCTATCAATCTTTGAAAATATAACTACTGATTCAAGTTTAAAATTATTCATGGCTGTTCAAACTGAAACATACTTTAAATATATGTTTTATTCGCATATTTCCCATTCCTGGTACCAGACTTATGAAATTCCTTCTTTCCTTGATACCTATTTCCTTGATATATATTTACACATGTGCCAGACATGTGGAATTCCTACCCTCCTTGATATCCATATTTACACGAGTACCCGGCATGTGAAATTCCTTCCGTCTTTGCTACCCGACGACACTTGCGCCAGACACGTGTAACTATCTCCGATGTGAATACCATTTCCAGGCTAGAGCGGAGAGTGTATTGAGATAAAGAAGTGGAACAGTCTCGGGAAGTGGGTGATGCTGGGGTCGTCGCCAAATCGGATTTGTACTCGTCCGCCTTTGCCGTCCGGTTTATATATCTTATCCCGAGTGGTCTTCCTCATCCCTCTGGCCCTGGCGAGGCTCAATGTAATCTCGCGTTGTTTACGTCTACGGAATTTGGCGGATACTTCAGCGGTTACGTCAGCAGAAACAAACCGTATGTGAGATGAGCTCGGGAGATTTCAACGTAACACGGCTCGAGTTTTTTCTCGCGATCTGTCGCGAATGACCTATCGTCTTGAAATGAGACGCGAATACTTTTCACGTGATCGATCAATTGGAAGAGCGAAAAAAAACCCATTGTATCGGATATAGAGCTACGAGTGAGGCGACGATCCACTAACACGGCAGAGGCTAAATGTCAAGACGAGACCTCCGAGAGCATCTGGTGTATTCAAACACTCGCGGAAACCCGACCACGGTGAATGCATGAATAATGGATTTGAAAAAAAAGAGAAAAATCGTAACGCTGTTAAATTTTTTTTTTGCAAATTTGCATCACCGGAAAATGTCAGTTAATATATTTAAGTTAATGCACCAGAGCAGTAAAATAACGAATTGTTGTATTTATACTCGAATTTCATTGGATTTAGTATAAAGTACTGTAATTTTACGTCTCACTTGCGTATTCAATTTAATACATCAGTTTATGTAAATGAGCTTCCTATAATAAATGTTTTTCACGGTGTAGGAGGTATCCATAAGATGTATTTAATTTTAGCTGTGCGACAAAAAATTATTAACAGAATTCAAAGCATGAAAAAATCGTTTAATACTTTCAATTTGGCTCATTGTTAATTTTCCAATCTTTACCATAATCACGGTTATTATCATTTAACCAAAAACATTTTTCCATAATCCAAAGCATAATAAAACCGAATACTTTCTACTTTGCTAATCATTAATATTCCAATCTTTATCTTAATCTTGGTTATTTTGATTTGACCAAAAACGTTTTTTCATAATTCAAAGCGTAAAAAAACCGAATACCTTCATCTGTGCTAATTATCAATTACCCAAATCATTTTTCGTGAGACATTAATTTTTTTTCCCCGCTACGAAACCGGAACTCGTCTCATTTGAGGCTATCTCATCCACTCGCTACTCACCAACGCGATTCGTCCCAATCGCGATCCGGGAATTCGTCACAAATGGATATGTTTATTACGCGCGACGCGTTCCATATACCCGGGGTAATAGAAACCGTTTTGCGGCTAACAGATTTTGCCGAGCGGAGTCATTGACTCGCAGCAGCAGCAGCGCCGACGAGGTATTCGTGATATTCAGTGCAGGACCGAGCGCCCGCGGAGATGTAATCTCATACGAACGTGGGAGATTAATGGCGCAATGGAAATGCTACACCATCCGGTCTCCCCGTGGATTTCCTCGTGGCATTCGCGTGTTACACTGACGCTACGAGATTTTCCGCGCTTCGCGGACGGGGGAGAGGTGGGGTAGGGAGAGAGGACACAACGACCCGACGGTTCGAGGAGTCAGCCCCTGTGTAAATATACACACGTCGAGGATACGCGGAGCCGAGTAAAACGATAAAGACTCCAGTAAAGAGGCGAAAATAGCGGACCGGGAATTACAACGCTTGGTATGTGAGGGGGAAGAGTCAGCCCTTCCCCCTCTCTCAACCCAGACCCTTTTTCTCGCAGCACAGTCAGAAAAAGAGCCAGCAGCGCCGCACGCGCTCCGGGCGCGCGGCATGCGAAATAGTTTCACAATTAAAAGGTGTTTCTTCGAGTTAATTAAAAGGGCCAGCCAGACGTGGCTGAGGCTGATGCTCACGCGTGGTGTACGAGCCAGCGAGAAAGGACGGTGGAAAAGGGAAAGGAAGGGAGAATGAGAATGAGATTCCGGAGCAGAAAAGTCCTGGGTGGATCGCTAATTCCAGTGTATTACTAGTAGGGGGCGCGCGTCGCGACAGCCGCCAACGCCGCCTGGCGGTGGCGTCGGTGAACTAACCACTAGGCATGCCGCACTTGAGCCTCGTGCGACTAGCTTATGCGAACGCAAATGAAAGGGAGAAAAGTTAACAGGGGAAAATAATTATTTTGCAGGTTAATTGTTTGCCTCATAGAGACCGGATGGGAGACCGGTAAATTCTTCGAAAGCTCCAACGGCGCTTGTTGTATATTTTTTATGTACATATATATATATAGTTTGTAGGTAACCTCCGTATTTTTCCTCTTATTATTATTTCCTCAATCCATTAAGCGGATAGTGCAGTCGTATTATACACACAGAGGAAAAGTGAGGGAGACGGAAAATGAGAATAAGATTCCGCAGGAGAAAAGTCCCAGCTGGATGGTTAATTCCAGTGTAAAACTGACAGGCGGCGCGCGCCGCGTCAGTCGCCAGCGCCGCTTGACAGTAGTGTCGATGAACTAACCACCGGGAGTGCGGCACTCGAGCCTCGTGCGACTGGCTTATGCGAACACAGATGAAAGGGAGAAAAGTAGAAGACGGAAAAGAGTTATTTTGCAGGTTAATTGCTCGGCTCATACAGACCAGCGGACCAAGCGGGTCCGGCAAATTCTTCGAAAGCCCCAGCGGCGCTTGCTGTATATTTTCAGATACATTGTATGCATTGTATACATTGTAAAGATATATGTATTTACTGCACATATATACTTCGCACATAACCTCCGTCTTTTTCCCCTTATTATTTTTCGCAATCGTATAAGCGGACACTGCGGTTGTATAACATTCGCTGTATCGCTCGGAGGCTTAAAAAGAAAATCGCGTCGCGCACAGCGCGCGCACGCTGCGTGTTATTATTGTTTCCACCGGTTTATGCGCCCGTCGCGCGCGCGTAGATGGCGAAGTCGCGCGCATAACGAGTTTTCCAAAGTTCTTTGTTGCGATATCAGATCAAAGCTGTCGCGTATTTTATATATATACATATTTATATATATCTGTTGGTATCCTCGGTGCGCGAGGTGCAGTGCAACTCGAGGGCGACGCGCGCGCGTTTTCACAGCAGCACGAAATACTTTGCGGGCAAAGCCCAAAGCTACTTTCGATTCTGCTTCTCCCTCAGTTGCAAAACAAACAGAAGGCATTGGTCAGAGTGGGAGGGGGGCAAAGTAAGCGAGGAGATTGTCTGTCCTGTATATACCGAAGATTTCGCCGTCTTCGCCGGGGACAACTGGACGAAAAAATACTTTTCTATAATAATAATAAATATATAATTGCAAACGAAGAAATCGTGAGTGACAATCTTTCCTTTTTTTCACTTATTACGAAGACTTTATGACTACTAACGAATACATTTTACCATCTCTTAAGGTAGTCCTTGCGCCTGGTGTCGAGTTCGCATAAGTTTTCGAAAATTGAGAGACAATTGCAACCATTTCTCGATAATATAAAAATCTGAAAAAAAATCATGCAAATTAAAGGCACTGAAAAGATTAATTTTGCATAATAATAATTCGAAAATGTTATTAACAAATTGATGAAAAAAAAACATTGTTTAACAAATATTTCGATGACCCAAGTTTTTTTGTGGATGAAAATGATTCCTTCGTTTTTCTGAATACGTATGAATTTTTTCGGATTTTAGAGTTCACTTTGAATTTTCACATATTTTCCCTATAAAAATACACGAATTTCAAAGTGAACTCTAAAATCTGAAAAAATTCATACGTATTCAGAAAAATGAACGAATCATTTTCATTAAAAAAAAGTTGGGTCATCGACAAATTTGTTAAACAATTTTTTTTTCATCAATTTGTTAATAACATTTTAGAATTATTATTATACAAAATTAATGTTTTCAGTGCCTTTAATGTGCATGAATTATTTCCGATTTTTATACCATCGAGAAATGTTCGTAATTCTTTCTTAAATTACTCGAATTTATGCGAAATGAATATCGGTCGCAAGGACTACCTTAAGTAGCTGAGGCGGCTATAAAAATAGTTCATTTTTTTACTTGTGTTGAATGGAAATATTTACTGTAACCACGAATTTTTCTTTTTGCAAAAGACTGTTTAAAATTGGCCTCAGAGATTATGTAGTATTTTGTGGACTTTCTGGCAACTATAAATTTTGTATTCACCCGACTATTTATATCGACTGTTTTTTTCGGCTGCGAAGTATACTCGGTACCTGTAAAAAGTTTACCTACTAATCAATATACATTAAATAGCTTCGATCCTATATATTAATCTCTCCATCAAACATCGCAAATATCCCGCGCTTAAACGGCGCCAAACCATCGACGTTTTGCGAGTTAAAAAACAATAAAAAAAAAATTAAAACGTCGGTTTTCGACGCCGCCAGCCCGAAGTTTCTTATTTCATATTCCCACGGTGCAAGTACAGAACAAGATAAATATTCTCTCAGGTGCACTTTTCTATCTCAGCGATGAGCCCGACACTGGTACTCGGTTACTCGTCGTTTCGTAAGCACTGAAACCTTCAATTTGCATAAATTTGTCAACGGTCCTCTCTCTCGCTCTCCCGTATTGCGCGCGCGGCGATCAGTCGCGACGAGGGAGAAAATGAACGGGAGCAAAAGCTCGACTCACGGTGTCTCTTCGACTTGCGGATACCGCCACTCGGTGACTGCGGCGACCCGAGGCCGCTGGCTGCGGGTTGCAAATCTCGTATCCAGACTCGGCTGCTGTACGAGCGTCGCACGGGCCCTCGAGCTAAGGAACTATTTGCAGATAGCGAACGTCGAAGGCAGGAGACCGGGGCAACGCGGAACGGGTGGTATTTTCATGCTCAGCTGAAAATAAAAATGCAGTTTATTCAAATCTTTAGCACATTATAGCCTTGTTAAAAACTTAAATAAAAAATAATACGAAACAACTTGCAGTGAACTTACAAAAACCTACTGAATCTCCAACTTTATGCCTGAGTTTCGATTTTCGTCTCATGTTTTAATTAGCCGCGGTCAGTAGACATTAAATGTCATTAAAAACAGTTCACACAGTCTTCAACTTTTTTGCACATTCTGGCCTCCCTCAGTGTACTAAAAAATCCAAGACCCAACTCACGAAAAAAAAAAAAAATTCAATTCTAATTTCATTTAAAAAATATGCGAATAAAAAAAAATGAAGAGCGATGAAGGAGCGAAAGAGCGAACGAAGAAGAATAAGAATGGAAGTTGCGGCAAAAAACCTCAAATATTTTAAATCATGCGTCTCCATTCACACCGTGTTCCATATGGCCCCGGTCGCTGCGAACAAGAAGAGCGATACATAATATAGCGAAAAGGCGCGCGCGTTCACATTCTTCTTGGCTCTCGGTTCCCTTCTTCCGTTTTCCTCGCAACCGCGATGGTCATGACACTGTATCTTATACAATATATGTGGCAAAACACGAAGAGGGAGAAAGAGAGAGAGAGAGAGGGAGAGCGAGGAGCCTCTCGAAGCTCTGCACTTCGTCGGCGACCGAGAGCTCTCGCTGCAGCGAAGCATCAAGCATTAAGCACTAACCCACTGGTACGTAGAGCAGCAGAGGGTGCAGCGAGGAGAGCGGAGCCCGGCGCGGGCATTACGCTTGCTTCTCAATTTCGCAGGGCAAGATATTTCGCTCTCGTCGTCGTCGTCGTCATTTTTTTTCCTTCTTTTTGTACCCCGAGACTCGCTCCTCGCGTTCTTCCTCGGCGCTCGGTGCAGCATCAGCGCGGGGTTACAGCAGAAGCCGCGCGAAGCCGCTTCCTAATTGGTACTCGCATAATGCACCGTGAAGTCTTTCTTCTTTTCTTTTTTTTTCTATTTTTATTATTATCATTATTATTTTTTTTTCACTCGCGCAACGCGTCGCGACGACTTTGTGTAAAAATACGAGTCCCGAGCGCGCGGGGGCAACTACGGAGCACAGTACGAGAGCACTTGGCGAATTTCATGTACTTTTTGTTGGGCTTTTGTTTTTTTGTTGCTGTGCCTCCTTGCTTCCTCGCGGCGCGACGTTTGTAACCGACGACGGATGTTTTTCGACAGGGGAGTGAGGAGACTCGAAGTGGGGACGGTTTTGTCGATCAGACACGCGAATGGGTGACGAAGTCAGAAACGCTCCCACTTACGCATGAAGAGGGCCCTCTCCGATCGGTCTGCCTGGCTGGTTCAATTGACCACTCGCTCCCCGGCTTGGCGAGCGTCAATTTATTGTTAATTATTTTGATCTGTTTATTCATTTATATTCATTTATTTTTATTTATTATTTACATATTTATATTTTGGTGCCACGGACCGGCAAATAGAATAGATTTTTTTTTAGAGGGGTAAAGAAGGGTGCAAGTGGGAACGGGTTTGTTTATCAGACATATGAATGGTTGACAAAGTCAGGAAGGACGTGCGGATTCATTTAAAAAATGTATTATCACTTATCCCTCTTTTAAAAAGTTCATGAGTAACGGAAAGCACTGTTAGCAAACTATTAGAGCTGCGATTGGTTGCCAGGAAAGTCCGTGATAAACAAAATTAGTTTGGCGTCAAATTTGAAAAATTTCATAAGAGGAGAGGCGGGGCAGCACCCGTAACCTTTTAAAGCTTTATAAGAGCGCAGCAGCGCAAAATTGATTAACCTATTATAGGTGATATTTTGAAATAAAAATTTCCGAGGTCGATTTTGGCGATTTTCGGTCCGGAGCCGGATCTACGATTTTTGACAGAAAAAAAAAAACATTTTTCGTCGCCAAAAAAATATTTTTTTCAAAATCGATTAAAAAAGGTTAATAACCAGTGTTTTCGGGGGTAGAATATGCGACTTGAGAATGATGGTATAGGTTAAAAGTCGATATTTTGAAAAGAAAAATTCAGAGGTCGATTTTGGCGAAAAGTTTTTCTCTAGTCTTATTTTTAAAAACTATTGATTTTAATCAAATAGTCAACTCTCAATTCGCGACTACGAAAAATTATGTTATTGTCGAAGAAACGCCAGACAATGGCCCGGTCACAGTGAGAAATATTGAATGTCACGAAAATAAACTCCGCGGGTAGATTTATTTTTCACTCTTTGTGGTGTTTTTTTTTCGGATCGATTGGTGTCTCGAGGCTTCGGGAGTCTCCAGCCCCGCGGCCTCCGTTACGGCCTGACGCTCGTGTTTGAGAAGGCGCGCGCGCGCCTGCGGCGGCTTCGTTCCAGTTACTTAACCGTCACGGTACTTTGTCGGTTGGTGTGCGCGTCGCGACGCCGGCTAACTCCGTCCCACGGGAGAGCCGGAGCTTCATCCCCGAAACTCACGAGCGTGATTCTCCTTGGCGCGGCCGCGGTGTAGTCCCTGCTCCTTGCTACAGTTGAACCCAAATTCTGGCGAACTTTCGACGCGATCCCTCTGGCCAAATTTTGGCCAACAGTAACAGAACGCGCCGCTATGCTATTGAAATATCAATAAATGGTTTCGACGTTACGTGTTAGTGATTGTTATTGAATCAATGATGTTCGCTGATGCTGAAAAATACGATTTCTTATTTTTCCAGCACTACAAATATCATCCAGTTAATATTAATTTTTATATCCAGTTATAATTTTTCCAACGTGGAAAAACTACATTACTAGTTTTTCTTTATCACTTTCTTTAGAAACTACTGCATCCTCGTTTTTTTTCTGTGACTAATAATTAGCAGATTTATAGCTGTGACGATTATTTAATTCAATGCAGATAAAACATTTTCATGGCTCTCGACCAATTCGACAAAACTCGTCGATAATACCACGCACGATTTCATTATGCACACGATCTAAACGCAGCTGTAATACGTAATCCAATAGAGTCATGTAAATCCACTAGACTGTGGAGTCGATATCCGACGCTCGCCCGAAAAGCGACGTTGAAATTTCGTCAGTCGAACGAAACGTGAATTCCAATCGTTTGTTTTATTCGTCACCAGTCGTGTATAACTATATACAGGGCATATATCATTCCTGAAGAAAGGCTTGTGATGTATATTCGGCCCGGATTCTTCATGCCTTCTGCTGCTGCCGCTGCTGCTGTTGCTGCTGCTGCTGTACGAACTCGGCATATTTCTTCGGACACATATTGCGAGAGAAATGTCTCAGCGCAAAAGCGAGCCATCCGCGCTGGGTGCGCGGAGATCCTGGGCTCTTTCAGCTCACCCCCGTCCACCCTTCCCTCCTTACGTCTTCTGTGTAAGCATCGGTTGCACCTTGTGCCGTTTTCCTGCAGCTTTGCTTTCGACAATGCACTTTGGTGCACCTGTCGCGCCTCCGCATTTCCGAGCATCTAGCGCGTCAGACCTCGGCCCCGCGTTTTCCGTCCTCCGATGAATGCAATGAATGCGTGTTCGCCTGTGATATCTATTAAAAGTAATACCACAAATACCCTCGTCCTACCCTCTTCACGTGATGTGTTTACATTGAAAATTCGCTGGAATGCTGCGATAAAATGAATACAAATGTCTTTTTTCTTCGTATTTCATTAGTATATTTTGTCTGCACATTGTGTTTTCTAATTTGTTCAGAGTACGCCATAAGTTTCCTTATTATTATCAGAAATAATAATGAAATTTGAATAAAAATAATTAAATCAGTAAATGCACAAAATATTTCTTTTCGGAAAACGAACAAATAAAATAAAATTCAAATGCATATATAATTCAAAACAATGACATTCATGTTGATTGAAATTCTGGTTGCATCCGGCGGCCCATCGGTTCGGGCTCTGAAAATAATTCTCGCTCAGGAGCCGCGATCGGATTCTTCGAGTGACACGTAAATGCATTCGCCGGATTCGGATCCGATGACCTCCTGCTCGTTATCCTCTTCCCGCAGGCCCTTTTGCTCTTTCCCGCAATAGCTGCTCGGAAATTATCTTGTCACTCTCGACTGGTAGGGCGAAACACCGACACCCTTGTCCATTATATTCCGATTTACCCAAATGTACGTTCACCCCAAAAACCAAAATATACCTTCCCTCTTTTACCTCTCTCCCCGAAACCCCGCATCAATGGCGACCATCTTGAAATATCTCGATATTTCGATATAATAGGTAATTTGCAAAAACAAGGAACGCGTTAGTGTCTGAAGACATTTACTACATTACCGACTGAGACGAGACGCTCCAAGAATCTTGTATTTCAGGAAACATCGGGAACTACATTTTTGTATCTCGTTAACTTACAAAATCTATTTATTTTGTAAGTTAACTTATGTAATGCCACAGATACAACATTTGTGGCATTACATCGGGCCCTGACTTGACCCGAGTTTAACGCTATTCGCTATGTGCACGGCGACAACTGGCGCCGCGGTAGTCGGTTTTTCGAACTATTGGGACAATGTTTTATACGCGACAACAGGGAAAGGTAAGTAAATATTTATTGAATGTCAGTCTCATCGTTTCAGCTAAAAAGAAAGGCAAGTCAGCAATGTGTACCGTGAAATATTTTCATTCGGATCGTGCGCATATTTTATGAGAAATAAGAAAATAACAATGATTGGATTTGACAACTCCACGAGGTTAAGAGGACGGAAATTAGATTGTGAACGGGCTTTGCGGCCGCAACACGTTCGCAATCCCCAATCTAAAGTAAAAATTACTCCGAAGTGGCCAGGAAATACGCTGGAGCCGTCTGCGGTTACAGAAAAATACTGTTCCAACAGTACCACGGTCTGCCACCCCGAGCGTTGGTGTCACTTCCTCCCCCCCCCCCTCCCCCCACTTCTCACCGCCATGCACACAGCGAATAGATCTTTTAGTAGGGTTGTGCCACTCACACATTGTCACTCTCGACTGATAAGACAGAAGACTGACAGCCGGTATCGGTTTCATTCCGATTTCTCTGAAACGCACGTTCACCCGAAAAACCCAGTTATATTTTCCGTTCCCTCTCTCCGAAACCCTCGGGGCAAAAGTCTCGTGCGCTCGCGACTTTATGTTTCAAGAAAATTCGCGCGCGCGTTATCACGATAAAACGGGCACCAAGGGGGTATTATTCGTTTCTGGGTCTCGTGCTCGCGCGGTAACGAACACGTTATATTTTCGATGGAATGTCGTGCAACGTCGGAAGCGGCGCATACGGGGGTCGCAACGGGGGCAGACAGAGAGCGCGAAAATGCCGTGAGGGGCGGAAGAACGGACGAAGACCGCGAGAGCCCGGCGTGAGGCGGAAGGACGAGGAAAGCGCAAGAGCGAAAGGAGTGCGGGAGAAAAATCGAAGGCGCGAGACAAAGAAACGCCGAGGCGTGCAGCGTGGCCGCGAGAATAATTATCTTCCTTACGGATTTACGAGGTACTTTCTCGATGACTAATTTCGAGCGGAGCGACCGAGGGAGAAAGCGAGCGAGCGAGCGCGCGGCAACGAGAAACGGACACATGGGTAGCGGAGTCTAGCGCGGCGCCCGGGGTATTGGGTGGCCGCTGGCCAGAGACTCGGGAGGCGCGTGATCGTGAAACACCTTCCAGACGGGGAGGAGAGAGAGAGAGAGAAAAAAAAACACACACACACACACAGGATGGCGGCGATGCGACCGGCGGCGGTTGGAGTGTTGGCCGCGGGGCCGTGTGGCTCGGCCATCCCTGCGACGAGCGAGCTCTCTCGTAAAAATAACGATTGTGCACGTTGCCCGTGAGGTCATTAAAGAACTCCCGCCCGCGAGGGAGAGCGGCTGCAACGCCGCCGCCGCGCCGGGGAGTTTGCGTTCGCGCCCGCGTGGCTATAGCCTCGCACCGCCCGGCGGTGGCACAGCAGTTGCAGTTGCAGTACATACGGCGAGAGAGTCTAACGGCCGGCTGAACGAAACGTCCTGTCCGGTTTTAACGCGCGTGACCGCTATACCCCGAGCCAGCGCACCGCCGGCTACAGCGATTACCACTACTGCCGCGCTGCTACCGGGCGATACACGGCGTTGCCGTTATACTTTAACTTCGTGATGCGAGTCTCCTTACCGCGGGGTCTCTGTTGCAGTATCGCGGAGGAGGGCGGGGAGCGAGAGGTGAGGATATATACTCACGATCTCTGGCCACGCTCCTGCGCTGACCGGGGGGGTCGTCCTGGTCCAGGTTCAGCTCGTTCTGGTTTGCTGGACTCTGGAGCGGTGCCCGCGCTATGCGAGGTTTTACGTACGTTGGATGTATCTGATGCGGAATGGGGGTTGAAGGGGTTTATAGAGTACGGCGCGGCTTGGAGTTGGCGTTTGTTCGTCATTTTTGTGTATTGGGGAACATCGGGAGGTAATTGCCCGTGAATTGGGGCTGGGAGAGCGACTCGCAGGTTTGGAAATTGAGAGGAAGTTGAGACGAAACAAAGTTGAAAGAAAGTTGAGAAGAAGTTGGAAGAAAGTTGAGTTGAACTTCGGAGGAAGCCGAGAGAAAGTTGAGTTTAAAGGAAGTTGAAGCGATGTTAAGAGGATGTAGAGATCAAGATACTTAACTTCAATTGAAAGTATGAGGTGACGGCAAGTGGAAATGAAGTTGATACCAAGTTCAGAGAAAGTTGAAAGGAAGTTGAGAGCAAGATATTGACCTTAAATTTAAGGTGCGTGTTGAGATCTAATTGAACGGAAGTTGAGAGTAAGTTGAACGGAAGTTGAGAGTAAGATGAACGGAAGTTGAGAGTAAGTTAGGAGCAAGTCGAGAGTAAGTTGAGAGCAAGTGACTCACCTCAACTTGAAGATATAAATTGACAGCAAGTTTAAAGAAATTTAAGAGCAATCTAATTGCAAGTTACTCAACCTACATTTCATTATTAGTTGACAGCAAGCTGTGAGAAACTTGAGCCCAAGCTAAGAGCAACTTCCCCAACTGAAATTTAATTATAAGTCGACGGCAAGTTGAGAGAAAATTGAGAGCAACACGAGACCGGTCCCGCGTCCCTTATCACGAAACTTCCATGAGTATCGTGCTTGAAACTTCGCACCGCCCTCAAACTTCACGTACCCTTCCCGATTCAATTCTTCTTACTGACGATCCGGCGACGCTTCCAAGATCTCGTGTCCTGGTCCAGGTGTTTCTCGCTCCGTTGGCCGGACTCTCGAGGCTCCATGCCAGCTCGACAACGTATGTTCTTTATATAATGCCGCACGCTGTCCTATATACGCGCTATGCTCCAGCACTATACCCAATGCGCCACGGTCATAGCTCTACTCTCTCTCTCGCTCTCTCGCCTCGCCTCTCCATGCAAAGATATATACTCCAAGAGTCCACCTGGTCCTTGGCTCTCGCTTCGTATCCACGGGCAGATAGTACGTACATGCAGCTGATGCCCCGGCGAGCGGCCCGGCGCCTCCACCGAAATTCCAAAATCTCACCCTCCGCACTATCCGCCCGTGTAAAACGGGTCGCGAAGGTGGCCCGAGGGTGGCGGCTGCGCTGGCTGAAAAGCTTCCTAGAGAGCCGAGGCCCCCTCGCCCCGCGATAAGACGGACTTTATGGAAGTCGGCGATGGCCTCTGCCGCTCGCGGACCCGGCAGTCGCGATAGAGCCAGACTGCTACTCGCTACTACTACTAGCACTGCCACTACTACTTTTTAGTATACACTGGCTGCGCTCGCCGCTCGCTGTTACCACTGCGGCGCGTGGGGCTCGCGGGAAGCTGTGCAAGAGGAATCTTTGCTCGCTCGCGCGCGCGCGCTGCACTTCTATGACTATTGTATAGCATCGGGCGTGTTGTGCGCGAAAGCCAAACGCAGCTGCGCTACGCCGCGCGCTCGCGCGGGAGCAATGAGAATCCTTATTCCCCGGACTCGGGGAAACGTACGTTCTTGGCACACGCGCTTATGCCCCCCGGTGTATGCAATACGTATTACCCCCGGGCGCGGCGATGCCCCCGGCCATTGCGCCACGAAATCTTTCGCTGTAAGGAAACTACGTACGGCGTCTATATCTGTGACGCTATACTTCATATTTAGGTTTCCTTTTTCGGGCCGATTTATGTGGGAATTTTTGGGATATAAATCTTTCTTATTTTTGTGTTGGAAATTGTCGCGCGAGTTTTATGGGAGTTTTATCTTCGGTTTTTGGCATGGGCTCTTTTGGATGCTGGAGACATTTTTCGGGGATTGCAACCATTTTTCCAAGTATAACTTTTTGTTAGATCAGTTGTTGAATTTTCTATTTACGTTTTTGCATTACAAATACTATTAATCCTTTTTTTGAAACAATAATTATTGGTGCATTTCCCAGAATCTCATAAATATTTCACGCCGATTGGTGTAGACGACATTTGCAAATAAATTTGCTACGAACACGTCGAATTTTTCAGCGGGATATCAGTAAATTGGTAATAGTGCTTGCATTTTATCCAATGCTCGAATAACCCGAACTACCCGGACTTGACGGATCCGACACTTCAAATCCGAACATTAAGTCAAAGCGAGCCTATCCGAATACCCGAGCTACCGAGTACCCAGATACCCGGGTTATCCGGATTATCCGAAATATTCGGACTTCCCGGATTACCGGGATACTCGAAATATTCGGACTGTCCGGATTGTCCGGATACTCGAACTATTCGAACTATCCGGATACTTGAACTATTCGGGCTATTCGGATACTCGAGCTATCCGAATAATTCTTTTAATGTGTGGATTGCCACAAATTTGAGATATGTGTCAGTCACAAATCCACCCATTACGACCAAGAAGTATCCGGACGATTGATCAAGTAGATTCGCGTAGATTGTGCTTTTTGTATGGAAAATATGTACAAATTTCAAAGATTAGATAAAAAGCTGAAAAAATTCATACATATACAGAAAAATGAAGGAATCATTTTCATGCAAAAAGAAACTTGGGTACCGAAATATATGTTAAACAAATTTTTTTAAATACATTTGTTAATAACATTTTGGAATTATTATTATGCAAAATTAATCTTTTCAGTACCTTTAGCGTGCATGCATTTTTTCAGATTTTCAGTCCATCGAGAAGTGTTTCCAAAGTGTTCGCGCGCCCACATCCTTAAGGTAGCTTGGTTAACGTTGGGATTCTTAGATAATTTCAAACTCTTCTCAATAACATAAAAATCTGAAAAAATTAGACATGTCGAATGTGCTGCAAAGATTGATTTTGCATAATAATATAAAAATGTTAATAGCAATGAATCGAGTGTATATTGCCTCGATCTCGGAATCGGAAAATCCGGTGATCCTAGAAAAAGTGAATTGCAAGTATGTAACTTTGTCGAGGCTCAATGGATTTTCGGATTCCCGGATCGAAACAATATAAACGTTCAAGGACCGAGAAAAGGGAAGGACACATAACGAATAGTAAGAGCTGTAATCGGATTCGGTGAGATCTCGACAATAAAACATTACGAGTGGACCGATCTACTAGGCTAATTGTTAAACACCAAAAAAACGAGTTCGCTCGAGGTGCGTGCGCGCGAAAAAGAGAGCGAGTTTCATCGCCTCCGAGCCGTTGATTAAGACTAGTCAAGTAGCCCCACTCGAGCGTTTAATTACAAATACCTGGACTGTCCAAGGGTCGCAATTCCAGATACGCCCGATGCAGGTTTCTATTTTCTTGTCTCTTTGACAATTTCACGTGCAACCTGGCGTTTTCGTCCCTAACAATGTTAGCCGGTAACCTACGTCACCGACTGATGCGTAACTGGCTGTCGGTGCATCGAAGATTTTAATCAAGATGGCTACAGTTGAGGACGTCGAAACGAATTAACACGTTGGAACATTGAAGTATACCTGAACGACAGAATATTTGCAGGGATGCACTTTACTAAAACATATGAGAAATGAAAAACAATTGACTTTCGAAATTGAGCGTGATCAGGAAGGTGCGATAATTCTATCAATTTATTATACAGGTTTTACCCAGAAACAAATATTTTTCGCGTTTTTCTCATCGAATTTTCTATTTTCAGGCAAAAAATGGTGATTTTCGGATACTCGGATAATTCGAGCCGTTCGAGTACTCGAATAGTTCGAGCCGTCCGGGTACTCGGATAGTTCGACCGTTCGGGTACTCGAATAGTTCGAGCCGTTCGGGTATTCGGATAGTTCGAGCCGTTCGTATATCCGGATTTGAAGTATCAAATTTTACTACACGGATATCCGAACACGTTCGGATACCCATCTAATCCGGTTTCATGTGAGAGCCCTAATTGGTAACCCACATCATTAGTACTCAGTCAATAAAACTCTGTCAATAAAAGTTTGAAACAAGGTAATTCACAGGTCTCTCGAAGTTGCGAAGAGGACGAATGGCGTGTGTGGAGTGGCAAAAAAAGAGAGAAAAAAATAAATAAAGGGTACACGTAGATCGATCGTTTTGTCGCGCCGGCAGCTTGAGATCGACCTCTGGGACTTGAACGTCGCTCGCGCGCAGATGTATAGCCGGGCGGAGGATGAGCTCGCGTGCAACACATCCTTTCATCGAGTGTCTTGCTTATCCCAGCTGTCACCACTACTGACTCGCTAGCGAGCAACCCCCCCGACAACGATGAACGCCGTCATTTTAGCGGCGTATCTACACGACCTTCGGCATTTTTTTAGATTTCCATGATCCGACATCTATAAGTAGATGCTATTAAAAGACAATTAGCTTTTATTATCACTTACATTTTTTAAAAACTCAAAAATTAAATAATCTCCGTCCAAAAAAGCTAAAAAAATTATCAAGCATTCGCATGAAAGCAAACATTTCTGTTTATACGTGACAATTTTTCGTAAATTCTCCGTATTCATGCCGTGACACAATAAAAAAGCATCAAACGCAAAACGACCTAATTTAAAATAGCAGTTGAAGCGAAAAAGCGGGAGAAGTGAAAATCCTCGAGCCGCCGTCGCCGTCCTCGCCGGGCGCGGATCCTGCTGCAAAGCCGCAGCGTTTTGCCTCGAAGCGATTCTCGTTCTCGTTATTCGCGGGATCCGCGCCATCTCCTCCCATGCGTCGCAGACGATGAACAATTCTTTATTCCACTTCTGATGTGCGCGCTCGCTATACACCCCACGAGTGCCGTATAGCCCGTGGCAAAGAGTTATATCGCGAGAGGTAATGCATTCCGCTTTCGTGGTCGTCGTCGGGTCGCTCGACCCACACGAACGAGGGGTATCTCGTGTCTCTGTGTGTCTTGTGTGTCGGGGGTGCCAGAGAATATCATGGCAGTCCCGAAGGTGGTCGTTCTTCTCGACCTCTCGTCGTCGTCGTCGTCGTCGACTTCTTAGCCGTTAGTCGTCCTATAAACAAGCCTACGGCCTTTGTCCTCCTATGGTAGACGTAATACACTATATACACATAATAGTACCCACTATTATAGAGGTAAGAGAGCGAGGACAGTGGCGAGCCACCACTGCTTGTAGTAATAATACATTATAGAGAGCCCCGTCCGGTGGGGCGAATGGCTCTCCTCCTTGCAACCGCCACGCGGGCGATCGGGGCCAGTTGGATCGCAGGTGAAAAACATTGAAAATCTTGCGGTGCAAAGTTCGAAGCTTCCATACAACGTTTTGGCACCGCAAGACTTTATTATTATTATTATTATTATTATTATTATTGTACTCATACTGAATTTAAAAATCAGGTTACGCGTCCGGCAATATTTCAAATGTTACCCTTTCAGTGTTTAGCTACCTATACTTTTTCGCTGCCCAACAAGTGTAGAATTATCCTATTTTTATTCATTCTTATTCCCTCCATATTATCAAGATTTATATTACCATTAATAATCTGTGACATACTCCTCAGCCTTGCCGCCAGTAGCATTCCCCTTGAGCTTACGAAAAACCTCGAGTCTCCGCAAAACGACTTGGAATCTCCGAGTTCTAAGTCACACATGGTTCAATTCGCCCCGGTGAACCCCTGGGATCTGAGCGCGAGAACGACGGAGCGTTATTCCTCGCTGCGTCGGCTCGCCCGGTGGGCCTCGCGAGGACGTGCTTTTGCCCGGTAACCATAGCAGCGTAGCTCGCGCCGACATTAGGAACAACCGCCGCCCGATAGCGCGCCCGGATAGCACCCGGTACTTCCTCGAGTCGCCACCCTTTGTACTGCAGCGGAGCCTTAGAGCCTGGGCGTCTTGGGTGCGCAGGGTCCTCGTTGACGTCGCTGGCCAGAGTCTCGCTCTGTGTACGGCCGCTGTGCCTCCTCGTATGGGCACACAGCGGGAGTGAGCAGGAGTGAGAAGGAGTGAGCGGGAGTGAGCAGGACTGAGAAGGAGTGAGCGGGAGTGTGCAGGACGGGGAAGGAGTGAGCGGGAGTGAGCAGGACTGAGAAGGAATGAGAAGGAGTGATCAGAAGTGAGCGGGAGTGAGAGAGAGAGAGAGAGAGAGAGAGACCCACGGTGCATGTTTGCCCTCCGCCATCTCTCGACCGTGACTCGACGATACCGCCACCACTGTAGACAACATCTCATTGTCACATGTAGGTGAATAAATCACCTGGCGCGCCGCGAGTCCGCCGTGTTCAACGGGGCCGGGAGCGAGAGAGCCCGGTGAATTGGAACCGAGAAATGCATCGTGCCGCACGGCGCAGCCAAGGGAATGCAGCTCCACTCTACCATGATTTCTCGGTTCCCAGGGGTGACAAAGGTTTCTCAGAAGCGATCGCCTAGGTGTGTGGGAGAAGTGGGCGGTGCGTGCGTCGTTGCCATTGCGGTTGCTATTCGTTCGTGCTCACCCCGACCTACCGGGGCTCCCGTTGTCATCCCGTGGAGCGCGAGTGGCGCGCATCACTTGGACCGATATTGTCGCTAATAAACGGAATTCCTCGGCTATCATGGGAATTCCATGAAAAAGAACTGAGACGAGCTTGGCGCCCAAGGATCTCGGCGGGGCCTTGGTGATTAGTCGGCATTGAGCTTGACGTGCAAGGAATGTCGTTGTATGATAATAGGATGACGCAGGGAAATGTATGGGTCGAGTGGTTTGAACATTCAGCGTAATGATATTGAGGATTTGCATGTATGAATTGGATTGTGTTCACGGCAGAGTGGGTTGAATTGGCTTTGGTGCAGTGGAGTATACAACTTTGGGTCAGGCTTTATTCATGTCTGCGCCAAGACTAATTCAAACCGTTGCCAAGTCGCATCCATATGTACGTTAAATGTGAGTCCAGTCTAAACCAAGTCTGTTCCAAGCCGAAACCAACTGGTCTGAGTTAAGTTTGATTCAAGTCTGATTCAAGTCTGATTCAACTCTGATCCAAGTTTAAGCTATGTCTGAATTAAGTCTGAGACAAGTCTAGGCCAAGTCTGACATAAGCCTTGGTCAATCTTGAGTCAAACCAAGCAAAGCGCAGCTTAGGCCAAATCTGAGCCAAGTCTGGACTAAACCTCAGCTAAATCTGAGCTAAGTCTGGACTAAACCTCAGCCAAATCTAGGCCAAGTCTTAAGTCGGCCACAGCCGCATCGCGCATAACTATGAGTGCCATCTCGTATCAACTCTTCGTACACTTCGGGTTAAAAAAAAATCTCGCACGTGATGGCTGGTATTTGTGGGTGCAGCGAAGCAACAAATGGGATACAAAGTCTGAACCACAATAATTCTGGACTATGTCAGAATCAAGCCTGGATCAAGCCCGAGGCAAGCCCGGTCCCAACCTCATCAGTCATCCAGGTAATTCTAACAGCGCCGATGAACGTGCTTACGCAGTCTCGTCAGGAATGCCTCTGACGTATCCAAATGCATTGCGCTCGAGGGTCCCCAAGATTTAGCGCATTGTCACCGAAGATCCCCGCAAACGATAAGTCACATCTCAGGTTCTCGCTCGCTTGTGTTGGATCGTGGAATGAGCCAACTTCCATGGATCGCGTGATCGCGTGGCTCTCAAAGCAGGCGGTGAACGCGCCGGATCCGTTGTGCCCTGGACTTGGAAACATCGTCGACGCCGATGGACCCGTCTTTGACAACGGCGACGGTGGCACCGCCCGGGAGTTCTCCTTCATACTACGTAGGATCAAGATGATAACCCACGGGCGTCACCTCCAGCCGCGCGCGAAACTCTTCGACGGCGAACCGGTGTAGCGCGACAACTGCATTCACGTCCTCACCACTTTGCAGCCAACCGGCGGCTGGCGCTCTGTAATTACTCTCGATTAATCCGACACACGGGAGTTTGCGGGAAGCGGCGTGTTAATTGAATTGCTGATATATCGCGCGCGCGGGACGCGTGTATGAAAGGGAGACGAGAGAGAGAGAGAGAATTCGTCGTGGCGACGCGGCCCATACGACTGCAATTAGGATAATGAGAATGGGTGTCGAGTGACGGAGAGGGAGAGTCGCGCGGCCCGCGGAGGAAGACCAGCGACAGATGTCACTGCTGCGACGTTTCCAGCGCGTTTTGTCCCTTCACCCCACGCGAGGGGACACGGGTGATGGACCTGTTTGCCATGGAGAAACAGTGTTTCGCAGGGAAAGAATACCCATCTTTGGGTTATGAGAGGAGTAATCATTGCCGAAGATCTTTTCAGGGCGGATGAAAAGGGCATCAGGGTGGCTCTTCGTGTACTACAAGCCTTAGGGTTGTTTGGGTAAATATGAGTGACGTGCGTTTTTAGCTCCTGAACGAGATTGGAAGGAACAACAGTTGTGGCAGCCAATTTGGGGTGGAATATTTTTGTGATTTAAAAAAATAACTGACGATTGCGTGGAGGGAGAGTTTGATCAGCCATGAATGGTGAATCAATGGTCAAACAACGAGAAGAAGTGTTGATATAGGTTCGACGATCCTAACTAAGTGACAGCCAATCAGAGTTGTCAAAAATGGGTGACCTGTGCTTTTTTAATAACTCCTGAAAAATTGGAATAGGAAGAACGACTTTCGTTGTAGCCAATTTGATGTGGAATATTTTTATTTAAAAAAATAACCGATGCCCACGTGGAGGATACTATTGATCACGATCAACCATAAGTGACGGATCAATGAGCAAACAGTGAGAAGAAGTCTTAATATGGTCCGGCGAAGCTGCTAATCAGTCCGGGACTTCCCGCGAAATGCAATAGGATTCCTCAATCGAATTGTTCTCTCGGCCGGAAGGACCCTAACTAGGTGACAGCCAATGAGTCCGTCCGTCCGTGAGCCAAACGGAATCTCCTATATGCGGCACACCCACCGCCCGTCGCATCGTTATATTCAACCCCTGCCAGTGGCTGCGTCACAGTCGAAGGTTTCTCGCACCTTAGACTCCTGGACACGTCTGTCCGTGCGCGGCGCGTTCGTACAACGCGCGCGTCGCGTTACACACTACAGTTGCTTGGTTATACAGTCGCTCGCTCGCTCGCTCCCCCCTCGCAGTCTTTATAATTAGCAACAAAGCGTTTTGGGTCGCGTGTCCCGTAATTAACTTGTTAAAGACTTGCCGTGACTGCGACGTCGCTCCGCGACGCAGCCCTACACCCGGACATGTTAACTCTCGACGCGTCGCTCCGCCTTTCGTCACCTGCGTTCAGGCGTTCGGCCTGCGGACTTTTCTTTTTTTATGGAAAAAATGTGGCATTTGGAGTTACCCTACGTGACGTCAGTTTTTTTGCTTACATTGGTCACAACGTTGTATCAATGTACGTGGAAATCATTGGAACGAAATCCAAGACGACTTCCCTCGGAATGTCCTGCGCACGACATTTCGCAACCTTTCTTCCATTAAAAAAAATCCATTTGTCATATGAAGAATTTTTTTTTTTAAGTACAATTAAAAAACAGGTTTTGGAATTGTCCACGACACGTCGCCTCTCAACGTGTCACACCACCCTTCGTCACTTGCGTTGAGCCGCCAAATGACTTTTCACAACCTTTCAATGCTTTCAAAGCTATATTCACAAACCCTGAGCTTCCTGTTGCACCGATTACAATTCGCACTCAGAAATCCTCGAAACGACACGTCGAAATCCCTCGACCTCACCATCTTTGGTCACCCACCTTGACCCTCAAAACAACTTTTCACCTTTTTCCTCCATAAAAAAATGTTGAAGTTAACGTGACTCATAAACCCCGAAATTTATCTCAGCCCAAAAACTAAAAAAATAAAGAAACCAAAAAAACTCTTGAAACATCCATCCCGCGGGTGCACTCAACAGGCGCGACTCGTCGTGTGTCTCTCCTAAATCCCGCGTCTTGCGCGCACAAGCGTCGAGGGCGCCTTAAAACTCGAAAATACGACGATAATCCGTGTGCTCCTCGACCGGCCTGGCGCCCCCCCCCCCTCCTTCGTAGGGCAGGCGGCAGGGGAGGGGGGAGGGGAGGTAGTGAATGAGGAGGATGAAGAGGATGAGCTCGGTAATGGAAGCTCCCTTTGCGGAATTGAAGGCTGCGAGTGGCGGAAGGCACGGAGCCCGGCCCGGCGAACGCGAAGCCAGAGGAAGTATGTATAACGGGGCGATGTGTAACGTGTGTAGTGGGCAAAATTACCTATCTGCCATTGGGTGCGCTGTGTGTGATAAGTACGACGCGAGAAGCGTCCCGTGGAGTGAGAGCCGCTAGTTTGCGTTGCTCAACCGGAGTATTGCAAAGGGGCAAACTCAGCATCAGAAGCAGAAGTGCTGCGTGAGGGGGGCGAGGGGGGGAGGCACGAGAGATCGCGGCTCGAGCTTCGGTAGCAGCAGCAGCAGCAGCAGCAGCAGCAGCAGCAGCAGCAGCAGCAGCAGCAGCAGCAGCAGCAGCAGCAGCAGCAGCAGTAGCAGCAGCAGCAGAGACGAAGCTCCTCGACTCTCCGGCTCGTTCGAGCTCCACCGCTCCAGTTCGTCGCTGCTGCTGGCTGCCTCGTTCACGTGGTACACACTTCTCTCCCTCTTCTCTCGTTTCCTCATCCCTTCTACCTCTCTGTCCCTCCCCCCTCTTTCTCTCTCATTCTCTGGTTACTTCTCTCTTCTTCTCTTTCGCTTCTCTCTTCTTCTCTTTCGCTCCTCTCTTCCTCTTCCTCTGGTTCCTTCTCCCTTCCCCTCTTTCGCTGCTTCTCTCTTCATCCCTCTCGCTCCTTCGCTCTGTCTGTCGTCTCGCAGGTGCTCGTTATTCCGCCACCTAAGCCCCAAGTAGCGTCGAACTAGGATGTTATATACGTGCGCGAACAGGTGAGAGGCCGCCCATCCTCTGTGTTAGTTACGACGTACGCACCGCCTCGCACGCATTTCCGGCTTCCCGAGCGCCGCGGATTCATTGCGACGACGCGCAGCGCGGCAATTCCCTCGCCCGCCTTGTATTCTCCGGATGTACGTTTGGGGTGGCTCTGGTATCGCGTGTAGTTCGTACCACTCGAATCTCTTCGAACCTCCGTGTGCATTAATTTCGTCGCAAACCGCGTTTATACGCGGCTGGATTTGTAACGACGGTGTTTTCGTACCGTTGGATATAGGGGTCGGATGAAGGGGTCGGGTTATGGATTTTGGCGGTGCTGCGGGATCAGTTTGCTTTACCGTTTAGTGGATGGACGTTTGGATTTGGAACGATGCCTATTTGGAATATTTTAGGAATCTTATTATTAATTTAGGTCAATTTCTGTTTATTTTGGGGTTAAGGGAATTTTTTTTTTACGAAACGTTGAACGTTATGATAAAATATGCAATTGGACAGTCATTGAAAAAGTGGTTGTCAAAATTGTCAGTTTAAGGACGGATTTCTACTTTCTTGTTCGGAGGACGGTGATCCGAATTTGGAAGGTATTGGGATGTTTGTTATTTATTTGCGTCAGTTTCAGGATTGAGGTAAATTTTTCGATAAAAGAAACGTACAGGTATAAAAACAACATTCAAAGCGAACGTTTAAAAAAGTGGTTCGAAAAAAATTCAACTGAAATGTTTAACTCCACATTTTTTCAGCAAAGATCGGAAAATATTCCATCAAGGCTCGGCGCGCCTCCACTTAGCTTCGATTTCCGTTTAATCGATATTATTTCACCAGCAAGTGTTGCCAATATTAATAGAAATACCGGCAACGAGGAGAAAATTGGACGTATAAGTGTTGCCAGCATAGTTGAATGGTACTGTCGATAAACGAGCTTTATTGGTTTTCACATATATTATGTACATAAAATGTGGTTCAGAGCGGAGCCGAAAGCCAACGAGCGATTGACCGAAGCCCTTACACCGCGTATTTTCATAAAATTGCGAGAATTTAATTTCACCGCGGGGCTACCACGGCGATCGACGAGGTCAAATGCGGCGACAACCTAAATAAAACGCTGTTTTCGTGCCTCGTCCCTGCACATAAATATTTTTAATCGGTCGCACAAATGAATTATCAACTCTAATACACAAATAAATACATAAAGCGACGAGACTTATTGCAATAGTGAACGCGAAATATTTTTTCGCGAAACCAGTGGATTCCCGTCTCGCGACTTATTAATACAAACGTTCAAAATATGTTGGTGACCCAGTGAGAGCGAAGGAAATATAAAGTCAGATGTAAAGTGGGAAAGCCCGTCGAGCAGCAGGCAACTGGTAGGTGCTAGACCGACGCTCACGCGGCGACACCTGCCACTCATTATGCAGATGCGCCTGCTAAGACCCTCGTTACGCGATACAGGCTTGTCCCACGGCTCCTCGAGTCTCTCGCCTACCCCCCAGTTATGTTTATGAACCCGCTAATAAAGTCCCTGACAAATCGCGCTACTTGCTTAGCCGCGCGACATTTTTTTATATTAAGCCTCCTCGACAGATGGAGCTAAATGAAAGCGGCTCTGTTGATTGCCACTTAAAAATATAATAAAGGGAGAAAAAAAGAAAAGTTGTGTCACTTCACGAAATTGCAGTCGTCAACGTAAACACACGGAATGACCTCTTAATTGGAATTCAAGGTCAACTTGAGCCAACTTATTGGCTCGTGCTGACCTTCACTTGGCTCGAGGTCCTTTGAGTCTTTGCGGAATAACCAGCTACAATTTTTGTTACACCAACTGATATCAATTTGTTCGAGATAACTTTCAGTTTTTCTGGAAATAATAACCAGCTAAGATTTTCGCGATACCAACTGAATTCAGTTGGCTCACGAGGTCTCTCTGAGCTTTCTTGGGAATAATAACCGGTTGCAATTTTCGTTACACCAACTGAATTCAGTTGGGTCAAGATGTCACCTTGAGGTTTAATGGAAACAATAACCGGTTGCAATTTTCGTTACACCAACTGAATTCAGTTGGCTCAAGATGTCACCTTGAGGTTTCATGGAAATAATAACCGGTTGCAATTTTCGTTACACCAACTGAATCCAGTTGGCTCAAGGTCATCTCGAGGGCGTTTCCAGAAAAATAATAACCAGCCAACAATTTTCGTCGGTGACTTGAATCCAGTTGGCACAAATTCACGGCTCGGTTGGCCTTTGTCTCGGCGATTCTACCTCGCTGTGCGCGGACGACAGAGGTAAACAAGCCACTCGTGCGCGGCGTCGACTCTCGCATTAGAGGGCGGAGAACGAGAGCCAAGCGAGTAAGCGAGAGTTGTCTGGCGTGTTGTACGTGGCAATGGGAGACACACACGCGTCGGGTTTGCTCAGGACTGAGCGGAGCGCGACGCTCGCGCGGAGCTGGGAGGAGAATTTTACGCCGGTGACGCACGGTGGAAATAGCAACGAGGGTTAGCGCTGCACGAGCATCAGAAAAGCCGGTGGATATAGTAGAACGACGCGACGTTTCTTCTCCCCCTGGTGGACCGCAACGTATCTCTCGGTCCTTCTTTGTGTCTTGCGGCTGCGACGCTCCGAGCCGCGCGCGCGTCCCTTAATTATTCAATTAAATAACGGAGACCGGGAGACGGACCGGAGTTACTCAGGGCCGCCGCCGCGCGCGACGTCTTCGCCGGGGACGAGTCACGACGCTTCGTTGCAGCGTAGCTTCTGCCACGTTAATCACCAGCTCCGGCTGCGGGGC
This sequence comes from Pimpla rufipes, assembly GCA_963932165.1. NCBI lineage: Eukaryota > Metazoa > Arthropoda > Insecta > Hymenoptera > Ichneumonidae > Pimpla > Pimpla rufipes. The sequence continues at coordinate 17,267,929 of OZ010636.1, forward strand.
GCTACCAATTTTCGCGACGCGTGATCCGCTTCGCTGATATTTAACGCCGCCGCCGCCGCCGCCGCCGCCGCCGCCGTCGTCGTCGTCGCGATCCTCGATATCGTTGGCTAGAGGAAATCACCCAGGGCCACGCGCAACCATTTTTCGGTGGTTTTTAATTATATACATTTTTACATTTTTAATTCAATCTTTTTTAACGTTTAATTCAGTTATTTTTGAATGTTTGGTTCTTGTTTGTTTTGCCTTTAACCGTTATTTTATTCTTTACTTTTGTATTTCTGAATTTCAGAATTTTTTGTTCTCTCGGGCCTTATATTTTTTCTGCAAACGAACTATGTATGTCCATTTCATTTTGGCATATTAGTGAATTCGTGAATTTCTGCATATTTGCTTATTAGTTATCCAGTGATCGGCAATAAGTTATTTTCGATTATTTTCAACTTAATATTTAACCTTTCTTTAACCATTTATTTTTAGATTTAACCACTCACTGAATGTGTTATTCTTTTTTAAGCACAGACGTGTGTATTAAATTTGCCTTTTACGGGCGTCAATTACATATTTATGCGAAAATGTGGTTTTTACGTTTAACCATTCACTGCATTTTTGAGGGAAGAAGAACAGAAGTGCCTATTAATTCAATTTTCCTTTCACACACCTGAATTAAATTTTCATGGGAAAACGTTACTATAATGCGAATTTATCTTTTTTTTTGTTTAAAATTAGTTAACTTTTTTGGAGCTTACCATTTTTTTACTTACGGGTGAAAACATCTTTTGCCACATTAATCGCCAGCCGGATGCGTCTCTATATTTTTGCATAAAAGTGAATACTTATTAAGGTCGACTTAATAAGTATTCACTTATATAAGTGAGCATACTGTGCCAAGTATTCGTAGGATAAGTATTCGGGCAAAACGAAACTTTATTCCCGTGGCGATTATATTCGCCCCGCTGGTAATCGCAGCCTAGTCAACCGATTGCTTTCTCTCATCGAAATTTACTGTTCGAACACTCACCCCTCCACCTTCCCTTTCCACCCATATTTCCGCCGCCGCCCCATTCTTTCTCTCATAGCAGTTGAATCATTATAAAATCTCGTGGAGGGTGCTCCAAGTTTTAATGAAACTCCACAAACGAGCGTCCACTTGAATTTCCGGATTCAAAAAAGATTTGGTTAACCACTTTTTTACGTACAAAAGAGGTTGGCCTTTCTTGGCTCTCGCGATGTTCCCCGTCGTTTGCTCGCGGAAAGCAAAGGGGAGCAAAAAATTGAAAATCCGCGTATTTCTTCATCCCGAAAAAATTCAATTTAACAACCAGACCGAAAAAATAAAAATCTCGATTTACCAATCAGACCGAAAAAATAAAAATATCGAATTAGCAACCAGACCGAAAAAATGAAGGTCTCTATTTTCCACGTTACGAGAAATATAATTTACTAGCGAAAAAAAAGGAAAAAAAGCGATTTGCTGTCTTAACCCACGCGACCCAAAAGGTAATTTTCACACCCCAGATGATCACGCCCAGACTCCACGTCCAAAGTCGTTCCACTTGTGTCCCAGCAGTTATGAAATTCCAAAAAACTGCGACGTTACCGCATCTATATTACAACGCTCTAGAGTATCAAAGAGCGACCTCCTCTCGGGTTCTCGGGGAAAATCCGTGCGACGTTCGGGGTATCCCGCGCCCGCGAGAGTTTGCCGTGTGATGCACGCGCGCATCCCCGTGAAACGTTCTCAGTCGCCGTCGCGCGGTAATGAAATATGCGACACGATCCGTACGCGCGGGCGGTTGGCGGGGCGGGGGGCGGGGGGGGGGGGCTAAGGGGGTATGGGGCGGAACACACAGAAAAGCCACTGTAGACGTGCGAGGGGTGCGCTCGGGCTTCGGTTATACAGACTCGGGCGCCTCTGTCGCGCGGAGAGCATTTTCACCCCCATCCCTTAGCCCCCTCAGCACCCCCCCCCCCCCCCAACCCCCAGCATTGGTATTGGTGCGGTGGGTTTTCCCCGCACATGGACGATGGAGAAACACGTAGAGCGCGCAGGTAAAACGCGGTGGGCATTAGTAGTAGGCGCCGGGTTCCTCGTTGAGGAAAACCCACGCTATATGCATACAGGAAATGCTCCCTTAAAGCGTCGTCTCCCGCTTGCTCTGTGCCCCCTCCCTCCCCCCCCTCCCCCCGCCAACTCTACCAGCTCTAACCAGATTTTGCGTGATATACCGTTTTAATTTTCATACGCTGACGGCTGCCGCTGCTGCCTGCAAACATCTATTGCCGGGGGATTGATTTACCGGTAGCCCATTCACGTTGCTAGTTGCTGCTGCTGCGTCGCGTCCACCTCTCGTGCCACTCCGCCCCCCCCTACACCCCGCAGGCTCCCTCCCCGCAATCTACTACCGACCCCCGACTCTCGTGTCCCCGCTTCAACTCTGGTCCACGCGGCCGCCTCCACTTTGTGCGTTTTGCTCCCCGTCGTTTCGTCACTGCCGCGCGCGGGCAGAAGCTAAATTGACATTTTTGTACCTTCGACACGAGCTCGGTCTTTGGGGAGTGTCAATTTTTGACAGGGTCAAACATTTTTGACAGGGTGAAAAATTGACAGGGAGTGTCAATTTTTGGGAAATTTTGTAGCAGCAAAAATGTGTCATCTTTTCGTAAAGTTTGTAATAGCAAAAAGGTGCCTTTGCACTGAGAACAAAACGCATGGTTGAAACAAAAATACTATATTTTTACTATACAGTGTAATTGCCAGGGGAGACGTTTAAATTTAACTAGCAACAACGTGCTCGCTTCGCTCGCACTCCTTGCTTTTCATTGATCTTTTCGTGTGGCTAATACAGCCATTCAAAACGCGCGCGTGATTGCAGCGGCCATGACAGTCCGAATCGATTTATATCGAAGCCGCCGCCGACCAATAGGACCGCTGGAAAAGCGGCTTCAGTATTTCGACTTCGATGTGCCATGTCTTTTCTAAGAGAGGATAGTTACGATAATGATAAAAAAATAGTAGCTGTAAACATAATAATAGCTCAACTAAACAAATGCATAGTGTTCAGTACCAATCGATATGATCGTTCCTCCTGCGAATTATATCGGTATAGTTCGACCAACCATTCTACTATACTTTTCTCTGAGTGTATTGTAATTTTGTAATAGCGGAAAAATTATTTTCTGTGTGATGTGCACCAAAAACAATTTTTGGTTTCACTTATATAAATTGAGACTTTTTTTAATGTAATTTGGATAATTTTGTCTTCTCTTCCATATCAACAAACAGCATTCGAACATTTTACAAATTATTCGCTGTCACTATAGTTTCACGAAAAGCCACGTGAAACGGAAACAAATTCCGGTTACACGATTGCATTTTTGCGCAATTACCTTTTTTTCGCTGAGCGACAATATATATTTTTTTTGCTCTGTCGCTAATGAGCCTCGCGGTTTAACCGTTGAACTGACGTTACCCGTAGACGAGGTAGGCGCGCGTGCATTTTTGTTCTTTTCGCGGAATCCGGCGTTAACGACAATCGCGAGCCCCGGAGATTTTAATCCGATTTTCTTCTCCTCGCATGGGCGTCACGTAAAAAAAAAAAAAACTCGAGCAAACTCAAAGGGATCAATCGCGTCGAGTTCCCGGTGGAGCCATGATCGAAGCCGTCGCGCGGCGAGCTTAAAAGCTGCGGCTGTTTAAATAATTAAGCCACGTGCGAGCCAATCACGGCGACCGAATTTTCATCGCGCTTCAGCACGTGGATGAATAAAAGAGGCGGCTGGCACTCTCTGTGCGCGAATATTGCGATAACTATTGCCGTAAAAACGCGGTGTCGGTCGATTTCAGCGACAATTATGTGGCAGTAGAAGCCAACCGAAAAATGGCGCACTGAAAACGGTCGGGGAAATTTGGCGCTCATTATTGTCGCACATCGACACTTTTCCAATGATTGAATTGATCGTTTATCACTTCTGACAGAATACAAAAAAAATCGAGATACTATTTTTGTACTTAATTGCTCTCGGGCAAATAAAATATTTAAAAGCTCAGACACTGAGGTGAGAAAGCGACGAGTATTTTTCGAGCTGTTATAATTGATATTTTTATTTTTTATTTACGAGCAAATGATGAAAAACATGTTTTCTCTTTTGTAATTCTGCGCTTAGCCTTCTGATTTCTTCAAAAGTTTATGAGTCACAAAATTATCCCTTGTTTTAGTGGTTGGAAGATTGACATCGACTGTAGCAGCCGAGCATTGGTCAGGCCCTGGCAGGGCTAATTATTCCTGACCAGGACCTAAACAGTTCCTAACCCGAAAAAATTCTCAATTTTTTCCTCCAAAAAGACTTAAAAATTGTGCTCAACAGGTGTTTTCCTGGGTACACAATGCGACTTGAGAACGATGAGTTGGGCCATAAGTTGGAATAAGTTGAATCTTGAAGAAGAAAACAATGTCAAGATGTCGATTTTCGTAATTCGGAGGCGACAGCGCACTGTAAAATTTGGATTTGCTAATGTAACCGTTCCACCAATCTCTATTTTTGGTATTCCGTCGGAGATTCACAGCTGGTGGGCCTTGATCCAGATCTAATGTTGCACTAACCCACGCCACGCTATAACGATTTTCCATTATTGGAACGGATTTCGACTTAGCGAGCGTAGTTTAGTGCGGCACTATAACCGAGCTGCTCCATAACTGAGATTATATTCCTTTCTCGATGCGCTATACATCGGGAAAAGCTCATTCCGAATTGCGGGCGATACCATCTGCTTATTCCGCATGAGAACCGAGTACATATATAGAAAAATATGTATAACCGTGAGTATAAAACTTTTTGCCATGGAATATATTTACCATATCATATACAGGTTATTTCACGCCAAACCAGTCTGCTCTTTAACCCTCAAAACTCTGAGCTAAATTCACACACCATTTTTATTCCAACTCTAAAATCCGCCGCAAAAATATCGTTAAAAATTAAATAACGACTTACCGACCCTTTTTAATCTTGAAAAAAAAAATTCAATCTCGATCAAACAGCAAAACGACCAGGCAGGAAAATGCAAACGCACGTAAATTAAATATCCTCGGTTATATTCCGCCCTTCCGCGGTTATGTTTAATGTTAATCTAACTCAGTATCGTTGGCTCGTGTACCGAGACGCCAGTGTAAACACCACTCAAGTGCGGCGCACGAGGCTGCAGCGCGTATCTCACTGTTCGCTTTGCGGAAACCGCCGGGTCGGTTGGTTCCGTGAGCGAGCGAAGGGAAGCTCGGGAAATGATTTCGCCGGGAATTTCGTAAAATGGTCGAAGGGTGATCGCGACTGGCGACGAGCGTGGTAATACAGCGAGGGGTGGTGAAAGCGGCCGAGACGTGTATAGCTGATTGAGAAACGCGCGATGCAATTTATTGGCTCGGCGCTCGTTGACGCCCGCGCGATACTTTGCTCTTTGCCGGCGAGGGACTTTGGTGCTCTGGTCTCGATCGCGCTCGGTCGTGATGCCGCCTGTGACGAAAGGCTCAGAACTCGCGGTCGGGAACAATTTTCCTCACTCGCGGCGAACAATTTTCCTCCTGAAAGCCGGCGCCAGCTACGCGAGTTTATGCCACTTCGGATTGATCTCCGCCAGGCAAATCTGTACGTGCCGATTGTCGGACAAAGGTATTTTTCGCATTTCACCGCGGCGACAGAACTCGTGGTTGTTGCGGGTAACTCTAGAGCTGCAAATTGTTACTACATGCAAGTATTTCACTAGTTAATTCAGCTAATTTAATGGTTACGTCAACTTCGTTGTAGTTGAACTAATGAATTTCATAATTAGCTTCACAAAATGGTTACTTTAACTATGAACGTATAATTAGATACGAGCTTAGTTTTTTTTTGTAGTAAGTACAGTTTTCTTTTTATCGTTGCAATGACCGTTTCGCACTTGGGTACTACTAGGGTACAAATATCTAAGAATTTACATTACCGGAAATATAAATCGTCAGTTGGAATATTAAAATGAATACACGATTGTAGTAAAATGACACTTTTTATATTAATCTTCACATGTTTCGTAGAATTTAGTACTGACATTTTACATACCCCTTGTCCCTCTTTTAAAAAGTTCATGGGTAACGGAAAGCATTGTTAGCAAATTATTAGAGCTGTGATTGGTTGCCAGGAAAGTCCGTGATAAACAAAATTAGTTTGGTGTCAAATTTGAAAAATTTCATAAGAGGACAGGCGGACAGCACCCGTAACCTTTTAAAGCTTTATATAAGCTTTTATAAAGCGCAGTGCAAAATTGATTAACCTATTATAGGTGATATTTTGAAATAAAAATTTCCGAGATCGATTTTAGCGATTTTCGGTCCGGAGCCGGATCTACGATTTCTGACAAAAAATATTTGTTTCGTCGCCAAAAAAATATTTTTTTCAAAATCGGTTAAAAAAGGTTAATAACCAGTGTTTTCGGGGGTACAATATGCGACTTGAGAATGATGGTATAGGTTAAAAGTCGATATTTTGAAAAGAACACATTTCTAAGGGCGATTTTTGCAAGTTTTCAGGCACGCGCGCCAGCGCGTGTGATTAGTCTAGTATATTAAATTTCGTATACCAGGTTATGTAAAAACCCTATCATATACCAGGTTATGTAAAAATCCATATATCACAAAACGCTTGTAAAGCAAAATGTTCAATACAGTTTCCTACAACAGTTATAATTCACTAATTTTATTAAATATATATAATAAGTAAAAATAACAGCAGTGGAATTTCAAAGCAACATAGGTTGTCGTAATAGCTGTTATTTCCAATTGATATTAAATACATATAGTTAGTAAGGATACCTTCTTAAAAATGGCTGTGGTCGTATTTAGCTGTAAATTTATATAGTTAGCTGCGCTTTATTTTTTCTCTCTTTTAGTGCGACCACGAGTGGAACGAGCCACACGAGAGCGAAACGAAACCAAAAATAAAATTTCTGCGCGGCAAAGAATTTCACTCGATAATTATCGTGAGACGATCGGATATCCCGCCGCGCGCGCTCGTCTGGCATTTTTGCTCTCCTCGCGCGCAGCGAGACCGGACGAAGCAGCATCGGGTTGCAAATTGAACCGTAAGAGCTGCGATATCCAATGGCCTCTCTACGTGCTCCGACGGCATCACGTGTTTTTCTCCGAGTTACTCGGACATAAATTGTCATGATTGGCGAGAGAGGAGGCGAACCGAGTGCGTTGGAAATCAGAGAATTCAGGAAAATATGAAGAGCGCGCAAACGCAATCGGAGAAACGAAAGATGTGTACGCGTTATTATTACGTTGGCAATAAGAGACAGCTGTGTAATTTCATGAAGCAAGAAGAATATTGTTATGGCGGGATGGGAAATAAAACGACAGTGACTGTCTTAGTGGTTCCTTGGGTTGGTAAAGTATATTTATAGTCCAGTAATCTAGTTAGTAAATATTAACCCATCGAGTATTCCTCCTGGGGTTAGCATTTATGTTGGTTAACATAAATGTTGGTTAACCAATAAATCGTTAGGTTACCACAGTGGTAACTATGAAGTGACAGCCATTAATTTTTAATTCATGTAACTATTTTCAATAATTAGGGAAATTAATTTTACGGTGCTGCAGTTATTACATAGGAACTGTAAAATATTTTTTATCACCATTATAATTTTTTTTTTTTTCATTATTATTATCATTATAATTATCATTGTTATATAGTAACTTTAACATCATTATTTCGCAATCACTACGAATATAAAAAGTAATGACGTGGTCTTGAAATTGATAATTGTCACTTTAAATATACTAACCAATCCCAATTTGCCTTCCGCGGCACAAGAAGCATTTGATCTTCGTACCGCACGACTCTCGCGATAATATCTGAAGCCCACGGACGAATCGACGAAATGAATCTCGATGGCATTTCCACGGTCGTCATAAAAAAAAAGCCCGCAAACGACGAGAGAGAAAGAGTCGCAGCCATATTGCTTCAAAGTCGATTTGGTCACGCGGCCAAACGACGATCGTGTGCGGCGGGCGCGCGGTGTTCGTGGCGGGCGAGCGGAGAGGAGATTATCGTCAAACAATTCGCGTCACCAAGGAGACTGCGAGGGGCCGGTGGGGTAGGACCGAAGCGGTTTTATCGTCCCTGGGTGAAACGGCGGTGGCAAACGTCGGTGCGGCGCGGCCGAGTCGTTGCGGGACGCCCGCGCGTCTTGAATCCCGTCGAGGATTCAATCAAAAATCGGCTCGTAAACGGGATAAAAGTTATCTAGACCAGGCAACCCCCGGCCCGGCCCCGTAACCCTCGCCCTTTGCCACCCGCATTCGCATTGGTAACCGCGCGCGCGGCACCTGCACCGCTCGCTCGTCGTTCGCCCCGCGATCGGGCAAGTTGAAAGGGTGGCGAGCGTGTGAACGACAGAGGCTTGCACGAGGGCGCACGCAACCGCCCCGCGCGCGACCTCGCGCTTCGTGGTACAAATGATTCTTCCTCCTATTTCACGACTCTCAACCGCACTGCCGAGCCGCGTGCCGCGCGGTACAGCTACTGGCACCTCGTGAATGCTACGCCTTGGACTGTTCAAAATCTCGACATTTTATGGGGATAATCTCACGCAATTTTTTTTTTTACTAGCTTTCATAAATATTTCGTTAAAGAATGTATTTCTGTATCGAATGATATTGAATTAAAAAATGCATTTAAATATTAAGTAATATTGAGTGAATAAATATATATTTAAATACATAATAATAATAAATTAATTAATGTATTTAAATATTAAACAATATAAAATTCGATACTTAAATGTTTGAGTGTCATGTTAAAAACAATAGAATATTATTATAGAACATTATTAAATTTCTAATAGAACAATAGAACATTATTAAATTTCAAAATTTCCGGAATTTCTTTATTGTCCCGCTTAATTTAAGGTACCACGAATAACAAATTGCAGACCCTACATCAATTTCCGAGTAATTTTTTTTACCCAGAAGCTCAACTTGAGTAAAAAGCTTCAGAGCTAAGCAGCTGCATCGCGTGGGCAGCTTAGGAAGCCAATAACCGTGTCGCTCAGCTCGTACACCGCATAGGCCGCGCCGAAATCGCGAGAGAGCGACACAGACCGCGTTTCGCGTTTCTGTCTGATGCCTCGATCGCGTCTCTTTTACTCGCCGCCCGCTTCTCGTCCCTTTTCCGTCCGTCGCTGCCCACCCACCCACCCCTACCGCCCTTCGCCCTTTTCGTATAGCTCTCGCCAGTCCATTTTCACGAACCAACCATCCACCCGCGCACAATCTCCGACGATCGTAATTTGATATCGTCCGCAATGTACATCGGCGCTGCTGCTGCTGCTGCTGCACCGAGAACCGTGTGTAAAGTAGGAGTGAACGAGCCAGCCAGCTTTATTCCTACCCCGTCCTTCCACTCGCCCCCCCACCCTGGCGTCTCGTCGGCAAAACCGCGAGGGATTTATCATTGTATGTGTAGGTGAATATGTGACTGGGAGCTTTTCACGTGCTACCGTGTGCCAAGTATCGGTGCCTGCGCACACGATCCGTCCCATTCTGCACTGCGATCCTACACGCCCGCGGCGGCTTTTCTGCTTTTGAATAGACACAAGAGGCCCTGCTCACTCTATCTCGCTCTCCCTCTCGCTCGCCCGCTCTGTGCTATTTTATTGCCCGATTATTCGTATATGAAATCACCGAACAGATTTCTGAGCCAATCTATCGCATACAGATACCTCACTGAACTTTTACCAGCTTTCTCTCTGGACTGGACGACAGATGCTTGTGCGAATTGCGGTTTGGGAAATTTGTTTTTTCGGGTGAATTAAAAAACGATTGGGTTTGCTTAGTTTTATGTGTTTTTTTTTTTTTTTTTTTTTTTTTTTTTTTTTTTTTTCATTTGTACGATTAACATTTTTTTTTTCATTTTCTTCTCGTGTAGCTTTATTGTTGGTTTCACTATTCTCATCCCTCTTTTAAAAAGTTTCTTTACGTTTTCCTCTTAGAGTTTATTTTTTATTTAATTTTTCTCGTCAACTGTCTCGACCAGAATATCGGAAAAAATAATATGGAAGTTGTCATTTTTATAAACGAATAAGAAGTTCCGCTAAACTTTTTATAAAATGTTGTCAAATTAACAAATGTTCTCATTTCATGAAAAATATTGTATAGTTAAGCGGCAATTTCGGGTTTCATTGAAAGGCGAAAATCTTGTTAAAAATTAACGCGTGTTATATTCATTATCCGCGACACAGCGATACTTGTGAAGGAAGACAAATTGGTGTCAATTTGCTCATAATATCTTGGTCCGAAGTTCCGTAATGAGGAATGTCTCAAATAATCGCGAGGGGGAGGGGGGGGGGGGGAGGATCGTCCGGCATTAATAAAGATTTCGATCAAGCGCCGCGGCGTTTCGTCGCTAAAATAAAGTATCGAAATATTCGACAAATTTGTTCAATAACGTGGCGCCCGTGTCCGCTTTATCGTGCACCATATAGAAGCGCGCGAGGCGGTTATTTTTGCGCCAGCGAAAAAATCGCCGAGGAGACAATTTTCACCGACGAGCCCGGGCTATTATTTAGGCACAGGCATTATTGCACTCCAAAAAATAATTTTACAAAAATTAAAAATCTCCCAACTGAGAAAAGCTTAAGGCTCGAATCTGCTGATCTCCTTGAAACTCCCGTCTTTTTGTTCTAGCGGGGCAGTCGAGAGTTAATAATCGGCACATGCCGATTGACGCATGTGCCCCGTGATCCAAACTCAAATTTTCGTCGACAAATAATTTACTCATGTTTCCCAATGTTTCCCGGGTAAAATTCTCGAGTTAAAATTCCTCAAAAACGCAGCCTCAAAACATGCAAACAAGTTCGAAACCGGAAGCCAACCCCAGTTGAATATCGATTAGCACGAACGGCAGCTACAAATATAACAAAAAATGGTGGGTGGATGGAAATTAAAACAAAAAAATTCGATACGTGTTTTCCTCTACGCGGAAAAAAAGTTTCGTCGGGAATTAAGGGCCCCGGCGATGTCGGGCCGGGGCTCTGTGTATGCGGAGAGGACTCGAGCGTAATCAGGTAAGAGAAAGAGAGTGTAACGAATAGACGGAAAGAGACGTGCTCTCCAAGTTGCCGAGACGACGTAATTAAACTCGATGGCTCTCTCTCTCTCTCTCTCTCTCTCTCTCTCTCTCTCTCTCTCTCTCTCTCTCTCTCTCTCTCTCTCTCTCTCTCTCCCACTCGAATGTTATTTCAAAAGCCTTCGAACTCGCTTCGCGTGCGCAGTGATTAAGAGAAACGCCACGTGGTGACGGCGGCCGCATGCCTCTATTTCGCGTAGCGCGCGCGCTGCTGCTGCTGCTTTTAACACCACCGGCGGCGGTGTCGGACTATGCGGAGGGCGCGTGGTGTAAACAAAATTTTCTTTTTAAATTGCCAAACGGGATAACGCAATTCCCGGGTCGGTTCGGTGTTGCATCTGCGGTGACGAAAATATGCAACTTTTTTTTCCGCACTTCGAGGCGACCGAGAAATTTATCGGGGAGGGCTTGAAAAAAGCTGTCGCTATAGGGCGAATCAAATTTTGAAAAAAATAAAAATAAAAACCCATGATATAAATAAATCATTTTTTTAGGTGGAACTTTTTTTGCAGCTCGGTTCATCGGTGCTGACGACTTTTTTCATTTACAAATATTTCAGTCCTCTCTGTGGAAATTCCTCAGGGCCTCTGCATTTTTTTTTTTCAACTTTTTGTTTGATGTTCCTGCGCGCCGGAATAAAATAACAACAACAACCGTAGAGGTTTAACATCGAAGGTCATTTTTCCGCTAAAGTCAATCACCAGTCACATCAAAGACAGCATAAAATTGCGAATTCCACGAACTCGGAACAACAAGACCAATTTCTACACTGAATGTACATCGTACATGAATTTGCGCCTCGCGGTGTGCGTGACGGCCGCCAGGGGGCGCGCGCCTCTCATCTCTAAATTGATGTACGCGCCGGGCTCGCCGTTCACACTACCCGCAGCAGCGGCAGCCGCGGTTCAATCGATTCCCCGTAACGTCGCAATCAATCATCGCAATCGGCGGTAATAGATGAAGAGGTAGTGCGCAAGGAAGCGCGCGAGAAAAAAAACCGAAGAAAAAAAATGCACACAGACATTACGAGGCGCCGCGTCTCGGTTATATACAACAGTTAGAGAGACCGGCCCGCCATCATGCGGAGTCGTCCATGGTGTGCGACGTGTATTAACCCGGCAATAATGGCGAAACAGGAATGCGAACGAGGAGCGCAGATTATGAGGAACGAGCAGGAGGGGGTGGGATGGAAGGGGGAAGGGCAGCTATACACACGAAGATATAAGAAAAAATTGAGGGTGAATGGAAACAAATAATAATAATAAAAAAATCGACGAGTGTTTTCGCCTACGCAGAAAAAAAAGTTTCGCCGGGAAAGGGAAGGGTATACTAGAAGGGTACACTGCATCCTATAGTGTACATACAACTATAGGATGCAGAATCGTCCAAAGTGTGCGACGTGTATAAACCCGGCAATAATGGCGAAACAGGAATGAGAACGCGGGGCGCAGATTAGGAGGAGGAGAAGGACGAGCGGGTGGGGCGTAGCGGCAAGGGGACGAAGGGGGTCGAGGGAAGAGGAATCGAAAGTTTGCACGCCATCGCGACTGGCGCGACCGCCGCTCGCGTCCCTACGCGGTCGTCCGGCTCCGGGGGAGCCGGGCGAGATGCCCCGAGAACTCTCCACGCGACCGCGCGCGCGCTGCGGTTTCCACTCCGGGGCGGCCGCAGTTCGGCCGCTCTCCCGGGTCCCCAGATGATGGAACGAACGAGGCAAAAGCTGATTACAAATATTAACAACTTTCCGCGAGAGGCGCTCGCCGCGCGCTCACTCCTCGCGGTCGAGGCCGCAGCGGCAGCTGCGGCCTTTCCAGCGCCGGCCGCATTGTGTCTACAAAATATAAGCCCGACAAAGTCCGTCCGCGATTACGCGAGCCAGGAAGAGGCGCCCCCACCTCCCTCCCCTTTGGTCCTGGGCGGCGCTGACCTCCGCGTCTGAGAGACATTTGCTCTTCTCTCCCTCTCCCTCTCTCTCTCTCTCTCTCTCTCTCTCTCTCTCTCTCGTTCGTCCAGACCAAAATTGCTTTACGTACTCTCCGCACCTGGGGGGTTAGGATCGCTCCCGGGGAAATTGCCGAGATCACTGTATGGACACGTCGACACGGCTGCTCGGACTGCGTCTAGTTTCCATGCGGAATTGATGGAGCTGCGACGTGGGGTCGGGAGGAGCGAGGGGTGGGGGGGGGGGGGGGGGGTTGTTTCACGACCGCGCAGCGTCGCTCATTTGGGTTCTGGCTCGCTTTGATCGATATCCGGAATCTGGAATTTCCGTGGTCGCGCCGAAACTGCGCGACGTAGAGCGTAGCCGGTGCCGGTTATAGGGGGCATCTCTGGAGTGACGCGGACGCGTTTGGATCGAATCTCATTGGCTCGGATTTTACCGAATTTTTTGCCGTTGGGTTGGAAGGGCGGACGGCCAATGGCGACTATTTTGGGTAGTTTGCGTCACGGCTACCTGAGTCGAATTTAAAAATTCGTTTTCTGGCATGTTTATCGCTGGAAACGGTCGTTTGGCGAAGGGTTTCTTTTAAAAGTTGCGGGAAGTGAAGGGTAGGAAAAATTGAACAAATTTAGTCGTCAGCTTAACGAAAATACCGAGCTGCATTTTTTTGTTGATCTATTTGTGAGTTTGGATGCGTCGAGCGTGCAGCTAATGGCGGCCATTTTCTGTCATTTTCGTCGCAGCCACCAGGTTCGCATTTGGAAATTGTTTTTCTGGCGAATCTCTCGCTGCACGAATCTTCGTGCTTCGTGCTTTTCTCCGTTCACGCAGATAATGTGCAGCTAACGGCGGTTATTCAGCGGTCGCATTTTGATTTCAGGGTCGCATTTCGAATTTCATTTTTTCGTCGAAACCGTCGCCGCAAGTGATCGTTCATCAAACCGATTTTTACAGCGTTCTTCAAATGTTTTCGCAAGCGCGGAGCACGGAAAATACAATGAATTTCCGTTTTATACGAGCTTAAAATGAAAACATTGAATTTAATTTCTTTATCCCGGGTCAGTGCCGTATATTTTCGTCTCCGTTCATGCGTGTTGGGACGCTCGCGCGTGCATAGCGAACCCCACACTTACCCAGCGGTCGTTAAGCTCTTCATTCATTACAGAGCAAATTGAGTTTTCTTCGCATCCCCCAGAGCGAGGGACGCCGCACTATAGCGTTGCCGTTGTACCGCGATTACAGTCGCGCATGGGGCACCGCACGAGCACTGTGAACCCTCCACGCTGCGATGGACAACAATCAATCGTATCCCATGCACATTGATATAATGAAGTGTATTTCCGTACTATTATAACATTCCCCCGTCTATTCACCGCTCGGCGAGCCACTCGTCCGTATTTCTGTTCGGTTCGCGAACGTAAACACCGCGTCTGCGGATTCTCATTATTACGAGATGGACGTTATTACGTCGAGACAATGAGAATATTTTCCCCCGAGACTGTGGAACAGAAAAGAAAGAACGGTGACAAACGTAAATACGTCTGCATTCATCGTTCTCGGGTCATGGATTTTCCAACCGGGAAATACTGACTAAAAAACTGTCTGTGGATTTATTTAAAAAAAAGAAAAAAACGACGTGGAAAGCTCGTAAAAAATCATCTCGGGTATATCCAAACAGGAGTTTAATAAATGGAACCAAATCAACAATTCCACCAACGTGGGCACGTGGTATTCGCCCACACTGATCGGTGTCTGTCTCTCTGTCTCCCTATCCCTTTGTCTTGGCCTGTAAATTATATCTGTGCACGTCAGGACGTCAAACAATCGTTACTCCTATGCTGGAAATACGGGTGTCAAAAACTAATTACAAAAATTGTTTGTGAGCTTAATAAAAAAAAAATCACGCCGCATGCATCCACAAATATAGAAAGGAAATAAATAAAACCAAATCAACGGTTTCATGAATCTGGGCACGTGGTATTCGCCCACACCAATCAGTAACTGTCCGACCTTTCCCTTTTTATTTCCCTTTTCGTTGACCAGTGAATAAATCTCTGTACGCCAGGACATCAAAAGTCGACTTCCTCGTGCTCCAAGTGCAGGTGCGAAAAACTGATTGCAAAAATTGGATGTGCTTAAGCAACAACAAAAAAAAACGAAAAAATCACGTACAAAGGTATCACCTCGGATATATTCACATTGGAGTGAAAAAAATATAACGGAATCAACGATTCCATCAACCTGGGCGCGTGACATTCGCCCACACCAGTCGGTATCCGTCTGGCCTTTCCCGGTCCCTTTTCCTTGGTCTGTAACGAAATATGTGTACGTCAGGACATCAAAAGTCGATATCCCTGCAATCCAAGTACAGGAGTCACGTCCCACACTAACCGCAGGCGTACGGAGTACTTCGCTCGGGGTATTCGGAATACCCTGAATGAGTACTTCGCGGAACCCGCTAATCATTAATGCATCACAAACACGTGCCTCGTATAACTGCGCTCGATTGACATTATAATACGTTTACACGATTCCCGGAACGAACCTGACACGCTTACATGGCAAAAACTCTGTTTGACTATGCGAAGGAGCCGGCGAGTCGTTCAACGGTAACAATCACACGAGCAGCTCAGACTTTTGCCGCGCGCACACAAAACGGCGACTTACACATGTGTTGCATTGGGGAGACTGGGGCGTGTCGGAACGCTGAGTACAAATCGGAACACCTGACGTCGTTAAAAATCGACGTTTCGACGCGAATTTTTTTCACTCTAAGACATCAATTACTACTCGGAGATACAGTTTACCCTGAACTTACAGATGGATCCGGTGAAATTTAGAAGAGCTACATGTAAAAAACCAACGGAGTGTTGCAAAAGCACTTTTTCGCCACAGTTAAAAGGGTTGTACGCAGTAACCGATGAAAGAAGCCTCTTTAAACCTTTTCGACTTCGAAGCCTATTGTGTTACCTACAATTCAAGCCTAATTGGAAGTCATTTGACAGCCTCCACGTCGAGCGGCTGCGGGGTGAGTCAAAGACCCACGCCGCACGGGTTCGTTGGAATATTCGAAGACGGGGTCGGTTGGAACATAAACAGGGCCCATCTTATGCAATTCTAGGATGCAATTCTGAACTTTGCGCTGGAGCGCTGTAGTTCACTTGTCGCCAGAATTTTCCTGAGTTTTTGCAGTTCCTTTTCCTATACTCCCATTAGCGAGTAGTGAGAAACACCAGTTGGAGGGGTGAGAACGCCGATTCTGCCGCACGAGATTCGTGCTCACCTCAAGTCTGCACTCGACAGACATAAGACACGTTATATTCGTTACGTTTTTATACATTTTTAAGCCGTTCCAACTCGCCCGGGAGCCTTTCCAACTCGTCCTCAATAAGTGCCAAGACGAGACACATTGTAGACTTCTGCATTCCTCAATACCACGAGCATCCGGGGTCATACAGAATGTACAAAACTGCTCAGAATACAAGCAATCGATTATCAAACATAACCGCTGCAACAATATTGCAAATCGTCAACATAATGGAGCGCAAAAAATGAAAAAAAAAAGAAAAGAAAAACAGACAAAACGCGTTCCGTCGCGCCCCGGTCTCCCCTGTATAACCTCCACGTATTCCTCCCGCATTTCTCGACGCTCTATACAGTCGACTGTGCCGACTTAAATAACATTATTTCCCGTAGCTAGAGGTGAGGAGTGGAGGAAAATACAAACGATACGAAAGGCGAGTTAGACCCCGTGTGGAGTGTGTATTGATATATAACGCTACGCGAAATTCCTGGAAAAACCATCTAGGCCATTGAGCGACTGAGCTGCATATAGCGCCCCCCCGGCGACAAAGGCAAAAGTTTTCCATCGCGCGACATATTCGCCCTTACACGTTCGACATCGATTTGATCGAATTTCACTTCCCTGAATCTCGGGTCGTTTCTCCGGAAGCTCGTGTAAAATTAGGTGAACGAACGGCCGGGGGTATAAGTAACATTGGCCGACATCGATGTTCGTCGTTCTAGACGGTTTATTGACTTTGCCCCCTCCACCTTGAGGTTATTAATCTTGTAACTTGACACTTGTCATTGACTCATCCGTGTAATTGTTATTTCACGGTAAACAAAGACACTGAGGTTTTTATGATATTGGATTTAATATTCTATCAAAAAACAGCAACAAAGTCGTATTTATTTTAAGAACATCATGACTTTACGTTAAATAATGATTTAAAAATAAGAGTACTTTGAGTGTACACTGTACAGTGTATTACATTTAACGCGCCAATTAATACATACAAAATTCCAATACTAAAGCATCAAACTCGCTAACATTTCTTTACATCGATAACGCGTAACCTGTCCCCGAATCATATAAAAGTGTCCAGGAATGAAACCCAGACCGCCTACTTGTTCGATCTACACTTATCTCGGCGTTATTGCCACATTTTCTCCGTGTGTTCGAATTAAAAGAACGTTCGTTCGATCTTTAAGATCAGCTTTAGGATGTTCGGGAACGTTTCGGCCACCAACTCTGGGCCACCGACGTGTGTCTCGAGTCATATAAACGTACACATTTTATGTCCAATGGACGGGCACCTCTCAGCCATGTTATATTGGGTTATTTCGACTGCGTATATCCCCCTCGAGCTTTCGCCGAAACTGCCCGAGACACTGTGGAGTTTCGAAGCTACGTCATTTGGGACACTCTCGAGACGATCTGTAAGACGCTGCTTCCGCTCTTGCAACTACTGCCTACTTCTCCGGCTCCACATCGGTGGGTTAGGTGATTGCCCGTATATATCTATATATAAATATATATGTCTATACACACGACGTCTATACCCACGCGAAAGTCCCGGAGTCTTCGTACAGCCTAAGTACTTGCACGGAAATAAGTTTCCGCGCGCTCGGCGCGGCTCCGACGACCAAGTTTATTGCTCTCTCAAGTTCAAGAAGCGATGCACGGGGATCGCGTAAAATTCGTAAATAGTCCCTGCGTCGAGAAGTTTCCAATTGCAGGCGCGACTGATCGGCCCTTAAAGTCCCTTCCGTCGTTGTCAGGCTGACGAAAATTAGCCCGACAATTGTGTCAATTCGAAACGTCACAAGTTGCCGCAAAATATTCTTCGAGCATGAACATTTTGTTTTGTGCCAATTTTTTTAGGTAGCATATTCAAAAATAAATTGTAGTTACAATGAAGATAATTTTTTTGTTCGTTAACAAATACAGTTGAAAAAAATTATCGAGCACAAATTGTCACAATAGTTGGCGTCCAGTCAAATTCAAAGAATATTTAGAACATGAAAGATCAGTCCAACAATTCTATATACTCGATACAACTTCGCGTTTTCTTTTAGCTCTTGTTTACAGATTTTTTACGTAGCATCAAAAGACCAATTTCTTGCATAAAATGTTCAAGCAAAAGAAGCAAAATAATAACAATTCCCAAGCACAAATTGTCACGATAGTCCGCGTCCAGTCATGTTTACCCACTTGCAGTGTGATCACAGACTAATCTCGGACAATTATCGGAAATTTCTCCCGAAGCACGGAGGACAATAATACTATTTCGTGCTTTGTGCATAGCGCGCGGACGTGGTGGGTACGCGAGAGACAGAGAGAGAGGCCGCCGCCGCCGCCGCCGCCGCCGCGGATGGGCCAGCGGTGGCTCGTGCGCGCGTAGCCGGCCACTTAGGGCGCCATTCGGCCATAATGGTATCTATTATGCGACGTTACCGTGAGATCTCGCGGCCCATTTGCACGGGATTAAGTTATTAAACTGTGGTGCACTGAAAGTTGGACCGCACAACATCAGCACACCGCACCAGCTAGAACTGCGGACATAGCTGGAAAGGGGCAAAGGGGGGCGAAGGGTAGGAGGGGGCGGGAGGTTGGGGGGAGGGAGGGCACACGACATGTCTATACTCAGTTGTAGCCAGCGCCACCGCGTTTCAGTTATAGCCGTGTCGTCTTTGTCTGTGTGTGTGTGTGTGTTGGGGGGCAGGTTGACTGGCGACGGGGAAGGAGAAGAGGGAGGGGGGCGGGGAGGGGGCTGGCACACGCTCGCAAACGAGGGGGCGAGGGTGAGTGCGCGAGGTCTCCAATCCCGGCGTTTCCCTCGTGTGTTTACATGGTATTCAGTTTGCCGAAATAGCCATTGTATTCGTTTGAACCGGTAAGTGTCTAACGAAGCGCGCGAGCTACATCGTTCTCGGTGCTTTCAACCCCTTTCGAGCCATACGCGGGTCCGAGCTTTTCGTCATACGCTGCAGTCGTATACATGGATTGGTGTATATATGACCCATGTCCGTATGTATGTATTAACGTATATGTGACTCTGTATGATGTGTTTATGTATACTATATGTATTGAGGTACATGGCCCATGCATGATGTGTGTGTATAGTCTATGTATATGTGATATATGTGCGTGCGAGCAACTAACCAAAACTATTTAGCAGTTGGATCCTGCGCTGGTGGCAACGGGAGGAAATCCTGCTGCTCCTCGTCCGGCTCTGCCGCATCAGCAAGAACACCGGCCGGGCCGATTCATCCTTCTCGTCGGCCTTTCCCGCATAGTTTATCCTCTCAACAGTTGAGTCTCGCGCTCTCTGCCGTCGTTGCCTTTCCCTCGATTCCGCCCGCATCCACCGATGTCATCAGCGGCGCTACGCGAATGATGGAACTGACGATTGCGAAAAGAAGATTTTTTTTTTGGAAAATATGCAGCGTGTTGGTTAGAAAGTAATAATTCTTTTAGTCTCCATTTTTTACCGTCTCGGTGAGATTAAAAGGTGAGAAATTACTCCACGAGACATTTTATATCACAAGGTGCAAAATTTACGCACGCGAAGCTGGCGTAAAAGCGGCCATTTATTATCTATACAGTGATGTATAGATATTTGTCTGCCAGTTGATTCAAAACCCTAAAATAAAGTCAACATTTTAGTGTGAAATCCGTATTCCGCCACTTTCCACTTTGCGGTGTCGAAGCAATAAGAACGTCAGACCAAAAGTAAACCCGAGCCGACCACCCACGAACACAATTTTTCCGCCGCATAAATCAAAACCCCGGAAAAAAAAACGTGACGTCTGTTCGCCTGCCGTTGTCAAAAAAATGACGCTCGTGGGTAAAACGAAACCAACGAAAAAAAAAGTCGTTCGCGGACGTCGAGCCAGTCGCCGGTTCAATAAAGTTCACGGCGGCAAAAGTGACGCGACGCGATTGATTGACGGATCCTCTCGCCACAGATTTCGCCCCCTTCCCCTGTGCCTTCCCCAACCTTCGTCTCTCGCAAAAAATCGCGAATAATAGACAATGTTTAACTTTCCATTTAGCGTGTACACGCGGCCTGTACAAAGCGGAAATGGTTCCTTTGTGCATTGAAGCGGAAATAAATAATACGCGGAATTCTCTCTGTCTCTCCTTCCTTCTCCCTCTCTCTGTCTCTCTCTCTCTCTCGCTCTCGGCACAAACACAACACACGGCAGTTACGCGGTCGCCGGGGTGTAGCAATTTACGCTCGGGGGTGCATTGAATCAAGCCGACGGGGGTCGCGCGCGGCCGCCGCTCGCAGCTATTGATTGAAGCCTCATTCATGCTTCGATTCAAAGCGATTATATCGAACGCGCCGAGAGGCGCAAGGACAAAAGGAGAAATATAAGGAGAGAGCGGGGGACGAACGTGCGAGTCACCGGGAAGAGTCGCATCCTCTCGCCCGCTTTGCGCCGAACACACGTGACGCGTCGCGTTACTCTGTCACCGCGCACAGAGCGCGGCGTAGAATTTCCGCGGTGAGCGGCGGGGCAATTTCTTCACAATGAGGTCGTGCCCGGAGATTCCAATTAGATAACAAAAAATATGGAATCTCGGTCCGAGTGGAGAAACTTTATCGCGGAATAATCGACGAATGCAGTGAGGAGTGAGAGGTGAGCAGGGGTGAGCCGGGGTGAGCAGGGATGAGTCAGTCAAAGCCAGAAGGCGTAACGCTTGGAACGTCGAATGTTGCGTTTTGTTGCGACGAGATTAAGCCCAGCCGATAAGTATTATAGGTCTCTCCCTCCCACCTTTTTCTCTCCCTCGCTCTTGTTCCTGTGTCTTTTTATCTCTCCTTTCAGCCTCGCGTCCTGCACCGTCGGACTCACCTCGTTACGTTGTGAGTCATCATCCGACAGGAACAACCGCGCGGCGCGCTCGCTCGCCGTGTGTCCCTCGGAGAGACGAGATTGAAAGACAATTATTTTTGCGGTCGTTCGGGTGGAAAAAGGGTCGTTGCGGTTCGCCCTGTCTATATCCTCGCATCTCTTACTCTTTCTGTCTCTGTCTTTTTGTCTCTCCCTCTCGCTCACGCTGTCTGTGTCTGTGTCTACAGGGCGAGCATGTGGCTGCTTATCCCTATACCCAATTGGGAATATATGCCCTGTCTCGAGTCCCACGAGAAATTCGAGGCTCCTCACTCCTGTATATACAGTCGCGACGGACGCAAATTGGGGTTTCGTGTCGATTCGACGGGAATACAGTCGGCGACCCTCCCCCTCGCCCCTGTTGCTGAGATATATTTTTTCTGTTATAATGATTCCTTAACCTTGAGAAATCGAAGGCGGTTCGTGGGGCACGTGGTACCAAATTGTGTTGCGATAAGATTGGGGACAAACTGCTGATTCAAATAAAAAAGAATTTGAAAAAACCTTAATTCGGTTTAACCAACTGAAGGCTGATCGATTACGGATTCCTGTAACCATATCTAATTTTTTGTAGGGTAAACCAACCAATTGGTTAGTCCACCCTATTACCCAATTTTGTACGTGCCTACTTTAAAAACGTATTTTACGTAGATTTTAAAAACGTATTTTACGTAGATTCCCCTTGAGAAATGGAAGATCGGTGTTAGGGTCGCGTGGTTAAAAATTGGTTCCTTGGCGAAAAATCTGTCGCGTTACATTTGGCGCGAGTAAGGTGCCGGTCAGGCCCTGATCAGGTCCGCATATTGGCCTTGCTAGGGCCTTGGCAGTACCTGACTTGGTTCGGATGTAACGCTAATGATTTTCGACCAGGGTTATGAAAGATTCAGAAAAAATAAAGAAAAACGATTAATATTTGGAGGGCATCAGATTTTTGACCAACTTGAGGTTAACCAAATAATTGGTTGACCAATTTGGTCGTCCGAACCCCATCAAGCCAATTATTTCTTACCCCGCGTCCACGATAAATCTCTCGAGGGACTTTTGGCCAGAAGTAACGGCCGAAAAAAGGAAAAATTTCCAGTAGTAATATGCGCAAATTTACGTGATGAGTGGTACTAGGTACTAACGAATACATACACGAAGTGAGGGAGCCTCTTACGCACACACAAGCACACAAACTCACAACCACACGGAGAGGTAAATTTGAGCGATGAGAGGGGCTCTAGCTGGAGCAACACTTCCGTTGTAAGAGGGTTGCGAGCCGCGGGGGGTCTTTTAAGTCTTGAGGGGGCCCTCGAATGCGCGACGACGATGATGCCCGGCGAGCGTGCAGCGGCCGGCTTATGCCCGACTGAACACACCGGTGCACACGAAAAGCGGCAGCGGTGGCCAAAGAATGGATATTTTTTGCGCACACAAAACCCCCGGCACGTAGTTTAGAGGGCTGAGAGCAACCACTCTTTAGCCGAGAGAGAGAGAGAGAGAGAGATTTCTCGGTACAAGCCGAGCGCGCCGGATAAGGAGGCGAGCGAGAAAAGCGGGTTTAAGCGGAAAATGCGGGCTGATCAGGAATTCAATTTCTCCCCCTCCGGGAAGAAAATTTTCGTCGTGAACCGAACACGCTGACAAAAATGTCCATTAACACATCAGATCCTGATTTGTCGGCGTTGAATAAATTGGGGCGAATAAATGTTTGTGTGATTGTTAATTCGTGGTCCGTATGACGATTTAAAAAAATATAATAATTATACATTACTAAATCATCATTAGCATTTAAAGATAGATTCACAGTAATGATTTATTGAGACCAATATTAAAATAGACCTTACGTGCGGACTTAATTTTTGCTTAAAATCGATCATAAGTCCGATACTGTAATTAAATATTATTAAATAATTATTGGTATTTAAAGATTGATTACAGTAATAATTTATTTTATGATCGCGTTAATACGTTAACTGGTGATTCATATGACTATTTTTATTAGCCCAGTGGGTATCAAATTATTATCACTATTTAAAGGTGATTATCTTAATAATATACTTTAAGCTTGTGTTAACAAATGAATTGGTAATTATTTTAGGTGTAAGATGCTTGTCAGATTTTTTTTCGACAACTTTAATTCCGCTCGTGCATCATTTAAAAAAGTGTATTA
Organism: Pimpla rufipes; assembly: GCA_963932165.1. Taxonomy (NCBI): domain Eukaryota; kingdom Metazoa; phylum Arthropoda; class Insecta; order Hymenoptera; family Ichneumonidae; genus Pimpla; species Pimpla rufipes. The sequence goes on from OZ010636.1 coordinate 17,291,370, forward strand.
ATACGCAAGTTCAGCTGAATGAAAATGAAAAAACGTGCTGCCCTTAAAAAGAATGCCAACTTGGTGCTGAATCTCTAAGCTTCTTAGCTCCGCGTGTGTCGGGTAAAGAATGTATGGAGAGTGAGAGATGGCGGGAAGCCGCGCGAGGTAATGGTCCATAATACACGTTTTCGCCGCCTCGACGGAAATTCTGGAAACACCTCAGCGGGGGTGCCTCTTCGCGTTGTTAGCCAGACGTGGATATTTTATATTTATTTTATTTGGCTGGCGAAGCAACAACTGGATGTGGATTTCGCGCGTTCAACGGAACTCGCATAGGCTGAAGGAAGCGGCAAAATTCGGTGAAGTACACCATTCAAAAGGCATTGCCGGAAGTAAAAAAAAAACCTGCAAAGTAGAACCTTCCAAATAGCTTCCTCAGTATTTTACACTTTTAACGAAGCTACCTCTATGAGGAAGTATGTTGATCAATTTTGGCTTCTTCATAGAGGAAGCCAAAATTGTTTTTTTTTATTGTTTAATTGTTCAGTTCTCAAAATTAATTTTTTCACGAAACCAAAGCTTCCTCTATTCGGAACCAAAAAAGAAAAATAATAATAATAACATTATTTAAATATTCGTATTCGTTAAAAATAATGAGAATAACAATTATCAAAAATAAGATAGTTGCATTAATAAAAAGTAATGTCAAAATAATTTGTCACCAGTTCCAAGTCGCTTTTAAAAGAAAGCAAATAGTTTGGTAAACACATTTGTACCTCCGCCGAATTCTCCTTCCGGGAAGAAAATCTGTAGCGTTACATACGGCCCAAGTGAGGTACGGCAAAGGTCCTGGCAGAGCCAGTGCACCCCTGGTCAAGCCCCAAATAGCCCCCTAAAACGGCACATATCTCCCACCAGAGCTAGCAATTCTTTTTTTCTCAGTACAAGATTGCGGAAAGCAAAAACCTATGAAATCGCAAATAAATAGCTATCGAACTGGAAAAAAAGAGGACAAAAAAACATGCGCGACATTTATCAATAGGTCAATACGATAGCGCGATGCAAGGTCGTCGCGTCTCTCGTACCTTTTTGGCCTCTTCCAGCGGTACATGTGGCCGAGGTAAGGTACTGCCAGAGTCCTGGCAGGGCCTGTGCCTCCTGCTCAGGACCCTACCGGCGCCCTGAAACGCCAGACATTTCTCACAAAAGCTGGCGATTTTTTTTTCTCCGTACAAAACTGCGGAAAACAAACGCCGATAAAATCGCAAATAAATGGCAATCGCACTAGGAAAAAGATGAAAATAAAAGAAATAACAGTCGTGACATTTGTCAATAGATGAAAACGATAGCGCGATGCAAGGTCGTCGTGTCCTTCCTACCCTTTTGGCCTTTTCCAGCGAAGTGATCGTGGATATCGAGGCATGCGAGGTGGGATCGAGCGGGAACCGTCGAGCGGGAAATAGCATCGTTCCTGGAATAAGCGGACACAAATCAGCGAGTAATATCGTCATGAGTGGCGCGCCGGCAGCTTCGAGCGCGGCAGTCGGGGGGTTTTATATGCCCGTGCGAGTCGGTGGTGTGGTGCACAAAAATACACAGAGTCGCCGACTGTGCGGGACAATGACACGCACACGGCACAATCCGGGTGTCATGCAACGCGCCGGTCGCTCGCTGCACGCAACCACAAAAATCGGCTCCAACGGTGTTGGAGAATCCTAAACGAGCGCACACAATTTTACGTTCACGCGTCGAGAAGGAGGGAAAACCGGAGTAAAACATTCACTGTGTAACTATTACAGTCACCATTACTCGGCCGGCGATGGACTCGGCTTAGGCGTACCTTTACACAAAGTCTTGGGAAGGGGAAGGTGGGGGCGACGTAAACAGACGTCCTGCCTCTTCGTCGCACTCGACTGTGCCGCCACCTCGTGAAAACGCACGGCGCTTCGACGGTGTATAAATTAGGCCTGTATAGCGCGGTGTATTATTGCCCCTTGCCGGGGTTATAGGTTAGCGTGAAGCGTCGTGAAACGCACGTTTGGCCTCTCTCTCTCTCTCTCTTCGTGCGAGCCGACAAATCATAGGTGTCGGGAACGAGACGAACGAACGCGAGACTTCGATCCGCCTGCCGATTTCTCCGTAAATCGGCTCGAGCCGTCGCGACGCGAGACCCATATAATCGCGCGGCCCATTACATAACGAGTACGAGAACTCGTGCTGCGAGCGCCGCCGCGCGGGTGCTATAAAATTTGTCGGCGTAATACTTCATTCCCCGGGACAAATTGCAACGGAATAAGACATCGGGGGTGGGAATTACAGCGATGGTTTACGACTTCATCGGGTATACGACGCGCATTATCCGCGATAAAAGCTCGCGCCGGTTGGGTCGTTTCGATTTTGGAAAAATACCGATCGCGACGCCCCCGGTGTGTTGTGCAGCTGTGGAATTGGATTAGTAGGTTCGTGGCGCGGGTGGAAATGATTTCGTGGATACGTTTTGAGGTTAGAAAGGCTTTCTGTCATGGCGACCATTTCGTGAATCTCCTATTTGGAGCACCGATATTTATATCAAGATTTGTCAGTGTTACCGTTTATTTCCAAGACAAATTGCAAGGAATAAAATTTGAGGTTAGAAAAGACTGCAAGGAATAAAATTTAAGGGTAAAGAGATAGCAACGAATAAAATTTGAGGTAAAAAGATAGCAACGAATAAATGTTGAGTTTAGAAAAGATAAGAATGAATAAAATATGAGCTCAGAAAAGATCGCAATAAATAACGTTTGAGGTCTGAATGTTTGAGGTTAGAAGAGTTTTCAGCCACGGTGACCATTTTGTGAATCGCCTATCACCGAAGGCTTCAACCACCAGGATTCATCTGCCAATTTCTGTATTCATTTTTTCGACGGCCGAAGTTCCTCATAGATAATTCACAGCCTCGGGGCTTGTTGTTCACCGGATCGAAACTTTCCAGCGGGTTTACAACAGTGGCCGCAGCGAACATAAAGCAAAATCGTAAAATTAATTAAAACCAATGTTGGCGCTTCGAGGGCTCAGGAGGAGAGAGAATTACAGGGTTGTGGCACGGGCTCGAGGATGAGTAGCGAGATAGCGTGGGTATCGTGTCAATCAGCCGAGCGCTTTGCAACCCTTTACTCGATTCTTCGTTCCACCGCAGCAGCCTCTGTCGAATTAAAATTGCTGCGCCGCAGCAATTTTATCTCTTTCCCTCTCTCTCGCTCTCTCGTTTTCTTCCGCCCCCCCCTCTGCGCCCGGTCTCTTGAATTGCGTGCCGCTTTTGTTGTTTATGTCCCAAATAACTCGACTATCGCGTAATACAGTCAAAAGCGGTCGAGATATCAAAGGGGAAGAGGTCTCGTCATTTTATTCTCCACCCATTTCCCACTATGCAACGCTGTTGGTGGATGTAGGAGCCCTTGGCGCTTCGCAAAGCTTCCCGGAGCTTCGCACGGTCGAACGACCCTCCTGCAACTAAGAATGCAATTCAACAAGGACGCTTATTTTTCACGCTCAAACGAATTCCCGGTAATAATGTCAAAAAACGCGACGCGGCTCGAGAAAATGATAAATTCCGCGCCGAGGAACGTCACTTTGCTTTTTTATAATGCAAAAAGGAATAAGGAACGCGAATTCACTTTTTTGATTTCACGTTTTTTACGCGACGACGTTCAATTACATAACATTTGTGCATTATAAATGCGTCCGAGGGCCAAATAATTGGTCAATCTTGAAGCCTATCTTAAGATCGATCTTAACTTCAATCTCAAGTCTTACTTAAGACCGACCTTAATTACGAAGTCAATTGTTGCTGAAAATCGAACGTAGGTTCGAATTCAATTCTTGCTTAAAATTAAACTTAAGTACGAACATATGCAAGAGATGTATATGAACTTAAGTACGAACATATGCAAGAGATGTATATGAACTTAAGTTCGAATTTAAGCATGAGTCACATCCGAACTCAAGTTCGATATTAAGGTCGACCTTAAAACCATGAACTCGGCCCAAAGAATCCGATCAGGACTTTAATTTGCACCTTCAAGCGAAATTCGAAGCTCTGAAAGCAGAATAACTCATCGAGATTCTCGCGATGCCGAAAAATATGGCGACAAACAAGTCAAATTGACTCGAGACCGTCGCCCGCTACCGGCGAACGTGAAACTTCATCTAACGCTGAAAACAGGCCCCGGACTTCCCGGGCTTCCGCTTTTCTCCCGCGCCCTCGGCGAATTAATTAATCTCTCTCCGTTGCCAACTATCGAGGCAACTCGTGTTACACACAGCCACCGCCGCTTCGTCGTTAATCCGGATAGTTTCGATAAATCGAAATTGGCGGTTTGCTGTCGTCGCACCGAGGCTGAAGGGAATAAAGTTGGCAGCGCCGTCGTCGCCCTACACGACAAACAACCCAACCGTCACATCCGTTCCTTCGCAGTTGGATGGAACTAACGCACAAATGATCGATCTTTCGCACGTTTATTTCGGTACAATTTAGTTTACGCTTTGTTTTGTTACCCGCCACAAAAGAGTCACCGATTTTTTTCTCCCTCGCCTTTCCGCGTTCCAATCACGCGAAACAAGAGGCCAGCAGCCGGCATCGCCCGTTTGCAGCCGGAGCGACAAAAAAGACAGTAACGCCCAAATCAAACGCAAACGCGCTCGCGTTATTCGCGTCTCCGCAAATAATTTTCCCCCACGATAGATAAGCGAGCGCAGCGCGTAGTTCGACGCTGATCATAATTGAAATGGAAAATTCGTGACGCCGGGATGTGCAATACCATCAGCCGTCTCCGCTTTAGCGGCGGCGGCCGAACGACCGGCTTTTCCGCGGACTCTTAAACTCGGCGCCCGGAATTGGTGGTTAACTGTTATGGGTTAATTGGACACACAGCGAGGGCCAAAATCAATTCCAACGCGCGCGTGGGCCGCGCGCGGGGTGTCCCGCGATCCGACACACGTGCCGAGAAGTTTCGGGCACGAATTAATTCTCATACACGCGCTCAACGATTCCGCGGCGCGCGGCCACTGTATCATTTATCAGAGTGTTTAAATCATCAAGCGTCGGGCATTCGGGTTTGTAACGCAGTTATATTCACTCGCGAACACCATCCATTTGTCTTCTTCAATTATACAGCCCCTCTGCGCCCTGGGCCAGCACAAGCGGCAACGGCAGCGCCGGGGCCAAAGTAATAAGGTTTTCGTATTTGGAGCATGCTGGGATTATAGAGCCACACCACCCTGCGCGCGCGCGCGGCCCTCTCCTGGCGCTCTGGGCTCACGAGCGATACACGGCCTCGTAGCCGTTGATTTAATCATTTGCGGAGGCAGTGCTAACCCGCCTGAACGCGATAATTATCGCTTGTTAGCCTGTTATGCTATCTGCATGTGTAATCAATACCATGGGAAGACCCGTGGCACTCGGGTGGGCGTCGTGTACATACACGTAGCGACGGGGACGACGGTGGACCCCGGGTAGGTATAGGCGTTGCGTCAACCGCGACGTTGCGGGACCACGTAGTGCGACACACCGCTCGAGAGGTAGCGGTAGGTTAGTGAACGTACAGGCGCGCGGATATAGCCGGCGTTAACAAGAAAGTACGTCGGTTGATGCAGTGGGTGAGTCGCGGAATAGCTGTATGATTGTCGGGTGTTTGTTGTAGGGGGTAGTTTTTTCCAGGGCAAACAAAGTTTTGTGTAACTGCCTACATGTGTTCGGACTGGCGATCAGAGCGATACATTGTAGCGGGATGTGTGGGTTGTGTTGCCGCGGGGAATCATCGGGTGGTTTGGTTTGTGGGGTGAATGGGATTTGTGCGAAGACGTCGTGGGGCTTGGAAGTGATAATAGGAAACGTCACCTTATGATCCTTGATACGATACCAGTTAATGTCGTATTGCGGGTGTTGTTGATTTGTGGTGGACCTGATTTTGTAGTCTGCAATTTGGCTGGGTCTTCGAGGTTCATGATGCAACGCAAGGCGATGGTACAAGACGGATGACAATGTGCAAGTGACAATAGGCAATGCCGTTGATCACTCAAGCTGATGTGTGATCAATGGCATTGATCAGTTTCGGCGGAAGACTAAAAGGATAGGCTTATGGTGGGAAGTGTAGTTCGTGTTGGAACAGCGGTGGGTGTTTTATGTTTTGGGGCAAATATGTTAGGGCGAAACCATTGCAGTGATATGGCCTGTTCTAGCTATGGATAACATTGGCGTCCTTATTGATATCTAAAGGACCCGTTTTTGTAGCCTCCATGGTTTACAATTTTACTGAGTCTTGAGGTTCACGATTCAGCGAAGGTGGATGGTCACAATGACGTTAGAAAATGTGGCTGATGACCAATGGCATCCAAGATTTTAGGTTAAAGAGAAAAAAAAATGGTTTCCAGCTTTGGTTATCAATGAACCAACCGTCGACCCAACTCGACTGATGCGTCAGGGACCCGGTTCCCGTTCAGCCATCCCATGGCGTGCAATTATCCCGGTTGCATCTCCCTCGAGCTGGCACGAACTGTAATGCACTATGATGGCACCCCTGGTCGCAGCACGAAGCGCTGCAGGGCCGTTCTCGCGAGGCAACTCCGGCTATACACGATGGAGAACCCGGCAGACGAGAACATGAGTTTCCGCGCGCCGTGATGCTTGGAATTTCGTGGAAATCGTAAAAGTGAAAGGGCCGCCTCGGTACACAAAAACGCGCGGAGCGCCGGGAGAAGGTCGCTTCCAGCCAGCCTGGCCAGGTGCCTCCTACAGATGGTCCCTCGTAATCGTTTAACGCGAACTGAGCATGAAATTTTAAGAAGGCGCCAGCTCCCATTCCCGGATTCGCGCGTCCCCAGCGTCGAATTCGCCCGGACGGCCTGTAAACCCCGCGAGGGAGAAAATCCTCTCGTGGAATGTCTAGACGATCATCGATTGATCTCCCAGGTCAAACCGAACGCGCTGTGCATGCAGCAAAATCGAGCCGCGTCTCTGGCATCTTGTAACATGAGAACCGAACATACACCACGGAACCACCACAAACGCACGCACACACACAGACATCAACGCTCGCTGGGTGATCGGAAGATTTTATTCTCTAATCTCTGAGATAAGAACGCGGATAGCCAGGGGGTGGAGAGAGAGAGAGGGAGAGAGAGGGAGACCGTCGGCCTGGTCTGTGGGCTGCAAAACTGGGGGTTAGCGTGTGACTATTACGATAGTGTAGAACGGAACGTATAGAATAGGTACGAACGGGGTAGTATTACACCTACAGCGTAGAATTGGTTTGCATGGCCCAAGTCCCGTCGTTGGGTGGTCGGAACGGGACGGGGCAAACGGGGGGAGGGGACTCGTTATAAGCTGCACGCAAACACAAACACCCACAAACGCAGACACTCACACGACTGGAAATTATCTTCGTAATTAACTGCACTTCTTAACATAACGCATGGCGTGCCAAGCTGCCTCGACGTTCCAGGTGATACTGTACACCAATGTACGTTACCTGTACGTGCAGTATTTGCCGGGAATACTAGACGAATAGCGGCGAGTGCGCTATATACACAGAGAGCCGAGTAGAACCGACGTACGTGGTTCTATAGAGACTCGGAGTGACTGTTGTTGTCTCGGGTAGACGAGACTACAATTCAGAACACAGAGGCTATCAGCTGCTACCAAGAAGATATGTAATCCGACGCTGGCACCGCCTGCCAACCTGGCCAACTGGCCCCGTGGGCACGGGAAATATACTCGGTAACGCCGTTGGTTCTATAACGTCACATCCGGCCCATAGACGCGCTCGCTTCATCCGTTTGACGTCAAGGCCGCGCGATCCACAACCCCAGCCCCGCATACACATCCGCAAGATCTTCATTGTGGTTCGGGTTTTAACTGTAATTAGATGGACATTGACGGAAACTGGAAGCACGGGGTACCGTGATTTTGATGATGATGCTCGTTTGTTTTGATGATTATGGATGGGATCTTCCGTTTCGAGGGAGAACTAGGCATTGGATGACTGGAAAGATGATTGAAATGGTCCAAACAAGTTTCTATGTGAACTGACGTCACTGGAACACTAGAATAATGTTTGAAATGGTTCAACAATTTTTTCTATGCATACAGACGACATTGAACCACCGGAAACGTGCCTGAAATTCTCCAAAAATGTTTATATGACAACTGACGTCATATTAAACCACTAGAAACATGTTCGAAATGGTCCCAAAGTGTTCTTTGAGAATCTACGTCACTGAATCGCTGGAAACATGTTTCAAATTCGGCAAAAACGTTTCCACGAATAGTAAACCAATCATTCATAAAACCACTTGATGTCTTCAACGAATCGAATAGCCGAATCAACCATCCGGGTGTCACGAACGACTCACATGATTCACGTACAAAAGAACGATAACACCGACGTCAAAGCTGCGTGATCCACGTCGGCCGAATACGTGTTCTTAACTACGGGTGGCTTCAGTTTTAACGATAATTACAAACATTCGGGGCAGAGCGGATCGTCCCCGAGGGACCGTAATGTTGATGACGATGGCCGCGGCTGGGTGGCACGGTCAATTGTTTTACATATTTTAAACCCCACTGAATCTTTTACGTCCCGCGAGGTCAATTCTCAGGTATGTGCTTGAAAAAAGAATCACCCTTGAAATTACCATTCATCGGGTTAATGGGTTCACCCTCCGTCTCTCCAGTGGGTAATCAATGACTGTAAAGGCGAAACCTGGTTTTGACCCACATCCCTCCCGATGGGGTGAACGAAAAAAAGTCGTCTAGACGTTTCGCGTATATCGGAATATCGATATCCCAGCGACGTGATCTTCCTCGCTTTGGTCCACATGCTCGCGACGTCCAGCATTGAGACGAAGACCTCTTGTAATATTGCACTTCCATAATTTATCAAGAAAATCGATGTTCGGCTGGGAAAGATATTTACTGATAGTTGCGATTGGAAATAAAATAAATTGCGAAACACATATACAAACACACACGGACCCACGACGGTAACTGTTCCGCAAATAGCATCCACTGGGATGGCGCTTAATTGGTTTTCGGTTGTAGCGAAAATGCACTCTCATTGCGCCCGGGTATCGGGCCTGAAAGTAGAATTTTTAGGCCCCACTCGCAATCAGTTCGGAGCTACCTCGGGGAATTACAAATATGGAATAGCGCGCGCTGCCGCCGACGCCCCGACCGTCGATGAACCTCATATTTTTCTATTTCCGTTCCGCGCATGTATCACGTGCAATCGGATCGGCAAAGCCGACCGATTGAAAGAACTGATTGAGAGAAAATTCGGTTATAGCCCGCGAATCTTCTCGCAGGGGCCACCGAGATCTCTCACGGCGAAATCGATAATTTGACACACCGCTGTCTGGTTGCAGCAGGTTACGAATTGGAAACTGAACGCGGAGATAAAAGACGAGAGCGAGTCGGAGTGAATTGCTATCGACGGACAGGCTTACTTATCCCCCCCTCCCCCCGCCTCTTCACCGCCACCCAGCATTTTATACTCTGTATCCCTTCCAATTTTACACGCGGTATGCAACATCGGAAAAATAACGAGGTTCGAGGGTCTCGCATATTGTCACTGAATTATTTTTATTTCCTGTAATTCCCAATCGATTCTCTTGCTGTCAAAGGTGATTATTCGCTTGAAAGTTTCGTGACGATCGTTACTTGTATTTTGTTCGTTTTATACTTTTAAGTCTTTTTATGCAAGATTCTTTTGAATTAGTTATCAATGATGATATTATTACGAACGATATTTGAAAATGTTGATATAAACGATATTTTAATGTTGTTGTATTTAGGCATGTAACCAAGTTATTTTCCTCTTCAATTTATTCCTCCCTCATCACTTTCCTCTAAATTCTATAAATTAATCATCCTTTTCTAAAAAGTTGATGCCTGGAGATGTCTCGGAAATCTTCGATTGGCTGTCGCTCAGGATGAGACGAAGTTCATTTGTCTCGATCTGAGACAACTCGTCCTTGACAACTTATTGACAGTTTCGGTCAAATATCGGTTGCTGGAATGTCGAAGTGAAAAACGATTATGTTGAAAAAAAGATTGGAAAGGGATTTATCGGCACTACAGCGTCTGTTGTCAAATGGTGGCGCGCTTGGATTATCTAGTTTACTTAATTATATGAACACTGACGATTGGTTGATACTCGCAAAACCTGCAATCATCTCAAACTTGAATTAAGTTTTCTGAAAACTTTAATATTTAAAATGTTTGCGTTGCGCCCTCATTTTCACCGTCTGGGATCGCGTTGGAGTGAAAACTGAGGAAAATCAACTATTCACGGAGCGCTGAGGCGACTGAAGCGAAATCAAGAAATCACCAAGTGAGCGGTGTGACATGTTTGAAAATAACTTTATTACAACCGTACAATATTCACCGGGCTCAACTTTCGTGTGAATTAATAATTCCCGACATTCTCTATCTCGTCCCACCGTCTGACCCATAGAGGAAAACCGCGATCTTCACACAGAGGCCGCAAATTTTTGTAGCCCCGGAATATGATCTGTGCGGTTCCTAACCATCGGAAGAGAAAGAATAAATATTTAACGCCCGTTGAAATGAGTGGAAGCCGAGAAGGAAATCGAGAAATCGCTCTGTTACATCTTGGAGGGCGCTGAAGTAGGAACGACGTAGATAAATCATGAGGACTCGGGTGAATACCGTGGATTTACCCTCCAAGCCAAGGACAAAAGAGCTGCCAAAGTCAAATGTGTGGTTCCGGGTCTTCGCGAGCTTCCTACCACCCTCACCGACGGGGCCACCACCAAAGTCACTATAGTCGTGGCTACATTGCCGTATATATGAGTATATATAGTTATATATCTATATATATGCGTCTGTGTGTATCGTTCGAGCAGCCGAGAACCTTTAATAATTTAGTATCAGTGGCCGCCCGGCAGTCTGCCGCCCCTGCGCCGCTGGCACACACAGTACATCACGGCTCGTCTGCTCTGCCAGCGCTGCTTTGCTCCCTTAAGCCTCAATCACTATCGAGGGCCGCCGCTCTCCCATGCGCTATTTCGCTGCGACCGCTTCGTGCGCGTCCGCGTTAGAGGCTGAGCATTTTTGCCGTGACGGACGGGCCGGAAGAAAGCCGAGTGATTGACGGGCGATGACATTCAACGCTAATGATTCACATCGGCGGGAAATTTTTCTATGGTTCCCCTTCGCACCCCCGGGGAATATGCGACAATTTTCCTTTGCCTCATTTTTTTGACGTGGCATAATGGAGAAGGACACGAATAGAAGGTTTTGGGTTGGGGCAACCAAATGTGGCTGATTATTTGGTACGTGAAAAAATATTTTCTAGAAATGCGCCGGAAATTTTGTGGTGATTTTAGTGATCTCGTTTGTGTTGCAAAGAAGAGTCAGCAAAACTGTGTTATATCGGATATTCGACTAGAATTCGTCTCACTTCCTGACTAAATGACGATCTGTCACTTGTGCCAAGCGGTGCTCGCCGCTTCGTTATGTATGTACATAAGTAGTTTCGACAAGAATACGCGAACCCGATGGATTAAAATGTGGGACACTGAGGTATGAGAAATTCAGGTTTTGGTAGCCTCATGATTGCGCCGCACGGGTATCCTGCGAGAAAACGAAAATTCATGACACCAATAGCATTTATTTCGAGGCTGTTTTATTGGCAAAAGCGAGATAATATATCGTATCAAGAAATGGACATTTCTTGTTCCATCAAGGAATATCCACCTCCCCACAAAAATATTATATCTCGTACTCCCAGCATCCAGGTTTACAACCTCCGACTGTCTCCTCTTACACCACAAAAACTGTTCATCTGTTTCAAGTCCATTTCATCAGTAAAAGCCTGGATAACGTACAACGTATCCAACAAAATGAGATTGTTTTGCAGTGTCAGGCTGCGATACAACCAAATCATATACAATCCACAATCTCCGACAAAACCTCCGAAACTGATGAATCCACAGTTTCTAATTTTGTTCCACCGCACAAAAATCCACCCACCACAAATGCATTCTGCATCCGGATTTACAGCCTCCGACTGTTCCTCTTACATCACCACAACTTTTCATCTATTTCAACTCCACGTTGTCGCCAAACCCGGTACAACGCACAACCCCACAAAACACCACTTTGTTTCCCAAGTGTCAGGGTACAGAATATACAACACAATCACATAAACCCCTAACGAAAAGAACCTCTGAAACTCTGCTGAATCCACATTTCCCTCTCCTCGTTTCCCCCACCGTAAAAATGGTGTATTACTCCCAGCATCCGGGTTAACAGCCTGCAAATATGTTCCTCTTACATCACAAAAATTCTGTTCGCCCAACACGAGTGATTCTACTGGCTCTCGACTGCTGTGACTCGTACCAGCACGTGTGTCTCTTTCACATACACAAAAGTTGGGCTCCGTGTATATTGCACGTGTTCATGCGGTGCGGTACGAATATGAAGGTACCAAAGGGGGCAAGAGGGCCAAGGGGGTTGGGGTGGTTGGATAGTGAGCCAGCGACAGAGCCGGACCCGGGTCAGTTTGGGGGATAACGACGTGCCGCCAGCCGCAGCTCGGCCACCGGTTCGTCCGCGCTTCCTCCTCCCTGGTCTGGTAATAACCATCCCGTTCCATCACTAAAATTTCGCTGGTCCCTGGTACGAGTGCCGGCTCGTCGGACCGCGCCTCGTGGTCTTGCTTGTCGCTCTCTGTCTTTCCTCTCTCTCTCTCTCTCTCTCTCTCTCTCTCTCTCTTTTTCTCTCACTCTCTCATGGGGCGAACTGTGAAATCCGCAGATCTCACAAATTCGAATACGTTTTCTCTCTCCGTCTCCCTCCGGCTCTCCGGCTCGTTCCGCAGCGGCAATACACGAGGCTATCTTCCGCTACTATTCCGTTCTTTTCGCCGTATATCTGACCCCGGGGTTTCGAATAGAAACGGCTGGTTTGCGGCGAACGCTGTGTGACACCGGCTTACACAAGCAGATGGCGAGACCCCCCCGCACGCGCGCCACTGGCTTGCATTTATCGCTGACTCGGCGGTGTAAAGCTAATGCCCGACTCCTCCTACGAGTTTTTTTCAGCGATGCACAGAAGTTTTTTTTTTTCGTCTCCGTTGTTATCGAAGGATTGTGCAACAATCGACGCGCGCTCGGTGAAACCACGCGGACTCCCCTAGTAGCGTGAACCCTTTCGTGCAGACTCTCTCACGACTTGCGACTCGTTCGTACGTAACGGATAAACAGATATCTGCGTATGCAGATGTATCTTTTTGTCCCGCTGAGTATGGGCCGTTTCGCGTCGATACTGCCGATCGGTCTTGAGTCTTGAATTTTCGAATATATATTTATTTTCTGTTTGGTATTTATTGATTGGAGATTGATGGAAATTATCGTGAAATGGTACGTAGACGTAGAATTGACACAACATTTTCGTCATATGGGAAATTTCGTGTCAATACGATGAATAGCCGCAAGTCATGATTATTCAAGAGTTTACATTTTTATAATTTTTTTCGCGGAATTTAATTTCCATCATAACCCACGGAGTGTAGATAGATAGATAGATAGTGATTTATTGGGACCGATTAGGGTAAATCCCCTAAGGACCGAGCATATAATAAGTAATATAAAAACAACTTAAACATAATTATACTATTAATGAAACTAAAACCAAGATTCGTAGCATAGAAGAAAAAAAAAGATAGCAGAAAAGGTTTAGAAGGAGCACGCCGATGCCTGGTTAGATCTGAATTTATGAAAAATTATCGTGGAATGGTTCCATAGCGTTTACGAGAAACGTCCCGATTTCTCGGATTCGAAAATAAAATCTCACAAAAAAAAATTATATGCATTTGTATAATTGTCACTCGAGACTCAGGTTCAAATCTCACACATAAATTGGAAATTTACATAAAACGTGATGTAAAGATTGTCGAAGCTAAAATTCGCGATATTGGCGCGGAGCAGCCCGTACACAAAATATATGTATATGCGCGCAGCCCGCTGGGTCGGGCAAATTTGACACGTGAATGCTCGGGTACGTTGAACACTAATGTGAGCCGGCTCTACTGAAGCCTGCGACTGAGAAGAGACGGAAGACGGGGACGTCGGAGGCGGCTCGACAGCGCCGCCGCTGCTGTTGCAACAGACTCTCTATTCACGCCGGTGCCTGGCGGAGGTGACTCCCTTGTGCTCTCCTCGGCGGCGACGGCGGCGGCGGCTCCAACTGCTACTTCTCCCGCTGCTGCAATATGCACTATTACCATACGAAGATCACCCTACTTTAGGCGCTGCCCTCCAGTCTCCCTAATAGGCCAAAGCTCTTCGTCTATTCTCTGTAATTAGTACAGCCTCGTAGACACTTCGCCGGCACACTCGGTGGGCGCCATGATTGTTACCCGTCGACTGCGCGTCTGACAATCAACAGTTTTATGCCACGTTTTACGGCAAAGCGTATCGCAAATGACACCACAAATTGTGGTGTCATTTGTGGTGTCGTAACGTTTCGCGGCCCTGTGATTGCGATGTGGGAAGGGTCACAATGCGTGGGCCCTGCCGTATTTGATTTGACAAAAATGTTATTTTGTTGTTCACCAACGGCAGGCAAGAAGGAATTAAAAATGTGGTGGGGACGGAGAGCAAAGCACTGGGGAACTTAACGAAAATCTGGCAATCAACAGTTTTATGCCTCGTTTTACGACGAAGCGTATCGCAAATGACACCACAAATTGTGGTGTCATTTGTGGTGTCGTAACGTTTCGCGTACCGGTGATTAAGACGTGGAAAGAGACAAAATCCGTGGGACTTGACGTATTTGATATAGGAAAAATGTTACTTTCCTGTTCGTCAACAGTAGATAAGAAGGAATTCAAAATGTGGTGGGAAGGGAGCGCAATGCACTGGGGAAATAAACGAAAATCCGTGGCCTAAACGAAATGGTCTCACGAAGTGAAGTCCACATCGAAGCGACTGAAGTTTCAAAACTCAGCTTCAGACTCTAAAAACTGAAAACAGACTTCGTACAAAACAACACAAACATCATGAAGCAATCTCGGCGGACACGGAATGGCAGGAAGAGGAGCAAACCGCGAGCAGCCTCGAGAAACAATGAAGCACTGGGTGCATTTAAAAACAAGGCAAACGCGATCGTCAACATCGACCCAGAAACAAACAAAAAATGCAAACTAATCTTGTCCCATAAATATTTTAACCAACTGCAAAATGTGGACATCTACAATTATTTGTTATTTGTTTGTGCCCTAACAAAAATATCGTTTCTGGGAAGATAAAATTACCAGAATACAACATTTAAATAAAAAATATACGTTTTTCTCTATTAATTACATTGAGGAAAGTACAAATCGTCAGAACTTTTTGTAACATTTTCCATACAAAAAAATGTAGCAAAATGTTTTTCACTAACTACAGCAAAGTTATTTCTCCGAGGATGAACAATTTTCCTTGGTCTCTGCAATTTCTTGCATTTCGAGACAGACAATAATGCAGCAGGAAAAGGAAAAATGCTGAACGAACATAGCGAGACGCGAGTGGCTGCGGAATTGCCAGGAGCGATCCTACGTTCCGATTAATTGGACCCCGAGGATTCGAGGAGCCACAGTCAAAGGCAAGAACGGTCCGGAGACGCACGTTCGTGCTTTTGGTTTTGTTTCTCCTTCGGATAAACGCGGCGGAATCCCTGGTCACTCCTAACCCCCCGAAGCTTATACATCCAAACGAAAGTCCACCGAGAGAGCCGATAGCGCGCGGGACACGTTCACCACGAGAGATAAATGAATCACGTAGGCACAGTGAAATGGCGAGCCGTCCGATGTTGGTGCCGAGTTACAGACCCCGCACTTCCAAGTCCCATTCGCTTCGTCAGGGTTTCTTAAATTTCCGCAATCTCCGCGATTAATCCGGACGTGTACGATCCGTACGTACAGGACGGCGAGATCGAATAACCTAACAGCGATCCATATCCCATGGGCTGTAAATTTGTACGAGACATTGACGATAAAAGAACAAAAGTGATTTATGTATCAGTAATTTTTAGGTTGAATATCTGTGGCATAAACTCTGGCCCAAGTCAGACCCTGTCTAGAGCTCTAGCAGGTCCAATGTGGCCCCAATCAGGGCCTGACCAGTGCTGGACGTAAAGCGACAGATTTTCCACCAGGGTACAAGAGGACGGAGTGGAAATAAAAAAAACTATAAATATAGTAATATAGGAATTCCAACTATAAACATGACACCGTGATTACATTCATTAAAAACAAACTTGCTTATAGCAACCAGGCACAGAGTTTCTCGGAACTGATACCAGATTCTTCTCTCCGTAGTCGAAACATTTCCGTTAAAAATGAACAAAATGTTTTACGTATCAGGAAGTACGGACGGAAGGAGTAAAAAAAAACATGAAACCTGAAAATATAGTCGGCACTTTGACGGAAAAATGACAAGAATTCAAGGGCCATCGCCTGTTAGTCGAGTGAAGCAAGTGCGCTACATGCAGCGTATATACATGTATCTCGTAATTTTCGAATTACCCCTCAGCCGTTGCCCTAGAATATGACCTGTCCCTACGTTCTCGCCTTACCGGGCTCTCAGGGCACTTACCCGGCTCTCTCTGCTGCGTTATGCATTTACGTGCGTAGCACTTTGCCGCGGCAAACGATAATAACGCCGTGGCGCTCTTGCGATACACGTCTACGCAGCGTCATAAATACGATACATGTCTATTATTAAGTGTGCAGTAAAAGTGACGGCGTGAGGGAGTGAGAGGTTTTTGACACGACGGACGATACAGGTGCGGCCGGTACAGGTGTCCGCATCCGGTCTTACTATGTGCAGCGTCCACACGTCCGGATACGCTACGAGGGCTCGTCCAAATAGCGACACGTGGACGTCGTGAATATTCACCTACGTCAGGCCTGATGCACTCGGGGCGGCACAATGTTTCAGCCTCTACTTTATATTCTTGGATCCATCCGAGAGTTGTAAATATCGAAAAATGGCATGTAACCAAAAGTTCAAACGAACGACAAAATAGATAGGGAAAAATCTGGTAGAAAGTCTTTACAATTGAACACGAAAAAATGAATAATCATCCTGGCAGAAAATATCCGGGGCGGGTACAGTAGTGTTCACGCTCTAACCAGGGTCATATTGCCCTACAAGGGCCTCGGTAGCGCCTGGCTCGAGCTAGATGTAATGCTAAGGATTTTCTACCAGGAAAACTGGAAACGCTGTGAAAAACATCTAACTATTTTTCTGAATATTCCAAAACCCAGAATATTTGGAAAACCTAACCTAACCTAATCATAAAAAGAATCAATACACAGAAAAGACTTGAAAAACAAAAAAAAAAATGCATTCAAAGAACTAAAAAAATCAGAGGTTCCAATAGCTATTAGATTTCAGTATTCTTAATAAACGTCGCCCGCAAAGATAATCCTCTATTAAAAAAGACATGGACAATCCAAGTCGAAGTTCGAGATAATTGTGAAGCTATTTTATTCGTATCCTGATTAGCTGTGGTTCGTCGCGCCAGTCCCAAGCGCGCGCGTTCAAACACACCGTGACATGCTCGATGTGTTCGGAATAAAATGTAATAAAAATAACAAAATAATTTTGTAACCCGGTTTTCTTATTTGTTTCGCATTCTTCACGGAAAAAGCTTGATTGGAATTGCAATTTTTTGGATTGCTTAGACCCATATTTGTTTTGGTAACCGATGTGTTCATTGCCGGAACCTCGACCGGTTCGTTTCGTCGACAATTTCAAATTGGTTAGGATGCAGATGTATCACTGTTGTATCCGGCTCTGATAACACCGGATGGACGTCAAGGTGTAGGTCTCATGTAGGAATCAAAAAGTACGATTTTGAATGGGCGGTCTAACTTTTGCAGGCGCAATACTAAGATTAGGATCCAACATTTTTTTTTGACATCATAAGCCTTTTCATTCAAAAAGCATTTTTTTGGACATCATAAGCCTAAAAATGGAAATCCAGTTAGAGGACTTTAGTGTACTAAATGCTCACAAATGGACCCTTTGGTGTTGTCATAGCGATGTATGAAATGATTCAACTTTTTTTTTAACTCGGGTAATCACACGCGCTTGCGTGCGTGCCTGAAAAACTTTTCACCAAAATCGACCTCAGAAATAGATTCTTTTGAAAATATCGTCTTGTCACCTATACCATCATTCTCAATTCGCATATTCTACCCCCGAAAACACTGGTTATTAACCTTTATTAATCGATTTTGAAAAAAATATTTTTTTGGCGACGAAACAATTTTTTTTTCTGTCAGAAATCGTAGATTCGGCTCCGGACCGAAAATCGCCAAAATCAACCCCAATTTTTTTTCTTTTCAAAATATCGACTTTTAACCTATACCATCATTCTTAAGTCGCATATTCTACCCCCAAAAATACTGGTTACTAACGTTTTTTAATCGATTGTGAAAAAAATATTTTTTTGGCGACGAAAAAAATATTTTTTCTGTCAGAAATCGTAAATCCGGCTCCGGACCAAAAATCGCCAAAATCAACCTCGGAAATTTTTATTTCAAAATATCACCTATAATAGGTTAATCAATTTTGTGCTGCTGCGCTCTTATAAAGCTTTAAAAGGTTACGGGTGCTGCCCCGCCTGTCCTCTTATGAAATTTTTCAAATTTGACACCAAACTGATTTTGTTTATCACGGACTTTCCTGGCAACCAATCACAACTCTAGTAGTTTGCTAACAATGCTTTCCGTTACTCATGAACTTTTTAAAAGAGGGAAGATTTCGACAACAATACATTTTGTTGATGAAATAAGAACATTTTGTTAAATCAACCTTTTTTGGATTTATTGTGACAACAAATCTTTTTTGTGAATATGGTCAGGAGCGCGAGCGAAGCGAGTGCGTTGTTGTGAGTATTAGTAAAACGAATGAATACGCGCAACTTGCCGCAACCGGCAACTTGCGATATTTCACGTGAATTGGTGCACAGAATGAAGGGCAAGAATACGGGCAACATTTTACAATTCTTCGCCTACTTGGGTGTCCGGACGATAAAGCGTTATTGTATTATGGAAGGGGGGGGGGGGGGGGGGGGGAGACTTGACGGTGTGAGAGGTGTAAACCTCCCTCTCCCCGAAGCCACTGGCGCGCGTAGAGTCTGCACACTCTCCATATTCCGGCCGTTCGTCGGGGCCCTCGAACATGTTGGCAGGACGGTCAGGTGGAAACGCGAGAGCGCGGGGGTCGTTGAGGATCAGGGCGAGTGAGAGATAGAGAGACGCGCGTAGAGGTTAATAGGCGCATAACGAGGGGCTGCATTATGCAAATGGCCCGGCACGCGGATCGCCACCGAAGGTCGACTTATATCTTATCGCTGCGGACTGCCGGCCGAGCGGGCAAGTAAACGCGCCATTTCGTATGCGAATATCGCACCCGTGGGAGCGCCATCTCGCTCGCCCAGCTTTGGACTATCCTGTTCTATGACCTACACCCCCCAACCCGCCTTTCGCCATATTTCCTTCCCCCTCCCTAACCACTGCGCCTTTTGCGCGTAGAGAAAAATAATAATAATCTGAAGAGAGGGTCGATTTCTTCATAGTACAAAACCGTCTTGGGGTGAGGCGTATATGGGGCATTCCACGGCTCATCGACAGGGTCGTGAGCCTCATTTTTTTTGGGCTGTTATAGGGGAATGTGAAAAATAGCTTTAGATTTTTTGGAAGATTTGTGATTTCGTGATTAGCCAAAATTTGAATTTTTCAAAAAATGTGTCGACAGTAAAAATAAATTACAGCAAATTTTGTACTGAAAAAGAAAGAAACATTGTTGAGACTAGTCGGATTCACGAATTTTGTTTTCTAGCGCAGAATTTACTATGAAAAATAAAAAGATCGTGGATGTAGTTTTTGAGAAATCGAAAATTTGGTTAAATATCGAAACACAGGTCTTCGAAAAAAATTGAAAAAAAATTCTTGAAGGCGTTTTCATATTGCCCTATGACACCACAAAAGAAGAAAAAAACATGAGGGTTACGACCTTATCGATATGTCATGGAATGCTTCATATATATTTATATACATTTTTTTTTATTTATCCCCGTTGATCAATTGTGTTTCCCCCAGACAAATGATGTACACCCTTTGCCGAGTTTCTGCCCCGAAAATCTCATGAACCTCCCTTGCGGCCTGCGAGAAAATAAAATCAATTGTCGGGCCCAGTAAAAAACAGTGCCTCTCCTCGTGGACTTTTTTCCTGGTAATTTTCTCACTGTACCATTTTACTAGTCAGAAGTATTTTCAGATCCCGAAAAGCACGATAAGAAACAAAATCTTTTTCCCCTCCAAGCGGATAATACGATAATAACAATGCGAAACCGAATGGCAGAGCGGGTGAACGAAATTGAGATATAAACAAATTATGCAGCCAAAGCAGCAGGCTGACCGTCGTGCTCATGTGGCCAGTCGCAGCTACCGAACAAATGGTCAGCCTCTATCGCGAGCCCGGGCACCGTATCACTATGCCGAGCCGGCAGAATCGGCTCCCCCCTCCCCCCGCCCGGCACAGCTGATTTCGCGTAATACCAGGTTGCCTGAAATATGGAAATCTTGCGCTGCGTGAGGATAATACCCTGTCATACTGCGAGAGTTGCGCATAATATCATATTGCAATATGTTATGATCGTATATGGGTGCCATGGAGTCGGGCCATTCAACCCGGCGCCTAGAGCTATATGCAACCCGCCACCCTTTCGCCCTCACCCTCTTGTTTCCTCTTTATTCGCTTTTTTTATTTCTCTTTAGTATTTTTTTTTCTTTATTTTTCCTTTTCGTTGAAACGATTATGGACAAGGCGGAATGTGGGCTGTGACCATTATCGATCCTTCCGCACTTTGAGAATGCAACACACTGTAATTTGGACCCTCGTCTCTCCTCTGTGTTCACCCCCGGGGAAGCGTGTATTGCGACACTTGGCGTAGCGTCGTTGGTTGTCGCGGACATTTTTGACAAAGAAATGTCCCCTCACGGTTGGATGTTATTGAAAGTCGACATTTTTCAGCGGAAAATATATTTTGACGTGGGAGGGCTGGACGTTTTGTCTGGTGGTTGGTGCGAAAATGGTGGGGGAGGCGAGAAATTAATTGATTTATCGGCTCAACGAATTAATTGGTCGACGGATGGAATCGCCGGGAGTCTGTTTAAATTCGTTTTTCTAAAGCAGACAATCTGTTTGGCTAAATAAATAAATAAATAACTTATTTGCAGTGTGAGTACGTGCGTAATTTTTTAAGAGACACTTGTCAAAATATTAGGCAAATTTTGTGCAGAGTTTATTTGCAGGATTCTTGAGGGATACGAAACTTTTGTGGAATAGGGACATTTTTAAATAGGCGAAACAAATTCAGCATTTATCAAATCGTTAAAAGTAATTTTTTGAGAGTGTTATCGTTTTTGCCAAAATTTAACCACGTATTTAAAAAATTTACAACATATATGGTGTAAAATTTATTTACTCGATTCTGAAGAAACAAAAAAATGGCTGCATTTGCATTGCATATCTTCAATTTTCGAAGGATCATTTTGGTAAAAGTTAACATGTACTGTTTTTATTTGAGTCAAATTTGCTCATACTTTATTTACTCCATTCAAGCACAACAAAATGCCGTGAATTAATCCATTTTTTAAAACAGATGAAACAAGGAATTCCGATAGGGCTTTTGTTTGCTTCGTGTTTGCGTCCCGTGCGGTGGAACGTCAAGCACGACTGCAAGGGCCATATCGGGTTACCGGAGCTATTTAAAATTCAGCGCTTGAAGTCTCCAACGTTAGCTCGCTCTCTCTATCTCTCGTTCGCTGCTCTACTCTACACTACTCTTTCTCTTTTCCCGGCTCCCTTGTTGTGGGCCACCCACAGCCCCTCCTGAAAAGTACTTAAATGTACTACCCGAGGAAGCTTCAACGTACTTAGAGGCCTCGGGGCTCGCGCGCGACTCCCTTCATCACGGAGCGAGCGCGAGACGGGATTGCCAACCCGGAATAGACTAATTTGCCGTGCCTTCATACAGCAATGGCAGGTACAGTATATAGTACGTGCTCAGCACGCTGCTCCCTCTCTTGTATCTCACTGCTGCAACTCAATTTAAAAATCACCGGTACCCACCGCGCGCTCGCGGTGCATCTCGGAGCCACCGAATCTCCCCCCCCCCCCCCCCCCCACCCTCCCTTCCCTTCCGCACTACATGGTTATCACTTATTTTTCAGGCTTTTTTCTGTCTGTTTATTTGCCATCCACGAAAATCCCCGCGAAACTCGTTGCTACTCGACGCCGGTACGAGCCATTTCAGGGAATGACGTCAACCTTTTTGTTCATCCTTGGGTCCATAGAATCTGACCGAAAATCGTGAATTTTATACTTGTTTTACGGCGGTGTAGGACCGATGTTTTATAGTTTGCGGAAAACAATAATTTGTATGTGGGGAAGTAACGAAATTGAGGATTGCACGATGTATGTGTCGTTAGATAATTGAAATTTAATGCCTAATCTATTCGGTAATTATGAATTTGATTTCTTTTACGTCTGTCTGATTCGAAGTTTTTTAAAGTTGTACATATAGACAAATAATTTGTGCTGAATCTGAAAAGCAAGAAGTTTAGTTTAATTTAATTTAAAATCAGAGCGATAGTGAAAGCCAAAAGTCGCCAACTTAAATCGGATTTTAACGCTTATTATGGCGGTTAATCGTAAATTTGACATATTTTACATAACTCCAAATCGTAATCTCAATTCGTTTACATAGAAAAATAATTTGCCAGTACTGAATTTGAGCAGTAAGGAATAAAAATATTTTTCAATAACTTTAAAAAATACAAAAAATACGCCTTCAGAACGATATTGAAAGCCAAACACCTATGACTTGAAGAAAAAAGAATTAAGATGTCGACGTGTCGCGATATAATCGAATTTCAATGCTTCACCTTGTGTTGTGGCTCGTGGCACAAAAAGCAAGGACGTGTCAAGAAAATTCACAATGAAGAATAATCTCGGTCCATCGGCGCGAAAATTGTGAGAGGCCGCACCGTGATTTATGGAACGCTCACATCTTCCGCGTCTGCGATTTCCTTACACGTGTACACAACACACGACGTCGTTAATCTCCGAAAAAGCTGATGCTCGGCAATCGCGGGCGGGACAAAAAAATTCGGGTCTCACCGCGCAGACCGGCAAAAAGCGTATTATCATCTCGGTATATGTAAAGCCCGGCGACTCCTGAGTTCTGACTCGCTCAGAGAGTTGGAAACGCGGACGACCGGGAACGATAATGCATCCTCCGTAGCAAATAATTTTTATTACGTACTCCGCACGCGGACAACCCCGAGGAATATTACACAGCGATCGTATATTTGCGAATAACTGCGGAGACATTTCGAAACTACACGGGGGGCGAATATAAATCCTATTATTCTTATTCATAAAGGGAATCTTTGTCCCTGGTAGCTCCATTGTCCCCCGCTGAATATCGTTGGGGAACGAATAAGGCGAGCGAGAGCGAAGGAGACGGAGATATCGGCCTAAAGCCTCGGTGAAAACCAGCCTTTAGTATCAACTTTCTGTGGGCTCGCGGAGCGAGGTATAGAAGTGCAGGCGAGACGAGGCGAAGCGACTCGATGCACGATCCCCTTGCGACGATACCAAAACGGATACTTGACACCGCGTCATTTTATCGGGCTCGGTAGGTTTTTTTTATTTATTTATGTTTATTCCCAAACGTATTCGCAATGTAGTGTGAATTCATCCAAATGGCTCTCGTGAAAATAAAATTTAATTTTTTCCCGCTGAGCCTCCACCGTCGATATATATTTTTTGCACGGACCGTTTTTTTTTTCATGTAAATACGAGAATGCGATATTTTCGTGAATTGAATGTACGTTGAATTACGTTTTCAAAATATTTTCAAAGCTTTTTTATTGAAATAATTCATGTAAAGCTTCGAAATGTACCGAAATTCTGAGGGAAGACAGCCTAAATAATCTGGACACAATATTACATGTTGCTTATTTGAAGATTCAATTCAAAAGCCTCTGTTGACTTCAATTATCGCGTTCTACCCGGATGTAAAATTAACTTCGGCGAATTTGCGGAATCGAGTATGATATATACGACGGACAAGACATTATCCAGACCCAATTGGACAATCATTTCACGAACACCAACATTTAATATGACTAGGGGAACAATAACGCGTTCTCACGTGCGCGGACAGTTTAGCCAGCGCTGCAGCGCTTACGTCAAAATGCGACAAACGGTCAAATCTCGCGCTATTAAAAACAACGACGGCCGGTCGTCACGGTCGACGACCAATCAGAGCCCGAATAGATCGACAACAATAGTCACGTTGGCGCGAATTACGCACTTTTTAGTAGAAGAAATTCGTATGGGTACGAAGCTATAAGCGCAGAGATTGTGGATCGAGGAAGCTACACAATGCACGCGGTCCGCTCCAATGATACCAAAACAGATACTTGATACCGCGATATTCCGTCGGGCTCAGCATTTTTTTACTCCCAAACGTATTTGCAATAACATGTAAATTCGCATAAAGGGCTTTCGTGAACGTCAAATGTAATTTTATCCCTCTGGGTATCTGTAATCAATATTTTTGTATTATACAAAATATAAACGTTTAGCGTTGATTGGATATCCACTTGCATTGTCGATGCGCTGTATTGAAATATGTCGCAGGACGCTTCAAAATTTACAGAGATTTACCGGGTAAACAGGCTAAAATATCTTGGCATAAAATCAAATATCGTTTATTTTCCAAATGGATTGTTGCACGGGGAAAACATTTATTTGTTTCAATTGCCCGGACGCAAAAATGAAATTTGGTGAGTTTGCACAATCGAGTGTCATGGGCGCGTGAGGCAAAACATTTTCTAGACCCAATTGGACCGTAATTCGATGAATACACCAGGGCAACATCAAAAAGCACAATATGGACCATTTGCTCGGCGCTACTGTTAACAAATTTCGCACCTCGAACGAGCTGTCGCGCGATTGGCAGGAACATCGATGTAAATTAATGGATCGAATCGGAGGGGGCAATTCGTGCTCTGGCTTGGCAGGCGGGCAATAGTCGTATTACAGGTTACGTTAACCCGCATATTTCTCCACGCGTATTTCTCCCGCCTATTGCTCTAATTGCCTTTCCGATTGATTTATGGACTAGATTGTGATCCATTTGAACAGTAACACGTATGAAGGGCAAATGTCACTCTTCCATTATGTTTGCCGACCGAGCGGACCCAGTAGTTGGCTCTGAGCAGTCGTTCGCTCTGAACAATCGTTGGCAGACGCTTTAAAAAAAAAAAATAATTAATGATGTATGCGTTGTTGACCTGACAGTTCAGAAAAGTAAAATATTATGATTATTAATATCCGCCAGACTTGTTAAACTGATCCTCCCGTAAAATGTTCATGAGGGATAAATGCGAAATTCATATTAGCGATCTGTTCGTGACCTGATTGGTCCTCGGTGTCGTCAGGCACACTGAGATCAAGACCAACTTGATGCATTGACATTTTTTGTATATGCCAAATGTCAAAAGTGACAAAAAGAGTCTCGGGCGTTAAAGCGCCCGTTATCAGATGCGACCATCGATCGTGCACGTGAGCACGTGTCACTGTCCCCAGTAATTAATAATTTTCATGCCGCGTTTTATGTCATTTTCAGCCCTCAACATCGATTTTAAAGACATTTTCACATTAATGAGTTATCAGGAACCTCGAAATATGATTTTATATCAATTTCATATCTCATCGTTGATATTACAGACATTTTCGCGTCCATAAGTAATCAAGAACGATGAGAAATGATTTTCTGTGATCTGATTATCAACAAATAATCAGTAATTATGACTCGAAATATCACTTAATATTATTTTACTCGTATAATTAATGTAACTAATTAATTACTCGAAATACAATTATTTGAAAATTAATTAAAACATTGTCGTGACATTTTACTCAGAAAAACGTGCAACTCAAAAAGGACAGTGAAGATCGAAACCAAATAACACAATTATTGGCCCCAGTCAGTCGTCGGCAGTGCCGGTTAAGACAAAAAAATCAATGGCAAATTGCGTTGTTGTTGCGACAGTGAAAAACACGGTGGGTCAGAAAAACAGATTAATATGTCGATATCCGCGTACGGTTTGCTTTACCGCCGAGTCCTAACGGTGGCCGCGTATAACTGCAACATTCGTCGAACCTCGTCGAGCCCGCGCAGAATCAATTAAAATCAAAATTGGCTGGAAAATGATAACGATACACGAGGGTGTAATAAACGCAGCGTGTGCGGTAGCCGGAACGGGAGGACCAGCGGGCAATGAATTTGTCGGGCCAAATGGGATGTCCATGTGGTGATCCTGTTAGTTTTGGTAGTTGTTGGCAGGTCGCGCGCGCAACCGGCGTCTCTCGTACACGCGCGGGGTCCCTGCGGTCCTGGTCCACTCCATCACTTAGGTTAACATCCCCTAGGATTCCCATGAAGCCTGCTTTTCTCCCCTCCCCTCTCTCCAGACATCCCCCTCCCCGCGCTGTTTTTTCTCGCCTCGGCTGCTGGGTCACTTAATATTTCGTGAGAAAATATAAAAGCCGAGTTGGAATTTTCACGTAGGCTGCGCTTTTTCGTGCAGTGCACGTAATTGAAATAATATAGTTGTGGAGTTTAGAAAAATCTGGGGAGTTTTAAAATGTATCTAGTAATTGAAGTGTTAAAATTTATCTATTAATTGTGATACTTACGAGTGATGTCACGAAAAGATTTAAAGTAATGTTTTCAATACCAGAATAACGTTGAAAATAGGATTTTTCTTATTTTGTAGATGGCGAATAATTTTTTTGCAATCAAAATCTGTTTTAAGTACATTTTTTATGTTTTTTTAGGTACATTTGCTAGGATTCCCGTGGAACCTGCTTTTCCCCCCCCACGCTCTTTTCTCTCACCCTACGCGCCGGGTAACTTACTATTTCGTGAGAAAATACAAGCCGGGTTGGCTTTCAAATTGAAGGGCTGAACGTAGGTTGCGCTTATCAGGCGCAGTGAAGATAACTGAAATGCCACAGAGAATTTTGTTGAGTCTAGAAAACCAACGGCGTTCAAAATTATCTGGTAATTGTGGTACTTACGAGTGAAGTGGTTGTCACGAAAAGATCTTAAAAAAATGCTTACAATGCACGAATAGCATTTTTTTGAAGCGATTTCCCTTTCTTGTAGGTGGTAAAACATTTTTGTATCAAAAACTGTTTTTGTAGGTACAACAATTTTTAGGTATAAAAAATGCGTTTTGTAGTTGTGAAACTTACGATTTAAGTGGTTGTCACGAAAATATCTTTAAAAATGTTTTCAATCCCCGAACAAAACAAAAAAGATTATTCTTCTTTTGTAAACGGTAATACGTCTTTTTGCGATCAAAAACTGTTTTTTACGTAGGAAACAAATGTCGATTTTTTACTTTAGTCGTGTAGAGAAATTTAAATGGTCATTTTGCTCAATCGCGAGTAAGAGTGACTTTGGGTTGTCGAATGTCGTCGTTAGTCCTTCATAATATAGATGGTTATTATTTGCATGCGTAAAAAAATACGTAGCGTTTCCCGTTAATACTCGTATTAATAACACACCCGCGTATCATCTACACAGCGTGATCTATATATAGAAGTGCGACGGTGTACGACGTATAAGCGGCAGGTACGTCGACCGGTAGTTAAGTTTAATTGTGACGTGTGCGCAACGAACGCTCTCGAACCGCCCATAATGTAATCACGGGGATAAAGGGGTCGTTAAAGTTATTAAAGTCGAAAGCTCGCCCTTGCGCACGCAAGACCCGCGGCGTTAAGGGCTGAAAACCCTCGAGGAGCACGGACAGATTCGTCGTGCGCTCGGTAAAAACTGATTTTCCAGCTTCAGACATTTTTTTAAGTTAAAAAAAAAAATTACAAAAATTTCGGAAATATTTTTTTGGTATGCGACAAACACATTTTCAATTTTATCCTGCAAATCCATGAGAAGCAAAAGCAATTCGACATTGTCACGTAAAAAAAAGTTACCACACAAATTGTCGTTGAGTCCCGTGACATTTTTTTTTCATGCAAACGCATGAAACAAAAAAATTTATCGTCTGCGACGAGCAAAAATTCGGAAATATTTTTGAGAATTTGACAAACACGACGTTTTCATTTTTATCCTGCAAATCCGTGAGGACCAAATGCAGCCCGACATTTTCACATAAAAGCAGAATAACCAAATAAATTGTCGCTGAATCTCGTGAAAAATTAATTTTTTTTTTCATCGAAAAGCACAAAAAACATGTATCGCGAGCAGCAAACGCGCCGTATTCGCGGTGAAATAAAAATAAATTTCGCGCGAGCTCATCTCTCTTTCGGTGAAATATGAAATATACAGGTGGTCCCGGTCGCATCGTGTAAATACAGGCAGTGAAACAAAACAAAAAAAAAAGAAAAGAAAACACGAAAAAAAAAGATATGATAAAAATTATGAGGAGCACGAAAAATCGTGCCCGGCGAAAATTCGATAATCATCCTGATGGTGGTTTCGTGTTTGGTGAGCTCGCTGGGTGCCCCCCTCCCCCAGCGAGCACAAAGTTCGAGGGCTAATAACGGGAATGGAAGAGCGGCTCGGGTACGAGCAGGACGCGCCAGCCGATGGTAGCCGATGATTTTATACCGCGAGAGAGCGCGACACACACGCAATCGTCGACATGGCTGGAAACAGGCGGCGCGCGGTGCAACGTCCAGCTTATGTTTGCCAATCCTTTTTAGCTTTTTGATCAGCTCTCGCGCATTTCAATCCTTTAACTACGCGTATCACGCACGAACGCTACCGGTGTACGCACGGACTTCTTTTTTATTTTTTGTTATTTGCCTTTGCTCGCGCATCGAACAAGGCGCAATGCTCACGCGCCAGTGACGCAGGCGCGGGCGACACGCGGTGCACTCGCCCCGCTTTATGCCGGCTGCAAGGCCATAAAGCGCTGGCCAAGCCAAAAAGAAGCTCACGATGAAGAGGTCAGCGTCAATGTGCCGCATCCCGCATACACCCCTTTTTTTTGTAAATATATACACGCACAATTTGGAAGTGACCGCCGAAAAAAAAAACCGGCGGGGCCTCGTTAATTATTATGTTTTTTACTACTTGCCCACGGTGACGCTGATACGCGCGGAGTCGTGTTGCATTTTTTAATTATGTTGCATACACGCGCTGACCGAGACATAATTTTCGTTGTGTTAGCAGGGCTGGGGAAAACAAGAAGTGGGCGAAATTTTGCGAATTTTTGTTCCGACGAATTGGAAGCGAGTTATGCAGTAGGTTTTTTGGCTAAAAAAATGCAAATGTTTGTTTTTGGGAACTGAGTAAAATATTTTTTATTAAATAAACTGCGCGCTTTACGAATTGAAAATGTCTATTAATGCTATAAACTATAAATTCTATAGTTTTTCTGACCTCTTATACATATAAAGTTAATTTAAAAAAATATCTTTATATTTTGTGTAGAATTCTATTTGAAAAAAATATGTAAAAATGTCTACGACTTTGCAGTAATGAAAGAGGTGTACAATTCTCAAATTTAAATTCCTCCAAATCAGAAATGAAAACACAATCTAACGACTTAATTTTTGCAAAAATTCCTTTCATCA
This sequence comes from Pimpla rufipes, assembly GCA_963932165.1. Taxonomy (NCBI): domain Eukaryota; kingdom Metazoa; phylum Arthropoda; class Insecta; order Hymenoptera; family Ichneumonidae; genus Pimpla; species Pimpla rufipes. The sequence continues at coordinate 17,321,097 of OZ010636.1, forward strand.
AATAGCTCACCGCAGTAATAAAAAAAACTACTTTTCTTGTTCCCAATAAAAAAACATAGTCTCATTATCTAAAATACCACCGAACATCGTAACTCGTCTCCCATCCCCATTTTCTGGATTTCGGATCGATGACAAAACTTATCATACTCACCGTCTTTTTTTCTCTCCAAATTTGGTCAATTAGACGACAAAAAAGTGTCAAATCCGAAAATATCCATTCCTCCAAATTAGAATGTCACAAAGCACAAACTAACGAGATACTTGTACCAAACAACTTCTCACGCAGCGATAAAAAATATTTCCCCTTTTCTTACCCCAATTCCCAATAAAAAGATAAATAAAAAAGTCTCACCGCATCGAAAACACCAGCGAGCAACGTATCTCGTGTCCAATTCCCATTTTCCGGAGTTCGGGTCGACGTAAATTTATCGTCCTCACCCGCGCTCTCTCTATATATATAATACCTCTATCGCGCTATCCGGCCGTGCGCGTCTCCGGGGTAGATATAACTGTTAATCAATCGGCGCGTGTGAGGACAGGCGGCGGCGACGAGCGTGCGGCACCCTCGCGGCTGTGCCAACCGGTGAACGTTGGAACGGATCGGTCGCGCAGCGACGAAGTCGGCGAGCGAGACGCGGACGGACGCGAAGAGTGAGAGATAGTATCGCTTTGATATCACCTCCCAGCGATCTTTCTTCCCCGGTCGAGCCGCGCGTCGACTTGGCTGGGCCGCATTGTGTCCCGTCCCGCGCGCGACAAGCCAAAGTACTATACGAGCCTCGGGGCCGTCACGTACTACCGTCAATTCATTCGGAACCCGCCCGGGCTCTCTGTGCTGCTGCTCTTGCGGTCGTCGGGGGCAGCGCGCGTTTGCTTCGCGCCCGAACACCCGGACTATGATTCTCGGGCCTGACACGTGTTAACGTAACCGTTTCAGGCGACTATGATATACGATGGGTATAAGCAAGCGGCCCGCGTGGCTTGACGCCCGGACACGCTAACCTTACACAACACAACAACTACAACAACAACAATAATAACAACAACAGCAGCAGCAACAGCTCGGGCTGCACTGCGAGCGTTTTGTAATACATAGAAAAGCATCATAAGCGTGTTCTAAATGCAGATGAAGTGGCGGATAGAGGAGGACGGAGATAACCAACCGGGACACCGGGACGAAGCCGGACAGGGTGGGCAAGAGATGGAGAGAGTGAGAGAGAAAGAACCAGTTAGAAGGGATTTAAATCATCCGGGTGGGTGGGAGAGAGCTCCGGGCTCGATCCCGGAGTGCTACGTTTTCGCATAGATAAGCTCGTAAATCCTGATTCAACACGATACCGGAACGAATATTCCACGCGGGGTGAGAAGGGGGGGGGGGAGGGAGGGGAGAGTTATTCGACACGTTGGGCGGTGACGTGGATTTTTTTTTAACGTTGGGATAAATAGGTAGTATAAATGAGTAAAAAGAGGCTCTTAGAGGCCGGACACTTAGGATTTGGATGTTGGCTTGTTTAGGTTTGATTTGATTAGGGATGAAGAAAACGGTGAGAATTTTAGGGTGCGATGAATTTGGCAGAATTCATAATTTTTTTTACTTTTTCGTTTTTATGCTTTATATATATCTTTTTCGTTAATTAATTTTATTTAATTATAAATTTTGTGATGATGATAATAACTGTATTCTCGGTTTATTTGGTGGATTTTTTGGCAGTGAAGCGAGACGATATTCGTCGATCTCGCGTGAATTCTGATTCAACACGGTACTGGAACGAATATTCCACGGGGTGGAGTTATATACGCGTTGGGCAGTACCAGGGATTTTTAACTTAAAGACAAATATGCACGATAAATAATTAAAAATTGAACGGTGCAGGTTTTTATTGCCTAATTTACTTTTGATTTGCCTGAAGCTTGAACAATAAAATTGGAGATATTTGAGGTTCTCGGACTGACTACTATGGGTTTTATTTTACTTTGAGTACTTTTTAAAAAATTTTACTCTCAGTATTTTACGCTCAACGAATATAGACCCGAATTTCGCGCATAGTCCTCAATGCAGCTCCTCTCTGACCTGTCACTGACGCACGAGCCCAACGCTCTGTAGTACTTCACGCATCGTGTATCAAACTTTGAACTCCCACGCGGAGTTTCATAATTAAAAGCAAAGTTTAGAATTACAAATATAAATAGAAAAAAAAAGTTGACACACACGGAGAGAGAGTGAGATGGGAAGCGAGTGGCTAACGACGTTGTATACGCCGGGCAAATTGGCGATGGTATGATTCATCGTTTCCTTTTTTTTTGTTTTTTGGGTAGATAAATTAGCAACTACGCGGGCCACAGAATGAGGCGAAGAGCGCTATGAGTATATACAGCATGCGACGTCCACGGATTCGCGTGTTCGCCGCCATGTCGAATATGAAAGAGGAGAAAGCTTCGCTGCATTCCGAGGACAATAGAGTCAAATGAGTCGCCTCGTCGCATTCACTTGGGCTACATTGGGGCATAACAGCATACACGGAGACGAGATTTTCGCAGTGCACTCACATAATCGCGGCGGACAAAGTCCCAAAGATATAAAGCGAGTAGATGTGATTTGATGTAGTAACATCGAATTTTGTTTTGTTTTGAAAATCATTTTTTAAAGTTTCGACCCCAATGTTTTTCGGGGTAGAATGGGCGACTTGAGTACGATGGTCTAAGCGAAAAGTAGATATTTAAACAAAAAATCATCCGCTTTGTATTTTTGATTTTTCCCTTCATTGCGAGCTGATGTTTATATTAAACGTTCGGCGTTATCGGTCTTCGATTCCTCGCTCTCTGAATTGTTCTTTCGTAGCGATATCGGCGTTGCGCAAGAATTGAGCAAAAAGCGAAGCCGCAAACGAACGATGACAACAGACTGCAAACCCACCGAGTGCCGCGATATGAAAAACGCGCCGGACAAAATTACCCATGACGTCCGCCGAGGACACTGGACGCCTCGATCTAGTCCATTTTCCGGCCACGCTGCACTGGCAATAATATCCCCGGTTATCCTTTCGTAGCCTCGCAAGTCGCGCGCAGGCAAAGCAGAGGGAGTATCAGCGCTCGCGGCCAGCGACCGAGGAAATCGATGCATCCGACACACCGAGTGAGAACTCGGTACTGGGCGCACGTGGGTCGCCCGCGCGCCATTCGATATATCGCCAGCGATATCGCGCCAAATGGAAAACCGTATCGAAACTCAACAACCTCGCAGTTTTATCACGTTCGCATCGCGCCAAGCTTATGACGCGCGGTGTCGCTGCCGGCACAAATAGAGAGATAAGCGATTCGATATTTTTGTCTAAGGACGAAATTTCCGAAGCTTCGAATTTTCCTCGATCTGCTATTATGTTTTACAATACAAAATTGGTGCCGTAAACTAATTCACGCGAGTTGTTCCTCTCAATTTATTTTCGACACGGCAAGTCAGTAATATTTATATTTTTTTTTAAACTATTTTCAGGCAAGAATAAATATTCCAAAACTGAAAAATATATGAACAAGTGCATTTTTTTTGCGTCCTGACGTTTCTTAAATGTAAGATTATATTTTTCAATATTACAAAACAGAAAATTAAATTAACACATGAGATTTTTTTTGCTTCGTAATATTTTTTAAAATCTCGCGCACATTCTTTCCGTTTTATTTGCGAAAAAACGCATGTTAATGCTAAATAATTAACGATGAAAATAAATCGAGTCGAAAATGCGGACGAAAGGAGGCGGAAAACTTTGGTCGCGCGGGGGACGTGACAGCGAATTAGCGTCCCGAATGTGACGCACACGCGAAGAGCTTTCCGCGCTTTGCATACGGCGCAATAGGCACGTATATCATTCGACGAATTTCTGTACAACGTGTATGGAACCCCCGGTGTCACCTCGACCTCACGATAGCCCGACTCTCCATCACCCTGTTCATAGCTCCCATTTTCGCCGCGGTATACAACGCACGCGGCACGAGAGCCCGGCAGCCGTACAGCTGTAGTACCTACTGTGCGGATCGTTCGGCATATGTAGCGAGCGTCACGGCGAAACTGCAACACGGTCGCGCGCCCCCACGCGTTTATACGATATTTTCGTTCGCTTCTGAATTTTCGCGCTCATGCGTCCCGGGGATTGAATTAAAAAATGCGCATCGCGCATTTTCACCAGCTCGGACGCTGCGGCCGAAACACTCGGTTTTGCATTCAGTGCTCACCACACGGCGTACACCACCACTCATTTTATGCTATTCGGTGCTCTGTTTCAATCCCCCCCTTCCCCTCCCCGCCCCCCGACCGCACGTGTTATCAGAAATTCGTCGAGTTAAAGACGCCGAGTTATTTAGCGGGAAGATGTTTATTGCAGAAAATAGCGATATTTATCTCAAGGAATTTGTGCGATACCAGAGAATTTTACATCGCGGTTGGTTCCTTTATTTTTCGCGACTACAAACATAACGAGCCGGCTCGATGAATTATTTAGCGGAACAAAAGGTTGATAGCCTAAAATAACGAAAATGATTGATATTCATGATTTTATGTATCACCACTTTCTGTCGACAACTTGGTCACCATTGCGACTACAAATAACAATTAAATCAAGGAACCCAAAGATGGCTATAAAATTCTTTCGAACAAATTTCACGCCTTAAAACTACAATCAATTACCGGTATCACAACTTTCTACAATGACCCTTTTTTCCCGTTAACGAATTGACTCTCGCGACCACAAATTTCAACAATAACCAAAAAAACCACCCACCAAAGTATTTCTCTCCCCTTGATCTAGGTCCCCCCCCCCCCCCTCCCGCACATCAGTTTCCCAAAAAAATATCCCCGAACGCAATAAACTCCGCGTATTTAATCGCAGCCTCCTTCTCACCCGCGTGTATGAAACAAAAATTCCACTATCTCATCTGTTCGTATATTTACAAAAAAAAAAAAAAAAACGAAAAAAGAAAAGAAAAAGCGAAAAAAATCTGTCCGGGGCTGTCTGAATTTATCCGCGTCCGCGCTCGTTCCTATCTTCTCGGCGCTGAGCCCCGGCCGGTATAGTACAGTCGACGAGCTCTCACGCCACTCTGCCGCGCGGCGGCAGCAAGGCGCTGTGATTTCGAGCGTATGGCGCCCGCCGCTGCTGCCGTATGGCGGTGGCCACTACACCCCGGACCCCCGGCACTACGTACTGTACACACTGCACTGTTTCTGTACCGCGCTGCAGCTCTCGCTCGACCCCTCGGCCCGTGATCCATGTCCGCCCGTGACGCCAATTTATTTTCGCATTCGTTTTGTGCCGATGCTTGTAAATTGCACTTGCTGTAATTTAGAGGGCCGAACGGATTGCGGGCCCAGTCAGCATACGCCGTTTGGGGGGAGTGAAATAGGGGGGCAAAGTGGGAAGGGTGTGGGGGGAGGATTGTAGCCATCGATGTCGCTCTATAGCTATAACCGGACACTTCCGTCGTACGCTACACCCGGCATCCGATTTTCCGTCTATTCCTCTCTCTCTCTCTCTCTCTCTCTCTCTCTCTCTCTCTCTCTCTCTCTCTCTCTCTCTCTCTCGCTCTCTCTCCCGGTTTTCCGTCTCTCGCCGCGCGCGATAACCCGGATTTCGCGAGCGCGAATCTCGCGCTTTGGCGTTTTGGCCCGCTGGCTTGTTGCTGTGTGCGCGCGAGGCTCTCTCGGTGTGTGGATCGCGTTTGGTTGGATATATAGCGCGTGGCTCTCGTTCGCCGAGCTCTACGACTACCAATATACCATTCGTGTTAATCATATCGTAGAATGACACCGCTGCAGAAACTGACTATTGCATTACGGCTCGAGATGCGTCGCTCTCGTTGCCTCATCTTGTTTTGCCCTTCGAGCGCTCAGCAATCGCGCAGCGGCAACACTGACAACGCGGCCGGCGGACATTTACGCGATGGATGGGGAACGATGGAGCGCCGCAGTCGCAGTACGCTGGTATCTCGCTCTGATGCCGTTGCGCTTTCGTCTCTATCTCTCTCTCGTTTTATACCATAATTTCGATATTCTCGGCTCGGCTGCCGCTCCGACAGAAGATTAATTACTAATAAATGGGAAATCACACATCGACAAGATATCACATCGTTTCTTGTCCTTGCGATATTTTGTCGAGTGATATTTTCTCGGTATCACTCATTTTTTCCTGGAGTTGAGGATTCGTGGTAATAATTGACGAGAATCTGGCGTGACACAAATTCGCTGGATACCGAGTAAACACATTTTGGATTTTTAACGGCTTTACTATTATAATTACTCATTTTCTTCGAGCTGTATAGTCGAATTACATCCCAGGTGGCTATGCTTTTTTCCTTTTAGGAGCATGTGAAATCCCTCGCCCGTCTCGCCCCGCGCCGACCTACGTCTTCATCGGTATTAAAAATTGCAATGAACTTTTTTTTACGCATATTTGCGTTTACCGCTTCAAGAAGAAATTCATTCAATGCGGATATCACTAGTGCAGTGGATGAATTTCTTCTTGAAGCTGTAAAATTGCAGTAAACGTGAAAGAAGTTCATTACAGTTTTTACTACCGACGATGGTATTTCACAAGCTCTTAAGAAAACAATCAAAAACAGATATTACCGATATCTGTGAAATTGCTCGTTGTGTATTTTGTTCGGTTAAATAAATGATTGCTTTTTAATATATTCTAGTACAATTTTCGTTTCAACTATATCAACGTCAGTTTTATTTATCTGACTCACCGCAGTCTCACATTCAAGAACATTTTTTCCGAACGACTATCGGAAACGATATTCTCCGTTTCGCTTCGACTATTTTTTTTTCCCTCCATATACTCGTTACCAATTCTCGTCCTCATATTAAATTTCCCGAGATTCCCGGAAATAATTCGCAAAAATTAATCGAGTGGTAGAAACCCGCTCGATCGTCGGAAATGAAATTTCGTCCGCGCAGATATCGTCGGGGTTCACGGTTATACTGCTCTTCGACAACATTTTTCTAGTCGAGGAATTGCGAGAAAAAAATAAAAAATCAAGAAATCGAGTGAGATAAAATGTAACAATGATTCCACGAAAAAACTACAACGCCCCTCGAAAAATCAATAGGTATAGTTAAAAGTTAATTGGATAAAAAAGCCCGCTCGTTGGAAAATGAGTCAAGTACAAAAAAAATCCACTCGATCGTCGGAAATACAATTCGATCCGTACAGATTTTTCCAGGTTTCATGATCGTTGCTCTCCGACAACATTTTTCGGGACGATAAATGTTGTCACTTGTTTTAGTCTAAAAATAATCGAGTAAAAAATGGACACTCGCGGTCAGTACTTGGATGGGTGACCGCTTAGCCATGCACTAATATGCGTGTCAACTGTTCAGCGGGAGGCAGTTTTTCTGAGTTTCTGATATACCATACAGCAGACACTCAGTAAAATATAGACGCCTGTATCAGCACAGGTTTTCTGCAGTTTCCCTGTGCCCTCGTTCAACAACGATACATTAGTGCATTAGGAAAGAGTGGCTGTGGGTAACGCTCTGGGGGGAAGTCAAGGATTGAAAAGGGTTCAAGGGGGGCGGGGACAAACGTAAAAGCCTGATGAAGGCAAATTAAAAAGGAATCAACTAAAAAATTTAAAAAAATAATCGAGTAAAAAAACACGCTCGATCGTCGAAAATAAAATTTTGTCCGCGCAGATTTTTTCAAGAGTCACACGATTATTGCCGACAAAATTTTTCAAGCTGAGGAATCACCGAATAAAAAATCGACATTTCGTTATCCTTGCGGCGCGCACGTGTTTTGAACGACAGAGACCGCGAATACGTGAAAACGTTGCAGCCAAAAGTCAGCGACGGCCCCCGAAAAATCAATTATTACGGCGCGGCACACGTCAAGTGAAGAGAGCGGATTACGAGATTTTCGACCGTAGATAAAAATAATGGTCACTATGACTGCCGATCGAACGGCCAATCGCGTCTCTCTGCCATTTCCGTTCGTTAAACGAGCCGATTCATTTAATTATTTTTCTCCGGGCTCCGTTATACGGCGAGCGACGGAGAAACCGATCCGATGAAAAAAAAAACCAACGCACACGCACGTCAGCTCATCAACGTCCGCGCTGACGAATGGCGAACAGTGGAACATTGAAGCGCTTCGCGAGAGAAATTCGCGATTTTAAGCTCTTATTTTCGTCCGGCTCAATTAATGCTCCGCCGAATATCGCCGGCCGAGTCTCCCCCACGCGGCGCGAACCGAATGATCGATATTCTATTAGCCATCCTCGAATGGACTGTAATTAATATTAATAAAAATCCAATTCGAAAATCGCGCGGCAGCTTTCTTTCCAACGGGCTTCGCCGGTGGATTTTTTTTTATCCGTTTATCTTGCGAATCGACGTTAAAATAGTACATTACGTTACAAGGGAGGAAAGTGCAACTTTTCACCGAGTGTGAAGTTTGATGCAGAAATTCACACGAGGTGAAAAGTGGCACTCCTCCCATGTAACGTACTATACTTTTCTCCCGATTTCGCTAAAAAATAACAACATTTCGTGTGTGCAACGAGGACGGAAAATAAGCTCATTTTTGACAAATGACGACACGCATGCGTAGTACGGTTTCTATTACTCCCGCGCGAGCAGAAATGAGCTGATTTCCTCCCTAGGGAGGTAATGAAACCGGACTGCGCATGCGTGAGTCAGTTGTCAAAAAATGAGCGATTTTCCGCCCGCGTTGCGGACACGAAATGGGGTTATTTTAGCGGAGTCGGGAGAAAAAGAAGTAATATCGTATTCTAAATATTTGTAGCCTCCATTTAAATTTTCTTTGCAACAACTATTATTATTAATGCTATTATTATTGCTATTACTAATATTACTAATGTTATTATTATTATCTCTCCATATAATAAAAATATCTCGCCGTCGTCGCCGTGTAGGATAATCGAGCAGGCCGGGGTCAAATGACACAAGTCCGTTCTAGATTATGAAGAAAATGTAACAATGTGTGTTAATTTCGCAAGAAACTAAAATTCGCGGGAAAGTTCGAGTCCCGCTCGAATTTTCCCGCGTGCATTTTGCGTTCACACGAAGCGCTCGAGCCACCGTAACCTGCTAGTTATTATTGTTCTCATTCTTATTATTACTATCAATATTATAATTATTATTATCGTTATACGAAGAAAACGTCGTCGACGGGTATTAAGGGTGACTCGGTGGCACAATGGAGAAGGGAAACGCGAAGGTTGACGGATTTTAAACGTCAGTGCGGTTATATCTTTAACGAAGCTCTCATTGCAAGACGCTATATCCGGTTACGACGGAGGTAGCAGATATGTACCTCGAAAAAGTGAAATGCTTTAGGGGATGCAGTATATAGTCAAGGGGGGTGGGGGGGTTGGCGGGGGGAGGGGGTGAACTGCCTTATGCGTCGAGCGAGCGCAATATCGTAAAAATAAGTTGCACTGGGGAGAGAGAGAGAGCGATGTACAAAAAGTGTGCGGTAGCTGGTACACCCGACACTAACTATCCAATTAAGGTACACGCTCTAAGTTATCGGTCTTCGAGTGTAGAGCCCGGGTGGCACTACTTTTCCTCGCGGTCTACACCGCGGTCTCCTCGCGCCGTCGTGTAACGAGTCATCGTCGCATTCTTTATTAGCGCTCGCGGTGTATCACCCGCTGTATAATGCCCGGGCGACCAATGAAACCGCTGTGAAATATTGAAGCGTTCGCTTAGCCCTTGGAAACTTGGCTCGAATCGTCCACCCCTATAACCCGATGTCTTGTCCTCTGTCGCGAGAGGCGTAACGACCGCCCTAATCTACATTAAATTGGTCGCTGGTCATGTGAACTATTTTTTTTTATATTAAAAAGAAATATTATTGTCAAAATAATTTTCGAAAAGAATAAACATTTTTTATTAAACTCAGATTGGTGTAAGGACCCTGCTAATCTGTATTAAATTGTGCACTGGTCACGTGACATAATTTTGTTTTCTCCCAATTTTCTAAAAATTATTTAAGAAATAAGAAATCACTTTTTTTTTTAATTTTTGAAATGAGTAAAGGGCGTGAGAAGCAGGACACTCGATACCGTAAAATGAATCATTTGGCTCCATCAAAAGTCATGTACATCCATACATTTTTTAATATTCAATGACGACTGAGACAGTATTTGGTTAATTCATCGTTTTTTTATTCATTTATTTCAGTGAAATCGGGCGAGGGGATGCGGTGGTGTGGGGAGGGGGGGTGTGGGATGAGGTTGAGATAAATTGTGCAGCCATGTTTAAATGTTCGTCGGGGATCTCTTGATGTTCGGTGTTCGATCGGTGGCCGCGCGCGGTGGCTTCGGTTTTCAACTACTAATTAGCCACTCAACTTGCTTCACTTCTGCCTGCCTGACGGTTCGGCACTCGTGCTTTCTCCTCTATCTCCCTCCCGCCCCTGTCTCTGTCTCAGTCTCTCTCGCTTCTCTGTCTCCTTATTTCTCTCGGTCGGAACGCAGCAGCCGAGCTGTACATCGGTGGCTAAGACAGGGAGAAAAAAGGGATAAAGAGAGAGAGAGAGAGACGAACGTCAGCGATAATTGGCGCGAACCTCGCGGTCCCCGAGGTGGTCGGTGAAATTAGTTTTAATTAAAATTTAACAATGCGATTTCTTAACGCTCCGCTCGATTGTGCCCATCGACGAATAGGACGAGAGGAGGAGAAGGTGGAGGGGCACGTCGAGTGGGACTCGTGTTCACTGATGTCTTTCCATCGCACCCACCGGGCATTTTGCTCCTCTTCGTCTGGCGGAGAAATTAATTTTTCGTCGTTCGGAATATTTCGCAACAACCGCGAGACGAATAACGTGAATTCACTTGATAGAAAATAACGAGTCAAAACTAATTTGGACGACGCTAAATTGCGACAATAAGTGGACAAATCGACGATTTAACCGTCGTTACACTTCGCGTGAAATAATTTAATTTGTGGTAATTTGAGAGAGTATAATGCATGAAGATATTTACAGAAATAGCTGACTTAACCCCAGTGGAGTTCCTGTAGTTACCGGAATAAGTGAAATAGACATATTTATATAATCCACGCGGTTACATTTTTGCAACACAAGCCTGTTATACAACATATACTTGGCCTCGCTCGTGAACGTCTCACTTAAATTATTAATGTTGTCATACTGTTGAGGTTCACCCAAATTATAATATACCAAATGAGCCGAGGCGAATATTTCAGTCTATTTCTCTCACAATTCTTTGAATACATAATTATCTCTATCTCGCACTGCGCACTAAGTTCTGTCAAAAATCTTATTACTCGCCCCCACCAGGGTCGCTGTCGTCAATTTGCCTCCCACACCGGCCATTTGCATAATAACCGAACTCTTTTGCGGTCGGTTGGATTCACGAGAATCCAAATCGAGTTAACGTCACCTTTTGTCGCGTGGTGGGAATGTAAAATTCATTCGAAAAAAAATTGTTATCGGGCGGGTGTGAGAAAAAAAATTAATAAAAAGATGTAAAAAGAGCGGGACATGAAACTCATGAAGTCCTCGGTGTGAATTTCGAGACCCGGCGAAAATTATACAAATTTATCCATTATTATAATGTTCCCTGCGCTGTTTTCCATGGGGTTCGGGTCCTGAGACAGTTGGGACACCGTCAGCACTTTGCTAATTAAGGAGAATGCCTCTCGGTTCATCCCCCTCGCGCCCATCGGTGGTGCGTTTTAAAGACGATAAATGTGTATATTCCGGCAGCTTCGTCCAACACGCCGAGAGTTTTATCTGTACCGCACCAGACGGGGTGCGAGAAAAAAGGTAAACGAGCGAGACGCTGTAGTGGAGCAACGAAGACGCACGTTCGTCCAACATCTGCACGCACGCGGCTGTATAGCCTCAACGATTCATTAATTTCTGTCACTTTAATCTCAATTTTCTTTTTTCACCTTTCTTTCTTTTTTTTTAATTACCTCGTCAGCCCCGGCGCGGAACGAGCGCACCGGGAGGATCGTGATGAAAGTTTGAGCGAAGTGCGAAATTGAATTACACTCAAGTTTCACTCCAAAGGCCATTTTTTTGCAGTTTGTACTTTGTATCATCGCTCGGCTGAACAAAGTTGATTGAGAACTGACGCAATCGGGAAAACAGAAAAAAATTGAAGCTTTTTCAGTCGTAATAAAGAATATAACGATTATGTCAGCGTCTTTGGTGCAATGTGATGGACAGTGAGGAGCGCTTGAATTGTGCAAATCAGACACTCGTCCAAGTCTAACTCGATTGGACGCTCCATTCGAAAGCCGTCTGAAGTTAAATGAGCACAAATGAGGTTTTTGCAGATTCTCCCAAGTTCAACATTTTTCAGCGATTCTTTAGTACAATATGACAGATAGCATTGACCATCCTCGACAGAAATGAGAGCTGGGATATGATAATCAGCCCCTCGTCCAATTGTACCTCGATGCTCGTATATGAGAGAGAGTTTTCAGTACAATACGGCAGACCGCGAGTATCGCTGATATAGGAAAATCAGAACCTCGCTCAACCCCAACTTAATTCGAAAACAGTGTTATAAGTTGAATGAACGCAAAAGACGCTCTCGCAGACTGACCCGAGTTCAACATTTTCCCACGTATACAGCACGACACGACAGACAGAGCAAAAATCATCCCAGACAGTGAGTAGCGCTGAAATATGAAAATCAGACCGTCGTCCAACTCTAACTCGATTGATAAGCGCTTAATTCGAAAACCCTATCAAATTGAATGAGCGCGAAAGAAGCTATTACAGTTCGAGCCAAGCTCAGAATGGAATGGTCGACTCCGGGGAAGCTTCGCCTGATTATATTATGACAGACAACACAGACAGAGGTCGGTATAGCCCTGTCTGAGTGTTTGTCGCAGAAGTAGCGCTCCCTCTGTCCAATTGGATCCCCGCTATATTTACCCAACAGTTCAATTAAAAGTGTTTCTTTCACGTGCACCAACGAGCGAGGAGCGCTGCAATTTTTTGGTCAGCATTTAACGGAACCTCGAGGACTCGTACAACAACGCTTTCACCATCGCTTTTGCAACGTAAAACCCTCTCACTCCGCCACTCGAGACTTTTCATGCCGCTTGATACCCTTTTGATTCGTCCCAATTGACCTCCCACTTATACCCCAATCGAGCATCGAGTGCGCCAACCCCGCGTCTCCCCTTCGTCTCCCACCGGTTCGTTCGCCCTGTTTCTCCTCATCCGAGCCTCTTGTCGAAACAGGTCTCGTCCGATGAAAAATATTGACGGTGACCCGACTGCCACGGTGGCAGGTTGACGTCTAACCAGCTCGGATGAGCCCAGCCGCCAGACGAGAGGCTGTCGATCATCGTTACAAGGATTTCCATGTGCACCGCCGCAACCAGCCGTCAACCTGTCGAGGTTATTCGCTTTTATGCATGGGAAAAAGTTGAATTATGCGATGGGGAAAAATTGTTTCTGCAGGACGCTGCGAGACGTTTCAACGGCGATGAAATACGGAGATGAGGGCATTTTCAGATATTCCTCGCTGTATTGGAGACTCATTGGCGACCGTTCGACACTCGAAGGCTCCTTTTGCGGGATCGGCTGTTATTTTTTTCTTCTAAAGCCGCGTTTTCAATTTCCGCCTGGCACTCTCGTGGTGTGTTCTGCCTCAGACTCGCGGATTCCAACTCGCTGCAAGCGCGCGCTGCACTTTCGTTCGCTGAAAGATGATCAGTTAAAGAACTGGGTCATCGTAAACCGGGCGGCTTGTTTCGGTTAACGAGCGACGAATCGATAGGAGGAAAAACGTCGAACGTCGCGTAGAAGATCCTCGTGACATCTTTTCGACCCGACCCCGGAGTTGCCTTCTTGTGCCGACCGGAATCTCGTGACGCTCATCGGCCAAGCAGTGTTGCCTCATTATCTTGGAGATTTTTCGTCGTTTCTCCTGGACGTTAAAACCCGCTGGACGTTGTTTGTTCGACAGGTTTCGTAGACTGGAGGCCTGTTTTTTTATCCTTTTGACGCGACTTCAACAAGATTCCGCAAACAGTCGGAAGGCCTTGCTGAAAGACGTGGAAGGAACCTTCCTAAATTTCAAGGGGGTCTCCCAATCTTGGCGCCCACGGTCGATACCGCAGCCCGCAACGTGATATCCTCGGCGTGGGGAAGCCAAAGTAATCTTCGACCGCAAGATAATCTTTCCGGTTTCACTCCTTTTCGTGACTTGGGTCGCGCTGTTGTCAGCGATAATGGCGCCCAGGTGCATTGACGAGATTCTTCGTTCTTGCAAGACATTTTCCCACAAAAATACAGACAGGAAACGGTAATTTCGAAAAATCACTATCGGTAATATTTTATACGGTAAATTTAAGCTGACAGTGCGAACGTTTATGGTAAAAATTAAATTATTCATTTTTTATCTGTTTCCGTGTGTAATCTGTCTTGTACATTTATCGGAAATGGAATTAACCGAACACTCTCGATAATACTACTTTTATTCGGCTCGAATTTAATGCATATTTAACAAACAAAAAAACCCACGCAAACTCCGCTTCAACAGTGGTTAAGAATGTATGCGACGTTGTATCGAAAACAGCGCACAACGTTGACGGATAAATTATTAACGCAAATCCAATTGTATTCGCTCGCATTGACGAGTGTATCTGATAACTCGGCGCGCAGCCGATATGTAGAATTAAACGTTCGCTTCCATCTATAGTTACCGCGTGTCCATTATTAGACGTCCATTATCGAGAATATTGTGCCAACCGTCGGTTGCATTATTCCTCGCTTATTATTTATTCACCTATCCGTAGCCAACCCATCCGCCGGTTTCCCGACTAAGTATATCGAAATCTTCGTTTTAACCGCATCCGAAGTGAAACGTCCCACGTGGCATGTAGAATCCAGACTCGTCGTCAGTTTCCTAAAATATCAAGGAAGCCATATTCACCAAGCTGGATTGACCGCTCGCCTAGTTACCGGAATATCGTAGCTTCGAGGCTGCTATATTCGAGTCAAAAGTCTGGAAATCAGAATGCGAATGAAACCAACTTTCGATTAATAATTTGTCGCTCCTCGTTAGCCGAGGTGGCAGTCAGATGGCCTTTCTTGAATCGCAGGCAAGCTAACCAAAATTAAATCCAGCGATTCATCGTTGGCAGCGATTTTTCTGTCAAAGCTCATCAACAGATCCAGAGTGCAGGTTTCACTGCATCGCTCGTTTCGCAAATAGTGCGGCCTGCAACGTCAAATTGCAGGTTACCAAGAGTCCCCTTAGGGGGCGTTTACATGACTAGTCATCTCAACTCATTCTCAGCTTGAAGGCGTCTTTGGGGCTTCCAGCTGCTGCGCAGAGCTTTTTGCAGATGGTGCTGACATAAACTGAGAGTCCAAGCGTCGCAAAACGCTCCGAGCACTGATTTCCCGGTTAATGGCGACGGCACGACGCTATTGTCCGAGCTGGTTGTTAAAAATCATAGTTCTCCCCGCGCGTTATAATATTCGAGAGAACGACTGCGGTGCCGGCGGCCGGCGCGAGACACATTTCGTAACAGTGTCGTTGCCTTTAACGTCCCCGAGCATTCCGGAACGGCCGTCCGCCCTCCCAGCACCGCCGGATAATGACCCTTTGTACGGATTTTTTATCGCGTTATTATTTTTTTTTATCGGCGCCAGTTTCCCGGTTTAATTTTGTTTACACGCACTCGGGACCGTCGCTCTCGGAGCGAGTTTGTTGTGCCTCGTGATAATGGCCAATTGATGAGCAAAGTTTGCCGTGATGGCGATAAATTTACCGGCCAGAGTCCCGTGCGAATCTTGTTTCCATACTGGAACATGAGTCACAAAAGTCACAACTTTTCATATTATCCATACGGGTTCTCACTTTTCATATTATCCATACGGGTTCTCACTTTTCATATTATCCATAGTGGTTTTCATTTTTCCATTTACACTGGGTGGTCTGAACGTGGTTTATCCCCCATGGAAATAAAGTATACTTCAGATATATAACGGATATATAATTTTTGGCCACTATATATAGCGGCAAAAAGTTCTATATCCTCTATATATCTGATATATATCCGACGGATATATAATGGATGTAACATACATGTATTTGATATATGTAGCGAATTTGTGAAGAATATATTCTCTATAGACAAGAAGTACAAAGAGAATATATCCACACATGACATGAATTACACATGAACACGCATGAACACACATGAACACACATGAACACACATGACATGAATTAGACATGAATTAAGTACCTAATATGTATCTCATATTTATGCTGAGTATAAATCATGTATATGGTTATATATAAAAAATGTGCTCAACATATTTTTATTATATATTTGGTATTCAAAAAAGATATATGCGGTATATATTGTGTACATATTTTTCATATAAATACGTAATATATAAAGCGGCAGAAAGTTCTATATCTCGGATATATTATAAGATACATAAACAATATATAATATGAATTTTTATATATGCGAGATATATAATGGACTATACTTTCAAGTATACTTTTTTCCATGGGGGTAGTGCCTTTTGGACAACTTATGACACGTTTAGCGTACAGATCAAATGGACATGGTTTTTTGTTGCTTACTATCGACACTAGATTCATAGTGGCTAAATGATGAGCAAAGTTTACGATGACAGCGATCAATCCAGCATCCGGAGTCCCGTGCGGATCTTGTTTTAATTCTGAATCAATGACTTTTCATGTTATGAACTGGTTCTGACTCGGCCGATTACACTTAATGGTTTGAACTTAGTATGACTTTTGGATGACTTTTGAGAAGTTCGAAGTTCAGATCAAACAGACATGTTTTTTGTTGCGTTATTGTTTTTTATCGACACCAGATTCAAAGTGGCTAATCGACGAACAAAGTTCACTTTGACAGAGCTGAGCTCTTATTTTAATTCTGAATCTGAGGAAATGAAAACGTCCAACTTTCAACTTCTGACTTTTCATTGTCCACTGGTGCCGACTTCTCCGGACACGCTGGTTGGTTTGAACGTGATTCAGTGCTTTTTGGACAAGTTTTGACAACAACTTCAAACTTCAAATGAAATATTTTCTTCATCGACAACAGTTTCCCGGTTAATTGTTTTAATTATTCATATATGTCGTCAATTGGCGAGCAAACGTCGACGGTGACAGCGATAAATTCAACAGCCCAAACTGGATTCTCCTAACGGATCTTGTTTTAATTCCAAACCTGAGATAACGAAAACCTCGCGGCTTCCAACTTCTGGGCTTTTCATTATCCACCGGCTCCAACTTCTCCGATTATAGCGAATCTTCGCGAACGTAGATTCCGTGCTTTTTCGACGACACTCGCCGGCTGCAGAGACTTCAAATGAGACGAATCAAAACGAGTTATATTAAATGCGAAAGTTGACGCGAGCCTGACACTTCGTTTGGTTCGTCTTCCACACAGTTAATTAGCTCAAAACGGTTACCATACGATTTCCCACGTCAAACGTGTCTCCATTTCTCTGTGACATCTCTTACCGGTTGAAACCAAAATCAGCAGCAGCTTTTCCGATAAATTATTTCCCCGAAAACACTTTTGGACTGACGTGCATCGGCCGAAAGCAGCGGCGTCAATCGATCAGAAGTCAGTCGCACATCAGCACAAATTTTCGTTCAACCGGATTTATGATCCCGGCCGTGCGGACGACGGCGAGAGGTGGGAGCCTCATTTTCCCCGGCTACCCAGAAGCATCGCGCGGCTAAATTTTCCGATGGTAGAGACGAGAGAATAGAGAGCAAAATAAAAGGCTCTCAAATAACTACGTAATAACGTCTATCGAGCGTCAATAGATGCCGCGCTCGAGATACGGCCGCACTGCACACCACCCACCTTGACCACTGTTATCGCTATGGAATGAACAACCGACCGACGGACCTCAAGCGCACTTTCTCGCTTTTTCTCATCGCTTCAATCTACCCGGCCACGGAGCATCAGTTCCAGCTCGGTTCCTCGCGCTCGTCGCAAAGCGCGTCGCGTCCTGTGACGTCTTTCACCTTGGGCCTCGAGTGACCCCTGGCGCCATCTTCGTCCCTCGTCGTCTGTTTCACTTCCTCACTTCCGCTCGCGGCCCATGTTTTCTTTTTCCCCTTCGCACTCGTACTGCGCTTATACGGGGCATTCCACGGCTTATCGACGGGGTCGTCTACCTCATATTGTTTTTTTCTTTTGTGATGCTACGGGGCTATATGAAAAAGCTGTCTTTATTTCCGGATTATTTCGAAAATTTGTGCGTTTGCAATTACACAACATTTGAATTTATCTGAAACTAAGTCGACGGGTTTTTTCGTATTTTCTTACAGTAAAAAAACAAAACTTTCTGTGTCGAAAAACAGAAATGTTGAAGCCACTGCCAAAAAGGAGGAGCGACCTAGAATAGCAGCTGAACATTTATTATAATAAGAAAAACATGAAAATTCATTTAAAATAAAAGAAATTTCGCAAATCGTACGTGTTTTACAGGAAATTCTGTGTACAACAATTTTAACGTTAAGCCTATTTCGAAAAAGGACATGAGCATAGAATAACAGCCTAAACTGCATTTAATTTTAAAAAGTTTTATTCTCAATAGTAAAAAAAGATGACGGTCACCCTCTTGATAAGCCGTGAAATGCCCCATATATAATACATATCCATCTACATATATCCTACGTATACAGAGGTATACATATAACCAGCTATTCTTCTCATCCGGCTGACAATCCTCGTCGTGTGAGACTCGCGCCGCGCCTGCTGCCAGGACTTTCGCGCACCTGGTGAGGACACCGACCGGGGGTCTGTGCCAGGCGACGACGAGCGGTGTTACGCGTCTCTCGAGCTCGAGGGCCTGCACGTTTTATTACTTTACGTGCTTGAATGAGTAGCCTGTGGCCCCGCACTCCCGTCCACGACCCCAGCAGCAGCAGCGGCAGCGGCCTCACTGTTGCAATTTATATCACCTTTTTCACGTGTAAGACCCACGACGCCCGAGGAAGACAAAGCGGCATTATATGACCGGGTTGTACAGGCGAACAAACTGTTAAGGGCTCCGGCCATGGATTTAAAAAAAGAAGAACAAAAACGAAAGGTCAAAGTTTTTCGCCTAAAGCAAAGTTTCATTTTCCGGGGCGTTATTACTGAAGAACCTGACGTGTCGGGTGGTCGAGAATTTGGGTGCAGAGCCAAAGTCAACGGTCGCGCAGAAATTGAGAAGGTTTGTGTGTATGTGGGTTGGGGTTAGGGGTTGGGGTAGGGGGTGGGAGGTTTGGGGGTTGCGGGCATGGAAGAGGATGGAGCGAGAGAAGAGACAAGAACTTGTCACTCTGGCGAGCTGGCAGTGACTTATTTGTGGCGTAAACAATAATTACTGCATGCAATTAAGACGGAGCCCCCTCGTTTCGTAAATGCACCAAGTGGTATATTCGCCCCCGATCGTCTCGCTGCGATTTCCTTCCCAATTGCATACGCGACTCGGAAGATATCCCCTCGGTGCAAGCTGGCTGACTGTTTGGTTGGCTGGCTGGTGAGCGGCTAAAGAGGACACACGTAACTCGATCTTGTTACTCGGTTAAGTTGCTGTGCGCGAATATTTCACTTCACGAGAGTTTACCTTGGAAATCGCACTTTCGTCATGTACGGATCGAGATGAATTTATCTGCGTTAAAAGATCAAATTTGTTATAGAAAAAAAAAAAAAAATCATAGCTCGAAATTTTAAGCCACGAAAATGTACCTTGGAAATCATCCTCTTGGTGCAATTAACAAAAATACATATGAATCTCACTGTGTGAGAATTGTGCTGAAAAGAAAGTGGATAACATCGAATTATATTAACTTTTTCCCATAAAAAGGTAATTGAAGCACACGGAGACCAAATTAAATAGGCATTGGTGTGCGTGCAACGTAAAACGAAAAAAAAAAAAAATCCGTTCAGGTTTTTTAATTTATAGATTTTTAAATGATTTTTGTAATTTGTGTTAAATTCGAATATTTCGTAAAATGAAACGAAAAACGCTCGATTGAGGGTTTAACGATGGGATTCGATCCCATCGGAGTGCGAAATCGAAAAAAGGGACAAAAATGGGTGATGACGGAAGAACTTAAGATCGTTGAGCGGCGAGGCTCATCGGTTGTAGACGGTACAAGCAGCCGGAGGAAACACGTGACTCATTAATGGAGATTAGAGGACACGAAGTTAAGAGGGTATCAGGGAAGTCGCAAAAAATCTATATGCACGGTATATCAACGATTGTGGGTACATGGGTCAGGGGGCGGAGAGGGGGGAGGGATACTTATATGCAACGTCTAAATGCGCTTGGGCATTAGTGCAATCTCGCCGCCTCTGGCATCCCCTCGGCTCGACGCTCTATGTCAAGCAAATGTGTGTTACACAAGCAGCTCCGCTAGGCGGAAATTGCTATAGTCGCTCGAGTCGCCGGGAATCAGCAACCGCTCTGGATACTCGATTTCGCGTTACTCCTTTTTGCATACACGACTCCCCCCCTGCCCCTATAATGGTCTCTTTGCACAACGATAAATGGCTGGAAAACACGACAGCGCTTGTTTAATTCTTTTCCCAGACAATTGCGAAATTACTATTCGCATAGAATCACCGTTGGAAGTAAAGAAGATATTTTTTCGTCATAATTATTCTTGCAAAAATGAATCGGTGGAAAATTTTAATTCCGTGTGGACTTGAATAATATTTTTTTTCAGATTTTAGTTAAGGGGAAGCTGGAGTAGATTTAGTTACCGACATTTCTTGTGTAAAAGGTTATATTTCGTAGAACAAACTATACGTAGATTTAGTTGACGTAATCGACATATATATCGACGTATACGATTTTTGTACATTTTCTCTTAGTTTTTTTTACCGAAATTCGCACCGACAAACACTCACTAATATTCACATAACATCTCACTCAAATTTCAATTACGTACGTAGCGTTTCAACGACGTATAGTGTGTTCTATGAAATATCTCGTTTTACACGAGAAATGTCAGTAACTAAATCTACTCCAGCTCCCCCTTAAAAATCGATTGAAAAAAGTAGCGGGAATTTTTTCATCTGTAAATACTCGACTTGGATTGTTATTTCAATTTTCCGCTGAAGTTGACCTGAAAAATACCATAAATATTTCCATCAGGGTGCAATCCGGAAAAAAATCCTCCGTCGATTTTTCGTTTCTTTTATTTTTTTTTTTTTTTCAAGTTTCAGTTCACGTTGACCGAGAAAACCGGCATACATATTTCCATCCCGGTTGCAAACGGAAAATATCCTGTGTCGCTGTTTGGTGGCTAATTTTGTAGCTTTTTAGCGCAACAGCACGACGGCTGGATGCAGCCACTCACGCGGCTACCCCGAAAACCTCGATATTTGGATATCGAAAATTTACGAACGCTTTGCAGCGTTCGTGCGTGACGATCTCCACGGCCGGATCCATAGATGACGGGGGAGGGCGTTGGGGGTGTCGGCGGCGGTGGCTGTTACCCACCGAGAGGGCGGCCTGGATATTCGGAATGTACGAGTGTCGAGTCCGGAGAGTCGAATGTGTCGAACTTCCACGCGATACAATCAATCTTTTCGCCTATAAATTCGTCGGAGCACCGCATATCCTCGCGTAAAATAAATAATGTATCCGAGCCCCGGAGGTTGTGTGCACTCTTTTTCTATGTGTGTCCGAATACCCCGGCTCGTTCGTGATACCCAGCGCAGGCTCGACGCACTCGCCGAACACGTAGAACTGTACGCGCCATAAAACGAAACCTTTCGAATCGAAAATTCATCCGTTTTTTTTTTCTTTTTTTTTCAAAGCTCTCAACCACTTTCACTCCGAGCGAACCCTCGTGTGGAACTCTAGACCGCGTGATACAGTCGAAATTTTTTTTTGAATAACCTTGCAATCGCTAAATACAGGCGTAGAAACTCGAGAGCTCGGATAAAACAAAATCATAAAGGTTGGGGAGTGTGATCGAGTGGCCACGGCGTTAAATTCGATGCCGCAGTGCGTAAATGCGGGTCGACAGTGTAGTCGGTACGTTTACGTAGTACGTAGAGAATTTGTGAAAACACGAAAAAATACATGTTAAGCTCGTAAAATTTTTATCACATTGTCAATTTTAATTATAATTACACCGTAATTACGAGGGTTGTAACGATTGCGAGTGCCCTGGCCGCCCTCGGGGTGATCAGAATAATTAGTGTTAGCTCGAATTTTCATATTGCGTAATCAGTTGAATGTGCATAAAAAAATAAATAAAAAAAATACATAGGCAAAAAATGGAATGGGATGACCGAATTATAAAAAGTAGATCGCACGTGGAAAGCAAAAAACCCATTTATTTTAGTACCAAAAAAATGGTACGGAATTTTAAGTACACATTAAAATTTGACCAGCTTACAAATTTGCTTTTTTGTACGTGAACAGCGCGTTTTTGGGTCATAGCGATAGCCGTGCAGAGAGGCACAAAAAACCGTCACGAGGGACAAGACGAATCACTCGGAAACCCGACACGACTCTATATCGATTTAATAATATTTACCACGACGTCTCCGTCGCACGGGTTTTCCCCCTCCGGCCGGTGTGGATTGCGCACACCTCGCGGGCTCCGCGCGTAGGTATCGCGTATCGATATTCATGGAGTGCGAGCGAGCCCCACAGATCCATCACGCAGGCTTATGCGGTTTCATTACTGTGTCTATAAATGCTTTTTACGAACACTCGGACTCACCTTCGAATCGTGTGTATCTCGCGGCGAGCGAACGAAAAAAAAGTAAAAAGTGGGTATAACCCCCTGGTCGCAGCCAGCCACGAGAGCCCCGCTCCGCACGAGGAGCGTAATAATTCTCGTTATTATTATAGCCACAGAGCGCGGGGCCCGCGTAATGGGAATTCACCCGGGCTCGCCGTTCGCAACTCCGTTTTTTTTTTACCGTTAAAAAGCTTTTGCGCATAAAGGAAAAAATATACGCGATCTCGGCGCGCGCGTTCGCGGTCGGCCCGGCCCCGTGTGCCCTAAATCAAAATCTCGCCCGGTCGCCCGGTTATATAATTTTTAATTTATGCTGAGACATGCGTATTAGGCATTGCCGTCGTCGGGCGACACAAATCATCCGCCTGTGCGGGCTGTAAGATCCTGTGAATCCCGCATTGACTTAAAACCGGCTGCGGGATGAAAGTGAAGGAATAAAAAAATGAAAAGGGATTCGACGAAGCAAATCGGTTTATAGATATTCATTTAACCCGCACGGTTGGAACGTATAGAGAATCCGGAGATAGCCGGTTGCACTTTTGGGCAATTTAAGAGGAGATGATATATGTCGCTCGGAACTTCGTCGCTCAATGTTAAACGCCTAGTATAGGGCTGTCTCTCTCGCACCTTTTTGTTTCTCAATTCTTCTGAACAAACGGCTTCAAGGGTCGAGGAGCCAGAAGCTTAGCCCAATTCTGCGATACTTCCGAACATTCTATCAAAATCTGAGCTCCATCTACCGAGTATTTTGGGAGGAAATGGGTTTCAACATTTTTTGCGGGGGGCGGGGGGAGAAAAAAATATTTTTATCAAAATCGATTAAAAAAAGGTTAGTAACCAGTGTTTTCGGGGGTAGAATATGCGACTTGAGAATGATGGTATAGGTTAAAAGTCGATACTTTGAAAAGAACAAATTTCTGAGGTCGATTT
The DNA here is from genome assembly GCA_963932165.1 of Pimpla rufipes. NCBI lineage: Eukaryota > Metazoa > Arthropoda > Insecta > Hymenoptera > Ichneumonidae > Pimpla > Pimpla rufipes. Next base: position 17,344,806 of record OZ010636.1, read on the forward strand.
TGGCAAGTTCTTCAGGCACGCGCGCCAGCGCGTGTGATTACCCTAGTCTTATATTAAAAAGTTCGTAATTCGCGCCAACATGACCATTGTTGTCGATCTATTCGGGCTCTGCTACTTAGTCGTGGCGGTCCACGACCAAACCACGCACCGGCAGTCGTTGGTTTTAATAGCGCGAGATTTGACAGTTTGTCGCAATTTTGATATCAGCATTGCAGTAACCTCTGTTCGCGCGCATAAGCGAGCGTTATTGTTCCCCTAGTAACAAATTAAAAAAGTCGGTTTCTGGAAACCTGTTATTTTTCCGAAAACTCAAAGTATCCGTATTAAAAATGCAAAAAACCACTTGCAAATGTGCTTCCTTGCGTTTTTTGCATTTTTCTCCTTGAATTTTTTAGTCATCGTGAAAAACTGTGTTTTTTTGGAATCAGTAAGAAATGTCCTATCAAACAGACGATCAATACTTTAGAAATTCGACAATTTTTCTTTCCATAAAAATTTCGAAATAGGAACAAATAAAATCTATCCGGTTCCTTCTGCGACGAGCAGCACATCGGTTACCAATTTGATCGCCCTTGGACTATCCAGCCAATTATTTTTCTTCGCGAGCGAAAAAGCCAGGTGCACCAGCCGCGAACAGAATCGAAAGATCCCCCGCACTATCCGGTGTGTACCAACCGCCCAGCGCCGGCGAGAGCAATAGAGCACGTTGGTACTTTATTGCCTCGCCGTACACTACGGCGCACACGGTGTCATTAGTTTCGCCCGGCTAATGCGACTGTCCAGCTCGAATTATGTCATCTCAAAGTGGCTCGTTCGCTTTCGTTTCGCGGCAAAATATACTTTTTGCAGCGAGAACGCATTCGCCATCGAATTCGACTTTTGCGTCGAGACGGGGGGGGCGAAGACGGGCGTTAAAAAGATTTCCCCGATGGCTGCATCGGAAACTCTTTAAACGCCTCATTACGCGTTCTCATTATGACCGTCAGGTCTCGACGTTCGGTTAGAACGTGGAAACCTGACGGGAATAAAATATCCACAAAGAGCGCATAAAATCGCGCAATAAATATCCGAATAAAAAGAAGAAAAAAAAAAAAAAAAATTACGACAGGGGGGTGGGCGGTAGTTGTGCGCCGCGTACATCCAATAAACGGAGAAAAATCGCGGTTGAAATTCCCGATTGACTGTGTCGATCAAATAAAAGAGCCTTTTTCGCTTCGGCGATTTATTACGTAATAATAAAAATGCACGGGACTTTATCGTCGCGTCTGTCGCTTAATAGAAGATCATTGGAGCGATGGGGCGAAGGGGAAACGGAAATCCTCGGTGGCTCCGGCAGTCGAGTCGTATGTCGACCGTTCTGGAATCCCGAAGAGCTCGTATTTCCCTTTTTCCGCTGACTCCGAGGCCGCCGACGCATATAAAGGCGTCGCGGTACCGTCGCGTCGTAAATAGGGATGTAAGGGACCGCCGAGCCTAAACACACAGACAAGTATTCTTATTATTTCGCACGTTATAAAAGCCACAGTCGTAGCCTCTAATCTCGCCCTCTCCAGACGCGCTCGCTGACTTTTCCACGCGTCCCTCGACAACCCCCGTCGCATTTAACACGTCATCCCCGAAATACAATCCACCCCCCACCGGTTAGCTCGACCGCGGAATTTCACGAGCCCGAGCGCCAAGCTTCTTGGCTCCCGCGACGTAATCCTGAGATATTAGTCGAGCGGCCACGTCACGATTTTATGATTTTAGTTCGTGTTTTGCATATGCAAGAAATGGCGCTAGGGAGAGGCAAAACGAGCAATCGTAAGATTGATTAATTTGCTCATTTAAATTAATCTTCTCGCTTCCAGAAGCAAAATTCAACTTATTAAAATTAATTTTGTTGCTGACGAATAATTGATACATAATTTCCGTGTAAAAATACTTTCAATGAATTTATATTCTAATAACTATTATAAACAGATGAAATGTAATTTTCTTTCTAGAAAAAAAATGTTCGTTATCATTTTTGACGCTGAATTTATGAGTTACATGGGCATCGATTGAACCACCTGCTGTGCAATATCTTAAATTGATATGGACGCTATTTCCAATCAGATATTTTCCTATCTCTGTGGGATATTTAAACGTTAGGCACAGTTAGTCGCTGTTTTTTTTTTGCCTCACAGTAAAATCCGATAAATATTGCAGATTATAATATCAAATAGTGACAAATTATTAAAAGCTCGTTACGATCGTCGATCAATGATAATCGCCGGACGAACCCGTAAAAATTATTTCGTCAATTCGATTTTAAACATATTTCAGCGGCGCGATTAATCCACCCGCACCTGAACCGGTTGTAAAATATCGCTGTAACGTTGCCCCGGCGAGAAGCGTCTCGACTGACGTGAATTTAACGGGCACAATGAAAAAATTAGCAGCCTCGTTTCGAATTATTTACGCCACGTATTAAAAAATACATACACTCCGATACTTATACAATCCAACATTTGATAAGCGATGCGTTACAACGTTCTCGTTGTAAAAGCAAATAAAAGTAATGAAAAAGGTAAATCGTCGACACGACCAATATTTGCGGTTTCACTTTTTCGCCCGTTGACTGTAAAGCCTTGTCGATATAAATCCGATCGATGCACCCAAACGAAATTATTGTTATTATTATTATTTTTATTTTTATTGTCAATACATCTGTATTCCATGGACATTTTCGCGAGTATTTCAGGAACGCTATAGCCCCGCATGTTACCCACCGTGCGCAAAGTCATTAATTGTGCAAATGCACGCGGTTCAAATAATCCAAAGCTGAAAAAAAAATTGTTACAAACAATAATTTCAATAGCCAAATTGGAGTGCTATTGTCGAGTCGTAACGGCCGTTTATGCGTCATTGTGCCGCGACAATATGTCCCCAACTTTTGCCACAACGAGTCTCCTCGACAATCGCTCAGTCACAGTCTGTTTGATATTTTGACAGGAGACTTTTTTGACGCACGCACGGCGACTCGACGGGAGCGGCGCTCGATTAGACACGGCCGATTCGCGCAGCGAGCGACCGAGCATAGAGCACTCGTGGCACATAGATGATCCATGTCTGTATCTATATCTGTATCCACGTGTGTGTGTCGAATACCGCGAGAGAAGAGAGCGCCAGGCTCTCTATGTTGGCTTTAATACAGCCTGGATTTCCCGCGAGGGTTCCGCATGCACCAACGGATAGATATATGATAGAGTTATGGTTCCCCTATGCTCCCATTATGAAACCATCGTCCCGAACCTCTCGGCATTCTCTCCCACTCTCTCTCTCTCTCTCTCTCTCTCTGTGTGTGTGTGTGTGTGTACGCCCCAATGCTCGCTCTCCCGACCACTTGCTCCCTTACGTCTTGTGTGCTAACAACCCTCACGAGCTCGCAGTCTGTTATATATAACGTACATACAGCGGAGAGAGCGCCACGCCGGGGATTCCAAACGGCATGCTCCACCATGCTGAACTTCAACCCCCTACCCCCGGTTCGCCCCCCTTCAACCCCCCACCCCCCGTTCGACCCCTTCAACCCCCTGACATTTTACCAGCGTGACGCACCGCAACCCCCATTAAACTTGCCATTTGTCATCATTATTACTGCGGCCATTATTGCCATTACTATTATCACTTATTTGGTACACACTATGTGTGCCTCGTAGTTCTAAGGCTCGACGAATCACTCCCTCGAACTACTGATGAGGACCCCATGACCGGTCAATCGGAGAAACGTCACCCTGTGGGTTTGAGCAAATTTATTGCACTCGAGGCGATGCAGTTTTGTGAGAGAGAAAGATACTGATGGATTCTTTGCGATTTATTTATACGTGGAGCCAATATTGTGATTTATTTGTGCGTAGATCCAAATTTGTGATTTATTTATTTGTAGAGCTAAATATTTGATTTATTTATAACGGAGAGCCAAATTCCAAGGAACCGATTAGAAACATTATTACTGTGGCCATTACGACTATAACCGTTATCACTAATTTTTACTTTGTCCATAATCCATCCTTAATTCTAAGTTCCGACTGTTAACTCCCAAGCCATGAAGGGCCATGATCTGTCAATTTGTGAAAGGTCCCCCTGTGAGCTCGACAAAATTTATTACACTCAAAACCATCCAATTTTGTGCCAGGAACTACTTCGTGATTTATTTGCTCCCGGGACCAAATTTCAAGCAAACCATCACGAACATTATTGCCGTAGCAATTATTACCATAACTGGTTTCACATTTATTTGTACCGTGTTCATAACTCCAAGATTTGACGGGTTAGTCCCGATCGATGAAGGACTCATGAAGGGGCAGTCAATCTGTGGAATTGACAACATTTATTGCACTCGAAAACATCAAATTTTCTTCCAGAGACTAAAGGACCATTTTTGATTTATGTTTTCAGAGCCAGATTTCAAGGAACCCATCACGAATGTCACCGCACCGGTGGGCAGGGAGGCCATCCTTTCATGTCTCGTTCAGGATCTCGCTGGATACAAAGTAAGTCAATTTGCTAATTTGTCAATTTTCGAATTTGCTAATTCTCCGTTTGAACATGTTTGATCCAGCGAAATAATTAGTCGTGACCATGTTTTCTTTTTTGTATTTAAAATACTTTTCCGTTCGACTGACGCGCTTCACCGTGATTCAATATTATGTCACTGCTCGGTAGTTTCGCGCTCCGTCGTAACCTAATTATGCGACGTGAACGTAATTAGAACGGGCTCCATCCGCGTCAGCACGAAAAGTACACGAATTAATTCTAGCTCGGGCCGGCGAGCGTGATTGAAAAAGCGATCGAGCCATGATTTTTCGGCCAAACAAAAGAACAATTCGATCATTCGACGCTCAATGATCCTCGAAAAGCTTTTGATCGTTTGTACCGGGACCCGACGCTGGATTGATTGACCAACCAAACTTTCGCGTCAGCTATTCTCCGTCGACGCCGATGATACCCGGGACCGCGCTCCCACTAATACCACTTCGGGCGCTGTATTTGGACTCGTCGCGTGTACATTCACGCAGGACTACGCATCGAGAAACGTTCTGCGCTTCGGGTTCTCCATATACGTTCCAATTGCCATGCCAATTGAGGAACGATTGAAGCCTCTCGCGCTTGGAAATCCTCCGTCATTGTCATTGATCACCCGATCCGCTTTAGCCGGGAATCACGAACATGCGAAGTTTAATTAAGTCGCAAAGAAAGGACAACAGGTGTTGTCAGGTGTTTTACAGAAAATAGGTAAACGATATCCTGAATCCGCTGGATCACTGGGCACATTGAGCTGAACTTGCGACAGAAAATTTGGCGCTGACTGTGAGTGGAGGACTTGAAATTAAAACATTGAGTGTCATTGATTGCCCAATTAACTTCAGCTGGGAATTACCGTCACGTGTAATTTAAAAAAGAGTTTTAGAGAGTTTAGGTTAACTGTGACTCCTGAGTCAGTTTGATCACTGAACACATTCGATGCTAAAAATTGGCGAACAACTTCAAATTGAAAAACTAACACTGACTTAAAACAGACCACAACAATTGAATCTGATTGACATTGAATTGATTAATCAACGGGCAGGTATAATTAGCAGGATATATTTTAGGGTCAATAATCAATTGTGGGTTTCCTAAATATTCCTTCGTGCGAATATAATACGCGGGTCCGTTTTGTTTTCCACGAAGAATGATTTATCCTACCACATCCCTTTCATCAAACTCCATCAAAGGATGGAGTCTGATGAAACCCCCGGTGCCCCTACGTGTTTGCAATTCAAGGGCATCAAAGTGTCCTGTTTCACAATCCCTTACAGCTTTCTCTAGGATACCCTAACGGCACATCAACCGGCATTCAATCTCACTCGACGAGGGTAACCTGGATTGTCCTTCATCCCTCTCGTTCGGTAAACATTTGCGGTTATCGATATTTTCGGAAGATTCTCAACCGACATTCAAGCGTCGTCAAGCTTCGCAGGACGGCGAAAAACCTTAAGAATTCAATTGAACGAGGAGGCGAGTCGATCGCGCTCAAACAGTGGTCGTGGTAATATCCAGAACATCGAGAGGGACAAGCTGGGTCGGGGGTTTTCCGGGAGTCTGAGCCACACGGCGCGAGCGATATGGGGAAAAAGAGGAGGCGGTGGTACACCAGACACCGGCAATACGTCAGCCATATAAAAGCATCGAAGCGTTGTAAATCTAGATATATCGGGGCTGTACGCCTTTTTCCACTCGCCAATATAGCGCGCAGGAGCCTTTCGAACTTCCGCTTTTTGGGGGGCTTCACTACGTGAAAGACCACTTGGCCGCTATGCCTTTTGCAGCGCTTGTGCCGTGCGGCAAGGATGTTGGTATGTTTCTTTCACAAACGGCCCTTTCATCGCTCGTTCAATCCTCACTCGTCTGGCTCTGCGGAACGTTTTCTGCGTGTAACTATATGTAGGTGCTTGAACGTGTGTGGGTATGTGTGTTGTATGTGTTGGATCATGTACGCAACGTCACTTGGACCCGGCACACGGTGAGCCATGCGCATCGACGAGACTCCGCTGGATTTAACAGCTGTGATTGATTGGCCATTGAATAAGAAACGAAAGCCCGGTGTCCGCGTCATCAACGTTTTCGATCGCGTGAATTCTTTACGGCGCTTCGGCCTTCGCGAGCGTTCATCCGATTTTCGTCCGACATTATGTCCCGTCGAAAATGTAAAGCGTGATCGTAACTCCAGTAGCAGGATTCGGGGCTGTTCCGTGAAATGAGGAGGAAATGCAGATGAGAGTTTCAGCAGGGTTTGAAAAAAAGAGTTTTTTTGTTCGGGACGGTACTGAAAGGATTTTGAACGCGACGAAAAGACTCGGAAGAATAAATTATTGACACTTATTGACAGGATTAAGACTCGCACGATGATTTGGAAGGTCGTAAGGCAGAATTTTCGTGTCCATCCAATGCCCTAGATAGCTTTTTGTTAAGGGTACGTTAAGTGATTTGAACGCGACGAAAAGACTGGAAACGATACATTATTGACACTAATTTACAGAATTAAGACTTATTCGATGGTTTGGAATGTCGTAAGAATTCTTGTGTCCATCCGAATCTTGATGCTTGTTTCCAGAACTAAGTTTCATTCAATGACTCGGAAGATCGCAAACCAGAACTTTCTTGTCGATTCATCCCTCACTATCTCCCGGTCGCTCATTACACCAACATCGAGGCGGACTATCGAAAAGCAATAACCCTAAAAGTTTAATTAACTAATGAATTTGGACAGCGAGGTGAAGCAGCTTCGCAAACGTAGATGGAGATCCTTGGCTCGCGGGTTTCCGTAGCTCTTATCTGGCCGTTTGACGAATTTAACGTCGACCCCGTCGGAGCTCCCTTCGTCACTTCCCCGCGCAGCCCTTTGAACTCACCTCGGGAAACGGCCAAGTCCCGTAGCGTTTCAGATTGATTCGCTCCTTGGGGATCCGTGAATAATCACCACCCGCCCAAGGAGGTGCAAACCCACTCGTGTCGGGTCCGACTCTTTCTGTATGCCAAGACGTCCTTCCCTCGACGCGGGGCAAATGAAACTTCGAGCTGTGTTTGCATTGCGCGCCTCAACCGGCGCCGGAACCAAAAACCCCGGATATCCAGGACCATCGAAACAATTAGTTAATGCAGACAAAAAGTCTCGGTCGAGGCTCGAAGGAAGCTCAAATGTGACCTACAGACAAAGCTACAACCGACGTGATATTACCGTTGATTAGTCGCGGGTAACGCGACAAAAAGTTGTAATCCTGGTGACGTCGATTAAGCCGTTTGTAGTTTATGAAAGATGAAACGCTTGGAGATTCACCCAACCATCAAACGTCACGGAGGACAATGGTCTTGTTGGGCTAACAAAGTAGTGTCGACATATACAACGTTTATCCATTGGATTAGCAAAATGTATTGTCGGGTTAGCAAAATAATTTTTTAAAACATCAAAAAAATTGCGTTGTGTTGGCAAAATATTTGGCTAAATTAACTAATGAACGCCATTCGTGACCATTTTGTAAGCCCAACAAGACCATTTTTCCAGATGTGACAACACGTACAGTGATGTGACCGAGCAATACTTAGAGCGGTAGAAAACGATAGTCCCTTCGCGATTCAAATTGATTCGCACCTTCAATAATCCTTGATTAATCTTTGACGGATATCCTCGGATAATCTTTGAAGGATGCTTGAATAATCTGTGAAGGATCCTTGAATAATTTTTGAAGGGTTCTTGAATAATTGTTGACGGATCCTTGAGTAATCTTTGAAGGATCCATGAATAATCACTACTCTCACAAGGAGGTTCAGACGTGCTCATATCGGATCTGACTCATACCCTACGCCAAGATTTCCTTCTCCTAAGACGGGGCAGACAACACTTTGATCTGATTTTGCATTTTACGCATCAGTCGCGGCGCTAGCGGCAAAAACCCCGGTTACCCAGCTCCGTCCTAACAATTAGTAAACGCAGGCAAAAAGCCTTTGTCGAGCCTCGAACGAAGCTCAAATGTGACCTGTGTCCACCGACAAAGCTACAACCGGCGCGGTTTTACCGTTGATCTGTCGCGGGTATCGCGGCAAAAAGTTGTAAGCCGGATGACGTCAGACCAGCCGCTTGCGGGTTATGAAAGATGACGTGCTCGGAAATTCACCAAACAATCAAACGACAAAACATACTACACCGCGGCACCGACGAGCATCCGGAGGAGTCGTCGCGCCATAAACTAGCCACGCGGATGTAATGTCCCTCTTGGCCGTATTTACCAGTCCAGAAGCTTAATCAACCGCTAACCATGACGCAGAACCCGGCGAACCCGCCGATCTAGGGGATTATTATTCGAGCGTGCGACCTCCCTCGCTGCGAAGTCAACCCCTTCCGTCTGGAGGGAGTCGGAGTGGGGTGGGGGGAGGCGATTCACGGTCCTTCAGTTTGCGCCTAAGGGGTCGACTATGGAAATACGGTTTTGTCGGCGGGTGGTTCATTTAAAAAATACGATAATTCGCCGCGGTTAAACTGTGTTTTAGTCTTCTTTCACACTGGAACACGTGCATGTGAACTATGCTGGTGACGACACCTCGAAAAATGACGCTAATAAATTGGAATAAAATAAAAAGTGCGATTACAAGTGAGTAGATGTTCAATCGCTTCTTCGAACTAAACGAGATGGTGATCAGTATATGATGAACATTCCCTGGTGGAAAATTTGAGGCGTTACAGGTCCTAATCACGGCCATAGTGGTCCTGCCACGGCTTTACCAGGGCCTGACTTGGGTCGGATGTAACACTACAGATTCTCTTTCAGGGCTTTTGTAGGTCTAACAAATTGTTGGTAATCATAGTTTACTAATTTTTTTCAGTGTATACGACATATTTTCCTGACAGGACAATAATGTTTTTATGGGGCCAGTAACCATAAATAAAGTAAAGTAATAAATAAAGTAAATATGTATTTCTGGAAGTGTTGGAAAAATAGCCATAATACCAGCGTAAATGGAGTTCATGAGACTGAATATGGTAATCACTACCAGATTTTTCATTTCATGAAAATCTCATTGTGTTCAACATTCTCCATTCTGACCCATGCATTTTTCCTAGTGTCGTATGTATCGTCGACTCTTTCGGGTTTTCCATTGCTCCTCTTCACGTCCCATTTCGGATTCACCCACCTCGCGTCGAATCTCTTTTTGACGCCTTTTCTCGCCTCCGCATTTGAATTCAGTCGTCCTTGCTGCACGCTCGCCCACTCTCGTCGCGGTTTAAATTCCCATTCGGCTCGACTCCGTGAGACATGCGAGAATCGTCGGGTGCCACGAGGCTGAACCGGGCGGCGATGCACGCTTGATGGGAGGTTGCGCCACGTACGTATGTAACTGTTCACCGGGAGGCGTAACAACGGCCCCCAATGCTGGTTACGTTTCGAGTATGCCTAACGTGCACGGTTGCCGTCGCTCGAGTGTGCGCTAGGCTGACACGAAATGGGGTTATTTTAGCGGAGTCAGGAGAAAACATTTTTTTATGTTGTGGTACCCAAAATGTATCGAATTCTCTGTTTTCTAAACCCACTCATTTCACCCTGTACCCTGACAAAATGTACAAAAAAACAGAAAAACGTAATCAATTTCCGTAAAAAAATCGAGCCTCGTCCAAAAACTCTGACTTAAATAATTCGCCGCAAAACCATCAATGTTCTTTTATTCCCCGCACCGCAAAACCGTTTTTCCTCATACCCACTGGTGCCGGTTCATGCTCGACGCGCGCGGCAGAAGTATTTACAACGAGGATAACTTTCCGTACACCACGCAAAAAAGAAGAAAAAAAAAACAGGTTCTCGGCATAACTGGCGTCGTTGTCTCGCAGTTTGTATATCCGAAGAATGCGCTGCCGTTGCTGCTACAGATTTTTCGCGCCGGAGTGGCGACGAAAATAGAAGGTATTCCCCGGCATCCTCGTTCCGCTATGCGTGACATTGTGCGATTCTCGTGTGCGGGTAAAAAAATGTGCTTACGTTGAAGACAACGAGCGACGAAACCATCCGGGTGTCGATTATCGATGATATATATAATATACAACCCGTACGATAATAATGCCCTGCGATACTCCTGGCCCATTGGCTGCTGCCGAATGTTCCATCTCGGTCGTCTCAACCGAGGTGGAAGTGGCCGCGCATACGAGAAGCGCCAATGAAGCAGATGTATATGACCAAAACACACACAGCATCATCTACTGCTGCTGATGCTGCTGCTACATCGATATGGGATATATAGCATAATATTCTGGGAGGGCGAGGTTGATGGTGCCGAGTCGGTTGAATGATGAGGGGGTGAGGGAAGGAAGGGCGGGAGATGGGGGAGTAAGGGTGGAAGCCGGACGAGAAGGGTGTACGGGAAATATTGAAAAGTATTCATCCAACGTAGGCACCGACATGAAATTCAAATGGATGGATACGTTGATATTTACAGAGGCCGTAGGAGAACCGGAGAAACAGAGTGAAGAAGAAAAAAAAAGAAAAAACGTGGAAGGGGAAGGCGATGGAAATATAGTAGGAGCGCCAACACGGATATATATATATATATAGTAGCACTCATACATATGTACAAGTATATCTATGGGAGTAAGTGGGGTAAGATGAGGTGCCTGGGGTAAAAAGGGGCACATTTTTTCGGGTACCCATAAAAATCCGGGGTAAAATGGACTATCTCCTTAACCCGTTCAGCGGCATTGACGCAATAGTGCGCACATTTTTGTGGTATTCGTCACATAACGAAATTTTTCCCGCTACTGAAGGGGTTAAATATATGTACAAAGCGATATTTGTGCCCTTCGCCGTTATCTTCAATGTTTTAACCCCTTCGAATATGGCGCTACAGGTAGGCGTTCACTGAATGCGAATGTTAATATATTAAAATATTAGATTTAAGCTTTCATGACAAGTTTCAAGAAAGCTATTTTACATTAACTGCTATATAAAAGTTAATACACAAACGGTATGCAAAATGACAGTTCGTTTTTTTTTCTAAATTCTACGAAAATTAGAAAGTTTAATACTAAAAATTATAATTTTAGTACACTTGTGTACTAAATTTAATATATTAGTTGATTAATGTTTCCGGTAATATAAATTCATAAATGTTTTTCACACCAGCGCATTGCCTAGTTTTGACGTTATCTCATTTTACGCCAGACTTTTTTTCTCCCTACGCTGAAAATCGACGTCGAAAATCGAGTTTTCAAATCAAAAGCAGTAAATATACACTTTGGATACCGCTATGAACCCGATTTTCGCTTACCCGTCCCATTTTGCCCCATTCTCCCCTATTCATATATAACAGACACACACACGAATGAACGAGGAGAACCCGGACGGAATAATCGTGTCGTTTATAAGCTCTCGAGGTGCGTCGGTCGGTTGGTTCCGGGCGTATATTAAGATGACGGATAAGGGTCGCCCTTCCACGCGCCGCCGTCGCCCCCCGAAGGCCCGAAGCGGCCGCTCTCGCGATCCACGAGATAGTGACACCTCTCTATATCGCTACTGCCGCCTGCCTAGTGCGCTCTTTGCTCTTTTTGCCTTGTCCCAAGTCCCAACGAGGCACCCGCGAATTTCTCTTTCTCTCTCTCTCTCTCTCTACGTTTGTACATGTAGATATCTATGTACATGTATTTATGTATATATGTATATACGTTAGTTAAGGGGAGTCGGCCCCTCGTAATATTAAGAGGAGCGCGCAACGCGGGCGCACGAGTTTGTTACTACTCATGGATAATGGGCCGCGCGGCCCGGCACCCGACACACTTGGCTTTTCCACGGTTTACGAGAGACGCGGCCTCTCGGCTTCTGCTCCGCCGCAATCCAGAGAGAGCGACGCGCGCGCGGATATCACACCCCGGCCGGACTTGCATATAACACACAGCTACAGCTTCCCCGGTGTCAGAGCGGAGAGGCGCCGCTGTTTTCCGTATGGCTGGCGTGAATTTTAATCGCGAATTTTATTGGCGCACTGGAGTCGCATCAGTGGCACCAAAAACGGCGGGCGAAGTGTATGTACCGTGTGGAAGAATTTGTTATATTTGGTTATATGGTTACATTAAAAAAAAAAAGATTGTTTGTGTCGTCATGTAATTACCCGTTTCCTAATTGGTAGACAGGTTTCGTTTGATCGAAACTTCGTAAAATACACAGCTGCAGCCTCGCCAATGTCAAAGCAGAGAGGCAGCGCCGTCTTCCGTATAGCTGGCGTGAATTTTAACCGCGAATGTTATTGGCGCACTGGAGCCGCAACAGTAGCGGCGGAAACGGTGGGCTAAAAGTGTCTATGCCGCGTGGAAGATTTTTTTATACTGTGCTATTTGGTTAAAAAAATTTAAGTCATCTCACGGGTAATGATCGTCGTTTTGTTTCCTAATTGGTAGATAGTTTTCGTGCGATAACGAAAAACGTCGTGTTGACCGCCCGACGTGAAAGCGGCGAACGTTTCTCATGCAGGTTGCGCGGCGTTTGAGCTCCGACCGAGCGATCGTCGGATAGCGCAATTTTCAGGTAATTATCTGAGCTATCGTGCGCGATGCCGGAATCCTCGTTTTCCGGATGAGGCTTCGCCGGGTTTTTTTTTTTTCGTGGATGTAATTTTTTTTCATTCGTGCTGGCCGTGATTTCAGGGTGACCTGGATAAAGTTTATTTCGACAAGAGCGACTGGTGCAGGGCTCGAAAAATGTTGGTTTGGTTGAAATTTAGCTACATGTTTATTTGTCCATTTTTTGCTACAGTTGATAATCCTAAAGTGATTGATAGCTAATTTTCAACCGGAAGTCGCGACCGCAAAAATTACGAAGGCAGGAAACACGTCACGAGATCGCAAGAGTCTAATGTCGATCGACGAAAAAGTTTTTATTTCACTTTTTTTGTATAGAGACCTTCTAGCATTCTCGCGATTTTTCTAACACGATGTCCAAGTCGTTACTTGTCACTTCTGTCATGCATTCCTGGAAATGTCGGGAATCCGCCATAATTTCAGCGTAACTCGACTTAAACTATCGTAATCATTGTCAGATTATTCTTTCCACGGAAAATTCACTCTTTTCAGAAGTCTGACCGATGAATGACCTAAATAAAGTTTATTTAGATATGAGCGATTGGCGCAAAGGGCTTGAAAAATGTTAGGTTGGGTCTCAGTCAGATATTTATTCGTCAAATTATAATTAGGAAGGCAGAAAAAACGTCACGAGATCGCGAGAGGAGGCCAACGACAATCGACGAAAAAAGTTTTTGTTTCACTTCTCGTTGCGTTTTTTTTTTCAGGCAAACAACCACGCGCGCCGCATTGTGCACCAACTTTTACGAGTATTTTGTCGTAAATTTTACGACCCTCCTGGGGTCGGCGGTGGTGCGCCCTCCTAAAAAGGGATTTTGTCATCACCGCCCGTCGACGACCTATCTGCACAAGATTAATTGCCCGTTACCGTGCGGGTGAGCCCCATGCGAGGTCGTGAAATAAACGAGACAATAGAAATATCTGAAAAAATCGGCACCGCGAAGTGTATAAACAGAGATATGACATACGTAACGTGAAATGGTCTTTCCGACAGGAGAGAAGAACTGACCGAACGCATTATCATCATAACCGGGGCTTTTCATATTTTTAATGCAAGCGATTCTGGCTTGAGCGAAAAAAAACATTTTATCGCGACTCCGCGCGACTCGTGTTTTATGAATTGACACACGGAATCACCATAATCCTCGAGTGACTTCGCATATATATATTTTTTTTTACGGACTCGTAGCTGACCGGTGAAAAAAAATTCTAGTAGGAATGCAAATTGTTCGTGGTTTAAAAACATCAAATTTTATTGGCCAAAATAGATAAATTTGACGGAAAATGTTAACGGATCTTCCGTTATAACGTACGTTTCGAGGATTTTGTTTCGCACACTAATATATAGTTTATACCTAATATTATAGTTTATTTGCGGGGTATGATAATAAAAATATTAGAACCTGCAAAAATCAAAACTTGCAAATGGCTTCCTCATTATTTTACAGTGTTTCTTAAATCTTTACGAATCTACCTATATACGAAAATATTTATCCATTTTCGCTTCCTCATAGAGGAAGTTTTGCAATAAAATGTTAACCACTCTATCGATTCTTGTTAAATTTGGTACATATCATGGTGCGATGGTAGTCCATTTACGAAAAATAGACAATTCGACGAAAAAAAACGTAAAATTATTTTTTTCTCTACAAATATAATAATATTAGCCTATACGCGCGCCTTTCCTGGAATAACTTTAACAAACTTTGAAACCTCGTATGTCCGAGAACTGTTAAAATACAATAACACGACTGAAAGTGCTCATCGGTTAGCAACGAGTGGCATGCAACCCGACAGCCAATCAAAAAACCAATAATCCAACAATAATACTTATATTGAAAATGCGAGATATTTTAACCACTGATTTTTTAAGAGAGCTGTTGTGTCTATTAAAATTATATGATCTGATTTTTTACAAATCTTAGCGGATTTTTTTGGTGTCTAAACTGATATAGGGTGCCTCACATATGACGAGCAGAACTCCTCATTGTCCAAAAAAAAAATCAATTTCATTCTCCAAAATAAGTAAATCAAGCTCCCGATTTATTAAAAAAAAATCCCCTACACTCTATCCCCCGATCATCGTCACCGAGGCGTCAATTCCGCCACCTCGCAATCGGCGCGCATGACAATAATTAGAAATTGATTATTCGTTAAGGCCGTTGGACGATGCTCGCGCGCGCCAATTCGCCGTGACGTGCTCAAAGGGGCCGACAGCAGGACGCATTATAGTTTCGATCCGTCATGCGCGAGACCGAAGATTATCGCGTTTCTGACCACAAAGAGGGCGAGAGCAACAGAGATGCTCATCGAGGTGACGCGCCCGCGCTGAGAGTAAATAATTTGTGTTTGAGTATTCAATCATAGTATCATATACGCGTTCGGATCCGTGTTTGCTATGCAAACACGACGAGTCCTTTGCCTCTCATGAGCTGCATGAGCAGCGGGTGCCGCAGTCGATGATCACCGAGTCTGTTTTCCTGGACGTGGCAACATCGTCCACCTCCTCCGACGTCGCGAGCGAGACGTTCCAATTCCACGGGATTACCCACTGTTGCGATATCACTGCGTGTGATTGACTCTATTGCATCCAATATACGGCTGATAGGTATTCGAGCGATACTATATACGGAAGCTGCTAATGTTGGTCGGACCGGATCAGATCACACTAATCATCAGTCCTATCGATCTTCCCTGGCGCGCGATGGATTTCACCAGACGACTCAGAGATATCGAGTTTTGCGCCGGGAAAATGTGTTTATCGCCACTGGGTAATACAAAGTGGCCCGGTCGTCTGTAGAGGAGTGAGGTATCCGATAAAAAGAGGTAATAGAGACGTCAACGCCCGGGGACTCTTGACGCGCGGCGAGAGAGAAAATAAAGGAGCTCCTAACTATAAATTTAGAGTTAAATATGACCTCAATAATTCTTAACAGTTATTTTTACTAATTATATACATTCAATTCGATTAGTAAATAATTGTATTCAACATAATTTAGCGCTGCTAACTACAAATTTGTGGTTAGATGTGAGACGTGACCTCGGACTTTTTTTAAGAGTTATTTTTACTAACTTTATATATACAATGTAATTAATAAATAAATAGAGGGTTATGTGACTCGCGCGTTTCCCGCGATCGCGTTCAAATCGAGTTCCTTGACGGACTTCGAATAAATCCGTCTTGGATGTGCCATTTGACCCCGGCCTGCTCGATTATCCTATTCGACGACGGTGGCGACGGCGGCAGCGATGGCGGCAATATATATTTTTTATTCCCATCTATTATGCTTGGCGTCGAGACTCTACTGCGTCTCTTAATGCCGTCTTTAGGCTTTTACGTTTCTCTCCTCTCTTTTAATTTCTTACTTAATTCTTCGATTTTTTTTTTCAAAATCAAGTAAAAAGGTTTTGTAACCATTGTTTTCGGGGGTAGAATATGCGACTTGAGAACAATGGTATAGGTTACAAGTCGATATTTTGTAAAGAAAACAATTTGAGGTCGATTTTGGCGAAAAATTTTTCAGGCACGCGCGCCCTACTCTAGTTCCCCTAGTTCTTTATAAAACTGGTGAACATGTGTGAAATAGTCATTGAAACGACATTGAGAAGATCGTTTCAGTGACCATTTTAAATAAATATATGGATTTCATAGTTAAATTAATTATGACATTTTGTTAAGCCAAGTATTCAATTAGTTACGGCAACTATAACGAAGCTGATGAGACTATTAAATTAGCTAAATTAACTATTGAAATTGTTGCCTGGGCCAAAAATTGGTCGTTATGGCTCTATATTTGCCTGGGCTACTTTCTCGCAGTGTAGAGGGGCAGAAATTCGGACAGGACGCGATTACTGGGTGAAACCAGGAGAGACGGGAGCGAAAGGTCACGCGGATATATTTTAAACGTGTCGAATAATTTCGGGATGTGTCCTTTAAAAGAACGCGATGGCATTGTCGGGTGAAAAAAAGTCGGGTGGCTAGATCGTCGAAAGTTATTTACTTCGTAATCGTGGGTGTTCCGAAACAGATCTACAGTCCACCGGGGCTAGGACAATTCTTTTCAATGAATTCCGCAGATTTTTAGATTGGCGAAATATTCATTTTATTAACGAGTTGATAATCACCAACCACTAGACAATCGATCATTTGGATAATCGGTAATTCGACTTTTTTCAAATGCGAAGATAAAAGAAAAACACATCCAGACCTCGTGACCCGCAGAGCCGTTTTAAAAGTCGAACGGTTGTGGCGGAAATGAGAAAGAAAACAGGCTCGCGGGCCACTCCGACAGAAAGTAAAATCCGATTTTCTAAAAAAGTCGGCTGCTACCCAAGTCCAGCTCTTCCGTATCTCCTTGTTAGTGCAGGATTTCTCTCAAGCTGCTCAGAGTTGTGCAGGTATTATCAGTAATGAGTCCCTTTGTTCCGTTGTGGCCACAAACTAATGGCAATATGTCTGTCCAGACAATAATAATAATAATAATAATGATAATAATAATAATAATAATAATAATAATAATAATATTTAAAAAATAATTATTCACGATTCTCACCCGAACATCAGGCATGTCATACGCTGCTAGATTGCTAGAATGAAACGTAGCTCAAAGTCAAATCCCGAGATTGAAAAACGGTTTTGTACAGGTGAGGTCGCGAATGTGGAAACTGCCAGTGAGCGCGTTGTACCGGAAGGAACGGGAAGAAATGCAACAACCTGTAATAACTGTCCGGAAGGCACACAACCACCGGCTCCAAAACTATCCTCTGCGGCGGCAAATAATATTCGGGCTCAGTTATTTGCTATCAGCATTGATGCAAATAGTATTAAATCTGCAATATGCCAGATTAGAAAATGTGAGAAGATAATAATGATGTGCTTGTCTGAGTATCTCATGCATACTCATACAGCGGGAACTCAATAAAAATATAGACCCCCGTATCGGCACAAATTTTCCGGAGTTTCCCTGAGCCCTCGTGCAAATGCGATACAGTAATACATTATTAAAGAGTGGCTGCGTGGAACTAGGGCGAGAGGGGGACAACTCGTGGTATGAAGTGAGGAATGAGGGGAGAGAAGAGAAACGTAAAAGACGGCATACGTCGGAATCAAATGAAAAATAATAATAATAATAATAATAATAATAACAATAACAAGTTTTCACTAATTGCTTATTTGCACTACATAATTTATTTCGTCTTCGTTTCCCCGTATTCCCGTATCCACATTTGCCATAGTATTCATAAAAGTTAACAAGATGGTCAGCTTTTTTAACTCATCAATATACACAACTTCGTCCTTCTGAATTCCGTGGCCACAAGTGGAACCCTAACTTTACATTCTTTGCTCCTTACACAATTTTTCAAACCAAAAAAAATCACCAAGTACACAAAAGTTTCTACAATGACCAGTCCCATACCCTTCTTGGTGCATCTTCAATGAGAATCAACAGGGTGGCAGCAACCAGTCCAAAAAACAATCCCTCTTGGGTGTAACGAACTCTTACTCAGCGGTGAGCGATCTCGAGCAGCGTTAACATCGAAACCAGAAGTGCAGACGAGGAAGCGCGCACAGTTGATGGTGAGATAGTAGTTAACGTATCTGTTAACCGTATTTCAATGCACACATCCAGCATAGTGAGGCTGAATCCGCACGACGAAGCGGAGGAGAACGAGGAGAATACACAGAGCAGGATAGGGGAATACTGCAGTCAGGGTGAACTAAAATGAGAAGAGATCCCCCGGGGGGTACGTTTCCCATCCGAGCGTGTACGCCGTACACAAGGCGGCTAGGTGCGCCTAGCCTATGAGCCGCTCCATCGTAAAATTCGTCTGTACTATCCTTTCCAAATGTCATACGCACACTCGACCAGTGATCTCTCTCCTGCGCCTCACCCGCTGCCAAGGCCCGGCAGCCGTTGCCAACCGGTCCACCGCGCTTCTGATGCTCATTCCTCCCCCCTCCCCTCTCACGTGCCCTGTTCTCTCCTCAGGCCGCATCGCCTCTCCACGTTTCCGTGTACCGAAGTTAATCTGGCAAATCAAATCTAGCGAGACGCGAACACGGAAATGCGATATATTCAGCCCCGGTGCGGAAAGTGAAAGAGGATCGGGAAATGGAACTCGCACCGCGGCGAGTTCTCCTCTCCATCAGCCGAGGAATTGACGCGCACTCTCGGCTCGATCTCCCGCACAAATCGCCTTCAACCCCCGCGGGTTCTGTGTGTCGCGAAAAATATGATTTTCATCATCGAGCTTGCGGATTTTTTCCGCCTGTAGAGAAAAATATAGTTGCGCGCATACAAAAAATGCTTGTACGGCCTCGCTGTTCGTTAGTCCACGCAACCGCGAATTTTCTGCATTGAGACAACCATGTTTTTGGCACTCACGTTTTGAAAAAACGCTCAGAAGTGCCTATTAAATTTGGTCTCTTTTCGCCTAAATTACCTTATTATGGGAAAATGTTAATATAATTTGAATTTATCGATTTCTGATGCAACCCGGACGTCCATACCAGATTATAACTTTGGACAGAATAGACCAAACAAGCTGAAATTTGTGACATCTCTTATTCTAGTATTGAGAACTATGCCCGAATATCATTTAAAAAATTGCAATTTCTTTATATCTTACATCTCCATTCTCATTGGTCCCAAACCATTTTTCGTTGTCAAGACAACTACTTGCGGTAGTCATAGACACTGAGTGAATCGTTTCAACAACTCATTTATAGCCGATTCATAAAATGGCAATTCTCCCAACTCACACCTTTTCTCAGTGCCCACCCAAACGCATCTCGTACGTTCGTCGGAGTCACGAAGGTTATTTCTGTTATGTTCTGTTCAAGAATTTTAGCGTCCAGCGCCCAAAGGGAATTCAACGGGTCGTTGAATTAAGGTCGGATTTCTCGATGCCGCCATATCCGTAATAACTCGTTACCGGCGCAACGACGTCAAAGTGATTTAGCATTTGCTCGGGCGAAAGGGAAATCAAAGTGGAATCGATTACCCAGTGGAGCCTTAATGAATACCCATTTGACACATGGAAATGGGTGGTGGTTCTTCATGTATCCATGTGGCTGATCGCCCGCTCGGTCCCTCTACCTCACCTCGTCTTCGTTCCAGGCGACCCAGAAACTTCCCAGGCTCAGTCTCATCGCCCGTGACATTAATTTCCCTGAATGTTAGACGCGGGCTGAAACTATAACTTACTCCGCAGTCTGAGACGACGTTTCGAGCACGAGACCCTAGGACGCGTCGCGCACCGAATGCGGTGGCACAGTGTCTGCCTGTATGTACAGCCGCCGTTAGTCTCTACGCAAGGCGCGCGCAGGTCGATGTAACAGTTGCTGAAAGTTATAGCGGCAGAAGCAGAATAAACAGAATGCTGTTAATCTCTTTCACGGTTATAACCCACACCGGCAACGTCAATATTTATTATCCTGAAAGTAAGCGAGGCGCTAGGTTTATCAGTGTGAACATTGAGCGCTACTTCGCTGCTAGAGAAAGCAGCATAAATACCCGATGGCATTGCAATTCTTCCGCAAAGTCACTCGCAGACGCATCAGAAATGTCGCCAATCACGCGTAACTGCCAATCGGAGTATCAGAATGGATATGCACACAGAACTAGACAGAGTCCGAGCGTAACAGGGATCTGATCGGGAACTGGCCTGTTCCCGTTTGCGGCTCGTTGTAGCGCGCAAAACATGGCAAATTCCCGATGTGCACCTGCAAATTTTCTATCGCTCTCAAGCCCGAACGCTTCGTGCCATCCACTCAAACTTCGGCTTCCCACACAAGCAGGAGTTTGAGTGCCAGTCCTGGGAGAACAGTCTCGCTATCACGTTCTATAGACCTACGCTCTTAACTTTTCCCACGCTCTTTAGCTCTCCTTTTTCGTGTTATTGCGCCAGGGTGAACCCCCCGCGCGGACGCCGCACAGCCAAACGCGGCGTCGGTGTCGGGGATGGTTGCAGGCACGACTAAACCGGGCTTGTTTCCCTCGACTTTGCGAAAAACTTGGGCGCAAGTTTTCCGCAGCCTCGCCCGCCCGCGGCCTACCCGAGAAATGTGCCTCGAGCGGAAAAGTCGAGATCCCCCTCCGTCGCCTTGTTAGCTCGGGTATACCGCGTATACTTTAGTAACCCCGGTATCTCTGTTATACGGTCACGGCGCGCTTCCGAATAAGATGACGTCGTTTTTATTCCCGGCGTGTCTGTATAAAGTGTCGTCGCGGCCAGTGGGTCCCGTGTATAGTCAAGAGACTACGCAGGCAGCGCGAAAAAAGAGGTTAGTGGGATACCCGCGAGATGAGTAATTGGCGAGGCCAACAGAGTCATTAATTAACGGGTTCACACTGGAAAAAAATCGTCAGTGGGGACAACCATTTGGGTAGCGGGACTCGCGTCATATGACTGATTAACTGGATCAATCAACATGTTGGTAATTTCAACTCAAACCTGAGTTGGTCTAAACATCCATGACTAAAAAGGGGTCGGTCCAACGAACTATAACCAACAACTGGGCTGGCCTACCCAACTCTACCCATCAATGGGATTGGTCTAACCAACTCTACCCATCAATGGGATTGGTCTAACCAACTCTACCCATCAATGGGATTGGTCTAACCAACTCTGCCCAACAAGGGGATTGGTGTAACCAACTCCAACGAACAACCGGTTTAGATCAACCAACACCAACAAACACCCGGTTTGGATTAACCAACTTTAAGCAACAACTGGCTTTTTTTAACAATTAATAGTCCTGCCGTCAACCCACTAACCTCTCTTTACCCTCTCTCCAACAATTAACCCTCCCTCCTCTAATACCTCAAATCCAAACGAACGACCAAAACGACGCGACTACAGTCGCGATAATGCGCATCGGATCAGCGACGTCGCTCGGGGTGGCCCGCGAGAGTCCGAACTATGGAAAATAAACCACGCGCGAAAGGAGCAGCTTTGCACAGCATGACGATGAAACCCCAGTCCTCTCCGCTTTTGCGGACACGTTCGCTCTCCCCGCCTTCTCTCTTTCCCTTCCGTTTGCCTCGCAAGCCTGTTGTAAATTACCCCGCATGAATTCCCCGCTACACCGGCGGCCGTCCCGAACCCTTTCCACCTATGCCGCGTTCTCTCGCTCGCACACCGCCAGTCGTAAATACTTGGTTATCATACTTGGCGGAAGCACGACGGGGCATTACCTTGCATTCATCTGCAGGAGGAGCAAAGGGGCAAACAGCGCCAGACACAGTTGCGTCAGACAGTCAAACACCGCACACGCTCGCGCGCATTGAAACACACGCTGGTAGCGCTGGCCGCCGCGCACGACCGGCCCCAGAGAGAGAGCTAGAGCGGCGAGTTCCATTCATTGGAGTGGATATCAAATGCAATAGTTCATAGGGGTGCTTCCGACTAGGCGGTCAACCAGTCCTCGAACTTCCACCCTGCACCTAATCCTATGACCCTCTCGTACGCGCGCGGTCTCTCGCGGTTGGCAACGTTCTCTCTGGGGGTGCAACTGGGTGAACCCGTCCGCTCTTTCTCTATCCCTTCTACTTGTCTTTCTCTGTCTGCCTCCTGCCTCTCTCAAGGGGTGAGACCGAAGTGAGCCCATCCGCTCATTCTCTTTCTCACTCCCTCTAGGATCGTATCCGAGTGAACTCTTCTCTCTCTCTCTCTCTCTCTCTCTCTCTCTCTTCTCCCATTTCTCTGTCTCCCTCTGGCTTCATCCCATCCTCTACAACAGATTTACAGACCCGGTTGCCCGATATCACTGATCCCGCGGGTAGTTCACGGCTGCATACGGAGAGAGGGAGAGAATGAGGGAGGGGCGGGGGGAGAGAGGGCGCCCTTGGCTCGCTACTTCTGTGCGCTTTCCCTTCGCTACGGTAGTTTCAGGACTTGATAAGTTCTCACTGGGATTTACGCAAAGTCCGCTGTGGACGCCCCCTCCCCCTCCCCCGTCCCAGCTCACCTAACCCTCCTCGTCAAATCCGCGCGCTTTCAGGTATGAACGTCTTGAGGCAAGTTTCCAGCGCGCTATTGATCGACGTATGGCGACGGTGGATCAAAAGGAATCTAGTAATCACGGTTTAGCCGTTATACCTGTCGTTGTGTTAATTAAGCTGAGCGGGTTAGCGGTAATTATAGATGATAACGTGTACCCGGCGAAACAAGCTTGGAATGTGTTGTTGAAATGATCGTAGGAGACAAATTGATGTTAGGAGGAGAATTCATTTTCGGAAGAAAATTGATTTTTTTGGTCTTGCAGGAAAATATACGAGGTTCAACGGACCATTTTTCGTGATCAAACTGGCTTCAAGCGACCAAATCGGTGAAATGTAATCAAATAATTTAATGGCCGAACCAATTTTACCGATTCCGCCTCGAGTACGGACAACCATGTTTACATCACAAACTCTCCAGATAAGTGCGACAGAAAAAAACCAATATAAAAATTATCGTCGAACTCTTCATGTTTCCGACAGTAGCTTTTCTCAAACGCATGATTTCAGTCCAGCGAATTCGTACGGGAAGTTATTTGTTATTATCGGATTTCTCCGCTGAGCGATGTTTCAAAGTACCGGCGCCGACGTAATCCGCGGAAACATCAAACGCAGATCTCGCGCAATTGTAAACTTGATCTGAATTGCAAAGTTGCGCGTGTGCACCGTGTTTCACGAGCACTGCTGCGCTTCACGAGGATGCTTTTGCCCGCATGACCCGCGCTGTCAGAACGCGGGCAAAGCAGGCGAAGGCCCCGTCAGCCGGGAGCCAAAATCCCCAGAAACGTCACTCCGGAAAATTATGATGCGAAATGTACCAGGGATAAATGTTTGCGCGAACCGAAATAGCAATTCCATTATTTTCCAGCCTTTGAAGGTGGTTGCGTCCCGCCGCGCTCGGGGCATAAATACTGCTGGCTGACTCGCGGTATCACCGCGCACGCTGGTTCGTCGCCGACTGTTTTATCATACGCCCATATGTGGCGCACAATATAGGCCAAATCCCAAATACCAGAATTGCGACTGTGTCGACCTTAATTCATGAATTTGGGACACATCGGGCTTGCGATTAATGACGTCGTCTTAAATAGCAAATCCGATGGCAATGCCCTATTTGTCTCAGGTCGTCTTCGTCAATTTCTCAGCGCACTGCTCGAACGACCGTCGCGATAGGCGGACGACGTTGCCTCAATTCTCTCGTGTTTTTCGAGACGACGCGCGCACCCGTGTTCAAGATTTTCGAACCCGCGATTTCGAGCCTCCGAGACACGGGGAAAATTAATCGAGAACGCGGCTGCAATTAGCTGCGATTTTCCGATCTACAACCTCTCGGTGGTGCTTGATGTCTCGGCCAGCGGCCAAGTCTTAACACGCGCGGATGTTATTGATGAATATGTTCGGTCTCATTCGCGCTTAATGTTGTAACTGGATTATACATTGGTTCTGAGCTGTACATGAGTAATTTGACTAACCTAATGCAGCGAGTTAATGGATAAAATTAATTGAGAAAATAACGTCGCAATTGAGTTTTTACAACTCAGTCCATCAACAATATATATATTTTTTATTTTCTGATCTCTCTGAGTCATTTAAAAGGGAAGAAAACGCGTTTCAAAAAATAATCATTTTTGTTCACAGGTAGCGTGGTTACGTGTGGACACCCAAACGATCCTGACAATCGCGAGTCACGTTATTACGAAGAACCATCGGATAGCAGTGACGCACAGCGACCATCGCACCTGGTACCTTCATATACGGGAGGTACACGAAAAGGATCGAGGATGGTACATGTGTCAGATCAACACGGATCCGATGAAGAGTCAAATTGGATATCTGGATGTCGTTGGTGAGCAATGAGTTTAAAAAACCCTGATCTATTCAACTTATCTCATATCCTGGTCGAAATCATCGACATTAGATTCGACGCTAGCCATGTACTGATCCGCCACTGGTTAGGGCCGTGGCGGCCCTGCCAGGGCCTGTGCAGTTCCCGACTTGGGCCAGATTTAGCATTGCAGATGTTCTGCCAGGGTAGTTTTTGCATCTATCTTGCATCGAAAACTGAAAGCTGTCGCATGGACCACCAATTAATATCTCACACGACCTCATTAACCACCCAGATTATTGCATTCATAATTACTAATCAGCTGTCTCAACGACAAAAAAGATCTTCCCACACCACGTGTCACCAACTTTCCACCGAAACAATCGCCCGTTCCGTGAATCGACGTTCACACCCTCAAAACTAAGAACTCTCGTGTGAACCACCATACAACGTTTCCTGTGACCTCATTACCGTCCCCCAATTATAACATTTACAACAACAAAATAATCCTTCTCACTACGATCTCACCTGTACCCGCAAGAACAGATGTCGCCCTTTCCAACAATCAATCAGCCTCACCAAAATACTCACCATACGAGGACTCACCACAATATCTGCCACCGCGCGGCACGTACATACAACCGTCAATTTAAATCGACTTAAAACTTTCCAGCTGCATCCCATCAACCCCCCGACGCAGTTCAACGGTCCCTTAACCTCGCCTCGACCCGGCAGCTCGCGCGAAGGGCTCGCGAAGTTGCGTCTCAAAGTGCCTCGCTCCTCCGCGTTTACTACAACGCGGCGTTTTGAACTTGAGTCAAGTGCAACGGCAAGTTATGAAATAAGAAATGGCATTATATATCGTCGTCCTGCGGGCGCGCCTCGGGGCACAAGATGAGAGAGAGTGAGCGAGTCTCGCTGCCGCATCCAGATCCACGGCTCGGAATATATACACTTGAGGAAAGTTGCTCATATCTTACGGCATCGGGAAGGCGAGGGTTTCTGGTGATTTCCAGCCGCGGGGGCCGGCGAAGTAACTCTCCGCAGTGATTTCACGAGGGAGCGAGAGAGAGAGAGAGAGAGAGAGAGAGAGAGAGAGAGAGAGGAGTTAGGGGTGAGAGGGGACCCCCAGAGGGCGCGCAACGTCTTCTGTTAGCGCGGGACACGTAGTGCACATAGCAATGCTCGGGAGAATCGTTGTACGACCTACCGGGCCAGGTAGGACGCGCTCGACGACGACTGCGATATATACAGAGGAGAGTACCCCGGATATGGGGGGACCGAAAGGATCGAGGTGAGTCTCGGCGTCGGCCGGGAAGAACGAGGTGAGCGCGCCGTGGCAGGCGATATTCCGGGAGGAGGGCCGGGTGACGGGGACCGGGAGACGTCGTGGACCGCTCGAAGTCTGCTATATATTTACACTTATACCCATGTATATATACAGTACATATACATATAGCTACTGCGGAATATATATATGTATGTATGTATGTATTGTATATAGCTACTGGAGAACTCACCGGGATTAAATTGCTACAAATGGGATACAAGGGCCTGCGCTTCCCAGATCCAGCGCGGAATACCAATTTGATTTAGACCACCGTGTGTATGGGGGATAGAGGGGGAAAGAGGGGGGAGCGGGGCGACGGGTGTGGGAGAGGAGACACTCTCGTAAAAGTCAAATATCAACACGTACATTCAGCCGCACGGAAGTAGGATCACCACTCCTGGCTTCGCTGGCGTTTCCAACGTCCTCACGTCGAGCGCGGAGATTTACTTCGAGGATTGCCGGGGCTCCTGGGGGGTCCGCGTGTGTTGTGTGTGGCAGTCGTTGGGTGTGGGTGACACGAGTGCAACGCTGCGGCGTTGCTGTTTTGCCGCTGCATATACTCGCTTGATTGACTGCGCTGCTGCTGGGAAGTTCGAAAATTTGCAAGGGAGGTAAGGGAAGGACAGGGGCACAGGCGAATGGGTGAAGTGCGGTGAACGACCAATTCGTTTCGTTCTTAGTCTCTGAGGATCGGCCGGGACCTTGGACGGTATGGTTGGCTGATCGTTGATGTTTGTGGCTTTTGGCGCGGGGATTTGAAATTTGTTGGGGTTTTGCTGCTGCAAAGAGTTGAACCGTGGCGGACGATTTGGGCATCGAGTCAGTTTATCCAACATTATTTACGGCGCATACAAAGATGTAGGAAAAACTAGTCGTGATCGTTGGAACGCGTTTGTATGACTATTCGCAGACCTTTGTGGTTTTTGGCCGGAATCTGGAATTATTTCCTCACCGCGAAAAGTTTCGTCACAGCTAAAAGTTCAAGCGTTTTTGGTAGGACATTTTTGTAACAGGTCAGTTATTTAAAATTCAACGTGTATGCAAAGATCCTACGAATGTCGAGACAATTGATTTTTTTATTAAAGATGGTAAAAAAAAATTCAGTCAGACGGAGGGATTGAGCTTAAAACAGTGTCTCGAGTAGATATTTCGGTAACCCGGTCAGCCACTAATACCCAGCATTGCCAAGAAGACACCCCGCAGACTCTTTGTGCACATACACGACGTGGTTCTCGATGCACACGGCGGAGTATATCTACTCGCGCGGGACGAAGGAGTAATAGCCACGCGAAGGAGATAAAAGAAGAGCGCGGGACTGTCGAAACATCCAGCCACCATAAAGGTTTAAAGTCTTGTAGCCAAGTACTAAATAACTTTGCTTTATCTCCCTCGTATAACTCGTCCGAAGTGGATTTCGCAAAAAAAAATTCCGCGAAGAGTCGCCAGACGGTGCTCGCGGAAGTCGAAGCCCCTCTCGCTGTCGTTACCGCTGCGGAATTGACCTGTTAACTGGATTATCGTATTCGATATCACTGGCGATGTTGTGGGGAAAAAAAACTTTTCACCTGACAAAAGTACAATTTCTCACGCCAGAGAAATTCGTGTGATCCAAAAAATATATTTTTATTACTATCTTATACATGCTATCTTCTTCTACTGTATCTTATTACTATCTTTCCCTACTTTTTGTATTGTATTGAACGTTTTCCAAGCGCTCAGTCCTATGTGAACTATTGTGGTCGTGGTCATTCACGAGAGGGTATCCGATCCCTCTTTTAAAAAGTTCATGAGTAACGGAAAGCATTGTTAGCAAACTATTAGAGCTGTAATTGTTTGCCAGGAAAGTCCGTGATAAACAAAATCAGTTTGGTGTCAAATTTGAAAAATGTCATAAGAGGACAGGCGGGGCAGCACCCGTAACCTTTTAAAGCTTTATAAGAGCGCAGCAGCGCAAATCTGATTAACCTATTTTTAGGTGATATTTTGAAATAAAAATTTCCGAGGTCGATTTTGGTGATTTTCGGTCGGGAGCCGGATCTACGATTTTTGACAGAAAATATATTTTTTTCGTCGCCAAAAAAATATTTTTTTCAAAATCGATTAAAAAAGGTTAGTAACCTTTTTTAGTAACCTTTTTACCTCCTCCTTACATCTCAGACAGAGTGGTTCATCACCTAGCCCCAGACGTCTGAGATGTTTCCCTATGTGTCGATGTCCAGTGACAAGGCCCATTACAGATCTAAGCTGATGTCTGTCCAGATCGATTAATATAGAGCCTCGCTCAACTTTAATTCCCTATTATGATTTTATTACCACAATTATTATTGTTATTTATATATAAATGTAAGTCATTAAATTTTGTCAAATGATGATAATAAATAAATTCTTCAGTTAATTATTCTTTCTACAAATTCTACCGCAGCATCGGTACAATACTTAACTCTCAAACAATTAATTCGCAACCAAATCCAGGTTTCGTCAATCTCAACTGGATCGTCGTATTTGTAAATATCACTCGTAATTTCAACCAGAAAAAAAAATATTATCATGCAGTCAAAATACAATTCTTTGTATCAAAAATATCTCTAAGGTCGAAAATATATTTTTCCATTCAACTTTAATAATTACTCAAATTTACTAACATTATTTACACTACAAAAAAGCCTGAAATCCAACCCTAACCTCGCACTCACTCCTCACCAAGTCAACATCCAGAGCCCGAAATTCCCTCTCACCCAAAAGCTCAATTACCTTCTCCTTCTCCCACCGTAGGGTATATCGATTTCATAGTAAAGACAATTTTCCGTCCTTTGACGAATCCCAATCAGCATTATACACACAACCTACACACACGGCACACGTGCTAGGGCGAAAGCGGAAACATATGGAAACCGACATAGTGAGATACGTCGATGTGGATATGGGGGTCGGTGGGAATTCACCCAGCGGGGGCGATTGGAGGGGGTTGGGGGGGGGGAGGAAGACTAGAGGGTTTTAGGTGAAGCAAGTGGGTACAGGATTACTGGGCGACAAAGACTCGTTTGGCTGTACGTGCACCGTGCTCGGTTACATCAGGCAGCAGGAGCGGCAGCACCAGGATAGTCCGGGATGGTGCGAGCGACGTTTCGTGTATCCGGCGAATGAAGCGTCGCGGTCCCGGGGTGACTACCAGAGCGGTTCTACACTCTGTTCTCCACCGTCGGTTGACCCATGTACTCGACTCCCTCAGCCCCCTGCGCCCCCCCCCCCTCAAACACCCTTCGTCCCCCTCCCCCCATATTCACTTCTCCCTCTCACTCTAACTCCTATCGGACGATTTCGATTTCCCAACCCAGGAGATCGGGTGTCCTGCCGGAGTGATCCATTGTTTCACATAGATACATAGCGGCCACGAGACGCAGCCCCGTGCCCCCCTCCCACCTCGTTCCCGCGTTAGGTACATATGTAGCGCGGGCGGCTACAGTAGGCGCAGTATATCTCCCGCGCTGCAGCTGCTGGTCAGTTCCGGGTGCGCTGCTTGATTCGAGAGTCGTCCGGGCGCTCGCCGCGAACTTTCCACGGGGCGCCGAACCAGTCGCTACAGTGGCGGCTGCAGCTGCAGTCAGGGAAGGGGGGGGGGGGTCTGGGTGGAGAGGAATTGCCTCGCAAGGGGGCGGCGGTGAGTGCAACCGGAAACGGCCCGGGCTGTGTATCGAGTGGCGGCGCGCGGAAGAGGCGGACGAACGAGCGAGTAACTGTTGGCTGGCTGAGATACGAGAGGCCGGAGGTAGGGAGGAAGAGAAAGTACTACAACCTCCTCCCCCCTCGCCCCCTTTCAGCTTCTTTTCCTAACCCCTAACCCCTGCACCCCCGGCCTGAGCTATCGCGAGTGTAGCAACTCACAGTCGGTGCTGCAGGAGGAACAACACACAGTCGGCCGGATAACAAGATAGCAGCGGACCGTGAGGGAGAGAAATATCTTCTGAGAAAATTGTCCACCCCTCGTCACGAGAGATGCGCGAGCGACTCTCGGGCCTGGCCTGACGCTACAGTATAGACGCACTGAGGAAAAAGCTCGCTTTCCTCGTTATCCGTCTCTACGTGCCACGAGGGTTTCTGTTCCTGTGCCCGTGAATTTTTCTGTGTGTGTGTGGAAGGGGGTAAGGGGGGCAGGGGGTTCACATCCTGCAAACACTGGCGGAGGCGAAACGAACGAGAGACTGAAATGAAAGGGTAGACCGAGAAAGTGGCAGAAAGAAGCCCCGGGGGGTGAGCTCAGCCGAAAACCCGTACAGCTCGCGTATGCAATAACGGGCACGACACCCCTTCCCCCCCTCCCCCCCCCCCCCTTCGCCTTCTTTACTCGTTATACGCCCACGCATCGCGAATTTCTTGCCACCTGCAGCAGCAGCAGCAGCAGCAGCAGCAGCAGCAGCTTCCATAGTAGTCGACAATGCTTCGGGTTTAATGCGCGAGGGAAATACTTGTCAGCGACATTCCTTGGGCTCCGTAGGGAGGCGGCGTGGAGGGTCAAAGCTAATGGGCCGAGGGCTCTGCTTGGTGAGGATGTGGAGGCTACGTGGGATATGGGGCGGACGGGTCGGAATGTTTAGACGTTTCAGACGTGGCGCAAAAATTACGGGACCCTGGGAATATGGTGCAGTAGAGTGGTGATTATATTAGGGTTGAGAGGCCTCGATCCGTCTTCCCGCTGGTTAAATTATAGTGAAATGGTGACACGGAGTCGGCTACTTAGTACGTGGGTCATTTTATAAAAACACTTTTTTTAAATTCTTTTCTTTTCCTTTTTTCTCCTTTCTCTTTTTTTTATTTTGCAAGGTCATTGAACGAGCTCTTAAACTAGGGGCATTTTACTCATAAACCTTTTCTCTTCTTTCCTTTTTCCCCTTTTTATTCCGTAATATCATCGAACAGCTTTTAATATCAAATGAAGAATGATTTCAGACGTGTCAAATTTACCGAACGAACGAAAGGATCATGTTTTTGTTTATGATCTACATAGCTCAATAATTTGAATAATCCCTGATGTCCCATAGAAAAGTCCGCCATTTCCTGCAGCTACTGCTATAGAAACCGTGACCATCCGATTCACGCGACTCATTCCGATTGCAAACCGATTGGTTTCAATTGGTTCCTTTGCGAATCAATCGCGGATATATCATGAAGTTCCATTCGACTATATGAGTTTTGATCCACAAACAATTTCGCTGTAGGAATGTCGCTCGTGGAAAACTCAAGGAATGAAAGGGGAACGAAGGCAGTGGGAAAGAACGTAAAAGCTTGAAGAAGGCGTACGTAAGAATAAAAAAGAAAAAAATTCGTCGAGTTCTCACTAAACGACCCTTACACAGATCGATGCGGCGGTGAAACAGAATTGGATTGTACGTGCGGATCCCGTGATCCCGGAGATGCAAAAGGAGCGAACGACAATCCGGAGCATCGTCGCGTCGATTGCGACGACAGAGCTCGAGAATCAACAAGCTGCGAATGGAGATACACGAGGGATTTTTAAACTTGGCTTAGACGAGCAAGAGTGCACTTTGAGTGGCTGTAATAAGGCTACACGAAGTCGGAAAGCCAGCAGTTTGCGTTGCCGGTAATGGTAGCAGCCGCCGCAGCAAAGAGCGAGGAGGAGCGGAGGAGTCCTGCACGACGACTGGCATATATCCCGGAGCAGCCTCTACCGGCGAAAAGTAGTATACAACGCGGTAACCTCGTATACTCGTAGGCGAGGGAAGCCGACGAGGTAGGCAGAGAGATGGAGTGAGAGGGAGAACTTTGCACGAGATGCTGGCTGCGAGGAGGTCGAGAGAACGTCAGAAAATGAAGGAAGACACCACACTCAGCTTGAGATCCCGTTACGCGTCCTTTTCCAAGGTAAATTCCTGAGCCGGGTACTTCCGTAATGACGCAACAAGCTGCTTGTGATATTCCCGACGATTGTGAACCTCAAATCGTGAAGAGCACGTTTTTTTCTTGTTTTTTGTATTAGTAAAGACTGCACCAGGCGCTGCAGGCAAATTCATTAAAGGTTATTAGCTAGTTGCGGGTTAATAGTCTTTTTAGCCGTCTGAGATATTAAAAACAGTCTGGTTTTTTGTCTGGAATCTTTTGACTCGATACTAGTAAAATTGAGTGCCAAGTTTTTCTTCTAAGATATTAAATGAAAAATGAGCTTTTAAGATATTGGTTATAATCATAATGATAACCGCTATAGTTATTATAAATTAATGATGCAACAAACAATTGTCAATCTGAAATCATGGAGAGTACATTTTTCCGGATTTTTTTAAAGTAGTCAAAGAGTGCGTCACGTGTTATAGGCAGACTCATTAAATGTTCATTATTACTTGAATAGCTACTTGCTGGTTTACTTCTCTTTTTAGTCATCTAACTCAATTAAAACGTTCGGCTTGTTTTTCGGTCGACTGTTGGCGTTATACCAGTCAAATTGAGTACTAAGTTTTTCCCCTCAGATATAAAATGAAAATTGTGTTTCGAAATATTGTCGCAAGTTAGACAATTTAGCAAGTGAATTATCGATAATTGCAATAGTTACAGCTATGTTTCTTTTTTGTTATTTATTTTCCACGTTGAACGTAACAGCAAAAAAACAAAAGATGACAAAACGAGCAAGACTGAATTACATATAACAGTTCGGTAGACAATATAAATATGTAGCAAGTAAACAAAGCGGCACACAAAAATAAAATATAATCATAAATAACCATTATTAATATTAATTAACGACCCTACAAGCTTGGCGATATTTCAGACGACTGTCAGCCTCAAATCATAAAGGCTCCATATTTCCCCTTTTTAATCGCCAAAGATATACCCCCACCCGCCAGACGAACTCGTTACACGTTCATTATTACCCGAATACCTACTTGGAAGTTAATCCCTCTTTTCACTCGTCCACCGTAAAGACTGTTCCTTATTTCTAAGAGGCTTTCGACTCCGCACTAGTCAACTCGAGTGCGAAGTTCTTCCTCCAACCGTGTCTCATCAAAGATTGACGTAAATCGGACAATCAACGTGAGCGAACAGCCGCTGTCATTATAAATGAAAAATCCGCATTCCAACCAAATCCTTCTTATTTTTTCTCCCTTCGTTCCCTCCTGCGGCAGAAACAGAGCTTAACCGCAGTGTGAAAAATGTCGAAAAATGAATAATAATGGTAATGCAAATGAAAAGTTGAACAAGAACTTCGGCGGCTTTCGCACGTCCTGCAGAGTCGAGAGAAAAGACAGCGGCACGAGTTTCGCCCGCATCATCCGGACGTGGCTCATTTACGTATAAAAACCATTCGGCAGTAACGTCGGTGCCCTCGTCATCTCATTTCTGCGCCTTAATTTCTTTCGCTCCTCGGTCTTTCGCCTCGCGTTTACCACTTCGCGCGGCTCGCGCCGTCTTTGTGTCCCGGGACCCCCGTAAACTTTGCGTCTAAGACGCGTTCGGTGCGATACACAAACCGAGCGAGTAAGTCGCGACGGCGGACATAAAGAGCCGCGTTTGCCGGGTCGCGAGTGCACGGGCGGCGCGATTTAGTCAAAGCAAATTGTCATTCCCCATGCTAATTGCGTTGGGAAGTTTTCGCAGTGGCAACTTCGGTCTCACTTCGCTTTACTCTCGAGGCGGCTATGGTCCCGGGTTCTCGTGGGAGTCTCTTGTCTCCTGACACGGTGAGTCCCCGCCATTCACGGGGTGATTTTCGTCACGACTGCACAGAGAGCTGGAGAGAGAAGGAGAATGACGCAGACGAAGATTTGGCCTCATAATTGACACAAGACATTCGACTGATAGGATTCGCCGTCGCTCACCACAATGACGAATCCCAACTAATGCAAACGCATCGAGGCAATGAACCGCAATTTCCCTAACCTGGATTCCAGGATCCAGCTTCCTTTGACCTCGTCGAGCCGCCGGGATTCATCAACGTAGTTGATGCGCGTTGTTCGAAAGCGAAGCACATATCGCTGAACGAAATGAAGCTGGTTGCAATTGTCTCGAGGTAGGAATGCTTTTGTTTGACTCCGTCATGTAATTCGTCATTTGTCGATCAATGACAGCACTGCTCGGTGGATGAATTGTATTCGTTGGCGGTGAAATTTGGATTGGTCTGTCGCGGTATTTTATTTATCGGCCGGAGATTGAAAGAGGTGAAAGCGTCGATGGTAAACGCCTTAGAAAACATTTTTTGCTCGGATCTTTGAAATGATTCGTCATTTGTCGATTAATGAGAAAACCAGAAGGTGAGTGCATTTTATTTGTCGCAGATGAAATTTGTCTTGAATCGATCAATCGTTATATTGGACAGAGATCGGAACTGGCGAGAACGTGGATAGTTGAAGACTGACAAAATCGGTGATTTAATTTTAGCATTTTTTCGTTTATTTGTTAATTAATAATCGAATAGGCGGAGGTCGAGACTGAGATTTTTTTGGAATAAAAGGAAGAGGCTGTCACTGGGGTGAAGTATCGGTTTGTCACGATGCCTTCGTGAGGCGTCGACTTCGGCGAAAACGTTCCTGATTTATCCCTGGCACGTGGAGCACAGGGATTTTTTTCTTGCTGTGTAATTTTAGCCTGGCTGACTCGTTTCGGTCGTTATAAGTGCACTAAGCTGGTCAGGGACGAACGCAAAAATATCGAAAGTCACCGACATTAGAATTATACGTCGGTCGTATTGTACTATGACAGCGATAACAGACGAGTCTCTTAAATAAGCCGAGTCGATGCCATATTCAACGGGAATTCGGGTCGAGGACGGGAAAAGACTTGCAGTACGGACTTGCAGTAAAGATAAAAATATGAATACACGTGAGATTACAAAACGAAAAAAACTCGGTGACGGAAAAATCGACTTTTCCGCAGTCCGCACAATCGTTTCGTTTTTATTTGCGGATCAAACGATTTTCCAGTTCGAGTTTTCGTGCAACATTTATTGTTTTCCTGCTTTCGACAAACAAGTTCGAAATAGCTGGTGCTATTTCTCGTTGGAATATATCTGAATTTACGGTTTATTTACGGGATCAATAGTGTTCATTTAATTAATTTACTCCCCAATGAAATATGGTATAATTATATTAAAATAATTCGCAAATTCGCAGAATTGTGTAATGAACGGTCGCTGCCTGCTGCATTACACGGAGTCTGTTACAGGCTTCTCGTAAAACGGTAAATGCCTGCTTCCATGGAGCATGGATATACACACGATACCTTGCAGCTTTGACCCGGAAAATTAATTCCCACGTCCGCCGGGTTAATTGGTGAGCATTGAGACCTTTGTTCGTTTCAACGTCCAGGGTCAGGAGATGCGCTTGAAACGTTACAAAATCCTGACACCATCGTGTCGATGTAATAGGGACTTGATCGTTGATTTTGCTCACAGCTTTTACGAACCATTTTGTCGTAATTATTGTCAACACGAAATTTTATTGCGAGTCTGAATTACATTTTGAACTTCAAACTTAGTAGCAAAAAAAAACTTGTTCATCAGAGTGAAAAAATGAGAAGCAACATGTAACAGACGAGAAGTTTTGTTGGCAGCCTGATTAAAATTCAGATTACAAATTTTACACAACAATGAAAAAGTCATTAAAAAATATAAGCAACAGACGAAAAGCACGACGAAGTAACGAAATTTGGTTTTGAGCCCAAATAAGATGTAGATTTTCGGACTCAACAGCAAAAAATGAACATCTATGGACGCAACAACGAAAAACAATGAGAAACAATAAACAGCAGATGAAATAGCACGATGAAAAGTTTCGCCTGGTACCGTTACTGATTTACGTACGCCGTCTTCGAGTGCCACGCTCTGAGCCCTCGACCACGAAGGAGTTCAACAGCTTTCACAATTTATATCCTTGCATACTGCCTGCACCGCGAGTGGCGGCGCACGCTCGCGGTAATTCCTCTAATCTGAAATAGCGCAGCGGCGATCTGCGGCACGTAACTAACTGTCTAAAATTAGTGCGTCGATAAATAACCGAAAACGTGAAATAAATTCGCCATTCCGCATTTATTGACCGAGCTCTCGGGGTAAAACGGAAAAGCGGATATCACGGTCAGGAAATTCGTGAGAAAATCTCTCGACAGCGACCGAAGTTAATTATGACTTTAGTCGATAATTACCTTATTAACACCAGTATAAATTGAATCAGCAGGAATGAAATTACAAATGGATGTAAATGTGCTCACTACTTTCGGCATAAAAATAATTTTACAACAATTGAAAAATGCCCGTCTGAAAAACGAGCTCCATTAGTAAACAAATTGGGTAAATAAAAAATTGTGGAGTGATTTAAAAAAACCATTCGCATATGAAAGTCGGGAGATTTTCACACTTAGTGGCGAAAAAACCCAACCCAATTTGTTTATTTATTAAGCTCCTTTGTCACCTGGGAAATTCTTAATTTTTGTAAAATTATTTATATTTCATCCTTTTCAAAGTAATTCAAACTCTCCGCCATGCGTTATGAAATGAGTTACAGAATACCCACCAATGGCGGCTATCTTGCGATATTTCGATATATTCAAATCGACTATTTGAAAAATTAATTCATCCCATATTCCGCGAATCGATAATTTGTCAGCTCACTTTATGGAAAAAGACATTGGGCACTAGTCTTAGTATAGACTTACAAAATGTGAAACGCATAACTTTCGTCTTTTAACCGGAGGAGCAGACAGGGAAGTTAAAAATCGATGTATCACTTTGCGCACCTTGCAGTCGGTACGTTAATTTGACTGATATCAGGGCTGCGATGGATACTACGCTGGGTACACTATCCAACGAGTTGTTTGCCCGTGGAGGACGCGCGCGGGTGTTTCGATAATGTGACGGGCGTGTAATACCGTTAACGGGGAGACCGGCAAGTGCCGGGACAACCGCGGGGAGAGGTTCGTTAGTGCCTCGGATATTTACGCGCGCGCATTCTAGATGGTCGCGCAGCGCTGGATTTCACCCCCCCCCCCCCCCTTCCCTCCGTCCGACAAATATTTGCAACATCGGCTATAATATTTATAAATATTAATGGGAATTTCGAAATAGTCCCCGACGTTCGTCGAAAATCGTCAGTCGAGTTGCGAGACACGAAAATATAGGCAAATATTTGCGTCATTTATACCAAAAAACGTTTTCTCATCAAAATATCTATAATTTCATCTGAGTCCACAAAGCGTCACTTTTTTCACTCCCGTAAAACGTCGTCTAAATTGCAAGACAAATTTATTTTCACTCTATTCCAACGAAACGTAGCACACAAAATCAAAGTACTATATCGTGAATAAATTTATTACAAAATTAACGACCGTCAGCAAAAACGAAGATCCAAAAATCGAAACACCCGAAAAGCTCGTAGCTCGCCACGGCGGAGTGAATCAAACAGCAACAACAGCGATAACGCACAGAGTCACGTAGCACTGCGTATACGTCAGGGTCGGAATGTCTCATGAGACAGACATGTGCGCCTAATCTAGAAATGAGGTGAAAGCGGGACCCAGGCGGGAGGAGAGCGAGGATATTGGGGCAGGTCGTGGGGCATATGTACCTACGTCGAACTTCGACATATCACAGGTAGCAGCAGAATGGAAACCCTATAGCTGTATATGGGGCATTCCACGTCAAATCAGCAGGCCATGACCCTCACCCTCATCGATATTGTTCATTTTTTAATATGATGTTATTACCGACCCATAAAGACCTTGGAATTTTTTTCAGATTTTTTTACCACCGGTAACATTTTTAAATCTTCGAGAAAAGCCAATTTCATAAACGCCGTTTTTAAAAATCTGAAAAAATTCACACTGATTCTATGACTTAAAATATGATTTTTGAACGCCATGCGATAATAGGATCTCAATATTTACTATTTTTTCTTTTTTTTTTCATTTCGCAATTTGATTTTTAATTTTCCAAATCAGGATAACTTTCTTAGATATCAATGGATCTCAATTTCTCTGAAAATTGTAGAATTACCAGAATGCCCGAAAACAATTGACATCGTTAAAAAAAATTCGCAATACAAGCGATAACTCGAAAGATAATGATCATGGTGAAATGCATTTGCAAATTCCTTTTTTAACGATATCAATTGTTTTCGGACATTCTGGTAATTCTACAATCTTTCAGAGAAATTGAGATCCATTGATATTTAAGAAAGTTATCCAGATTTAAAAAATTAAAAATCAAACTGCGACATGAAAAAAATGAAAAAATAGTAAATATTGAGATCCCATTATCGCATGGAACTCAAAATTCATATTGTAAATCATAGAATCAGTGTGAATTTTTTCAGATTTTTGAAAATGGCGTTTTTGAAATTGGTTTTTTCGAGGATTCAAAAATGTTACTGGTGGTAAAAAAAATCTGAAAAAAATTCCGAGACCTTTATGGGTCGATAACAACATCACATTAAAAAATGAACAAAATCGATGAGGGTGAGGGTCATGGCCTGCTGATTTGACGTGGAATGCCCCATATATATAAGCGTATATACAGTGACTACATAGGACGTAGGACTGAGTTGGCGGGTTGGCAGACGGCGCAGGCTGCGTGTATCGTTGGCCGAGTTGGTCAGGGGACAGGGGGGTTCCCGGAGGGCGAGGGGGGTGGGGGGGGGGGGGATCAGGCTACGAGCTGCGTGCGTGTTAATCATGATGGGATTGTGCGTTCTCGAACATGTAAACACACAAGTGGTGGTCGTGGAGGGGGTAGGGGGGGGGGCGAGGCGCAGCACCAACACGCGGACAAATCGCCGCGCACAGAGGCAAAATCACCTGGAGAGAGACGCAGTGCGATATATATATATATATGGGACGTCGTGTGCATGTTGTCGTTCATTGTATAGTTAGGCTCTAATCATCTATTTCCACGCCGAACGGTTACCAATGCTCTATTTCCAACGCCGGGTTTTCGGGGCTGTTGCTGCTGCTGCTGCTGCTGTTGCACGTCGACATCAACCGACCGCACACGAAACGATGGACGGAGAGTGAGAGAGGGAGGGGGGGCGGAGAGCTTTTGCTTTTGTCGCAGGGTCCTCTCGTTTGTGCGGAATAAAAACGTAAAAGTAAACGAAAAAAGGAAGCCAAGTTTGTTTTATAAATCCAATTTGTTGTGTCCGGCGGGCATAGCCCAAACGGCGGAAGGGACAGAGGTCGCGGGAGGGGAAGGATGAAGAGGGGGCGAAGGGGGTAGGGGATGAAAATAAGCGCTCAGTTGACTCCAATATTTGATGTTGCTCCGCGCACCGACGGGCGTGGCTCTCGCGCGCTGAACGAGGCAGAAACAAGGACTTCGTGAGCGCGTGGCGCGGGGCAGGATGAGGAGGAAACACGTGAATGAGAGCAAAAGGGTTCGGCAAACACACACCGAGCGCCGAAGGTGCAGGCGACGGATTTTATTAAAGAGATATCTCGCGATGCCTCGCACGTTCGGAAATATGTCGAAAATGCGACGAAACGCCGCGCGGCCGCGCAATGACAATGTCGGTTTTTCGAGAATTTCGTCGGTTCGCGGTTGTATCGGTGATATTTCGCCTTGCGGGTGTGGTTGAGTTGATCGCAGTCGATTTACTGTTGAGTTTCGATTTCGTAATCAATTGTATAGTTCAGTTGGGACGATGATTTTCGCTCATGAGTAAAATCGAGTCAAAGACAGACGGACTTGTTGATGAATCTTTCGAAATGCACGGTTAAATATTTGTTTAAAATTTTGAAAAATGACTCCGTTAATTTTTTCGATTCAGCTGATCTAATGATTTCCAATACCGCGTAAAGTCTGGTCAAAGTCGGGCTTGCCAAAAAGAAAAAAAGAAAAAAACAAAGGCGCAGACATTTTTTTCGATATTATCCGGTACCATAATTTCCACTTACACGCGTAATCGAGCCGATGATTGAGACGACTGCCCCGAGCTCCCGCGTGTTCGCGGTAGCAGCATCTCTCGTGTCTTCGTAAATCTTCCTCGGAATGAAAAGTGGATCTGTATTCAGTTGGGAGGTACACGAATGGGGCTCTCGTATCAATTTTTCCGCGCTGCAGTTATCACCTCGCGCGTCCGACGAGCACATTTCTCCCCGTTCGCGATGCTCGCATCCTTCCCCAGACTATCGGCCGTGCATCGCGCCCGTAGGTGCAGCGTTGTGCAGCGCGAGCCCCGCACACGGTAGAGCGGAAGACGCTTCTGGGTGGGCGGCTCACATATACGATGTAATGGTTTCTGGAATTTCCCATGTGAGAACGCTTTAGTGCGCCAGAGCATCGAGCCTCTTTCCTGCGGCAAATCCCAACAACGCATCTTCAACTCAGCCTCCGTTTCAGCTATTCATCGTACGCGAGAAAATATCGATGGTCGCGTCCGGTACAATAATCGCGATAACGTTATTATGTATTCGTACACACGGCGAACGACTTCTCGAATGTAATGAGAAAAATATCGACGGGATAGAAATGCCAGATGCAGTCAGTTCTACTCAGAATTAATTAGAGCCATTAATTTTCGGAATAAAGTAAAGTAGGTTTTAATATTCGTTATGTATAATCATGTGTTTTTTTAATAACAATGCCCCGCGTTTATAAAATAAATGTTTCTCCTGCAATATCTCGCGTTTTTTTATAACTGCTCAAGAATGTCCACATCGTTGTATTAATAATGCAGGTTATTACCGTGAAGTCACAAATATACATGGCGAATTGTACCAACTTCATTCATGAAAGCTGCTCCAGTTCGTATAATAAAAATAATCACTAGTGCTATAATTCACTTCTCCGTAACATTATTAATTTTCGCGAGAACTATCAAATCGTTTTTGTCTTCTCACGAACATGATCTATGGCAAAACCACGATACATATTTTTCCTGGGTGGAAGAAAAATCGATATAAATAATATTTGTATTATTCGTGATTACATTGTACACGTATTTTAACTTACTAGAGTAATCACACGCGCTGGCGCACGTGCCTGAAAATCTTTTCGCCAAAATCGACCTCAGTATTATTTTTCTTCAAAATATCGACTTTTAACCTATACCATCGTTCTCAAGTCGCATATTCTACCCCTGAAAATACTTGTTAAGAACCTTTTTTAATCGATTTTGAAAAAAAAAAAAAATTTTGGCGACGTTTTTTTTTTGTCAGATATCATAGATCCGGCTCCGGGCCAAAAATCGCCAAAATCGACCTTGGACATTTTTCTTTTCAAAATATCACCTATGATAGGCTAATCAATTTTGAGCTGCTGCGCTCTTATAAAGCTTTAAAAGGTTACGGGTGCTGCTGCGCCTGCCTCTTATCTATTTTTTTTTAATTTGACACAAATTGATTTTTTTTATTATGGACTTTTCTAGCAACCAATCACAGCTCGAATAGAATAACAACAATGCTTTTGTTACTCATGAACTTTTTAAGAGCGGATCTTCATCCAAGTAATCCGAATTATTTTTCCTACTTTTCGTTACGCGGCTTCCGGCCTCCGCAACCGGAGATTTGCACAGGCGAATAATTAGCTGCAAGTTGGATCATCGGTCGGGGGAGGCAGAGGTACTAACAACTGTAAAGCAGGAAACATCCCACGGTATCCCGATGCGTTTTTTTTTCTTTTTTTTTCAGGATGTGTGTGTCGGCCGCGTTGTCCGATTGCCTCGAGCGCTAGCGAAGCGGATTCCGCACGGACAATGGTGAGGGTGGGTGGCTGGTGGTGAGGGTTGGGAAGGGGAGGGTGAAATGGAAGACTAAGGGACCAAGGGATGGTCTCGATAGCGCGCACGCCGTCGCTCCAACACTCGTTAGGCTCCCGTGGTTAAAGGGGTTGATCTGCACTACGAATCAGCGGAGAGATAGAAAGAGGCCATGTGCGAAGCCAGTGGAGCGCTCAGATTGATGCGAAACGCACGTCCAGCGCACGTATCAGTGCGCCACATGCTCACACGCCGCACACCAACTTGGGGCGATTCCGGGCAGGATGGCCGGAAAATGTTTTCCAAGCGTCTCGGCATCTGGATGCGGGAGACGTCATGTGCGGGTTTCACGATGGATGCTAAATGTTTTTCTGAGAGTCCTGGAAGAATTTCTAAAAAATGGTTCGCGGTGCTGTGAACTGTAACGATAGCTGTGGTTACATTCCAAACGCACTTTTTATTCGTGGGTAATAAACCCTGCGCATTTTTCCAATGAAACAGTTTTTAAGCTTTTTACCTTCGAATACACGAAAATCGGGTGGGTAAACAATGGTGATTGTGTTTTTCTGTCCTGGAAGAATTTCTAAAAAATATTGTTCACGATTTTTAT
The DNA here is from genome assembly GCA_963932165.1 of Pimpla rufipes. Lineage (NCBI taxonomy): Eukaryota > Metazoa > Arthropoda > Insecta > Hymenoptera > Ichneumonidae > Pimpla > Pimpla rufipes. The sequence goes on from OZ010636.1 coordinate 17,387,375, forward strand.
TCAAGTTTAATAGAAACTGCCATTTTTTCAAATCAGACAGCTTTTAAGATACATGAATTTTCATGTATCTGAAAAAATGTCTGTGAGGAAAAATGTAAAACCTTTTTTTTAGTCCTGGGAACATTTCTAATAAAATCTTTCATAATTGTATTCGACATTCAAAATGCCGTCAACTTCAATGACATCTGTAGTTTTATATTTTTTACTCAAGGGTAATAATTCCACCTATTTTGGTGTTTCATCTGCATCCAAAAATTGCAATTAGAACAAAGTGTTAACGAATTAAATTGACCATCGACTATTTTACAACAAAATAAATTTAAAAAAAAACAAGAAAAAGTGATTATCTCATCCCGAGTCACCCCATATCACTGCCCGGTAGCGAGGACGCTCGTTGCACCGGAAAGCTCAATCGAGAGCTCAATCGGACACCGAGCCATTAGAAAACTAGTGAGATCGAGGGAGAGAGGCCGAGCGTGAGAGAACGAGAGCGGAGAGAAATCGGTGAAAGTGCATGTTACCGAACGCCAGAATGAGAGAACGAAAGAGAAAGACAGAAAACTCCACATGGAGCTGAAGTTGGAAATGGGAAAGTAGCGAGAGAGACAGAGAAAGAGGGAGAGAGAGAGAGAGAGAGAGAGAGAGTGAGAGAAGGACAGAAAGAGCGAGAGAGAAAGACAGAAAGAGGCAGCGAGGGAAAGAGTGAAAGAGCGAGAGAGTCCGAGTGACGTAGCACGGGAGTTAGGGGATGATGAGGAGGTGGCGGAGGAGAAGTGTGGCACAACGTGAGGCGCGGTTGGGAAGGGAGAAAGAGAGAAGCAGAGAGAAGAGAGAGTGGAGAGGGAGCAGAGAGAAAGGGAGGCTCCCCGGCTTTGACCAGCCAATTCAGCATTGCCCATACGGACACTCAACCGCAAATCGAGTTCCGGCCGCGGGGCGGAATAAAATCGTCCATACACTCCGGCCGTAGTATCGTCGTGTTCCCCTTCCCAACCCCTTTTCCCGATGTCCTCCACATCGTGGCCGCGCTACATCTTCTATACCGGTCATCCCCTCACGGCCCTACGGTAACATTGTCCGGTTGACTCGCGTGTAGCGCGTATAGGTTACGGCTTACGGGCACGGCCGCCGCGCGTCCTTGCGCCTCCTGGAAAGACATTATCCGCGGGGGACGCGTTTACGTGCCGCCCGGGGACGCGACGTGAAAGTGAGAAAACGCGACGACGGCGACGACGACCTACTGGCCGCGTGTACTTTGTGTGGCCGGCTTTAATGGCGCGCGACGACGATCGCGATCGGCTCGGGGGAAAAGCGGGCGAAGGATGGGAGGGTGGACAGCGCGCGGCCAGAAGGAATGGATAAGGTTCGCGCTAAAACTACGGCCGTGGGCAAGACCCGACCGCACCCGAACTGCGTCTTGACCGCTGATTCTCGCGACACGGTGGCGGGAGTCGGTTTTGTGATTGTTGACCGTTGAGGTCAGCGACCCTGTCGCTGATCACTTTGGCGCGATCAATGATTAAAATGACCAGTATGTTTGTGGTCAATTTTTGGAAGGCTACTTTTGCTGTAATGTTTATATATTTCTACGCAACTGGTGCACCAAACCCTCGTTGTTCCACTCGCGGAAAAAAACAGAATGGGAAATAATACGTAATGATCATTACGTATAAACATGTTTCGCCGTCGTCATAATTATGATAGTGATATTATCCATAATAGGGATATGGAACCAACTCCGCTTAACCTAACCCTACACAACGTAACCCTATCTTTATTGACCCTGCTTAACTTAACCCCGTCAAACTTAATCCTACCTAACTTAATTCTTACATAACTTAAATCCTACATTACTTGTCCCTGTTTCGTTTAATCCCTACCTACCTTAAGCTTACCTAAATTAATCCCTAATGTAACTTAAACTTATCAAATTCAATACCTACGTAACTTAACTATGCCGTATTAGTACTGCCCAACCTAACCATACCGTATTTAACCCTGCCTTAAACCGACCTAACCTCACCTAACGAAGCTGATCCCCGCGTCCTACACACATATTCAATTGATAACGGTTTCACATGTCAGAGAAAACGTAACAACGACGTCGTGAACGACGACCCACTGGCCAGTGGCCACATGCTTTGTGTGGTCGATTTAATGGTGCGCGACGATCTCGCCATCGGCTCGGGGGAAAAGGGGGACAAAGAATGAGAGGGTGGACAGCGACAGAAGGAATGAAAGGTTCGCGTTGAAACTACGGCCGTTGGCTAGACATGACCACGACCGCGCGTCTTCCCCGTTGATTCTGGTCACGGTGGTGAAGCAGCCGCGGGTTTTGTGTTGTCGACTCTGTTACACCGCTTATACCGTGGTCAGAGACCGCGAGTGGCGAAGACCGAGACCGAGGGACGGAAGGTGTTCCTCCCACCCACCGGATACGACTTCGACGATGTCGTTTCGCGTTATCATTCTGCTTTATTATACGCGCGCTGACGGGTCTGCTGGGCTTGTGTCGTGGTTTGCGCTGCACACAGAGTTAGGCACAGACAGAAGGCGGAAGGTCTGTGTGCGGTCACGACTGATTTACGTCGGTTATACGCTCGGTGGGCACGACGAATTCGCGGAACCCTCGCAGTATCGCTCCTCGCGCTTCCTGAGGACATTACTCGAGACGCAAGTAACGATGCTGCCGAAGAGACTCGATTTCGGGTTCCCAGGAATTTATTTCGACGGTTTTAGTGGCGTTGGTAAGAGGGAGATCGGGAGTTACTTCTCTACGGAACGCCAAAAAGTCCCGTAGTCGAGACAATTTATGTGGCGAAAAAAAATTGTATGCTTTTATTGTGGGGAATATTTTTGGGAACGCGACAGGATTTTTTTGCGCAGAAATAAATGTGGGATATGGTAACGGCGTTTCCATGAAACGACGTTTTTTTCTTCCATCCTTTGTGGGTTGATTAACGTTATGTTCCTCATCGCAGAGATATTGTGGTGGTCCTGGTATAATTTTGTATTTTATCTATATAATGATTGTAATAACAAATTTCGCGGGATTATCGACGACCAAACGAACTCCGATCATACGTTGTACATCGGAATCATACTTTTTGTTCTCGTGAATATCGGATTTCTGTAACAATGTCAGTTTTTGCGCAGTTCATCCTGAAATAATTGACGACTGGATTCGAGGGCCGATACCAATATAATTCTCTCCAATTTCTCTTAAAATAATCCACAATCGAACGAACACCGATATACGTTCTATAATAAAATCTATATTCTCGTCTTCAACAATATTGCATTACTGCAAAAATCAATATACATATATCTATTTTTTGTTCACTAATTGTGCCCTCTAAAAAGTTTTCTTTTCCTGTGCAATAACGATCGACACAATCGACGTTCAAACGAGCACCGATATAAGTTCTACATTAAAATCTATATTTTTGCCTTGTATAATATTGCATTCCTGCATTAATCAAAATATAGGGGAGGTCGGGGCAAAATGGGGACGCTAAGCTTTGTAATGCCGCTAGAATTTTTCAGCATGTGTACATCGACTGTTCGTCGTTCAAAACCAATATGTTTGTCTTTGTTTTTGCCTGTGCGAACAAAAAGTGATCTGGGTCAGAATGGGGTACATTCAAATTTTCTCAAATTTTTGGAATATCGACAGTATTGCCTGAACCGGCGTGCATTGACTGTTTGGCAGTCAAAACGAAAGTTTTTGTGTCTTTTATCGCGATCGATAATGAAAAAGTTGTCTGAGGCAGAACGGGGTACGCGAAAATGTTATTCCATTTTTCAAACATCGACAGTATTGCCCCAAGTGGCGCAAGTTCACTGTTTGAACAGCAAGGAGAAAAGAAAAGTCGATTGCAGTAGAACGGGGTACGCTCAAGTTTTTCAACAGTCAATGCGATGTACTACGCATATGCAATACAACGCAAAGCTTGACGCGCGAATTCTTTTGCGAAAAAGCTCGGGAAATCTTCCCCCGACAGATGCGCGAAATCTCCCATAAAAAAGTGTGCAGAATCTTCTGCAGACAATACTCAGTGTCTGTTCTGTGCAGGTCTATATGTATTCTGATTCCACAGAGGGCTGGATACAGTGCCAATTGTGCGAGAACTCGTCTCATTTTTTATGTGCTGAAGCCGATTCAGATCAACGTGCATACACGTCCGATTTATGTAAATAAATTGAAAATTTATCGATGATAATTGCGTACCTTATTTTGCACCGTGCATCCAATTTTTAACCGACCCCATTTTTCCCCATGCCTATGCTTTTTTTTTTCAACGTCCCCATTTTGCTCCAAGTGTACAAATTTTCCAACGTCCCCATTTTGCCCCGGTCTCCCCTATGTACATTGTTTTGTCTTAAAAAATGCCCCTTTTTCTGTGCAGTACCGCCCGACATAATCGACGATCAAACGAGCACAGACATGGTCGCGCGGGAAGGGAGCAACGTGACGCTGTCCTGCGCCGCAACTGGATCGCCGCCGCCGAACATAACCTGGAAACGCGAGGACGGCCAGCAGATTCTCCTTGACAACGGGCACAAAGGTCGGTTTACAACGCGAGGCAGAAACTCCACTAGATTCATCACATATTTCAGCCCGTCAAATTGATGCGACTCTCGGAAACCGCGCAAACAATTTTTTTTTTTTTTTTTCACCCTGTTTGACGGTCATCAACTTTCGAGGATCGAAGCGCAAATTAAAACTCCGAGAAAAAAACATGATCGAAAACATGATCAAGTACCAAAAAAAATCTCCATTTTCAACAGAATTATCGTAACATGGGGTGAAATTGCAAATCCAGTTGTCTCGCAGCTGCGAAGCTTCCGGTTGCGTTTCGCGGCCACGACGTTGAAATTAAGTCGGGACGTTAATTTTACAGCGTTACGACGGTGATGTTGTATACACGTACAGCAATCCCCTCGACGTGGGGCGAGGGGGCAGCGGCGAGGTGAGCAGGGGGCCGGGGGAAGTGACGGAAGAGGCGGAACGTAAAGCCTTGGCTTATCGTCCGCGTGCAGGTTGTATCGGGGTCACTATTTCGCGTTGGATACTTCATTAGCGAACCCACCTGGGCATCCGCAAGGGAGCAAAGGGCGACGCGGGTAAAAGAGCGGCAAAGGGTGTCAACGCGACGCAGCCGGACATTTTTTTAAGGGGCTGTATAAAACATCTTAAAAAAATGGAAAAAGAATGTATGCGGAAAAATTAAAAAAATTAAAAAATCGGATAGCAAACGTCAGTTATTGAAATCTGCAGCTTTCCCAGCGCCTGGGAATCCTGGATTCCTGGATTCCTGGGATATTCTGAAGTCCTGGCGTCCCGGGATGTTTTGAGACAAAGAGACAGCGCCGCGATTTATTCTGCATATTAAATTCTTGCACTCGGGATTGACGTTTGGAAATCGCCGCGGAGGCGTCGCGCGGGTATTCAACAACATTTGGTCTACGCTGCGTCCGGAAGCTGAGCAAATACTCCACGCCGATTTAATTGTGGTCAACCGAGTGGGGGACGCGGCCCGTGGTATCAGGGCCCCCCGGTCGGTTCCACCTACGGAGCGAGTCCGTCGACTCCGACTTTCCGATAAGTAAACTAAATTCACGCTCGACGAGAGGCCGCGCGGCATCAAACCAACGTTATCGTGTTAGGTACTTGGGGCTGCTGTACGTGCTTCAACCGCTCTCTCGCTCTCTCTCTCTCCCTCTCTGCAAATAACGTGGCGCTTCGCAACTCGCGAGAGTGGAACTCACCTGGCGCTGTTGGATAAAACGGCTGTATATACAACCTCCCCCCCTGAAACGACCGGGTGGGGTGGGTAGGAGGGAAAGGGGGGGGGGGGAGGGGGCAAACACAGCGGGAAACAAAAGTACAAGGCGCGGAAAAGGCCAGCGCCGGGTTCGCTATTTCGCTACAAATGCGGTTTTTAACGTTTCCTGCAGGATGAATCGTGCGCCCCGTATCCGTTTGTATTTATGTCCAGGAAAAAGTGCAGGCGGCAAAAAAAAAAAAAAATTCTCGCAGCGGACGAAGTGGAGTTTATCGGGAATTATTGGGAGACTTGGGTTGATGTGTTTTGTACGATATTGGTTATTGGAAGAATTCGAAACAATTTTTTTTCAATCGGTTTTGAATTACGAAAAATTTGAGGCGTCGATTTTCGAAACTTCGTATAGTTTGAGTTGCGAAACATTCGGGACGATTTTTTTAAATTGGAAATCAAATCTCTGTGTTTCGAAATTGCAAACCTTGAAATATAAGTTTTTCATTTAATCGATAGTTTGAGGTATGAAAAAAATCGTATGGTCGATTTTCTACTGAAAGTCTAATCTATGATTTACAAAATCGGCCATCTTAAAATATACGTTTTTTCTAAAATCGCTATTTCGATTTACAAAAAATTCGTGGCCTCGATTTGCAACCGTAAGTCAGATCTGTAAATTGTGAACTCACAAACCGCGGACTAAACTTTTTTTTAAATCATATAAAAATCCTATATAATGTGGACGATAAAATCTCTGACGAACTATCTTCGCGAAACTCGAATTGACGTCTTGTCACAAGAGCAGCGACCAAAAAAATGAAGCTAATTGCTCATCATCGCGAAAGTTTTAATACGGACGCGACTCGTATTTCGAGAAAAAGAAATTACTTTTCTGCTATACAAACTGGCATGTCCGCTCGCGGAATTGGGCGATATTTTTAGCTTTAATGCGCACGCGCCCCACGAGCCGCCGCCCGAAACATTCGCCGGAACAAACTTTTGTGTCCTCTGATGGCGTGGATGGCGAAAAGTAATTAACGTCTATTGTCGTGTATTGATTGCAGAGAGCACCGTCGAAGGGCCGAATTTCAACATTACCAAACTCACCCGGCTGCACATGGGGTCGTATTTGTGCATCGCGTCGAACGGCGTCCCGCCCTCTGTCAGCAAGAGGATCATGCTGATAGTTCAGTGTACGTGAATGAAAAATCATATATTAATTTTTGTGTAAATTATAATTTGTTTTAAATTTTCTTTTTAAACGTCAATTTCCATTTTTTAATTTTTTATATTTGACTTAATTTATTTTTATTTTTATCTTCTTTAAAAATAGAATAGTCGTTTTGGTCCGATATTTAGTTTGAATATTTCAATGTACGCGAATGGAAATCCATAAAAGGGTTTTTACTTTCATTTTTTGATTATATATTTTTTAAATTTGTAATCCCTCCTACAAAAATAAAACACTCGGTTTGGATCTGCAGTAAGTGGAAACGATGTGATGATCTGACGAGAGAGCAGTTGGTCGGATCATGTAAGCCGTGGATAATCCGATTTGCCGAAGTAATTCCAGCCTACCGAGCGCTCCCGACCCGCGTCCGAGCCGATATTACAGAACATTAATCCCCGCTCGAAACATTTTTGCGCATTACAGTTCCGCCGATGATCACGATCCAAAATCAGTTGGTGGGCGCTCATCTCGGCCAGGCGATGACCCTCGAGTGCCACTCGGAGGCCTATCCGAAGTCGATAAACTACTGGACGCGGGACAAAAACGAAATTGTCGCTCAAGGTAAATAAAACCGTAATTTTTAATTTTTTTTCGCACTGCAAATATTTATTCGTATCACCTGTGCGCGTGCCCCACGTTTGTTGTCGTAGCACGAATGAATAACCCCGCAAAAGCCGCGCGCGACGAAAATATTTCGCTAATAATATCCGCGCTTGGAAATATTTCACGCGAAAATGTCCTCGCACCAGAGAATGTACGGCAAAATATAATTTATTGTATTTTACTGCGATTATTTGGATTGTGTTTCGTAGCGGTGCGCGACAAATGTTTCTTTTTTTTTCGTTCGCAGCAATTTTTTTTTGCTAAAAAAATTGTCAACTCGTTCGTGTGCGAGATTGATGAATGTTATCTGTATTTGTCGTTCGTTCTTGACAGGTTATCGAGGTTTATTGTCGCGCTGATCGTTCCAGGCTATTTTCAGCATCGATACAATATTACCCGTTGGAAACCGAAAATTGTCATGCGGTCGATTGACGCAGTTTTCGATTAGAAATGAGATTTATGGCTTTTCATGTCGAAACCATGGAAAAATATTTTTTTCGCTTGAAAAAGTTAAAACGTTATTTTTCGGGTATAATATGCGACACGAGAACGATGATGCAGGTCAAAAGTCGGATACAACCTGAGGAAAAAAATTTCGTCGGGTTGATTTTCGCAATTTTCAACCAGAACTCACTTGTATGATTTCATTAACAAAAACTGTCAAACAATTAATGCTTTTTTGTAACTCGATAATAGATTAACACAGAAATTTAATGTTTTTGTTGCGCAGAAAAACATTAATTTTTTTATTTTGGTACTGAAAAATAGGGTAAAACAGAAATTTAACTGTTTTTTCGTAACGTAAAAGTAGCTTAAAGCAGTTTTTTCCAGGAAAGAGTAGGCGACTTCACAACGACGATGTCCATGACATCCGATACCAAAGCCATAAAAAAATGAATGTTGTAATCACTCGTGTCCCACATCACGATGAGTCTTTTGTGGGTTGTAATATACGACTCGAAAAAAAATCACTATTCATATATTTTATATAACATTGATGTCTGTCGCACGATTCTCGCCACGTTATAAACTCCCATTGTCCCCGCGATAATTCCAGTCGATATTATCACACAGATACGACATCATCCGGGTTCAATTGTCATGCTAGGCCCTTTATTACACAGGCGTTACAGGCTGCATTGTAACAGGTGTTTTCACGCCGCCGTTCCATCGATAAAGCCCATTCGGCGTAGCGTGGAATACTAATAAAAGCTTTGGCCTTTTGTCGAGTGTATATTCCGAGAAACGAGATGAATTCGAGTACTATTCTTTGCGAATAGAGGGTCTGTGGCGGCGGTGTAGGGGGTTTGAGGGGGGGGGGGGGCTACGATCTCGCGAACGCGCCCATAAATCCATCGACAAGTAAGTACGTGCCTGAGGGGGGCGAGGGAGCTTCACCCCCTTCCCCCTTCACCACTACCCCCCCCCCCCCCCCCCCCTACCCCAGCGCAGCTACCTGACTGGTGGTAGCTTTTCCTTGTTCGTTGCGGGATGCCGCTCGTGTTTCCGTGCGAATTCCCTTACGCCTATTAGACGCGCCGATATTCAAGCGTTTCCTCGCCGCCAAAGCCTTCTTTTTCCAGCCGGTTATACGAACGGAATTAGCTGCTGAATAATGTATGAAAGCGGTGGGGTACGCTGGAAGGGGGTTGACGGGGGGCGTGGGGGTGTCGAGGGGTCCGAGGCCAAAAGTGCTTTCGCACGACGGCCACAGAGAGAGATATAACGTGATTTTATCTGGCATTTATGAGGTAGGGCCTCGCCGCTCCGGTTACGAGAACGGCCCGCGCGCCGTTCCAGGGCACCAGAAATGGCCCTAGACGCACCCTGGATGAGCGGCTACCGTGACGTGAGCCTCGGTGTAGGGAAGGTCCCGGTGGTTTTCCCCGCTGTACACAGGGCCTTAATATTACATTGCGGATATTTGCATCTGCAACGTGCGCGGGCCAATAACAATTCGTAACAATGCGGCCATCTCCGTTTCCAACAATCGTACAACGCGGTCGGGTTTGAGTATGCGTGGGTTCCGGCCTTTACGTTTTTTAATAGTTTATGGATTAGGTAGGATCTACGAGAGAAAAAGTTTCCTTGATTTAACGATATTTCCTCGAAATCTCAACCTACGAAACGTCTCTTCTAAATCAATGATATACAATTTCGTTACATTAACATTATGTTTTCTTTTACTTGACTTGAACATGTGATGATGAGCGACAACCGTTTGATATATCGATATATCGTTTCTCTCAATCAAGGATACAGTTTCTTTGAAATTCATGTAAATGTTTCATTGAAATGATTGAAGAAATTCAATCCACCCATTTCGTCGGAATCGATGACATTTTATTTCGATGCAGGGTCATCATGTTGGTATATACACGTATTCCGGCCTGGTGTACGTTTATTTTATGCTTTACGGATTTGTTAGGATTTGTTATGCTACACGGGAAAAAAAGACTTCGTTGGATATCAACCAAGCGCTTCGTTAAATATACGCCAGGCGATTAATTCGTTAGATCAACATACTTATCAATTAATTGGCTGGCGCATTTTTAACCAAGTCTTTTTTCGAGTACCAAGTTCCGATGAGTCTGTGTTTTTCCTTATGAGGAATATCGCCCTGTTCCATCTTGGGCCCTTTCACCTCGAACAGATAACCATCGCTTCGGACGACGTCAGTTTGTCGTTTCACGAAGTACATCGACTGTTTCCCGTTCGATGAATATTTCGTCGACTCGAAATTCGACGCACCCCGAACGAACGGCTACCTCGTCGCGAGCCTCGGCAGCAGCGAAAGTCCCGGTGGTTTTCTCTGTTGCACAGCGAAGCCTTAATATTATATTGCGGATATTTGCATCTGCATCGCACGCGGGGCCAATAACAATTCGTAACAATGCGGCCATCTCCGTTTCCAACAGTCGCGGCACCGTGGTCGGGTTGGAATATGCGTGTGTTCCGGCCTGGTGCACGTTTGTTTAATGGTTTACGGATTTGTTATGACTCTCCGTGCGCAACACGCGGGTTTCTCTGCTGGGTGATACAAAACGTGTAATACCAGGTGGTCGTTGTGACGGCGGCGGAGTCGGGGCTATTGTACCACTGCAATGTTATGTGCTGTCTGTCGTGGTGTTATCATCGTGTCTATAGTAATTTACGGCAGGGGTGATGCGGTATCTCTGGTTATCCGGGCGGTAGCACAAACGGGATTCGGCGGTGCAGCTTGGGAACGCCATATCCGACTGATTAGAAGTGGATTTGCCGGGGTCTCGGGTTGCGTTGACTTTGATCAGGAGACGTTGGCAGCTTCTCAATGCTAATATCAGGGTAAAGTGATGGGTTAGCTTTGCGACGGACGGTTTTGGCGGCAAATGTTGTATCTATTTTTGCGTTCGATTTCTCGCGAATAAATGTTCTTAATATTTTGTTTCTTTGCAGACCCTCTTGGACTTTTTAAAATAGTTTCTAATTATTTGACTGTGACGTTTTTCGATAACCGTTTCCTGAAAAATGTTGGGCTGCAGTGGTATTTTTATATCGTAACCCGTATCCGACTGATTAGAAGTGGATTTGCCGGGGTCTCGGGTTCCGTTGACTTTGATCAGGAGACGTTGGCAGCTTCTCAATGCTAATATCAGGGTAAAGTGATGGGTTAGCTTTGCGACGGACGGTTTTGGCGGCAAATGTTGTATCTATTTTTGCGTTCGATTTCTCGCGAATAAATGTTCTTAATATTTTGTTTCTTTGCAGACCCTCTTGGACTTTTTAAAATAGTTTCTAATTATTGGACTGTGACGTTTTTCGATAACCGTTTCCTGAAAAATGTTGGGCTCCAGTGGTATTTTTATATCGTAACCCGTCGAAATAGTCAAACCGCATTTAGGGAAATCGCAACGTGCTTTTATTAGAGACACCCCGTCAAATCTCCTTCGAGCGACCGGCCGAATTTTTACTAATCACGGAGGTTTTTGTGGGCGAATCTCCTACTTTTCGAAATTTGTAGTCGGCGATCTAATTCCACATTTAGCGAAACGTCAATGGTGCCTCGGCGACCAGTTACAGTGTTTGGTAGAAACACAAAAAAAAATAAAATCTAAAAAAATCTAATCTAAATCTAATAAAATCTTTTTCGGTGGTTCAAAATACAATGGCAATATTATTGGCAATTCCACTGACAGTTCTATTCGCACTTCCATTAGCAATTTCATTGGTAAATCCATCAGATGATCAGGCTACTAAGTTAAGACAATTCTATCTGATTTTCCTGATTAGAAATATCGCGTCCTATTATATCTCGCACCATTTTACCTTGCATAGACAACTATCAGTTCGAGCAACTTCAGTTTCCTGTTTGATAGAGTATATCGACAGTTTTCCGTTTGATGAATACTTCGGCGGTTCGAAACTCGATTGGTAATTCCATCGAGCCAATCTAAAATCACGTTTCGTCCTAGTCCACCCATAAATGAGTCGGAAAATCCATTGTTGTCGATCTATTCGTACGCTCTGATTGGTCGTCAGTGTCGTCAGACACACTGGGGCCAATCCTACCTTACAAAAGGTATATGCGTGACATGAGAAAATATGAAGCAACACATTCTCTCAAAAATCTAAGGAAAATATTTTTTCGAAATGAAGCTAAAAAGGTTCATCAATGTTTTCGGGGGTAGGATATACGACTTGAGAATGGTATATTCCAAAAGTTGCTGTATCGTAGAAAAAAAATGTCAAGAAGTCAGATCCACTCGTTTGGACGCGCGGGCGCGGCAGCGCCCGAGTATATCGAGTCCAAGTCTATTTTTCGATTTCGTCTGTTGCCTAAAGTTGCTTACGTCCTTTTTTTTTCTCGCTCAGCGCGAATTCCCGCGAGAAACCTACTTCCGGCGGCCGTTCCGCCTTCTCATCGTATGCCCCGAGGCTGCGCGAGTCGGAGTCGTATGGCGCGCGACGGCTAAGGCGCCGGAAATGTCTGAATGGTGTCGATCTAAACAGAAATCACGTTTACTTAGGCACCGCGTGCCGAATACCGAAGTTGGCCGGGCCCTGACACGCGTGCGGGGGGCGAGGCCGCCCAGCGCGTCTTCTAACTTGATTGAACCATTGTGACGGGCTCAACGTCTGCCCCACGACAACGCGGCAGTCTCGTTCCACCGTCGATTTTACACGTTATGGCTGTCCGGACACGAGCGAACGGCTAAACTCGGCAGTTTAGCTTGACGGTGCAGTGAATCGCAAGATATGTCCATTAAAGGGGCATTCAGCGGGAAAATGGCCTTCTCATCTTCGATCCCCGCTCGTGTTTATCGGATGCGATAACAATTCCGGCCACGAAATGTTTGTCCGTCCACGTTTCAGATGTGTTGTTGCATATTTGGATAACGATTTGGTTGTAAAACAGGATGAATTATATAAACGGTAAAGACATCAAGACGTTAAGTTGGCTAAATTTGTCACCCTGGAATATGGCAGATGTTGTGGGGTTGCTAATTTTTTCATTCCTTTATTGAACATTCTTTTGCACCTGGCAATTTTTTTTTACTTACCGCAAATTTGTTGAACCTGATCAGTTTTGTCTACTCACTGCAAATTTTTCTGGCCTGATAATTTTTTTCTAATGATTATGTTGATATTTTGTAGGATTTTTGGACTTTGACACTTTGACCGATAGTCGAATCTATGTGTTCAGACATAACAAGTCAAACATTAATTAACATTATTTAACCCTAGTAAAAAAGATTTGCATCCGGTGGACACAATATGCGACTTGAAGATCTCACTGCACTATGCGGGCATTTCAAGTATAATAATCGTTTCGACGTGTTTCAGGTGGCAAATACGAAACCGAACTTATTGACAACGCGTACAAGGTTCGCATGAAGCTGACGATACGTTCGGTAACCGAGAACGACTACGGGTCCTACAAATGTGTTTCTAGAAATTCGCTGGGCGACACAGATGGCAGCATCAAGCTCTACAGTGAGTTATTCTCCTTTGGTTGCGAATATTTTTGTCCAGCTATTCCACAAACTGGATTGGAGGCTGATTATTATTATCTGTTCCGACAAACCGAACAGCGCTGGTGGGTTCCCGTTATTACGAATTATGACATGAGTAATTATTCCATGTCCAAGTGACGTTATTTCCACAGTGACATTTGCACAAGTTATTAATACCAATCATTTCACAGATGTCGGATAAATAATTAATTCACATTCCTATTCAAACCTCCAGATATGAGAATTATTTTTTTTTCCAAACGCAGGATATTTTTTATAATAAATCCTAAAAAAGTGCTGTATCTTTTCAGAAATCTCTTCTTCGTCCGGCAACCACTACCCCTACCCAAATGGCACTAAATACAAAGGTAAGCCCCAACAATTTCTCACTTTTGCATTAAAAAAATGTATGGTCGATCCACAACGATGCCCACATATTTCCCCAAGGTGATGAGAAATGAGAGCTACGGTTACTTCGCAGCGAATAATAAAATAAAAATACGAACAATAAGATAAAAAATAATAAAAATATAATAATGAGATAAAAAATATAAGAATAGAATAATAAATAAAAATATAATAAAACCCGCGGCAGCTATGTAAATTACGCCAACAAAAATGCATCCAACTCACCGTGTTTCGAAATTTCACTCCAAATAATGGTTGTCAACGTTACAAAAAAACGTTCACTCTTGCTCTTTCTATTTTTATCCATAATTGCCGCGTGAGCCTCGCAGTACCACGTGCATCTCGTCCTACCCGCATAACTCGCACGCATTTCAAGTTCCTCTCCTTCATTGTAAAGTCCATATTGGCAATTTTCGATCCGGAGCCAAATCTACGATTTTGGGGCAAGGAAAATCGATTTTTTTTTTCGAATTCTAACAGAAACGGTTTTAAACTAGAGTTTTTCGGACTTGCAAGAACAGCGGTAGGGGGGGGGGCGGTTGTAACACAAACCGATTATGATTTTTTTTTTCTTGAAAAACCTGTCGCGCTGGAGCTTAAGCATTGAATGTATTATTATTCAGCGACGTTTACATACTTGATCAAATTTATCAAAGGCATCGTACCATGGATTTGCAAGCAAGGGCCATTCAAAGGCAAAGAGAATTCGACGGAAATTTCTCCGGCGGCGGGGTCAATTATAAGAGCCAAATAAAACGTACCTGGGGCATAAATATACTAGTCGTAGTTATCCAGAAGGAGGAGGACCTCGTTGTTGATACTAGGCTTTTCATGACTCACGAAGTCCTTAATAAAATCAAAGAATTGGGCCGCTTGCATCCAACCCGACTAATGTCAGCGCGTCCGAATGACCCGGTGGCCCATCTCTAATGAAATGATCGTGGTATCGCGCTCTAGCAAAGATGAAAATCAGAGGAATCGAGTTTTGGAAACGTTCACGACTATACAGACCGTCATTAGCCGTCGACGCTCAGCCGGATTCAAAATAGAGCTGTCACAATTGACTCTGAACCCCGAAAAAAAAAAACAATGCTGTGGGTTTTTTTTAACAAACCGAAACTCATCGACCCGGTGATTAAAATGTTCACCAACAAATCATCTTCCAACTCCGTTTATTTGTTTACACTTGCAGTTTACACGGTATCGGTGAGCTGGCCCGATACCCACAACCGAAAAATCACTTGAGTACTCGTAAATCATATACTTCCTTGCCGAATTCACATTTTCCAAATCTCAGCAGTGAAATTAGAACATGATTCTGAGTCTATACCGATAATGTAGCCTGCGCCGTGACAAGCGTACGATCACCCGTGGCGCCTGCAGGGCCGATTGTTGCAACTCCCCCATGGAAAAAAAGTATAATAAAAAATATACTTTTCAATGTATTGAAAAAGTATATTCTAAGTATACATGAAATATATCTTTTATATTTATTATGTATTTTAAATACATGGGAAGTATATATCAAGTATATGTGCAATAACTAGTTTTTCGTAGAAAAGTATATTTCAGGGGTATATGTGCCGTCCATGTAAAATATATAATATATACATTATGAGTATACTTCACACATACAGCAAAGTATATGTATATACTACATCGTCGTATGTATGAAAAATTTTACAGATGCACATTGCGTGCAATTTAGCCTTATATTTTGCTATGTTCGTGAGTAAACATCGTGTATGGTACATCTACTATTCATACATTAAATATATATTTGAAATAGATGGAATATATATTTTGCACATACTTCGCAATATACTTCGCAATATACTTCAAGTATACTTTTCAAGTATATTAAAAAATGTATTCGACATAACTAATTTTTCGTAAAAAGTATATTTATTATACTCAAAAATATACTTTTGAATATACTTTAAATATACTTTTTTTCCATGGGGGCTGACCCTTGTTACTTTCGTCCCCGGTCTCCCCTATAGGCCAAAAGTCGCTATCTCGTAGAAAAAATATCAAGAGGTGAGAAAAATTATCGTCAACGTCCCAAAAACAAGAACAAAAAATTGCAAAAAAAAAAAAAATAACTTCCCTCTCGCTCTTTCCATTTTAATCCACGTTTGCCGCGTGAGCCTCCCGCTATCACGTGGATCTCGTCCCACCTGCATAACCCGCGCGCGGTTCAAGTTCCTCCTCTCCTTCATTATTACACTCCACGTCTCACTTGAGGCGCTCGGTGCGCTCTCCCGGGGCTTACACACTTTCGAAAGTGTTCGCGGATGTGGAGCCACCACAAACGGCGCGTGGGGAGCGCGAAGTGGTGGGGGGCTAGTGGGCTCGTTGCTCGTTGCCTATACTCGAAGTGGCCAGAGTTTCGACGTTAAAGCTCATTAAGAGTGCACGTGCGATTTTATGTCGTATCTCGCGGTGGCGGCGGGGCGGAGGAGGAGAGGAACTCTCAAGTGCCCATAAGTCGAGGCTGCGCGCCGCGGCGGCCCAACAGACACTATAATACCCGCCATATCTCTCGCCGCCACGCAGCTTGCGCCAAACTCAATATGGGCTATGATTGGATATCGTATTTCGCGTCGGGACCTATGCAGCGGCAGCATCGAAATACGATATTCCTCGCGCTCCTCGCGTCCTCGTCGTCGAGCGAGCGAGCGGCACTTGAATTTTTACCCCTCGAATACTATAACTGCCACGATTGGCCTTAAAACGCGCGATATATTCCACCCGTCGCTTTACTTATTTCATCTTTCGACGTCAAGTACGGATTCTCCGTCTCGTTTTCTCTCTTTTGTGTCTGTTTTTCTATTTTTCTCTCACTCTCGCTCGCTCGCTTCGGCTCCATCTCCGGTCCCCGGTGGTTCTCGCTCTGCCACTCGGGAAGAGACTCGTAAATAAAATGTTCGCGTCGTCCGCCGTCGTCTGGCTGATACTTCTGTCGCGCGCTGAGCACCCGATATACACACGTTTATCACTATGGCTTATCGACCGAGCGGAACTTTTCCTTTTTCTTTTCCTCTCCTGAGGTCCACGCGCCTCGCCGCCCGCCGCGGGAAGATTAACCGAGCGCGAAGCATATAAACAGATATATGAAGCGATTTTAATTCAAGCGACGATGAATCGGGTGAAGGGGTGAGAGGACAATATTATTTGTGGGTGCTGCGTCTTGATTAATTAGACAATTTTTATTTGGGTGACAGTGGGATTTTTTTTGGATATTCCTGCAGTGAGGAGAAAGAATTGATCTGGTGAAATAGCGGACGGGTCAACGTTATTTTTTATGCTGCAATTAAAAAATAATTATAAAAACACATTTAATTAAACCGAGAATCGATCGAGACCAGAGAGTATTTTATTTTCACTCATTCTGTTCCCCTTTTGGTGTTTCAGTTCTTTTAATCTTTCGCTTGGGAGCCGAAAAAAAAATGCAATATTGTGGCAACCTCGTGTTCCTCTCATTTACACCGACAAAATGTATTTCTAATTGGAAACCTGGTAACTGCTGTTAACGATAATACTACAGAAATAACGATTACGCGTTGAAAAATATTTTCTGCACGCAAAAAAAAAAAGAAAACAAAATAAAACCAAATAAAAGTAAGCAAAAAATCGCCAGAAACCCAGCGTTTGCGGTTACAGAACAAAAAAAAAATATTACCGCATCCATACTTTTATTTCCCCTCCCCCACCTCAACTCTCTACCTTTCCGCGCCTAACAATTTTCGGGATGACCCCCTCCCCCAAAAAAAATTCAAAATCGTGGCAAACCCAAATCTCCCTCATTTGCACCAGCTGAATCCACCTAATAGCAGCCTCGTTCCACTTTACGTTCACGGGGCGAAATCCGCTAACCGCTTTTACCTGATCTTGAATTTACCCCCCACCCCGACCACAAAAAAAAAACAACAAGAATTCAGCGTAGCTTCGCCAGTACGATAATTTTTTTCTCCAGCTTCCTGGTACTTACTCATGCGGAACGAGCAATAATTGCTTTGCAACAACCGGGCTCGTGTTGTAACGCCGATGCGGCCCGGCCGGAACGGGCGAAGCGCCGCGCGCCAGTGGCCGGAAATCAATGAGTATCCCTTGTTAGCCGCTTTGCGCCAGAAGGTACTTGACGATTGGTGCCGATGAGCGCATACATAGAGCTTCCCCCCCCCCCCCCCCCGCGTGCACCTACCACCCATATATAACTCGGGAGCGCGTCATTCCGGCTATGTGTACCCAGGACCCCCTACCCCCTTGCCTCGCCCCCCCTCCCCTCCCCACGCTGTGTATTACCGGATCGCTGATTAATTAGATCAAGCATACGTGCTTTGTGTCCCGATCATGATACTCTCTCTCACTCCTCTCACCCCCTTTTTTCACCCTCCCCCACACCCCCCACTCGTACCCTCGAACCTCCTCGTTTTTTGTACTTTTTCATTGTTAACTCCACGAGGCTCGCGATTTCGTATTCGATTTTGACAAAAGAATATTAGGCTCATTACACGAATGGTGCTCGCGCGCGCGCATATTGAAATTATTCACCGGCGATTACAATAGCAAGATTTACGCGGATCGACAATGGCGGCCAGTGGGGTACACGGCCGCGAGCTGCCGTTGGCGATCAAAGTGCTCGAACGCGCGGATCCGCTCCGAATATGACGCTATAATCCGCCGCTGACAATGCCCGAGATTGCTGGAACAGAGGGAAGGAAATCCAATTCGGCCAATTTACATTGTCTGCTGCGGTCTGTGTGTTCTTTTCTTCAGCGATTTACTGATTTGTGTGTGAGAGGTGATAAATGGGGAAGAGGGCAGGAGGGGGGAAACTTGAAAATCGCAGCGACCGAATATTTTGAAAATAAAAGTCACGTGACCTATTAATTTCTTAGCGCATC
The DNA here is from genome assembly GCA_963932165.1 of Pimpla rufipes. Taxonomy (NCBI): domain Eukaryota; kingdom Metazoa; phylum Arthropoda; class Insecta; order Hymenoptera; family Ichneumonidae; genus Pimpla; species Pimpla rufipes. The sequence goes on from OZ010636.1 coordinate 17,406,303, forward strand.
GCCTCCTGAAAATTTCGCTTGTTCGTCGTGTTGCCTTTTGAAAAATTGCATCGACAGAAAGTGAAAAGAGCTTTGTAATATTCGTATCCCGTTGATCTGCTGAAGGTCTTGCCAGTTGGTTTTCGGTCGCCTCCCGTTGGAAGGGTGTAAATATCTTGCAAGTTCGTAAACAAGATCGACAATGGCGGCCGGTGGGGCACGGCCGAACCCCTGTTGGTAACCGAACGCTGATTTGCAAATGTAATGGTATAATTTGCTGCCCCTGACAGTGCCCGACATTGCTCGAACAGAGATTAAATTCGGCCAATTTACATTGTACGCTGCGGTCTGTGTGTTTTTCTCTTCAGCCATTTACTGATTTGTTTGTGGGGGACGAAGCGGGGGGGGGGGGGGGGGGGGAGGAGGAGGATTGAACAATCGCACTAGCCAAATATTTCGAAATTAACAGCTCACGTGTGATTTGTTAATTTCTTTGTTCCGACCGAATATTTCCTAATTATCAAGTCAAGTGACTCGTTAATTTTGAAACTGACAAGTCACGTGATTTGCTAATTTCTTTGCAAATTATTTTCTCCCCGAAAATAATGCCGTGTGTAAGATCCAGAAAATAAATAATACTGTCGTGTGTAAGATCCAAAAAATTGTTTCGACAAAGGGGAAGAAAGTGGCTTGAGTTGTTAATTTCTTTGCTGCTCCCGAAAGTGTCAAGATGATAAGTCACGTAATTCGCTAACTTTAACAAGTCACGTGATCCGCTAATTTCAAAGTTACATCTCACGTAATTTGCTAATTTCGAAATTAACACGTCACGTCATTTGCTGGTTTCGAAATTAACAAGTCACGTGATTTGCTAATTTCTTTGCATACGTAGTATGCAAAGAAAATTTTGCCTGTTTGTCGTGCGTCGGATTCTGGAAAATTGTATCGGCGGAGAGGAACAAAGGGACTGAGAAAAGAGCTACGTAATATCCCGCCGGTCAGCTGAGGGTCCGGCCGGTCGGTTGTCTTTGTCCTCCTCTCCGGCTGGAAAGGCGAACCACAGGCAAACGAACGCTCAGTCGCCCGGCGGTCGCGCGAGCTCCGCGCGCAGTTTATGAATAAGCAAATCCTAACTTAATCCGATTAGAGCCTTAAGCCATAACGTATATACCGTGCCCTCGTTACACGCAAAGGCAAATATTATACGTTTGAGATATAATTTACGAAAAGCACGACCCGTGTACACCGCGAGAGGAGCGAGGAATACAGCACGCTTAAGACTGGGCAGACGCACCGCTAATGCGACAGCTCATCTTGGTGCGCACGACGTGCGAGCTGTGCTGAATGCACCGAATGCAATCGTCCCGAAATTGTTTTTTGATAACTATATTTTTTTACCTGTGAACTCCTAAGTATTTTTATACATTTTTTATTTGTTGCTACCTGTTACATTTTTCCGAATTTACACTTTTTTATTTGTTGCTTCCTGCGACCTCCTAAGTATTATTTAAATATGAATATAAAATAGTTGCTATCCGCGGCTTCCTAAGTTTATTTTTATACACACAATAATTGACAATTATCTTATTGACACCTGTGGGTTTGAAATAATAAACAAGCCTTGTTTATTATTTCAAATCGAATAAAAAATTGACAAGCACTTGTCTCACCGATACCTGTACATTATTGACGTTAATTGGCTTCCTTTACCTTGGCTTAAAATTAGCGCCGGCGACGAAAGAACCCCAATCCAGACGACGATTCTTAATGCATGTAACTCGAATTGATTGAAATTCCATCTGTATCACTCGTGAATGTTTTATCAGTGTCACTTGTCAATCTCAGTGATCGCTACAATTCCCGTTTATTCTTCTAATGCACTTAAAAGTTAATAAACACTTTTCTCATTAACACCATTAATTGGCCCCGTTAACTTGGCTCATAATAACCAATAGTCATGACCCCCTAAATCAAGATGTCGATCCCTAATCCAGTGTATCTCAAACCGATAACAATTTCATCCCCGATAAATATTGTATCAGTGAACGTAAAAATGCTCACAGGTAAGACTTGTATCAGTCACGCACGAGACAAATTACGGAGATAAATACTTTAACACATACATATTTTATCCCTTTCGGACCCCAAGCAATTTGACTTCTTCAATGGCCCATCAAATTCTAACAATTTTTCGAAAAATGATTACAATTGTGATTCGATTATAAAAAATAAGCGAAATTATTTATGATAACCGAGGCTCGTGTAAATCTTTCCTTTTATGATCGCGTTCCTACATATTACTCATTGATAACCGAAATATCAGGCGCGAAAAAAACGATGGCTTCGGTTGTCGATAAAATATTTTTATGATTTTTCGAAAAATCGAGGATAACCAAAGTTATTTTCTGATAACCGATGCTCGTGCAAAATTTTAATAAGCGAATAATCCAATTTATTTTTTACAACTAAGGCTCGTGCAAATTTTCCCGGCAGTTGCCGATGAAAAATTCGAATGATTTTTCGAAAAACCAAAAATTACCGAAGTTATTTTTCACAACCGAAGCTCGTGCAAATTTCTCCGTCTACCACGTTCCCACACGCGACTAACAGATAACCGGAATATTAGGCGCGAGGAGAACGACGGACCCGCGGAGTCCGTGGAATTGCGACGATGGGCGGAACAAGTGGGAGGACCTGGTTCTCCTATATTCCGAAAATTATTAGCGCGGGCGACGAGAGGGAGGAAAGAGAGACGACGACGTCTAACGTCGGCCGACGTTCCTGCACGTGAGGGCCACAATTAATCTTTGCGCTGGGCGAGGGTGCGAAAGCGTTGGTAGGCTACGTCAGAGCCTCCTTGGTTCCTGGCGCTGCTGCTGCTGGCGCTGCATCCGTTGGCTTAAACGCCCGCAACTTTATCGCGCACGGGGCCTACACCTCGCACGTGGTGAGGGAGCACAGAGGGTGCGATATGGCTCGTTGCATGGCTTTGCTTGCCGGCTAATTGCGAGCAAGACGAAGCTCCCGTCTCCCCTAGACCCTGGATAGTCCCCGCTCTTTCTCACTTTCTCCCTTACACCCCTTTCGAGGGGAGAAATGACGCGACGCCCAAGGGTAGATTTACTCGTGATTGTCACGGAAATTTGTTGAATTCATTTTTTCTTTCATTCTTGAGAGAAAATTGTGAAAAAGAAATTTCGTGTAGGTATTGAAGATTTTTTTTCGCGACTGATTGATCGTCATGATTGATTCATTTTTCTGGTTCGGAAAAATTAGCTGAAGCGCGCTTTCACTCACTTGCTTGTACCAATTTTTAAGCGACTGATTAATTGTCGGTTGGCTAATTTAACTGCGTATTTACCCTTGCGGGTAGCTTACGCAATTTTACTTTTCGCGACTGATTAATCGTCGTAACGATTAATTTAATTAGTCCAGTGAAATTAGCTCGGGCGTATTCACTCTTGCTAGTCTCTTGCACAATTTTGTTTTTACTGATTAATTGCCACAATGATTAATTTCAATGATTCACTGAACAAAAAACCAAAATCCCATTTTGCCTAACTGAAACCTGGCTTATATATAAAAATCAAGTCCACTTTGATCGCCCCCAAAATTCCAAATATCTCATTCGTCCATAACCATCATGATAATACATTCGGTACCTCAACAAGACCCACGACACGGGATGAAAAACAGTGCCAAGTGAACGGCCGAATACTTCACGGCCGAATACTACGGTGAGACTTCTTTGTCTCCCCCCCTCCCCCTCGCCACGTGTGCAAAAAGCCGCAACATTCGCGGTTTTCCCAGTCCTCACGCAGCGCGCTGGCCGCTCATGTCAGAGATCGAGAAACTATATACCCGCACACAAACAGACAGCGAGGGAGTGAGAGAGCCCCGAGCGCCAAGAGGGCTCACAAAAGTTTACGCGGTACAGTAGCGCGAGCTGGGCGGATATGATGCTCTTCACGCGTTGCCTTTCGAGATCGTCGGGCCGCACGAGGAGGATCTCACCCCACGTGTATCCCAACCTTCTTCTGTGTTACAGCGATGCGCCGCATAGCTCCCGCGTACAACACACACCTTTCGCCCTCCTCGGTTGCCTTCGCTTGGAACGTCCAACGTCTCTCTATAGGCCGCGCGTACCGCGTGTGCAACTCGCCGAGGAAAAGACCCGCTAGCCAGCGGCGCGATACACCCGCTCACCGACGTCCCGCAGACGTTTGAAGAGACTTTTTAGAAAAACTGCTCGCCAGTGAATAGCATTTCGGCCCCGGGAATGGGCTGGGTGGGGCCGGGAGGGGCCAGGAGGCACCGGGTTGGGTCATGAAACGGGGTGAGCAGGGGTGAGCAGGGGTGAGCAGGAGTGAGCGGTGTGAGCGCATGGCATACGGCGCGGTGCTTCCGGCGCCGGGCGTGCTCTTTCCCAGCCGACCTCATCCTCCATCTCCTCCTCCACCTTCCCTGCCATCGCACATATACGCTCTTTCTGCACTGGATGCGTTTCAGCATTCGTCCTCCTCCATTTTTTTCTTCTTTTTTCCTCTACACATTTTTCTTCCGCTCACGCAAAGCCCGAGACTGCTCCGATACTCAGCCCTCGCCCTCGTCTCCTTTCAACGTTCCCTTCGACCCCCCCCCCTCCCCCCTTCCCTTCTTCTCATCCCCCTTTCTCGTCCTTCTCCCGTACCGAGTTTGTAACTCGTGCTCACCTTTTTTTTTCTCTCTCGTGAGGGCTGCGGCCCATTCGTAAGCCTGTCCGGCGCGCAGTGATATGTAATTTACTTGGGTTCGCGTTACAAAGCTGCAGCCTCTTCCAACTCTTTGAGGACCCAGTCTCGTATTGTCCCACAGAGCTTTTAGCCGGGCCACGGCAGCCGAGCAGCGCGCGGGGCAGCCCCTGAGCCATCCGCACCTTTTCTGGTCGCTCGCTGCGCCGACCCTTCTTCTTCCTCCTCCTGCGGGCCAGGAGTGAGCGAGGTGAACGAAACGTGCCGCACGTGGCGGGAATAATGTATGACTGGGACGAGTCCTGTGCGTGCCGGCCCCCCCGGATGAGCGGCTCGTGCTCACCCCACACGAACGGCCGCGAGAGATTCACGGAGTCTGTGTGACAAATTCGTTGAACGACTCTGCGGGAACTATATGACTACTGTGACTACTGTATCCTGGGGCCGGAGCTCTGGACTATACACGAGTGACACGCCGTCCGCCCCTCGTTTTCGGATGTGTATCTAGTCACACGAGATATTCTGGTCCGTTGTCAGTCTCGGCGGCTTCCTGACGCGGGACTTTGTCACGCGCGAGGCAAAATGGACACGGATTTTTGTTTAACTTAGTTAGAAAGACACTTTTTAGCTTCTGAATAAAATGACAGATGTTGTGAATGTTATTTTATTTTTGTAGTAGTTTTTGATTGATATGATGGACTTGTCAGATGGGAGGAGGAAATTAAAAAGGTGTTAGAAAATGATGATTGAAATTCAGTAATACGAGTGTACGAAAAACAGCTGTTACAACGAGACCTGAGTTGCCAGTCTCGGCGGCTTCGTGACCGGAATCTGTCGTGTGTCGGGGTCTAAATAGACAGGAGTTATATTTAGTTATCTCCACTAAGAACTGATTTTTAGCTTTTTTGCAAAAAACGAAATAAATTGTATTTTTGATTGCGTTTTCGTAAGGGTGGCTTATATGTTGAAATCGGACGGGGTACGAATATTTAAGGGGAAAACGACCTCTAAAAAATCACCAGTATGAATCCAGAAAAATCAGGAATAAAAAAAGTCATTTTTACTATTTTCCCAATTTTATTTTGTTGCCTTTTTCGCGTTAATTTTATTTTGTTACCTTTTTCGTGTTTTTCTTGTAAATTTTTCTGTTCTTCGGGCAAACGACGGTGCTCTTCAGAATGAGCGGGAAAATTGCAATCGGCTAGGGTTTTCAAAATTTACGAAATCGAACATTTTTTTTGTTCACAAAGAACGCAAGGAGTATGGACAAATTTGCAATATCGGAGGGTTCGACTTTAAAATTCTGTAAAAAATTCAGAAATCAAGATATTGTGTTCCGCCTTGCGGCATTCGCTTCGTTAATGAGTTTTTTCTCGAACGAAAGAAGAAAATCCTGGTTCGTTAGATCCAAAAAAGTATCCTCAATTTTTTCGATTACTGCGATGTATTTTTGCCAGTACACGATGAATTCGCCGTTAGTATTTTTCTAAACGCAATAGTTATTATTTGCATCAACTGGGCGAGCGCGCAAAGCGCGCGTATGGAATAACTTGAGTAAAAAAATGTAACATGAGAACAAAAATATATAGAATTATAAAGTCACACGCAATGTCCATTTTGTCCCACGTCGTCGCTTCCAGCCCCAGCGCTGGACCCTTTACACGACGTTGCACACGAAAATTCGTCGGCTACTCCCCTGCAGGCGCACGCGTCATACTCCGGAAGCCTCCGAGGCTCCCACAAATATCGCGGCGACTCCCCTCGTGTTCTTTCCATTATCATACGTACCTCACTTGGTCCGCCGTTGCATTTATGTATACACAATACACACGGAGTCTCATCTTTCAACGCATCGACAATGTTAACCGGTAACGACACGTGTATTACGCTGTCTTTCATTCACGGTGAATTGCACGACGACAGTCGAAATGGCAGCGTCGAAATAACGCGAGGAGGAACGAAACGAGGCACCATCGACTGTTATTTCGCGGCAACTCGGAAGGCGAACCGGATCCAAGATCCCCATCCGTCCAGTCCAGACGAACTGATGAATCACATTTTACTTTACTGCGCGGAACCTTTTGATGCGGAAAAGTCGGATGTCTCTCTCTCTCTCTCTCTCTGGTGCAGATAAGGAATTTACAGGAGAATAAAGTAACGAAATGAACCGGGCACCGTGAGCTCCGGGGAAAATTGGGTCGACTTATCGCTGAAAGAGGAAAAACGAAGCTCGCCCATCGGATACGAGGATGCATTACCTTTAAACAGCCGGGAGTAACGCGCACCCCTTTGACAGGTCGAACGGTACAGTCTTTGGCAACGCACGTGTTTATTATGCACTTTTGGCAAAGTATTTGTTGTACATAGTCGACAAACTATTTTTTTGGGTTTTTTATCTTACATTTTGCAGAAGAATGATTACTGTATTCAATTTTTTCTCGACAAAAAAGGAAATGAGGGAAAAGCCAGATTCTCTTTGTAACAAAAAATATATATTATACTTCTTTGAAAATGAAATATTCAACGTCATAATTTTTATTTCATATTTATAAATATTTTAATTTTTTCAAACTAATTATTTCCTAGTTCAATTTTCCCTGCCAATAAAAAAATAATAAAAAAGTCTCTTTGTCGCATAAAACGCGTTGGTTACAGCGATGTAGCAGCAGCCGTGATTATTGGCCTGCCAATAGCTGTGCAGATAGCACGTCGACGATTCAGCCGCGCTGTGGCCTGCAAACGTTTACGTTTCTCTTCGTCGAGCTTCTTCGCATATTGAGAGAACGAGATAGCGAGGGGGAGAGAGAGAGAGAGAGAGAGAGAGAGAGAGAGAGCGAGATGAGAAAACGACGTCCTACACTACGTTATACCGCCATAGAGAGCCTATAAGTACACGGTGTGTACTTTAATGCTTAATCTTGCAACGAGAAAACTTTCAGCCATAACGCTCAGACCTTGTTTTATGGCTAATCGATGTTTCAACGTGCGCCTCGCGCAAACTTCTGCACGAGCGCGGTGCACCAGTTCGTTCTCCCGACGTATGTATTGCCGTTGCTGCTGCCGCTGCTGCTCTCCGTCGAAGATATAAATATTCCCCGGCGAAAGATGGACGTCGTGTTGACCCGGGGAAAAAGTTTATTGAGAATGCGTTGCTGGTGGCCGGAGCGAGAATTAGTTGAAATTGACGTTTACACGGATTCGTGGCGGGACGAAAATGTCAGTGAAGGTGGTTGGAAAATGCAACTTTAATAAGAGGCTGGTTTTTCTGAAAACATGCTATTATTTTCGACAATTTTTAGAAGTTAACACATCCTTAGACCTCGATACATTTAGGCCTTGATATATTGAGACCTTAACATATCCATAGACCTTGATACATGTGAAGCAATCTCCGTCGATTCAGCCACTTTTTTCGCCCCTCTCCGAACCGCCCCATCATTTTCTCAGCCAAAAAAATATCGGTTTTTGAATTTAAACATATTTCTCCGTTTTTCGGTTAAAAATCAGTTTTACGAGAACGAGACAATTATTTTATATGATCCGTTCGAAAGCTAACAAAAAAAAAGTCTACTTTTATGATTATGATTCAATAAATTAATTTAAAAGAACATTTATGCTGATTCAAGGCGGACTTAAAATATCACTAAAGTCAGCCATAAACAAGTAATATGAAATAAAACGCTGGTTCCCCGCGAATACATCCAATTTGTTCAAGTTTTTTTTTTAACCTTAACACATCGCTCAAGGTGTCAACTCGGCAAATGCCGATAAGGTACATCTCCCACCTCAAGTCACCCATGGCAAACGAATTTTCGCTTCAGCAGGACTTATTTTCAGCGTCATACGTAAACCGACGAAAAACCGCGTCAGAATCCGCGTCGCGAGGCTCCCCATGCGTTTGGACTGCGCATAGCATCGTGGAAATAACAGGATTCAACATACATTAAACTTGAGTATGCGCTGGCACGACACCGGGAGAGTCAGCAGTTGGCCTGGGTTGGTCGATACAGAATTTACACACAGAGCCCGGAGTGTATGATCCAGTCAAGGGTCAATTTACTCTAAACTTTTTTGTGACCGCAGGGAGGGGGGCGAAGAAGAGGAGGGGGGGGGGGGGTCGGGGGCACGTGTTCCTGTCACGCAAATGTCCACCTGAGGCGAAGGTGAGGTACGCGAGCTGCTACAACGACCCAAGTTATATTATTCAAGGATCGTAAAGGTCCAAAGTAGTTTTCACTGAGAGTCGCCCCGGCCAAAGGTCGGGTCAAACCGCCGTGGAGAAGATGTAATAAGCTTTGCATATAACCGGCGCGGCGCGGCTATACGCCGTACGTGTACAGCGCCGCGCGGAACGATAAAAAAAAAATGTAACTAAGTGTGAAACTACAATCCGCCGTGATTTTTTTCCGCGCCGCGCGATCCATCATCCGCCCGAACTATCCCCGCGGGGCTTTTCTCTTTCTTTCTCTCTCTTCGGCCGCGCGTTAAAAGTTTACGGTATTTTTTTTTCGTAGGAACGCGAGCGGCGTTCGCGTCGATAACGAACTGACGATTTGCACGGTGAGAAAAAAAATGATGTCGAATCGCGAGGTTGAGTCGACGAAAAGAGCGAATCGCCATTTTTCGTGGCTGATCATTTTTTTCGCGGGCAACGACAAAGTAAAATAAAATTTAATTCAGATGAAATAAATAATTTGACCACCGATTTAAAACTTCAAGAAATTACTCAACCTTATAAGATTTAGTTCAATTGTAATCAGCTTAAAAATTATTTTTATGATGAATGGTTCGAATTTAAGTACGAATTTAAGTTGGAACTTCCGTTGAATCTTAAAAAAGAAAAATTGGAACTTGAGTTCAAACTTGAGACTATAAATTCGACCCTTAGTTAGCAAAATCCAAGTTTCGTTGGCTCAGCCTTGCATCGAATATCCCCGCCTCACAAGTGACGCTCCATTTCATCGCGAGTCCATAAAAACGAAAGCAATAGATTATTTATAAAGAAGTAACCGCTGTTTTATTTTTTTTTTTTTTCACCGCATTCGCGACATAGCGGGGCTGCGGTTTATTGACCGTGTCACGCCATCCATTCACCGCAAGTGCTCTCGTTATCGGCCGTTGTTAATCTAACCGGGACAATCACGATTTTCTTTTTTTGTTGCAGGTAAACTGAAGAAAAACACTGGAAACAATGTAATCGAGGGAAGCCAGGATATGCTGAGAGAGCGGGGTAAGAGACTCCTAATTGCACATACTTCAAGCCACTCTGACGCACTACCAATCCTCCGCTCGACAAATTTGTCGCATTACAACAGGCGCGACTCAGGATCCGGTCAATCCCTGGTCAGGGCCACGTTGGCCTGACTGCGCATACTTAAAGCCTCTCTAATTCAAATAAACCCTTAATCGAAACGTCTGTAGCGTTAAATCTCGGACTAGGCAGAAACTGGTCAGGCCCCGACCAGGGTGAGGCTGGCCCCACCAGGGCCCGACTAGGTCCAGATTTACCGCTACAGCTTTTCTACCACTGAAAAGCTACAAGTTACACTCGAAAGAATGCGTCTATCATAATACTCGGCGGGCTAATCAAACAACGAAGGCGGCCATGTTGATCTTCCCGCGAATATTCATTAGCATAGTCGACGGAAACGTTGCCGAGTTGAACGGATTTAAATGACGTAGATATACACGGACACAGACGCGAGGGATATATCGCTGTTACGAGGAACGAAACGTGAATTTCACGGTGCAAGAAATGCGAGCCATATATATATATATATATATATATATATATATATATATATATATATATATAAATACGTAGGAGGAACTACAGATATACTGAAATGGAGATGACTGAAATGGAAAACTTTGTTTTGCAGACTTAAAACTCCGCGGGCGCAAGGATAACGGCGAGGGCGAGGGCGAAGATTACGACGACTCCGGCGCGGCCAGCGCGAGAAGTTGCTCCACCGGCCTCGTCGCAGTCGTGGCAGTTGCATTTACGCTCTGCTTTCATCACCATCCGCAGTTGCAAGCACTTCATCCGGCCTGAGACGACGCGACGGGCTCGTCATCGTCGTCGTCGCGCGTCACGAACCGTCGCCACGGCTCCATCGTCATCCGGGACTCAAGCTTTCGTCGAAATTCTCAACATTCCACCGGCGCGTCTGAATCGTGGCTCACGAGAAATCTCGCGCGCGGCTGAAGAGTCGCGATATATCGGTCACTCGCATCAATCAATCGAACGTCATCGTCACCACTCGCCGTACTTGTAACATACGATATCAGCGCGCCAGATATACAAAAACCGAAGAAATACATCAAAACAGACGGAGAAAGAGAGAGAGAGAGAGTGAGAAAGAGAGAGAGAGAGCAAAGTACTAATTTTAATAACTATTAGAGCGTGAGAGTGAAAAAAATACCGATTCCCCGGGGAGATATATATCGCCAAAATAATTATTAAAATTGTATAGTTGACGACAGTTGAAAATAATTAATCCGTAGAGTTCGAATAGTATTTTTGGAGCTCCCAGATAGTGTTTTTCGTTTTTCGTTTTTCTTTCTTTGGTCCCGCGAGGGACGAGTTTGGAAAATGTTCGCTCCCGTGAAATGCACGCAAAAAATAAAGCGAGTGCAAAAGATTCTGGGGTGACGATGCGATACGACGGTATTTCACGCGTAAAAATAATATATTTTTCGCATATATTTTACGCGCGAAATATGTTGAATATGTATATGACGCACGCGTCAAAATATGGAATTACGGAAGTTACGGTATGTTGAATTTTTTTCGCATGCACTTCACTCGGGCGAATTTGACTGCGAAAAACAAAAAATATTCACAGCACCCGGTGATTCATTGGTAGAAAAGCTGTGGTGTTACAGTCGGCCCTGGTCAGCCCCGCAGTCAAAGCCTCGTTAGCCCGGTTAGGATCCTAGCCGGTCCTGACTTGGCCCCGATTTAACGCTACAGATTCTCTACTAGAGTTCATACTCTTTTTTTTCGTCCGAGTCCCCAATGAGTCGAGCGTGTCAACGATTGTCCCCCCGTAAGACTGTAAACTGTACTCACTCGCGTTTACCGTGTAGATTAATCGCGAGCGTGCGTGAATGCCTGATCGACGATTAGCGAATCCTTGGCCGAGCCCGAGAGAAAGCGAGAAAGAGAGTGAAAAAGCGATTGCCCAGTGTAATATAAAGAAACAAAAAAAAAAGAAAGAAACGACAAAAGTAATATTAAATTCGTCATAGATTAGCAAAGCTGTAATAAATGTTGAAGACATTCTGCGAAAGCAAAAAAAAGAAAATTCGGTCACGCCGAACGTGCATGACTCTAGTTGTACAAACGTGAGGAAGCAACGAAAGAGTGAAAAAAAGGAATGAAAAATAATACCACAGAGAGCGCGGAGCTCTTTCTCTTTGTTCGATACTCAGGTATTTCGAACGCAAAAGCGATGAAAGAGGAGAACGCAAAGCGCGATGTGCAGAGGGGAAAACGTTAATTGAATGCGTATACCTAGGCTTGATCGAGTAGCAGCGGCGGCGGCGCCGCATCTCTGTGTTAGAGCTCGTGGTACTTTGAAACGAGTGGGGAAAACATGCTTCAAATCGCACGGAACTGAAAACGAGCCTCAAAGCGCTCATTGCAGATGTAAACACCTTTTCTACGTACAGCCAAAAGCGGAGCCCTTATCGTTGATGAACATATATAGAGGAGCGTGCGCACCGCAGTTACCACATCTACCGCACGGCATTTTCGACGTAGAAAAAGAAGAGAAACTCTGGTTGAACATTTTGTACAGTTACCGATTGAATCACTTCATTATTTTGGTGTAATTAGCGAACTTCTGATAGAACCAACGCGAATTGTGACACTTTCGAACTTGTCTATCTGCATTAATTTCTACTTGACGTATCGTAAAATTGATTTTTTCCTGTGTCTCTGCTGATTTTTATTTATTTATTTATTTATTTATTCATTTATTTTCGTAAATGTGGAAGGAATTTATGTTTATTTATATTGAGTAGCATTGTCAAATGAAGCCTTAGAGGTCTCAACGACAGAAATTGTTTGGTTGGGTCAGCAAAATGTTTGTTGATATAGTGACAAGCCACATTTTTTGATAGTTCGGCAAAAATATTTGCTAGCCTAGCAGAAATATTTGGTGGCCCTGCGAAAAAATTGGAAGCCTAGCAAATAGATTTCTTATCTTAACAAGAAGATTTGTGTTGTCACTATACTAACAAATAATTTCTTCCCCCCATTTGACTTTTTTTTCGCTGAGCTGATGTCGCGAATGTCACTTCAAACCTGAGGGAAATATCGATACCAATAGAGATCTTTCAATCCACTTTTACGACTCGTCATCGCGAGACTCCTGTAAAACTGGCAGACGTCGTATGAATAATTTTCCTGCTCGCTCCACGACGAGGGAAATAAAAGAAAAATCGTTCTCGACAACGAACGCTCGTTCGATTTCAGAAAAGAAATTCAACCCGAGCTGTGCGACACTTTCAGCGTCACACGACACGATTACATCCCAAATTGAGCTTAACGTCCCCGCGAAAGCATCGTTCTCGTTTTACTACAGCCGTATTATTCCTCAGCACCGCCATAATTTCGCCGGCGCGACACGTTTCATCGTCGCGCACGGACTCAAATTTCTGCGTCATCGTCATTGTAAATACGATCGTTAACGTGGTTGTAACATTCCCAACGAGTGTGATGAAACTACCGCAAATGTTCAATTGCATATCTAGAAGTACAACGCGAGGCACTTTTCCGTTTTTTTTCTCTCCTCCCTCGATCGAGGCGAGAAAAATTAAAAATAAAGAAATAACGAGAAGGAACGAAGACGAATATTGTATAATTAATTAAAGTAAAGATCTAGTGTACAGCTAGAACGCCATATTGTACGTTTTCCGAGTACAACAACCGCTAGTCCATAGTGCGAATGCTTAATAACGAGACTATCCACATTTTGTATAAACGTTTGTGTTCTTTCGCGCCTTGTTACGTGTCGAAAATGAAAAAAATAAAAGGTGGACAGGCGACCCGGTAGCGAAAAATCCCACCGTGAGAGAGGAAAGAAGAGTCATTCTCGAGCACCGCTGCCAGTAGGGCCGTAGGGAATAAGTCATGTAATACGATAAAAAAAAAAACGAAACTCGTGTCACCAGCTTCAATAATTACCTACCGTATGGAGAGCTCGGAGAAAAAAATGTCGGCAGCGATGGCTCCGAAAAATTAACGTTCATCGCTTTGCAGTCAGCTGTCGCGAATTTTTCCGGGCGAAGCTTTGAGAAGAGTCTCGCACGCTGATTATTCACACAAAAAGATCGTTCCCAAGAAAACTCTTATTATTTACTCGCAAAAATGTGTGACACGTGCTGGGATTTTTTCGTTCGGCAAAGAAGGGATCACGAAATTTTTCGCTCGACTTGTTGGAATTGATAATCGAATAGAAAATACGATGTTGAATATGATGTTGGTATTTATTTATCTGTATATTGTGCGACCCGCGTTCGTGCTGCGATATTAGGAAAAACGTGAGCCGCTTCTTTCCGAAAAATCGTACAAACAATTTCGAGGGAGGGGAATTACACATTTGCGTTGCCGAGCACGTGTCACAATTACCCGCGAGACGAAATTGTACGTAGAGAGAGGGAAAATAAAACGATTACCGAGTCAGAGAGAGCGCAACGCTCGTCGGCCGCGTTCTTCGTCAGGATCAAAAAGACGACGTAGAGATAAAATGTACCTTCGCGTAAATAATATATAAACACACTATTATATTTGTACAACTGATAGCGACTAAGGCTGTAAATAAAAATGTATTCGAATAAATGATTCCTTTTCTCGAGAATACACCCCAAAAAATCCTATCTGCGGAAATTTCTAATTGTTACTGTAAGAATGGCCCCGTCTACGAATAATTTGACTGACGAGAGGTGCGACATTTCGGAGAATGAGTATAAGAATCTTGTTGCTCGTTGTTTACGGGGAAAAAAAAACTTAAATATATGTAAAACTCATTTTCTTGACCATTAAAATTGGCCTGAATCGCGAATAATTGACCTAAAAAAATGTCATTGACTCATAAACAAATGTTTTTAATATAAACAAGTGTTTTTAATATAAACTCTAGTTATCATTCTTACAATTCCATTTACATTGAAACAATAAAACGTTCTTTTGTCTATTATGAAGTTTTGGTTTCAGTGTCATTTAAAATCGTGGGAAGTATTAGTAAAATTGAGTTAGCAATGCTCGGCTTTGGCAGCTCGCTAGCGAATTGTTTGTACATCAATGACATTTTTTCAGTGTGGCAAACAAAATATATGACGGTTCGGAAGAAGAAGAGAATAATTTTAGTTCCTCGTTATCCAGTTACGTATCTCGAGAATACACGTAAAAAAACCCTAAGTCCATATAATACTCATATTTTTGGCATAAAATCTTGGCCCGTATCACGAATACATTAGCACACGAAAGACACAACGGTTCGAAAAAAGGAACAGACAAATTTTTCTTGCTCGTTGTCTCTCGGCGCGCGAGTCGAGCCAGGAACTTTATCGCATCTTCGCCCACGGCCGCCCGCGTATTACGCCGTAAAATTTCCCTGTCGTGCAGGTGGCAATTTCGAATGAATTTCCATCGCGCCCCGCCGAACACCTCTCGGTCTTCCGAGGTGTTGGAATTAATTATCCATCCGCGATGGCGGCAGACCCAGCACGCGTACCGTCGGCATTTTGCATATCTTCCGTATCGCCGCCGCCGCTGCCGCAGTTTGTCGATTTTAGCCATCGTTACAATGCCATAACGGCCGGCCGGCTTCGGTAACGGCGCCAAATTTATGGACTCGCGAATATGATCTACGTTACTAGACACAACAGCTGGCGAAAAATCTTGCGGCCCGTCGAGAGTTGTACATAAAGTTGGTATTTTATTGTTATTAATATTAATATTAGTATTTTATAACTATCATTATCGTTATTATTATTATTATTGTTAGTATTGTTTTTATTATTATTAGTATTAGTATTATTATTATCATTATTATTATACAATGTTACAATCCAATTAAGTACATCTCACTTTTTCGGACAAAAAATATTTTACACGACGCAGGCATCTCGTAATCTCTCACACTTTTCACACTCCGCACGCAAAACACATAAACACGTAGAATTATCGATCGTGAAATGATTCAGCAAAAAAGTGTCTCGTGTCTACGCTTAAATAGTTTACACACTGTAAAAAATAATTGGGGAAGTTTAATGCACCGGTATTTGAAGTTTTTGCGCTTAAACTGGTCTATCAATTTTAGTAGACATTACGTAAATTTGAAGCAACTTTATAGTGGACATTTTTTTGTACAATTAAGATACTTCTCTAATAAATACAATTTAAAATTGTTGAAGTTTCTAGTTTACTGTGCGTTAATTTTACTCAAATCTGCATATTAAATTCAATATACCTTAGTTTATTCATGTATAAAAACTCCCAATGCCAGTGTATAAACTTTACAATTTTTTTTTACAGTGCACATTTTCTAGCTCATTCAATTACACGTGGTACATCTGTCGTATCGTTTAGTCCCTCGTGATTTTTGCGCACACGACTTCGATATTATTTATACTATGACCGACGCTGTCGCACGCAGGTGCCACATTTTTTTGTCTATTGTTTTTTGTCTCTCGCGCAGTGATTTTTTGAAAATATTGTAATACGCTATCGGGGACTGCCAATTATCAAGTGCCACACGAGGAAACGAGTCAACATTTTTTTTTTTTCACACTCGATAGCTGAGTGGATTGCGGTGAATTCTCCCATAATCTCGCGATAATAAGCAATTGTTTTGAGGCGATTAGACGATCCTCTCGCTAATCTCGAGCCAACGCGAGAACGCGACAATTTTCGCAAGCTAAGCACCCACCGCGGCTCGTCCAATCGCCTCGCGTGCACTTGGTGTAATCGTTAATGCGTGCAATTGCGCTCGCGCACCGCTTCGCTAACTAGAACCATTACTTTAAGATTAACCTTTAACATTAATGAAGTTATGGAACGGTATTGGTTACAGACTTTCCGGTAGATTGCAGTGTGGTAATTCACAGGCGAGGTTTGTCCGAGCAGAGGTTCGAATGTCTCTCATGCTCGGCTTTGCGTTTTTGGCTCGATGCTTTTTCGCCCGTTCGCTCCACTTCGAAAACAGCTTAAAAATTATTTCGTCCCTTAACACAAATTCGAGCTGGGCTGAATGAAGCGTTAACATTTTATGATAAAATGTAAATCAGAAAAAAAAGGAAAATTATTTACGGAAATGTCATGGCAACAAAAAAAATGTACTTCACTCGGTGTCGTAACGAACATATTACACACGCTTCGCGTGCTTAATACGTCCATTTTACACCTTGTAAAGTAAAATTTCGTACAATACCCGGCAGAAAACCTTTTTCTCAACTCGTGTGATTGCATTACTCGCCTTCGGCTCATGCTGCAAACTCACAGTCGTGAGAAAAAGTTTTTTCGCCCTCGTATAGTAATGTACTATTTCGTTTCACATATTTTGTTGTTTTTGCCATATTATAGTTGAGTCAAATGATATTTTATAATCGTTACCAAATCGTTTAACATTTAATAAAGAAATCTTATTTCACTCAACTAAAACTTGTAGCGATAGATAAATATTTATTTGACCATATCTATCGAAAACTCGAACAGTTAAGGTAGTATGAGCGTACAGATGAACGTCGCGTAAATTCGAGGGAGTTTGAGAGAAAATTACGAAGAGTTCTCGATGAGATAAAAATCTGAAAAAATCAAGCATATGAAAGGCGGGAAAGAGATTAATTTAGACAATAATAGTTTAAAAATTGTTATTAACAAATTACTTAAATAAATAAATGTTCAACTAAATATCCGGCAACCTAACTCTTTTTTGTTATTAAAGTGATCTTCTTATTTTCTACATACGTATGAATTTTTTCCGAATTTTGTGTGACGTTTTAAAATTACGTTTTTTTATTATGTTAAAATTAAAAATCAGAGAAAATTCGGAAAAAATTCAAACGTATGTAGAAAAATAGGAAGATCACTTTAATAAAAAAAAAAAGTTAGGTTGCCGGATATTTAGTTGAACAATTATTTATTTAAGTAATTTGTTAATAAATTTTTTTAAATTATTATTGTCTAAAATAATCTCTTTACCGCCTTTCATATGTTTGATTTCTTCAGATTTTTATCTCATCGAGAACTCTTCGTAATTCTCTCTCAAACTCCCTCGAATTTACGCGACGTTCATCTGTACGCTCATACTACCTTAACAAACTCTTCAAACAATGTTTTCAGTTCAGTCACTCGGATGGAAACAACCCACAACATTGACCGAATCGAAGAGGCTCAAGATTGACTAAAACCAGACGCTCACGAACTACGAAAAAAAAATCACGCAGGATTTTCTGAGTTCATCACCCTCGGTTCAACATCCAATAAGCCAGTCGCGATGATTAACGCTATCGTTGGATCGACACTGACGTTCCTATAACACGTATTACTCGAGTACAAATAATTTCTACAGCTTCACCCCTGAAATTCCCAGTGTTTCGTTTTCGGTATTTACACATTTATTTTTTAAATTAATTTCATTCGTTTTATTGATCGCGATTAAAGCGCACGTTACAGCAGGGACTGACGAATGATCGGCACGTTATAGTATTTCATTTTTTTTCTTTCCCCGACATTAGTTGGCCCGGTAGTGAATATTTACATTCTACAACAATTATGGGGGTCACGTGTTGCGTGCGTCGTATTTACAATAATTCATATTCTCGTCGAATCACGCGAGCGACAATCATGGCTCACGTGTATTACGCGTTTTTTTATCGTTAATATTTACAGAAGTACGTAACGCGTAATGATTGATTGTGGGGAAAAATATACAAGTCGAAACCACCCCACGTTCGAATTTCGCCTCTCGGTCGGTCCACTCGAATTTCGTTTCTAGGTCGGTCCACTCGAATTTCTCAAAATCGTCTGATTTACAATTTTCGTACAAATCGTACAATTTTCTCTCCCAGACGGCGGACACAATCGTCGTAAATATATCTACTTATGCTAAATTTATGATCTTCCATCGCTCGTCCGGGCTACAAATTCGTTGGAAGTCGAAGTCGTTCGTCCACCTCGGTTAGTTATACGATCGTAGTAGCGAAAACTACTCTCGACTTGCGACGAAACTCGGTGACGTTGACGTAGGGATCGTAAAATTTTAATCCCCCCGCAGTAGCTCCGAGTTCCGGATTGTATAACTCGGGATTAATCGCGCGGCTTACGAACTTCACTGTCGCGGTGGACGAGCTCACTCGGAGAAATCGTGCGGCGGACGCGGTACCTACGAACTGGCCACTGTACATTTTTTGTTATTTATGCGATTCTTTTTGTAGTCATCGTTAATTATTTCACAGCTGTAACTTGCCATTAATTTGCACGAAGAGAAATAAATTGGCTTGACAAAAGTGACAAAATATAACAAAAACAGTTGACCATTTATAAATTGAAACTGGTATGTTTTTTAAATTGAAATTGGTTGAGCTACCAAATTAGTTGGTTGTGACTCCCGGTCTGTTTTTTGTTAATCAATTAATATACCGGGTCTAACCAACTAAAATATCGACCCTACGAACGAAGAGAAGAGTCTCTTATTTGTTAAACAATATTTTCTTCGATACAACAAAACAGACGTTTATTTCTTATTATAATTTTTTTTTATTGATTTTAAATAAAAATTGATTGTCCCAACAAATTAGTTGGTTGTGACTCCGAATTCCGTTATTTGCTAACCAATTAATTTACCGTGTCTAGCCAATTAAAATGTTACCCCACCAACAAACAAAAAGGATTTTTAAAATCTTTTCTAGAATACAACGAAACAAATATTTACTTCTTATTGCAATATTCAACTTGAACCAAACAAGATTTCGCAATTATTAGCTAACAATTTAATATTTAATTAGGATCAATGAAATCTTGTTTGCCCCAATACTAAATATGCCAATAAAAAATATTTATTTCGTCATATCCAACGAATAATTTGTCAAAATTCTTTTCTCATCAAAATAATTTGTCAGCCTCCTGCATATCCCAATTACTTCTCTCCGTGCAAAAAAAAGAAATCAGTCACTCCGCAGTTCCCAACAACCGGTTGTCCTCTCAGCGACTCGAATTCGCAAAGTGGTCGGTATACTCTCGAAAATTACTACGACAGAGCAGTGAGCAGAATAACAACAGTGGCGGCTTTCGAGCTGACGAGCGAGCGGACGAACGTCGAGCCCCTCGACGACATCGACTGCGCCGTCTTGTCCGTTCGATGGGCGTCGTCCCCGAGATGGTTGTTCCCGCCGTTCGGACCGCCAACCCCGGCGGCCGCGGAGGCCGAAGCGTGGCCACCCCCGACGCTCTGGCCGTTCTTCGTTCTGCTGCGAAGTTGAGCGTCTGCAAAAAAAGAGAGAAGAACGATGAAGCGGTCGAATAAATCGAGGCATCGAAAATTTATCGAAACTCGGGGTAAATCATTTTGGTGTTGGTGGCGGCTGCCGCTGCTTTTGCCGCTGCTTCTGCTGTTTCTGTATGTACGTTTCGTGCCGCGGGTAGATGGACCGTGCAGCGAACTTTGCGCATAGAATACAAAAGTTTCGAACCGAGTGGGTTATACCCGAGGTCTCCGAGTAAGTTGCCATTGTAGCTTCCTCTTCACTTCCCCCCTGCGGCCCCCCCCTTCAACCCGCTTCGTATCCTTCTCGCCCCTCTTTCGCCTTCGAATGTAGATCTCGCGCGACAAACTCGCCCCGAACTCGCTCCTCGTCTATACAGATGCATAACATGGACGAGGGGAGATTTCGATGAAATCCCGAGCGGCTTATAACGACAACCGCCGCCTCGCCTCGAGCTGCTATGGAGAACCCGGACTCCCCTCCAGCCCCTCTCTGGACTACGTAGTGTGTCGAGGGTAATTCAATTTTTGCGTGTTACCGCAAGTTTCCTCGTAACGGTTGAACAACACTGCGACGCGTCGGAATGCGCATCGGGTTTTGACGCTCCGGCGTTGGGGGTTCTTGAGAATGAGATGTTGAGATGCTGTGGGGGGCGGAGGTGCCAGGATCAGTGGTGTAGACAGGTTTGTAGTCGAAGATGTGATCTCGCGGTTTTTCCTTGCGGATTCACGTTGGTTTTTTTGAGTGGGTAAAAAAAACTTCGATAATTTATTTCTTTGAACTAAAGAAAAACAAAACTTCAATAGCTTAATTTTGTTGAACTAATAAAAACACGCAATAATGTATTTCTTTGAATCAATAAAAAAAATCGCAATGGTTAAAAACTTCAATAACTTAATTTTGTTGAACTAATAAAAAAACGCAATAATGTATTTCTTTAAATCAATAAAAAAAATCTCAATCGTTCTATTTCAGTTCAGGGTTTTAAATATTTGATACAAACTTTTGTTATATAGATGGACAGCGAAAAAATGTTATGCAAACCGCAACCCTAATTCCATTTTATGTAACTCTATTTAAAGTTTTTAGTGTATAAACTGCTGCATTAATTTTGGTTCCCACTCGCTTATTAAATTTAATGTACTAATTCCAATTTTATACAGCGTTAAAGGTTCTCAAAAACTGACTATTAAATTCTATTAAATTAAAACTATTAAATGCACTATCCAAGTAAGATGTTAAATTATAAAACTCTACAAAACCCCATAAAAATTGGGAATTTTGGTGCCAAAAATTTGCATACATTTAATATTATCAGCTGCTGACGATCAAAATTCGCATTGAAATAAATTCTAAAAAAAAACTCTAGCATTGCAGTTAATCTTAAGATTCTCAGACCGCTTTTCGTTCCTAATTCGCGAGACGTCTGGCAAATATGAGTATCGACGTTTCCTCCAATCTCCCCGGGCAGCCAATGAGCGCGGCTGATTCCTCGAAATGGGTTACAGCAGCGATTTATAATTCAGCGTTCGCGTCTCAGGCGTCTTGAATGCGCATCGCGCGGCGAATCGCTCGACGATTATTTACCACTGCGGGAATTTATCGGAACGTCGTGCCGCACGTATCGATGTATTTTGTCGCGCCGGGAACAGCGAACGGACGGCCGGGCCGAGGCGAATAAAAGACCAGGCGAGGGGCGGGCCATCTGGGCTACAAAAGTGGAACGGAAGATCGCTTTATCGGAAATGCCGAAGGATTATCCCGGTCGTCGTCGGGTAACGCGAGGAGCGGGAAGAGTCAGATACGACGACGGCAGCTCGATCGGTCGTAAGAATTTCCGTTCAGCCAGCGAAATTCCGCTGGATTATTTCTTCTCGCGTTTCTCTCGTCGCTCGTTTCGCGCGTCTCTTTCTTCATCGGTTTCGCCGTGACAAAGCGACTGGCATTGTGTTAATGTCGCGCGCGAGAGGAAGAAAAGTCCTGGTAGCAAAGTACGAGAACAGCAGCAGCCGCAGCGGTGGCAGAAGGACAAGTATAGTAACGGCAGTGGTAGCGGCAGCGCGTCAACCGCCAACCGCCCATTGTGCAGCTACCACGAAACTTCCTTTACCTCCTTTTTCGTTGCCGGTCGACTGCGAGGCATCAATTATTTCGTTGGTGCTGGGCGCTAAGCTCGGCGCTGGTCTCTGTCGGGATCTTGGCTTCTTTTCAACTGCAACGAGAGGAGAAAACGAGTGCGTCAGTGAAACTGCGAAAGGGACGAGCGGAGAAATCGGACGTGGGAAAAATTATGCGGTGCAGGCGAGTTCAGTGGTTGAATGGACTTCAGGCAAATTATAGTTGTGAGATCGAATTGACTGGTTGACCCGAATTTAGTCGTCTGAAGAGTAACTTATTATTTTTATTAATCAGATTTCTTTTCAGTTTTATTTCTTTTTTCGCAAAGAGATCAGACGCAAGAGAAAATATTCGGACCATGATAATCAACTTCCGTGATTAAATGGGGTCTCTAGGCAAATGATTTGCAACACTAAATTCACTGATTTCGTTTTCTTCATCAGACAATGTTTTTATTTTTTTATTCAACTTGACTCATTACGTTTTCCTACGCACAATTATTGGAGAGTTTCTTACCCTTGATGACTATGGGAAGCCGCGTTGTCGTTGTGGGCGGCGGCAGAGTCGTCGGTGGAATGATTTCTGTAAAAGCAAAAAAGCAAATATGAGTTTCTCACGAATCATAAAAATTCTGTCAGTATTATACAAAACATTTCTTATTCCAATTAAACTATAAACAATTTTTCCATGAAAACGAATCCACAAATAGGATGTAAAATCCAAATACAATAACAACATCCCAAAAATCATGTTCACTGTACAACGATTTGAATCGCACATCCCATCACCACGTCAAATAAAACAAAAAATGCGCTTAAAAACCTAAAAAAAAAACACTGCGACCATTTTTCAAACATTTTTCAAAAATCGCTAATATCGACTACCGAGTCGTCGGTACAAGTCGCAGTTACAGTCGGCAAAATATCCATATCCGTCTCCCACGACTCAGGACTCGGGGTCTCGATTTTGAAACAACGTCGTTCCATTTCTCCAACATTCGACGTGTCAGGGACGCGTAACTGGTTACCAGAGTGGCACACGCCGCACGGTTCGGTGCAGCTGTGCGCGGGAGCCTGAAACTTGCGCACGCGGGACACAGGTATATAAGTAGCGACGTAGCAGGCGGTGCACCTCGGGGGTAGGTGAGCGCACGAGCGACAAGCGAGAAGGCGAATATACGGGGGGGCGCATAAGCGAGATGTCTCGCGATGCAGAACGCGGAAACTTTCGCGGCGCTCATCCATCGAATCCTCTCGTTCCCGTCGCGAGCTGGCCGAGGGGAAATGCACAACACAATGCACCGTACGTGGGGCACACAACCCGCGCTCTATTCTCGCGCGTCTCCGTCGTCTGCTCAATGTTTGCCGGAGGGTCGGGACGGGGGAAGCGCGAGAGCAAGCGGCAAGCGACGGTATATAGCTATCATTAAGAAAGTTTAACAATGACGGCGCAGAATGGCGAGTTGCATAGCGCCGAGAATGAGTTAAAACGCGGGTTGCAACTCCTATGTGTGTTTCTTAAGCTCCTCCCGCGACTCTCTGGTTCTCGCGACTCTGATGTTGTATTGTCGCCTTCGTCGCGCTGGAATCGAGACGAGTTGTGTGTTGTGTGCTGCTGGCAACCTGTGCGTGGGCCTCCATATTCGCCTCCGCGAGGCTCAATCGCCGCGGATGAAGGGGGGTAGCGAGCCCCACCGGGGCCAAGAGGCGTTGGCGCGGTTTATTACGCCGCGGGAGCGACGCTCGAAGTGTAGCGTGTAGCTGGAAGCGAGCTGGATGACAATGAGCGATTCTCGGTGACTCGCGGAATTTTGATAAAACGCAATTGCGGTATATTCTCGGGGCTGCTGTTTGGATGGTTTGGAATTGCTGTTTGGTTTCTCACTCACGGTAACGTGGGGATGTTCGAGGGGGAGTTCGGTTGGCGATTGGTGGGAACTTTTTTAGTTCCATGGAGATTTGCGAACGGGGATTTTTTTTTACGTTGATCATTTTTGGTGGTACGCGGAGAAAAATAATCAGGGACCGATATAGCCAATCGATTGCTGTATTAACGAATATTTTGCTGCCGCAGCAAAATGTTTAGCTATCACAGTAAATGTTTAGCTATTTGAGGTTACTACTGCAAACGCTCCGTCAATATTGTTTTTCGAGCTCTTGACCCCTGAAGCATAAGAAAAATCAATATTTAATGGAGTGACCAATAAATATTAATTTTTCTTATTTGGATTTGGAAGGCTTGGAATATTTTTAATTTTGAAATAAATGTTCATTTTGAAATTTATCATGGCTCGTAATCTGTCGTCTCTGAGGGTGAGAACATTTTTTACTGACGTCGGGGGGATGAAAATTCAAGCGCTGATGAACCAACTTAACGACCATCAAATATCAATATTTGCCCTCGCATTCTGCGCTCTTAGATGGTGGGAAAGATTGTAATCAAAAAGACATTTGTAAAACGTGCATTTTTCCTAACCTTCTGATTGCAATTTTCGGAGATACTCGACCCCTCGAGAATGAAATATCGATATTTAATGGTTACTCGAAGACATCAAACATTTAATTTCACGTTAAAAATCAAATTTTTCTCGATAAAATTAAATAATCACATTTTATTTCTCAGCGAGAATAAAATCAGTTTTAATTTAGTTTAAAAATCAACTTGTGATTCCCATCATCTGTCGTCACTTTTATAAATTGATTTTCCGAAAGCAGGGCAAATTTCGGAAAAGTGATGAAACTCAGCGGCCATTAAATATCACTCTGCAACCTCGGGATCTTCTTAAAGATTGCAAGGAAAATTCGAGAGCAAAGAGCAACACGGAGCGACTCAGCTTTTATCCGCAACCAAAAAGCTCCACCCGGCTTAAGTGGTTGCAGGTGTAACACGTGTGATACGGTCAAACGGAAGAAAGACACGAGCACCGATAGCCGATCAATGCACCGAGCGCGTTCATCCCTCTCCCTTTTTTCCGCGGTCGCTGTCGTCTCGGTGACTTATTGCCCGCACTGCGAGGGACACAGCTCCTCCTAACTATGGCATAAGTGACTGCGAGCCGGTCGGCATCCGTTCCCGGTGTCTCGCCCACACGGCGGTTGATGGCTCGGCGATTTCTATCGCAAAACGTATTCGACGATCCGGACACTCTTCGATCACGCCTTTTCAACATTTCCGCCCCGAGGATTTATCATTCCCCGATGTTTTCGCCCACACGCGCTCGACGATCTCGCTCCTGATGGTCATTCACCTTCCGTCGACCGGCCCTTTCTTCCCTCATCCGATGCGAGCACCGGTTGTGCCCGCTGCTCAAACGTCATTGCTTATCGCTCGTTCCGACGTCTACGGGCGTTTGATTTCGCATCTAGTGCATTTTTCATCGGCGCACCAGGGACCGTTGTGAATCCGTTTTTCTTTTCTTTTCCTTTGTTTTTCTTTTGACTTAAGGATGAATTATTTCAGATTTTGATCTATAATGTTTGAAATTTGTGTCTTTTTGTATGGAAGATATGTACGAATTTAAAAGATTAGATAAAAATGTAAAAAATTCATACGTATACAGATAAATAAAGGAAACATTTTCTTGCAAAACAATCTTGAGTTAACGAAATATTTGTTGAACCATTAAAAAAAAATCAATTTGTTAATAACATTTTGGAATTATTATTACGCAAAATTAATCTTTTCAGTACCTTCGGTGTACATGCATTTTTTCAGACCATCGAGAAGTGTTTGCAATTCTCTCGCGCTTATCTCGAATTTATGCGAATGAACACTTCGCGCTCCAACATCCGTAAGGGCTACAAACGTGCTTTTTTAATGTGTGTTCTTTAAGTCAATGAAAAACTATAATAATTATTTTTTTTTTAAGTATAATAATTCCATTTCTTTCCAGCAATGAAAATGAAGCCTCAGTAGTTCTATTTCTTTGTGTGAATGACAATAAGGCTTCAATAAGAATATTTCTTTCAATCAACGGGAAAAAACTTGAAGAATGCGGTATCTCTCAAACAATAAAAGTTTTCGCTCCCCGTCTCGATTATCCCATATTCAAGATTCACACGCGACTGCGGCTTAACTTTCGAGCCAGGAAAAACACGGAGACCGCAGCGAGAACAAGACTCAAGGCACTGAGGGAAAATCTGCTGTCCCTATCTCCTGAATCCCACACCGAATGCATAGCTGTCGTCCGTTTCATTTTCTATTCCTTTTTTTTTCTTTTGACTTAAGGGCCACGAAAGTGTTTTTTTTTTTTTTTAATATGTGTTCTTTAAATCAATTAAAAACTTCAATAAATCAATTTTTTAATTGCATGAGAAAAATATTCAATTGTTTCATTTCTTTCCATCAATGGAAATAAAGCATCAATAATTATATTTCTTTAAGTCAATGACAGCAAAGCTTCAATAATAATATTTCTTTCAATCAACGAAGAAAAACTTGAGAAATTTGATATCTCTCAAACAATAAAAGTTCTCGCTCCCCGTCTCGATTATCCCATATTCAAGATTCACACGCGACTGCGGCTTAACTTTCGAGCCAGGAAAAACACGGAGACCGCAGCGAGAGCAAGACTCAAGGCACTGAGGGAAAATCTGCTGTCCCTATCTCCCGAATGCCACACCGAATGCATAGCCGTCGCCGTATCCAGCGTAACCGTATAGCGAGCTCGTCTCGACTCTCGAGTGTCTCGTGAAAACGAGACGATTCGCACGCGGTTTCTTTGCCAATGTCTTATCAGAGCGCGCGAGAGTCGCGAATAAGAAGCCCAGCAGCACAGTGGCCCAGGCAATGTGGCCGAGATAAGCGGATAGATCGACTTTTGAGCCTCGAACGATCGGCAGCACTCAACGCCCGCGCCTCGACCGTCTGGCACCCTCGGTGCCCGCAACCCGCCCAACACTATTCAGCATTTTTCTTAACCGTAAACGCGACGAGCTTTACCCATCTGCCGCGTGACACTATCCAAAGGGAGGAGGCGACGAGTCGAGTTACCCTCGCGAAATGCCCCGACGAGCTTTCCACTTTCCAAACAAATCCTCAATCTCGAGCGGAATCTCGGGGGTGAGGCGGGAAAAGTATAAAAACTGTCGCCACTTTCTCACGCTCGAATATCTACGCCTCCGGCCCCCGAGAGGTGGAAAGAGTTACTTATCTTTGACGGCACGAAAAAACAACGCGGTCTTGGCAGATAAGCAAACTGTTTCTCGCGTTTTCCTTTTTTTTCTGGGAAAACGCGCTGCGGATATGAAATCGTCGAAAATTTGGGCCCGAGAACGCAGAGTTTTTTTGTGGGTCGAAAGAAATTACTTTTCTCATTCGCGTCACTCCTGAGGTTTAGTGAAATTATTTTTTTTTATTTTCGTTGGGCACTGGGGGTGGATAAAATCGTTGGCGTTTTTTCCGTGGATATGAAATTATTTTTTTTTGTGTCATTCCTGATATTTACTGATTTTTTTTAGTCACTCAGGATGGGTATAATCGTTAACATTTTTTCTACAAAAATCGACATTTCTACATTACATAATTTACATTATAATCGTGATTAATTTTTTTTTACGAATATATTATTTTTGACTTTGGGTCATTCTAAATATTTACTGAATTTTAATTTGTCAGGCACTGAGGATGGGCAAAACCGTTAATATTTTTTTCTGTGGTTACAAGAAATATTTTCTAGTTTGCGTAATTCCTGATATTCACTGAAATATATATATATTTTTTTCGCCAGTCACTTAGGATGATGAGAAACAAACATTTTTTTGTGTGGCTACAAAAAATTATTCTCTAATTTGTCTAATTCTTGATATTCACTGAAATAAGCTTTCTTGCGTCGAACATTTGAAGTAGTCAAAACCACAACTTTTTTTGTATTTCAAAATCCTGCATAAAAAATCGTTCAGAGTCCTAATGAAAATGGCGACGTCCCGCCGGGCTTTGCCTCGCACCTCCGGTGCATAACGCAGTCCCGACGTAATACGAATATGCCTAAATGCCTCACTTTGCTGCACCAACATCAGCGGGAGAGAGGGTGAATATGCCTCGTTGAATAAATTCGCAACATAAATTCAGAGGGGAAATAAACGCTCTGAGGTGTGGACGAGGTCCATGCACTCCCCGGTGCATGGACTCCGGCTGGCCAGGTGTTACCAACAGCCAAGCATTTATTAATGACTTAACTGAGCAACAGCTCCCCCTTCCCTCTCTGCCCCTCGCCGCGTCCCTCAATCCCCATTTTGTGTGTGTGCATTTAATTTAGCTCCCTACAGGAGAGTCGGGCGCCAAACGGAGGTGCGGAGAAAGAGAAAACAGCAGCAGCAGCAGCAGGAGCAGCGAGAAAAATAAGCGACCCGAGAGAGTGCGGAGGCTGCACACACACAATTTCGCAGAGAGAGCGAGAGAGAGAGAGAGAGAGAGAGAAAGAGCGTAACACACAGCCAGCTCAGTGGGGAAGAGCAGAAACGTATTACTCGGCTTGTCGAGCGAGCCAGACGAGAGAGAAGAGACGGAAAATACCAGACGAGAGAGGAGAGAAAGAGAGACCAGACGGGAGAGGAGAGAGAGAGAGAGAGAGAGGGGCAGAAAACGTACAGAGAGCAGCGCGAGGCTCCCTCGTCGTCACGCTGACGAACTGACGAACCAGCTGTTGCTATATGCGAAAATTAGCCAAAGGTGGGCGCATAACTTTGCCCCCGAAATTAGTTGGGATTCATACGCCGCGCGGACCGAGAGGCCGCGTTTATCTTCGCGCAACGATTCCACCCCCGTCCCACGCGGGATTTCTCTTTGCACTCGGCGATGGTCGCGCTCCAATGCGTTTTACTCGCGATGCGCGAGCGGCATAAAAAAGAAGAAAAAAATAAATGATGCGCATTGCCCTCGCACTATTTCTGGCACTTGGCCAGGTATTTTCCTCGTTTTTTTTTGTACTCGTGTTATTTTCATCGTTTGTTTTAATTCCAGTCTTTTTTTGCGCCGCTATTTTCGAGTCCCCGATAAACGGTGAATTAACTATGTCTCTCGGCGCGTAAACCCTGACGACAACGCTACATCCGGTCGCCGGAGTCTCCGCCGGGGTGGAGACTTTGGCGACCGGATACTCGAGCTTTTGCCCTGCGACTGTTCATTTTTTTATACTTTCCCTTCTTCACCGGGAAGCTTGACGTTTTTTCTTCCTCTCGGCGTTCGAAAACTTTCTGGAGCACCGAAGACCAGCGGAACCTTACTGATTATTTTCTGAACTTTGTTGGATTTTTTTTTTAATATTAATTAAACAACCGACCAATGTCATTTGCAATGCAGATGACGATAGGGATAGTCGTGCTTACCGTATAACTTGATGATCCCGTTCGTGTGCCCCAATGAATTGTTGGAAATGCATTTGTAGGAACCGAAGTCCGTGAACAGGACGCTGTGTATCGTCAACTTCATCTGCACCTTGTAGGCGTCCACGCAGAGATTGGTCACGGTTATCCTCTTGTCTGTGAAAATAGAGAGGATTTTAGTGGTGAAGTGACGAGAATTCGGAGTGCGAGACATTTGGTACTGACAGACACATTTGTGGGAAAAGCTCTCGAAAAACCATATGGGTCGGTAAAAAAGTGGTAAAATGTTTGTACCTTGGTTGACGACGGAAAACCTATTTTTGATATTGACTTTTCTGTCCCTTTGATTTTTTTGCGTAATCAACAAATCATTTGTCATTTTGTCATTTTTATCATTTTTTCTTTAATCGTTACGTTTATTCTACTTTTCTTTTATTGTATTTAAATTTTGTCTTTATTTATTCATTATCGATATTCGATAGTCGCTCGAGGACTTCAGACGTTTATTTTTCGGCAAACCATTTTTATAATTTTTTTAGCATTTTGACTTTTATTTCATTTTATTTCAACTTTTTTTGTTTATTTATTATCGATATTCAATAGTCGCTTGAAGACTTGGAACTTTTCATTTTCGACAACCTAACAAATTGATGGGTCGATAAAAATGCCGACGAAAAATGTCCGCGGCCCACGACGGGTATTTCATTTCGAATATTCGCTGTATTCCGATCCATTAATTTTTGCGAAAAGTCGTAAATGGAAACATGGATCGCGCGCGAGCCGATGGAATTTTTTATGGCCCGACAATTTCGCTCTCAGTACAATTAATTGTCACTCACATTTTTATCGATCAATTTTCTCTGTATTTCTCTACTTGACGCCATTGTTTATCGCGATGCAAAACGGTTGACACGACGAATTTATATTCTGGAGTGTATCGAAATCCCTCTTTTAAAAAGTTCATGGGCAACGCAAAGCTTTGTTGTCATTTTGTTCGAGCTGTGATTGATTGTCAAGAAAGTCCATGATAATCAAAATCAGTTTAGTGTCAAATTTGACATAAGTGTACAGGCACGCCAGCGCCCGTGACCTTATAAAGCTGTATAAGAGCGCAGCAGCGCAAAATTGATTGGGTCATTATACGTGAAAAAAAAAAAAAAAAAAAAAAAAAATGTTGAGGTCGATTTCTGCGATTTTCGGTCCGGAGCCGGATCTACGATTTCTGACAAACAAAAAATCGTCAAAAAAATATTTTTTTCAAAATCAATTAAAAAAGGTTCGTAACCACTTTTTTAGGGGTAGAATATACGACTTGAGAATAATGGTATAGGTTACAAGTCGATATTTTGAAAAGAAAAAAAATTGGGGTCGATTTTGGCGATTTTTGTTAGAAGTCGATGTTTTGAAAAAAATATTTCTGAGGTCGATTTTGGCGAAAAGTTTTTCAGGCACGCGCGCCAGCGCGTGTGATTAGCCTAGTCCACTAAAAACGTAATTGGCCTTCGGAGAATCGAGAATTATGTCCAAAGGATTCTTTAAGAATTGTTTAAGTCTTAAGTTAAGTTTAAAGGAAAATATTTTGTTGGAGCAACAAATCATTTGACAATATATAGCGATAATACCACCTTTTTGCTGCGGAGACAATTTTTTTGCCATTTTGACCATTCTTTTTTGCTATACTGATAATTTGTTGCTATGCTGACCATTTTTTGCTATACTGCCCAGTTTATTTGCCAGGCCAGCAAATCTTTTTTCAGGTCACAGTACAATATTCCTTCCCTGAGTAAGGAATCAAAAATATTTTACCGCTTAAATAACTGCATAATCGTACGTTGTGTATGCGGGTAAGGAAATCGAGGCGGCAGTCGGTTATTTCAGTCACCCCTGTGAGCGACGGCCAGCTGGGTCGGGACTCTCTGCGTTTTCGTGCGGCCCAGAGTTTGAGAAAATTGACCGACACACTCTCGATGTTTCACCTATCGAGTCGCGACGTAGCGAAAATAGAGAATCGCGACGGGAAAATCTGCCCTCCTTGTCGTGTATAGCGCGACGACGACGCGCGGCATATGGGCCACGTTGCACTGAGAATACGCGCGGGGGTCTCGGTGCGGCGTTGTATCGAGTCACGGAATAAGGAAAGAGAGCTCGCCCCCCGGGTTCTTCTTGGAAAAGAATTCCCCCGCCCGCCCTCCCGCTGCCGATAGTCGGAAACTCCGTTGCTCCAAATTCCGCGACAAATACGTGCATGAAATGCCGGAGTCGAGCGCCACCGGTAACGTGTGTTATTACTTATTTTACTGCGCGCTAGCGGCCTTGCACAAACGGGACATTCCGTGTAAAACGAGCCATCGGATTTATTAATATTGAGAACTCGTCAATTTATAATACATCTATACTTTATTTATTAAAATTCTCTATAAAAATAAATTATCGAGAAAGGTTTTCTTTTCACGGTAAATAGTTAATAATAATGATGGAAAACCACACCCGGCGCGGACTGAGCGCCAGTTAGTTTTAAGACAAATTAACAAACTAAATCTTCAATTTCGACTGGCTCAATTAATCTATAAGATAATGTCAGAGCAGGTAGGATCGGAGGACGCAATCAATTGTTAAATCTCTATTCCAAAGAATTGTTCAAGCAAGAAATAAGAGTTTTATTAAAACTTCGACTCACGTGAGTTACTTCAAAATTTCCGAAACACACAAATCACACTGGTTTGACAATTTACTACGACAGCGCTCAAGGAGTTACTTGAGCGCAATGACGTCATGGAATTTTGTCGAATTTTGTTGAATTTCCTGTCATGTCGTATTTTTATTAAAAAACATTCTCTCACAAAAAATGTTCATTCATAAAAATGTGGTCACGTCGATATCCTCCATTTATTCGTTTCTATAATATACGACGCTGCCCACAAAAATTCGTCGATACGATTGATAATCGAATCATCCTCACAAAAAAAAAAAAAAATCTGCGATTGCTTTGTCGGTGTCAATAAAAAGTCTCGCTGCGCGGTTTAACGTGAAACTCCTGGTGTGCCCGAAGGAAACCACCGCCACGGGCGATCTCAGGCAGCCGGCCCTCCACGGGCAATAAACCGTAGCACCTACCTATAAGTGTCTCGCGCTGCACCCCGCGTTGCGGAGTACATAAAACTATATAAATGTGCTGCTCGCGAGCGCGCATTCGGCCAGCGTAATATTTATCTTCTAAGAGGCTTTTCTTACTTTTTTTTTTAACCCACCGAATATCACGAGCCTCACGCGGAGATTATTTTTTACGGCGACCTCGTAACACAGCGAAACGGGCGGGGGTCGCGCGTTGCCTTTTCGCTTCGGGCACGTTGGGCGACCCCCGCACGTCCCCCGAGTCGCGGTGTCAACTCCGCCGCTGTTCGTGAGGAGTTTTTAGTGCGAATGCCGCACCAACCGGTTTTAACGTTGTGGCCAATTTCACCGCTGAGAGCTACTCGCAGGGTGCATCAAAAACCCCCCCACTCTTCACTCCACCGGCCCCTGGCAAATTCCTCATGACCGTTTTCGACGGCGCCAATTATCAGAACAATTAATAGAGCGAATTCCGCCGTTTGTGGCGGGGGAACTTTTACAGCTGAGGAATTGAATCGTTACGATCGAAGGCCCAATGGACCGAACCCAGGGGTCCGGGGCGGAGGGGGGGGGGGGGTGACTCGGGTTGCACCACGTTGAAAAATAAGCGCCCCCCACCCCAAGTTGCACCCAGAACATGGTGAACGTTGCTGCTGCCGCTGCTGCGGCTGCCGGTTGCGCTGCTGGCGCAACGTGCGGAAATCGAGTAAAATTTACTGCAACATGGCACAGTGGTCGCAGCGGCGTCGCGCACCAGCCGCAGCGCGTTTTATGGCGCGCGCCATTCTCCTCGCATTTTCCGTTTACAGCGCGCGCGGGACCGGGCGACGGGAACCCATGAACACGCGGGAGCTACGATCGCGACAACCGCGTGTGACCCACATTTTTATCTTTTTTTTTCTTTTTTTCTTTCGTTTCTCTTTCCGCTTTTCTCTTTCACAACCCCGCCGTTTGCTTTGCGTAAAGCATCGAGCCACGTTTTAAAATTTGTTCCTTTTCTTTTTTAATTTTTTTATTCGTTTTTTTTAGATATCCTTTTCATTTTTTTGTTTGTTTCGTTTCTCTTTCATGACCCCGGCGTTTGCTTTGCGGAAAGCATTGAGCCGCACGAGTCGTGCCGTGCCCAACGCGGCAAACGATAACGCATCTCCGACAAAATAGTCTCGATGCCTCCACGAATCCGCGGTGCACACGAGAATAGTGCACGGGAATATGTTTTGCCGATACCGCGGAACCTCGCATGCCGGCTCCGCGCGCTTTCCATAGAGCTCATCCTGCTCGGTGCGCGTACACCGCACGTATTGGAAATTCGCTCGCTCGGAAGGAGGTGGATGTGGATCTGTCTTTGCGTCCGGGACTGCGGTACATTGAGGAACGCGTATAGCGTGTTTGTTATTACGATGGGTTTTTCATGCGAAAACATGGTTGGGATATTTCCTGCCAAGAGTGTCCTCAAAAACTGCATTTTTGGACATTGAGAGATACGGCCAAAAATGTCCTTAAAGACATTTAAAGACTCTTCTGGAGACTCAACGAAAGGAAGTCATGGGACACAGCTGAATGAGTCCTGGAAAATTATTGTACTCGTTCGTACTTAAAGTTCGCTCGCTGGGACTGAATCTGGATCTTCATAGTCCGTTAAAATAACAGATTCCAAAAAAGGCTGTTTCCTTTCCCTAAATAAACTTTCCCTCTAAACAGGGCACCGCTTGTCTTGCTAGAGCCGAGCTGGGTCCGACTTGAGCGTGGTGCGATGTAAGAGGCTACAGATTTTCTACTGGGTGCCTCTCTGGAACTCAGAATGAGTAATAGTCGAAATTGTCCTCACAGAGCTTTAAGACTGTTCTGAAGGTTCTGCAAAATGAAATCAAGTGATATATCCTAAAAAAAAATCCTTTAAAAAAACAGACCCCAAAAATAGTTCCTTGCGGAACTCCAGCAAAGAGTTGAGAAAATGTCCTGAAATTCATGACCAAACCCGCTACAATCTTGAAAACTTTCACCACCCCAAAACCGACTCGCTATCGCATCCAAAGACCCAGCTCAAACCTAATCCCGCATTACAAAACAGAGTCGACGACTCGCCGAGCTCGTTCGTCGCCCCTTTAACAGCACATCTGATCCTCGTCAGGATTGTTCAAGCATTACCGTTGCACGTCGCTCGCCTCGCCGACAAGCAACCCGTGGCCCACAGCGAGAGAGGTGAAAGGATCGCGTGCGGAGTTCGTGCTGCCGGTCTTCAGCCATGGATTTTCCACGACGAATCCGTCGCCTTTGCCACCCACAACACCAAGAGGCACCGCGCGCACCCTTCGACGATTTCGCGATTCGCGATACATCGCGGGAGGAACTGGCGTAAACATCGTTGGGGATTACATTGTTGAACAGCTCAACTTTGCAGGATGTGGCGGGATAACCGCACCGGCTGTGCGGTGTATCCGTCGTCAGGCGGTGCGACTGAATTGCGCTGTAAACTGTAGTTCCTTGAGCGTAACCAAAGCTCCGCTAACCCTTCAACCAACTTGCGGAATTCTCTGCATAGCTGTGACAATGATTCGAGCTGGTACGCGGAAAAAAATTATGTGTTGTCACAATAAATAGATTATCCTAATTCTCTTGCAACTCGACTTTGTCATGAGCGGTAAAACCAGAATTGCGGAGAATTGATGCGAGCAAATTCTAAAAAGAATTGGTGAGAACAAATTCTAAAGAGGATTGGTGAGAGCAAATTGTAAAGTGAATTTAAGAGAGCAATTTCTAAAGAGAATTGATGAGAGCAGAAGTTGAATTGCACTATGAACTGTTAGAGGGGAACGTTGGATATTTTTCATACAAAAAAAAAATACTGGGTCAAAAAATGCTTCTAGTTGGCGAACATAATTCACAACCCTCAACCGATGTAGTTCACGTACTTCAACTGCCTCGCGTCTCTTGATACATGAAGAGAGGACACGCGTAAACATCGTTGTGTACCACGTACTTCAACAGCTCAACTTTGCAGGATGTGGCCGGAAAATCGCATCGACTAGGCGGTACATCCACCATCGATCAGGGGTTACAGCTGAATTGCACTATAAACTGTCGTTCCTTGAGCACAACCAAAACTCAACCAACCCTTCGACCAACTTGGAAAATGGTCTGTATACCCGCAATAATCATCCGAACCGGCGCGAATTGGTATATTTCCCTCACCAAAAAAAAAAAAAAAAAAAAAGCACTAGGGCCAAAAAAGTACCGCGAGACGGCGAACCAGGGGGCGTCCCGCCCCCCGGCACGACCGCAGAGAGGAGCGAGAATGCATTTATGGAGTGGCGCGCGAGGCTATGAGGGGTCGGGCCGGGCGCGCCCGAGATTCTCGCGGCGGGCGAGGAGCGGAAGAAAAACTTTCATCGGCTTAGAGTTTGAAAAGCAGATGAAAAAGTTTAACGACGTTGAACTACGATCTAAGCATTGCTCGGCGGCGATAGCGGGCTGAGCGCGAGAACCGCCGAACTCGCGGGGAACGTTCAACCCCCAAACCCCCTGACCCCTTCCCCTAACTCACCACCCTCACCCTGCCCTCCTCCCTCCCCCACAACGAACCCCCGGAATTTCTCTCTGTCTCTCTTCGTCTGCGGAATAAAACTACTTTTCTCGCGTGGTAAAGTCGCCCGGCACCGAAATTATATCCACGATGAAGTGCGCGAGCGGCCGGCACCGGTTTTTGCCGGGTGACAATGCGCTGAATGCTGGTAACAGTCGCGGTCATTGACACCCCCCCCCCCCCCCCCGTGTCGGGCCGCCCCAGGGCTGAGGTTCGCTTCTCGAGCGCGCGGGGCTTTTAAAAACTAGCGCAAGTTTTATCCCACCGCGCCAAGACTAAAAACCCCGGCGGCGATGAAATGTTTATGCGGAAAACTTCTCGCAAGCGCGAATTTCGCGCGCGCGACTCTGATTCTGTTGCCGGCGCCGCCTCGCACCGCTCCCGATCCGTGATTATAATTATTTTTCTTTTAAAATTATTGAGGGGAAGAAAATAAATGAAAATAACATTCCGGTGGAGCTGCACTCGTCATGTTTTTCGCGGCAATTTTCCACAACGCGGAACTAGGGAGAGATTGAGCACTGAATTATAATTACCGACCGTTACCAGGCTGTCGTTAAAAACATTGTATCTGATTTAAAAAATAATAAAAACGAGAAGCTGCAAGTTTTTGCACTTAATGTGGGGAAGGAGCTGCGATTAAACGTTGATGCGAGAAGCTCTTAAGCGCGGAAGAGACGCGCCGCTCGTTTTTCCCTTGAATCCTCGTTGCACCTGACGAATTATCAATAAGAAAATTATCAAGTAAAAAGATAAAAAGGTATTTTCATTTTCGCTAAGCAGCCTAAGGCGCTGTCGTTATACATTTATTTTCCACCAGTGATTCTCCACTTTCGCGAGCTGCTCAGCCACAACTCACTTTTTTTTTTCTTCAACGTCTCCGGGTTGAAATCCGCGATAAATTGTTGATGCGCCAAAGTCTTAAGAAGCCCGAGCGAATTTTTTCGACGGAATAAGCGATGATCGCGAATTGTTGATAGGAAAGTTTCTCAAGAAATTATCCATGACACGATATTTTTCTATTAATAAAAAAGTCTGCTAAGCGCTCCTGTCGTCCCCGCCGCTGCGGAAAGTTGTATTTATCACTGATTACATTTTCACGAACGACGGTTTTCTGTTAATTATAGACTAATCACATGCGCTGGCGCGCGTGCTTGAACAATTTTTGCGCTCCTGCGCTATTATAAAGCTTTACAAAGTTACGGGCGCTGCCGGGCCAGTCATCTTATGTCAAATTAGACACCAAACTGAATTTCTTTACCACGGACTTTCATGGCAATCGATCACAGCTCGACTAGTACTACCCACATGGAAATATTTACATGTAAAAATATATGTCGCCGAAAAGTTCTATATGTCGCATATATGTTGCATATATTTTTAGATGCAACATATATGTTGCATATAGAACTTTTTGGCGACATATATATTATTTCCATGTGGGTATGACAATGCTTTCCGTTACTCATACATTTTTTAAATTTAGTCCGGATGGATGTATATGTATTCATTACTAACAAATTAAAGCCCGTCATACGTATCTGTGGTCCCCTTCACCAAGCGGACAAGGCCGGATATTCCCGTTTATTACTAACAAATTACCCCCCGATTGACGTTTTTTCTATTACTAAAGAAAAGTCGGCTACCCGCAAACCCGCGCCGGTCGTCCCCTTCGCCGAGCGGATAAGGCCGTATAGTTGTATTTATTACTACCTGCACTTCAAACCGGGTGAGTACCTGGACGTGAGAGAAAACAGGAAAAAAAAACAGAAAAAAAGGAATCGCGAAATATTTCATAGGTGTAGCGAGCGAGTGAAAGGGAACAAAGCCTCTCGCGCGGCAGAGTGAATCGAATATCAACGTCACGTGTGCCGCGCGCGCGAAACACACGCGGCGGGTATATTCGTCTCGCCCTCGTTTCAGTGGATCCGCCGTTCGTTGGCGCGAAAACGGGATAGCGAAAAAAAGCAAAAAAGCAAAAAAAAAAAAAAAAAGAATAGGAAAAAGAAAAAAATTCGCGAGGCTTGTACTGTTAGCCCAGCAGCCGGAAACGTGTCTCTGTTCGGTTTTCAAAAGCAACGAGAGTGGGGGGCAAGGGGGCAGGGGTTTGGGGGGGCGGGGGGGGGGGGGGCAGGGGGATCGGGCTCTCTTTCTCCTCGTCCCCCCGCGTTCCGCATCGATTCATCATTTTGTTATACGAATCTGTATATCCTCTCCGCGCCTTTCGAATCGAGAATAGTGAGCACTCGGCGGACTCGCGCCCGCTCGAACCGCCCGGGCCGAACAATTCTCTGGGTGGAAACCCACAAACGTGGTGGAAAACAAAATGGTGAGAGGGGAAAAAAGGAGAGAAGCTTTCACTGTGATGAAGCCAAAGAAATATATATTCGGGTACCGCGTAACGACGAAGATGTGTGCGATTCTTCGGGAAGGGGACAAAAGGGGATTCCATGGCTGTAGAAGTCCTCGAGTGCTGAGGGTGCGGAAATCATACGTCAGCTTGTTCGCTGTCCACTGGGTCAAGCGGATTCCGAGCACCTTTTTGGAAACCTGATGAAAACGTGTAAACCAATGAGAAATATATTTGTGCTCGCTGATAATCGTAGCTGTTGATGTGATTTAAAAAAAATGTTGAATGAAAAATAAAAGTAAAGCATAGTTGAGTAGGACTTATTTCTTTCGTAAACGATTTTTTTGTGCTGTATCGTTAATCTCTTTTTATGTACCTTTGCTAATAAAAAAAAAAAAAATAACCAAAATTGAAAAACCTGTTCGAATCGGTTTTTTTTAAATGATCACTTTTTCACTAAATCAGTCTCCACGGAAAAAAAGTATGAGCTGGGGCAATAACTTTCTGAACATAAGTCCTCGTTCGATCACAAAATTTACCAGCTTAAGTACGTTGTGGAATCACTAAAATAAAAATAACTCCATAAAAAAAAACCGGTATCACCCAACAAACCTTAGGGACGACTCGTGATTCTCCCGCAAAGTAAATGAACAATTTCGTGGTTCCGTGAGTTCAATTTAACGCCGCGCCGAAGTAATCATGACGGTCATAGTGGTTCATTGCACAATCAACGTGCCAAGACGAAGGAAGAAAAACTAAGAAAAAAAAAGGAAGCAGCCATCCAGCCATCGAGCCCCGAGGGTGGAAGCGACGTGTGTGGAGCGAGAGAGAACACGAGGACTCGAGGAGATCTGAAAAAAGCGAGGATCCTACGTGGGGCGGGGGGTGCGATGCAATGCGAAGCACATACTTCCTTCTATCCATCGCCCGAGCTTTCGCGGCGCGCGGCGCGAGGGCTGACGAAGTGAGCCGACTATAATGGCATCGGTAAGTAGGTGGAAGCACGCCACCTACGTATTCACGAGGTGTTGTCCATCCTACGGGGGAAGTCGTTCCCGCCGAGCTCTCCATCGGATTTTCCTCTCTCCCTTATATTTTTTCCTTTTTTTTCTCCCCCTTCCACCCCCCCCCCCCCCGCTCTTTTTTTGTTCGGCGTAACGCGACCAGGTGAACGCTCGACGCGCCGGCCGGGAAATCGTCGAGGAGAACGCGATAGGGGTCGCTCTAGGCCTGTTTTTCCCACCTCCGCGCGGACGCCGAACGAGCCTCTCGAGGCGCCGCATTGTGCACGTGTTGTGTACGTATCGCGTGTGTATTGTATTGTAAACGTATGTATTACAGATAACGGAAAACCGGGGTAAAACGGGATACCCGGGGTAAAATTGTCTTTCTCTTTTTTTTATTATCGATAAAAATGGGGCAAAGCGAGTTACCTCCCAAAAAAGAAATGTTCTTCTCAAATCGAAATACGTCAGTTGTCCGTTGTATCGGGTGCTTCTGTATGCACGATACACCTTGCACAGCCTTTCCAGCCGAGCTCTTCGAAAATCACACCACGATCGGTCCCCCATGGAAAAAACGTATATTTAAAGTATGTTCAAAAGTATGTTTTTGAGTATAATAAATATACTTTTTACGAAAAATTAGTTATGTCGAATATACTTTCGGATATAGCTAAAAAGTATATGTTATGGCACATGTACTTGAAATATACTTCCTATGTATTCAGCATGTATTTAAAATGTATAATAAGTATAAAATATATATTTCAAGTATATTTCGTATGTATTTTGGAATATAACGAAAAACATATTTTTCACTATACTTTTTTCCGTGGGGGTGGATCCAGTCGTCCACTGAACGCGAATGCACGTAGTACTTCTTGATAACTCGCGTCCTATGTTACCTTGAATAAGAGACGCGGGTAATCATCTCTCATGACGGATCAGTACCACCCAGTACCAAAAACCATATGTATTGCCGAATTTTAGGGGTAGCCCATTTTACCCCGGAATTTTTTTTTTCGCCGACACTCAAAATCAGTGATTGGAATCGAATTTTTGGGTGAAAAGTAGTAAATGTAAACATTGGGTATCGTGATGAAGCGATTTTTCGCTTAGGTAGCCCATTTTACCCCGGTTTACCCAATACAGTGGCTGGCAGTCTCTTCTCGTGTGGCTGCGGTCGGTTGTATGTGGCAGAGGCGGTGAGCGAGAGGGAAACGCCCTGAGGTATCTCCGCGTCCTCGTCTACTACGGCCGCAAGCTCGCGCGCGACTCGGTCTATCGCCGACGACTGTGGAAGGAGAACCTATAACGATCGGGAGCCACGATCAGATTGTATCGGCGGAGGAGCCCGGGTTGAGACTGGCGGCGCGAGGGTGGCGCGAGAGAACCTCATTTCACCACATGCAATAGCGCGGCCCCGCTCACGACTTGATTTTTTCCTTTTCCACCTATGTCGCCCCCCCCCCCCTTCGCCGCTCCTTTTGCCTGGCTCGCGCTTCGGAGTGTAACGTTATGGCCTTTGTTTGTTTGTTTGTGTGCTTTGTGTATATGTCGTATTGCATTGAACCTTTGTGTTGCTACAACATAAATATACACACAGAGGGGATACCCGGCAGGTGTTTTCGGGAGCCCATAAAAATCCGGGGTGAAATGGGTTACTCAAATAATTTTTTTTTTTTCCTCCAAATCGCTTTATTTTTCACAGTGATTGTTGTCATACTGAAATGGAAAGACGATATGAAAGAAAAAATTATTCTCTTATTTAGTTATTTATTTGTTTTATTTATATGTTATTTTACTAAAAATAATTATGTAGTAACGCACCCTGGTAGGAAATATGTGGCGTCACATCCGGCCAGAGTCGAAGTAGGGTGAATCGGCCAGTGAATGGACAGTTAAGCCGACGACAAAATCCAGGGAATGCACGTTTTTTATATACGTGATCTTGTGGAAAGTTTCCATTTACTGGTTACTGTCTATTCACTGGTCGATTCACCCAATAATATTCAGTGTACTAAACCATATAAGTCTGAAATTTGCAGTAGCCCATTTTACCCCAAGGTTCGAAAAAATGCCCAAACACTGAAAAT
Source organism: Pimpla rufipes (assembly GCA_963932165.1). Lineage (NCBI taxonomy): Eukaryota > Metazoa > Arthropoda > Insecta > Hymenoptera > Ichneumonidae > Pimpla > Pimpla rufipes. Next base: position 17,448,088 of record OZ010636.1, read on the forward strand.
TGATTTTTTGGATAAATAGTAGTAAAATGTATACTTTGGGTAACGTGATGAAGCCATTTTTCGTTTAGGTGCTCCATTTTGCCCCGGCATTACCCTGCATATAAAGGTGATATATAAATTAAATATATCACCTGAAGGGAGAGCGAAGCAACGTGCACAAGCTTCGATGCAATATAACAGTCAGCAGTCAGCGGCAGGGGGCGAGTTGTAGCCTGGCGATTCACGCAGTAGCGGCGGCACCAACCGGTGAAGAGCCGGCGAGCGTGGCCCTCACTCTAGCTCCGCGTAAAATCTCTGTATACACCTCATTCCCAGTTAACCACCCTCGGCAAAATTTATACCCCGTTTCCGGAATGTCGCGCGCGCGCGCGCGCGTTAAGCTGCAGAATGCCGCACAGCTGGGCGCAATACGCGTATATATACGGACGATCTCTCGCGGCGCGGCTCGCAAATTACCTAATCAACGAAGCGGGTAATTATATACTGGCTCAAAAGCGTATCCGCCACGTGGAAATATTGTTTTATTTTATTTTGCAGCGAGCGAGCGGTTTCGTCGTTTTTTCACTTTCCCTCTCCGTTGGATTAAATTTAATTAATTTTTTGCAACTTAACGCGCTAATTTTGTCGCCGTTTCGTCGTGATCATTATTTCTTATATTTTTCAGCAACATTAATTTTTATTATTATTTTGTTTCCTTCATTTTAGCCCGATGAATTGGTCTCGTTTTTTGTGTTTAATTGTAAATGATTTTTGTTCGTTTTTTGCAAAATTATTGATAAGATAAATAAAATAGGATGAATCGACCAGTGAATCAACTAATTGAACTGTTTCATTATTTGTGTATTGTGTATTTAAAGTTTATGTAAGTCTTTTTATTATTCGAAGTGTCATAAACAGGTTACCTCATGTCCTTTTTCAAGTAACTCAATCTGTCAAGAGCCGATGCATAAAAGAAATAATTTCACGTCTCTACACAAATTTAAGCCTCGTAAACATAAAGCGGGACTATGTCGACATAGTTTGTCGACACGTTTCGTGCACGTGTGAGACGCCCTTTCGCGGGGTTGTCGTCGGCCGCCTCGAGGCTGAATAAACGTTTCGCACCCTGTAATTCGACACGGGATCCGTTGCGTGACACCGACCAAATGCCCTTCGACCCTCGCGGCCGGAAACGAAGGCGCCGCACGCTTCGCTCTTTCTTTTCATCGTTCGAGCCACCGGTTTGCGCTAATGAAGGTTTGTGAAACAATGACTGTAAGTGTAAGAGACTGCGAATACTCTTGACATAGTACACGAATACCCTCGACGCGTCGCTCACGTGTAGAGTCCTTTTTTTACATCACAACCCTGGTGAAAAATCGTCACATGGGGCTCGTGCCAGGCGCAAATCAGGCCCTCATAAGGCCCTGGACAGGGCCTTATATATTAAATCAGGGCCCTATCAGCCCCGCCAGGGCCTAACCAGGGCCTGATTTGCACTCTATGCAACAACACGACTATGATTTTCTCGGGACAAAAAACGGTGTGACGATTTTTTTCGTCCCCCTTTTTCCACAAGGATTGATCGCCCAGTGCTTTTTTTTCTCTCCCGCTCGCCATTAAAATCCTCGGTTCCCCAGTCGCATTACCCTCGTTACATTGCGGTACACGCATTTTCCCGTAGTACCTAACCTAATAGGCGGCTATTATGAAGGTAACCGCGCACGTATGCGCGGTATTCACCGAGTTCTGGGTGAGCAATGTCGGACGCCGAGCGCACACGTTTCACCAGGTATTCAGGTTATCTCGTGCGCCCGATGAAAGTGGAGAGAGTGAGAGAGAAAGAACTTTTTCGCACGCGGGTATAATCAACCGAAAAAACCATAGACCGCGAATGAAAATTGCCTCTCGAATGCCGCGGCTCTCCCACCGCTGTTATTGATACATATACCAGGCGTTTCATTTCGGACACGCCAAAACGGGTATAAAAAATAATATTCATTCCACACTGCAAATCCCGGTATTCGCGTATTTTTTCGCACCGATGAATCGCCAAATTCGTCTACCAATTTTCTCGAACCGCACTCGAACATGTTCGCGCGCCTGAAGGGCAGTATTTTGCGAGGTTTTTTTTTCTATAGCGTCTTATTGAAATTTCCAAGAAAAAAAAAAATATCGGCAAAATACGACGAATGAAAAATAATCCGAAAATTCTAGTTTGAGAGGACAATGGAGGAATCAACGAAAAACATTTACCCCCTTTCGGACGACAAATACGTGTATTTTTTTAGCCTTATACATCTTGCCAGTTTTTTAATTTAATTTTTTAGCTTTATACAACTTACGAGTTTTTTTTTAGCTTTATACAACTGTCAGTTTCTTATTTATTTTATTTTACCTTCATTCAGGTTGCCAGATTTCTTTTCACAAATTCAAAAATCTGCCCCCAA